>JAPDVR010000003.1:19531878-20131878 GCA_026230005.1 Gila orcuttii
GTAAATGGTAGTGAGCTGTTACTCTGTATTAAATCCTTTAGAAGGACATTCATTAACAAAAAGCCACATTTGTGTGGCAGTGTCTGGGTTTTACCCTGGATAAGTTAATAGAGCAGTAGTGACATGTAACCTGGCAAGTATCTTCATTCACCAACTTGCAACACAGACCGTCTTGCTAAAACACACATGTGGGAGATACGGAACTCAAAAAATAAAAGAGGCATTAATGGCATGTTTGAGTCATGCACTTCACAAACTATGTTTTATTTCCTCTTTCCATATTGTGAATAATAAATGTCTAATTTTAATTTGCTTGTTACACAATGGAGCCTAACTTATTGTAATAATTATTTGACACCGCCTACTTTTACACTCAGAATTATTCCTTGGCATCCTCACGTACTAAAGTGCATTTTTTTTATGTTTCTTTAACGTCGTGTGCAGAGTGATGTTAATATTTAAGCTAGCTGGTGAGAGAAAATGGTACTATCAAAGTTGACTGTGAAAATAGGGCATACAAAGAATGGAAAGAGAACTATGCGTTCATCCTACCTAGTTTTGTGAATGCAAAGCCGGTGTGTCTTATCTGCAACGAAGCGATCCACAGACTCTTTTGAATGTCTTTCAGAACTTTTCAAATTAAAAGCTCTCAATTCATCTCAAAATAAAACATTGCTGCAAAAACGTTCTTGTACTTTTATTTTGAAGGCAAAATGTGAGTATGACGGCATAATGTTTTGATGTGATTGTGAGTAACTGTTGCTGTCATGACAGATCTATTTCATCAGTATAATCTGGCTGCGGGTTTTGGCCTACAGGCCGCCTGTTGCCGACCCCTGGTTTATAGGCTCTTTTTTTATTTTAATTTATACATTTACTTTGTGTCTGTGTCCATTTTGCACATTCTCAATGATCCTTATAATTTAACAAGACATTATTTGCAACTGTGAATCAATGTAAACTACGTACACAAATTGGAGTAATTACACTACATACTCATCCATTGCAGAAGCTTTCTCAGCATCAGGTTGTTAAGACAATTTGTTTGAAGACCATTTTAATATAAAATGTTTACTTTTTGTGTATTACCAAAGTTTATTACCAAAGATTGATAAATTTAGGTGGTTACTTGTAAAGTAATTGTAAAGTGGGGATTTTTTTTTGCCTAACAGAAACATGGTTAGATCCATCAGTAAGTAATAATGAAATTGGTGTTGAAAATTATAACATAATTAGGAAGAATCGTATCAGACAAGGAGGGGGTGTTTTTATTTTTATTAGATCGGACATTCATTTTAAGGTGTTAGATATTAATGTTGAACATGAGTTATTGTTTTTGGACTTGTTAATACCTGCGACTAAACCAATATTGTTTGGAGTTTTTCTTCCACCTAGTCAAAAAGATTTTTATGAGGGACTTGAGTTTGTTTTAAATAATCATAATGCTCTGACTAAACAATGTATTATTATGGCGTATTTTAATACTGATGTCCGTAAAAGAATAGGGGATAATTATAATGCTCTGCAGTCATTATGCTAATTATTTAATTTAACCTAAATTATAAACAAATCTACTAGAGTTTGGGAAGCTGGGGAAAGTACCATAGATCTGATTTTGATGTCTGATGTAAATAATATTTCTCAGAAAGGAGTAATTGAATATGGCATTAGCGATCACTATATTATCTTCTGTACTAGGAAGCGTAGTATAAAAGTATAGCATTGAAGTATTTAAAGACCAACTTAAAAGAGAGTTAAATTAAATTACATTTGTAATACCTCAATAGTTTATGATGCTTGGATGCATTTTATTGGATGGAATTGCCCCCCTTAAGCAGGTGAGAGTGAAGCAGAGATCGAGTCCTTGGATGAATCAGGAAATAATGAAATTACTAAAAAGCAGAAATAAGGCTCTTTCAATTAATAGGAGAACTAAGAGACCAGATGGTTATGAGACATTTTAAGCACTTAGAAATTTAGGTCAGAAGTCTATAAAGGGCGCAGCAAAAAGTAATTTTATAAAGGAACAAATTCAAGTAAATAAGGAAGATCCGAAATCTTTGTGGAAGGTTCTGAACAATCGATTGTTAAATCAAAGTATACTGCATCAAAATTAGGATTAGACATAAATGGTGAGATTGGGTTTGATAAAAGTAGAGTTGCAAATACATTTATGTTATTATTTTTATCAATTACAAAGAGCTTAGTAGATAAGCTCCCTCCGTCTAAGGGGATGTATGGAATTGATTTTAAGACATTTTTATCAAAAAAAGGAGTGTTGCATAACTCTTTCATTTTTACTAAAGAGACAGTAGATGAAAATACTAATGTTAGAAAATCTTCAGATGTCTGTCAACTGGGCTAGATGGTATTCCAGCTAAATGTTTTAGAGATGCAGCAGATATTATATCTCCAACTGTCACATTAATTGTGAATCTTCCTTTAGAAAAGGGTATAGTCCCATCTGACATGAAGATAGCCAAGGTTATTCCATTATACAAGAAAGGAAATGGATATGATCCTGGAAATTACCGTCCAATCTCCATTCTTAGTGTGGCTTCAAAATTTTTAGAAAAGATTGTGCATAAACAAATGTATCAGTATGTATGCAAGGACAGTTTAATTTATGATTTCCAATCAGGTTTTAGAAGATCTTATTCGACTGATGCTACTTTACTTTATTTAACAGATTTTATAAGGAAGCAAATTGATGGAGGTAAAATGTGTGGAATGGTACACTTAGATCTTCAAAAAACTTTTGACACCTTGAATCATTCAATACTGTTAGATAAATTAAGTGGCATGGGTTTTTCAAGTATGGTGAAAGCCTGTTTGAACTCTTATTTAACTGGGAGAATTCAAAGGGTAGAAATTAATGGGATTCTCTCTGAGGAAACAATTATTAATAATGGAGTTCCTCAGGGAAGTGTCTTAGGCCCTCTTTTATTCCTCCTATACATAAATGATATGCAAGCAGTTTGTGACTCTAATGCTGATGACTCTACTTTACTGGTTTCAGACAAGGATGTCGGTAAAATCCGAGTGATGTTAACTGAGGATTTATGTAAAGTAAGAGACTGGCTCACTGAAAATAAACTCTTTATTGCAATTAGGTAAAACAGAATCCATATTATTTGGGTCTAAAAGTAAACTGAACAAGGTTCCTCAAATGTCTATCAAGGTAGGGGATTGTGTTATATGAAACAGAAATAGTGTTAATTATCTTGGCTGTGTCCTTGACAATGATTTAAGTGGTGCAAGTATGGCTATGAAAACTTTAGGTAAGGTTAATAAGTTAGTTTTATGGATAAACAAAATTGAAAACTACTTGCATTATGTTTAATGCAATGCCATTTTGAGTATGCATGCATTTCTTGGATGTCAGATCTGTCTCGTGTATGGTTGGATAAGTTACAGAAATTGCAGAATAATTTGATAAGGTTGGTTTTAGGTTTTAATCGTTTGGCACATGTTGATGTATCCCATTTTAGACCTCTGGATTGGTTACCTATAGAAAGCAGAGTAACACATTTTAAGCTAAAAATGGTACACAAGATAATCAGTAAAAGAGCTACATATTTTAACATATTTCTCTAGGGTAAGTGAGAAAAAATCTTTATAATACTAGGCAAAGTCTCATGGATATTACATTATATCGTTATACTACAGGGGCTCAATTGTGGAATTCCTTGCCTCTGGATATCAAAAGTAATTCTAATATGGTTGGTTTTAGTGTGAATGTTAAAAGTTGGTCATTAGACAGGTTGTTTTAGTGATAAATCTGTATTAGTGTATTGTGTTGAATGTGGATGTTTAATTGTGAACTTTGTAAATGTGAAAACTTATTGTAGCTTTGTATTTATAATAGTATGCAATGCCAAAGTAACCTTTGACTGAGTGAAGTCTGTGCTTTACATCAATGGAAACAAGTTTTTAGCTTTATTGTGTTATCCTTGACAGTGAGTGTATTTCACTACTTTCTTTGTCTAATAAATCAAATCAAAATGCATTCATCTGTCTAAGGTGAAAAAGTTGCAGAGTTCAGAAGGGTTTTTTTTTTTTTTACAGCTCGGTTTCAGTAAATGCTCTTTTTGTCCTAGGAAGGAAGTTTTGAGTTCTAAAAGTTACTGTATGCTGCTTTCATAATGCTACAAGCTATTTTATAAAAAAACAAACAAATAAATGTAACTTTTTTTCTGTTATAACCACATGATTTATCTGCATTTTGGGCATAGAGCCACATTTATCTGAGGAAATATTGTAGGTTAATGAGGTTATGAACCTAAGGTACTTGATGAACTTGTAATTGTATTTGTTATCAGGTGCACTTATACGAGCGTTCAGAAGTGCAGGTCCCAAGTTAAATCTGTGCTTGGCACTACTGATACTTTTGAACTAGTCTCTTATTTCAGACTTTATGCCCTAACATTGATCAATCATGCAATTTATTTATTGTTATTTGTATTTATTAAGTAAGAAACGACCACTGAATAGCTTCAGGCAGTAACTAGTGGAGCAGGTCAACATTTGTCATGTCTGGAAAAATGCCATCCATGTGTTTTTTTTGTAATTTATCCTTCTCAAAGCACAAAAGTTGTACATCATCTAGTTATTGACTGTATGTTTCTGTATTAGACCTGGGAAACACGCTACATACTCCTCCTCTGGCTCTCCATGACGTGTCTCATTCCCTTTGACTTGTCCCGTCTGGACGGCCACATGTCCGCTGACCCCGGGCTGAACAGAGAGACCATAATGGATCGTATTCTGGCTGTTGCCAAGGTGACACCCACAATCACAGACCACCATAGACAACAACTGTATCATTAATTAATAATTGTACTATTAAATATATATATTGCAGTCCTTTCTCAGAGTCAGTGACAAATCTCGAGATGCTGCATCAGTCCTTGTATCAAAGTAAGTTGCATGTTATTTGTTATTCCTCTATATATATGTGTTTATTATCTGGGTAGAGCTGGGCTCACAGTGCTGGTCAGAATTATTTGCCCCCTTGGTAAATATAATCAAAGATGGCTGTGAAAAATAACTCTGCATTGTTAATCCTTTTGGTATTTTATTAAAAAAATTAGCAAAAATCTAACCTTTCATTGAAGTAAAATAATTGAAAGTGGGGGGGGGAAATCACATTATGAAATAAATGTTTTTCCTCCAAAACACTTTGGGAACAATTATTTGCCCCCTTTTATTAAATACTTTTTGTATTTTATCTGTTGATTTTTTTGAATACTTTCTTACCAGCACTTTAAATATTTAGATATCATTTTAATGAGTTTGTTTTTAATAGGCTTTGTTTTGTTTAGGTTTTTTTAAAGATTGTAATTATACAAAATTCACCATGCCTCTGTGTATGAGACAGTTAAGGCTGATTTAATAGTGACTCTCATTTACACTTTAGTACTCAGCCTTTGAGCTGGTACGTTCATGTCAAACGGTTAATTTCAATGACTTAATTCCAAACACTGATTGAGTGATTCATTTGCGCCATGATTTAAAAGTGTGTACATATATTAAAACATTTTAGTACACATGTTGCTGTTTAGGACTTTGGTCTAATAATGTACAATGTATTATGCATATAAATGAAAATGATTAAATATCATTCTTTGTAGCATTCATTTAGTGAAAAGAAGTCTGGAAAACATGCTTTATTAAATATATATATATATACAGGTCCTTCTAAAAAAATTAGCATATTGTGATAAAGTTCATTATTTTCCATAATGTAATGATAAAAATTAAACTTTCATATATTTTAGATTCATTGCACACCAACTGAAATATTTCAGGTTTTTTATTGTTTTAATACTGATGATTTTGGCAAACAGCTCATGAAAACCCGAAATTCCAAAAAATTAGCATATCATGAAAAGGTTCTCTAAACGAGTTATTAACCTAATCATCTGAATCAACAAATTAACTCTAAACACCTGCAAACGATTCCTGAGGCTTTTAAAAACTCCCAGCCTGTTTCATTACTCAAAAACGCAATCATGGGTAAGACTGCCGACCTGACTGCTGTCCAGAAGGCCATCATTGACACCCTCAAGCAAGAGGGTAAGACACAGAAAGAAATTTCTGCACAAATAGGCTGTTCCCAGAGTGCTGTATCAAGGCACCTCAGTGGGAAGTCTGTGGGAAGGAAAAAGTGTAGCAAAGAACGCTGCACAACGAGAAGATGTGACCGGACCCTGAGGAAGATTGTGGAGAAGGACCGATTCCAGACCTTGGGGGACCTGCGGAAGCAGTGGACTGAGTCTGGAGTAGAAACATCCAGAGCTACCGTGCACAGGCGTGTGCAGGAAATGGGCTACAGGTGCCGCATTCCCCAGGTCAAGCCACTTTTGAACCAGAAACAGCGGCAGAAGCGCCTGACCTGGGCTACAGAGAAGCAGCACTGGACTGTTGCTCAGTGGTCCAAAGTACTTTTTTCGGATGAAAGCAAATTTTGCATGTCATTCGGAAATCAAGGTGCCAGAGTCTGGAGGAAGACTGGGGAGAAGGAAATGCCTGAAGTCCAGTGTCAAGTACCCACAGTCAGTGATGGTCTGGGGTGCCATGTCAGCTGCTGGTGTTGGTCCACTGTGTTTTATCAAGGGCAGGGTCAATGCAGCTAGCTATCAGGAGATTTTGGAGCACTTCGTGCTTCCATCTGATTTCATTTTTCAGCACGACCTGGCACCTGCTCACAGTGCCAAAACCAGTGGTAAATGGTTTACTGACCATGGTATTACTGTGCTCAATTGGCCTGCCAACTCTCCTGACCTGAACCCCATAGAGAATCTGTGGGATATAGTGAAAAGAAAGTTGAGAGACGCAAGACCCAACACTCTGGATGAGCTTAAGGCCGCTATCGAAGCATCCTGGGCCTCCATAACACCTCAGCAGTGCCACAGGCTGATTGCCTCCATGCCACGCCACATTGAAGCAGTCATTTCTGCAAAAGGATTCCCGACCAAGTATTGAGTGCATAACTGAACATAATTATTTGAAGGTTGACTTTTTTTGTATTAAAAACACCTCTTTTATTGGTCGGATGAAATATGCAAATTCTTTGAGATAGGAATTTTGGGTTTTCATGAGCTGTATGCCAAAATCATCAGTAATAAAACAATAAAAGACCTGAAATATTTCAGTTGGTGTGCAATGAATCTAAAATATATGAAAGTTTAATTTTTATCATTACATTATGGAAAATAATGAACTTTATCACAATATGCTATTTTTTTGAGAAAAGATACAGGATACCCCCTTGTGTAAATGGCTGTTTGGTTTAAATGATAATGTGTAATAAAATAAGGTGTAATAAAAATTATTTCTGATGTCACTCTTATAATATCCAAAAGTAGCAAAATATTGCCAGCTACTCACTGAGCAGTAGAGGGCACTGTTTAAACACTTGTAGATGATCTCTTTGCTTGAACGATTTGAATTATCTGCACAGGTTTGTGACCCGTCCAGATGTGAAGCAGAAGCGTTTGGGGGATTTTCTGGACTGGTGTCTGACCACCATATCTCAGACCAGTGAAATGACCATGGAGGGAACTGTGGCCCTTGATGGAGCTTTGCAGTCCCTGGTGAGCCTCCAATCCACTGTTTATCTCACATACAGGACTGTTTACATCCACCACTTTCTCCCTTTCTTTTCATGAAAATTAAGATGTCGAACATGCAATAGTTTTTGTTGTAGTTATTGGTGTAAATGGCCCTTAAAGCTTATACTGTAATTCCTGCTCTGGTTTAATAGCTGCACATACTATGCAGCCGTTACCTGCCAGATGTCACATGCCCCTCCTATACCTGTATCTTTACAGTGCTGTGTTAAAACACTCATAATTGCTCATTTTAGTGACTGATCGTTATCAGAATTTTTTTTTTTTTTTTTTTTTTTTTGCAATTTGACATCCTACATGGTTTAAAGTCCAGAGAGCTGTGAAAATAATCCTGCAGTTGTTATTATTTTGTGAAGCATGTCTCTATCGCCCGAGGTGCTTAAAACTGGCTCTGTGTGTTGGGAATGCCTGAGGTACTAAAACTGCCATCAACGATTTGCATATAAGCTTCAAGTGCTACAAGGCAGGGAGCAGGAACATGTGCGGTGCACACTTGATAATTATAAGATACTGCTGCTGGCATTAAGCGTTACTGTATTCAGCATTTTATAAGACATGTTGCAAATGGGTTTAGTTAATTTTAATAAATTTGACTCCACATCAACCTAATGATATAGGTAAAGTATTGCTCAAAGATTTTTAATGAGTAGTTCGGTATTTCCCTACCAGGGGTAGACCTATGTGTACCACAGGACTTTAAGCAGACTTACTATGATTTTGTTTAAAAAGTTAAATGCATGACAAAAAATGTTAGGAAACACTGAATCCATCCTAATCAAGTAATGATTTCTCACCAGGCCCAGCTCTTCAAGCATGGGAAACGTGATGACTTCCTGCAGTATGGTGTGTATATGTCTTCTAGGTCTTTCTTTGGTCTCTTTAAAGCCAAAACATACAAATAGATAAATGTTCACTAATCTTTACCTGACCCTTCGTTCACAGCCCCCACAGTGCTTCAGTGCCTAAACCAGAAGAGAATAGCTGAAAGTAACCAAGCCACGTTGCGTAAGCTGGGAGTAAAAGTTGTCCAGAGACTTGGCTTGACCTGTCTAAAACCACGTTTGGCCAAATGGAGGTAATGGAGGAGTGACCGACTGACAAAAACATAAAAATGAAACAAGGAATTCTCAAAAGTGTCAGCTTGTTTGTAAGCATTTTGTATGACTGCATCCAGATACCAGAGAGGAAGTCGATCACTCGCAGTGAACCTGGCCCTGTCTTCTGTCACTGGAAGTGTTGAGGATACAAAACCTGATCTAGAGTCTGTCAGTCAGGAGGAAGACTATGACGTACCTCAGGAGGTAGAGAATGTCATTGGTAAGTATCCAGGCATATTTCCATTTCTGTTTGCTAAATATTTAAATGCTATCTTGTTACTGCCAATTTTCTTATTCATTGTTGCAGAACAACTGTTGGTGGGACTGAAAGACAAAGAGACAATAGTGCGATGGTCTTCGGCAAAGGGGTGAGAACAGTCAAGTTGATCAAATACACTTTGTTTGATTTTGTCTGTCTTGGCTTGGTATGACAGTGCCATATTTTAGTGCCACATTTCTCTGTAATAATCTCTAAAGTACTAAAAAAAAATATTTGTAAATGGTCTTTCTCTTTTTAACCACCTGCAGGATTGGAAGGGTGACTGGTAGACTACCTAAAGAGCTCGCAGATGAAGTGGTTGAATCTGTTTTGGAGTGTTTCAGGTGTGGCATTATTTAACAGGAGGCTGAGATGTGATGATGTGAATCTCATCAAATACTTAGTAAGGTATTTTTTTTTCTGCATATTGCAGTTTCCAGGAAACAGATAATGCATGGCACGGGGGCTGCCTGGCTCTTGCGGAGCTAGGCCGGAGAGGACTTCTGCTTCCTTCGCGTCTTTCAGATGGTTGGTTTGTATTCTCTTTTTTATTCTCTATTGTATTAAATTTGAAAACTATTGGTTTTAAGTTCACGCACTGACATCGATTATTGCTATAATCTTAATCTAAACATTGTAACTCCCCATGACCGTACTCAGTACAAAACATTCATAAGCAAACATACTTAACTTTATGCAAACACTTTATTAAATTACTGCAAGTTCGACAAGCTTCTTTATTAAAAAAAGAAAAGAAATAAATGCCACCACCCAGCTCCCTTTAATGAATTGATACATACTTTTGTAAGTCTGTCAAAGAGCAGAAGATTTTCAGTATACAATCTGGGGTGCCTTCTTTTTCCAAATTAGTGCATAATGTTGTATTTTGGAAGTATTTACATTTGCATGCATTAGCCAGACGCTTTTATCCAAAGCAACTTGCATTGGATTAAATTTATACATTTTTACCAATTATGCAGTCTTTGAATTGATCCCATGATGGCTGAAAGATGTTGACCATCTCTTCCTGTAAAGTCTCTTGAGTATTGATCTTTTCACTGGAACTCCTTTCTATCAAATATTTGAATTGCAGCGGTCCATTCTTTGAAATCTCTGTATCAGCAGTTTTGCGACCTCTTTCTTTGAATTCGGGACGGTTCTTTTACCTTTGCTCTTTTGGTATTGTGCCTCAGAGGTCTGTTGTTTGCCCGTTTTTGTCCCAGCACCCGTGTGTTTTGTTTGGGTATGTCTGGAGTATCTTTTACTGGGCAGTTGTCTGGGGGAGGAAGGTGATTGCTGTTCTGGGCCTTGGCCATTTCTTGTTGATCAATAGAGGAGTCCTTGATAATGTCCCTTGAGCTAGCCAGCTGACACAGAGCAAAGGCTGCTGAGTGCCTCTGGTCACATGGGTCTAGGTCTTGTTTTTTGGGTGAAGCAATTGTGGATTCCTCAACGTTTATGATGGTTTGTCTTTCTGGAGTTTCAGAACCTGTGGTGTTGGGCAAGGCTTGGTTGTTGGACTGTCCCCTGAGGCAGAGGTTGAGCGGTGCCTCTTGACTATTTTCTGAATCATAATGGAGCTCTCGGTCAGAGTAGTGGTGTGTCATGTGACTGGATACAGCCTGGTCCCTCTTTGAAAGGTTAAGAGGACCTGGCTCCTCCTCATTTTCTTCGTCCTCATCCTTTTCTGATGAAATCTCCCTGCTTCTTGCAGAATCTGTGGTTTGTGGGTCATTCCTAGAAAGAGAAAACAAGATACCAATGTTAAGATTAAGGAAACCTTTAACTTGCTTTATTTGACTGTCATACAAAGTGTCTTTGGGGCCTTTATGTCTCACATAGTTTACCTACCTCTCTCTCTTGTGTAACATGTTCTCTTGAGGTTGTCCATATGATTTCTTGGTTAAGTTGTCGGTCGCTGTAGTTGCCCCTTGTAAGACATGCTGTGATTGACTGACTGGGAGTGACTCCCCTTGGGAAGCGAGCCTATTTGTAACAGGGATACGCTGGATGACATCTGCGGTACTGGGCCTGTCTGGCGACCCAGAGGCAGCACATCCTGCTAAAGGACTCTGGCGAGTACCTTTGTCTCCTGGACTGTGCTCTTGGACAGCCCTGTCCTCAGGAAGTCTGCTGTAAGAATCCGGATGAGAAATGGGGACCAGGTGTCCTCCGTACTCTCGAGGATAAAATCTGTTGCTGTATACATCCAGTGGAAGATACCTAGTTCTCTGTAAGGACATGGATAGTTCAGGGTGTTGGTAGACGCTGTAGGGTAGAGGTGGACCGGGTATAATAGAATGAGCATATCTATAGTGATAAGGGTGGAGAAGAGAAGGACTAGGCGGGACCAAAGGTGATGGCACCAGAGGTCTCTGGGTCTCCCGGGGTGTGAGTTGGTAGGCAGAGGTGTTTGCTTGGTTGTGTGGGTAAGGCGTGTAGAGGGAGTGCAAGGGCCTCTCAGGTACCATGTATGAAGGATAGTCTTGTATTAGAGGAAGAAGAGGTGCTGTGGAACCAGGTGGGACCCAAGGTGCCATTTGATTGTAGAACTGAGGAATGGATGAAGATGTTTGATCGTCTTTGCGTGGAGACAGAGTTTCCCTTTCACCTGTTCGTGCAACTGGTGAGAAAGCCGAAGATAATTTGTTCTGTGCAATGTCTATGTCTGTACTTCTGTCCCTAATCTCACGGACTGCCTCTGGGACTTGCTTGCTGACCTCCTTGATGGGACTTTCAGGCTTTTGTCTTGTTTCTTTAACCATCTCCTCTTGTCCAACCTTGTCACTGACCCTTTCTATAGGTTTGCTGGCTTCAGCTTCCAGGGGTGGCTCTTTACTGTTGTGGTTGAAATGAAGATTATTCTGGGAAACTCTGGTTGTTTTTCCTGTCTGTTCCATGCGCTGAGATACCAGAGAGATGGAGTTCTTGCAAAGGTTGTACTTCATGTGGTTGAAGAGATGAGACTTGATGTTGCAGGTGAAGGGACATTGGAAGCACTGATACTTGAATGGTTTGCCAGGAGGGCGTGGAATGTAATGGGGTTTCTTCGGTTTTCTCCCCTGGAGAATGTCCATACTTGTGCAGTTGTTCCAATCTAACACTGTGCGGTTTGTCAGCCTAATCTGGCAACAGAAGAAAAAAAAAATCATTAACAGTTCTGCCACACACTGAACCAGAGCATCTGCTGTTTGTTGGGTCACTACTTTAGGTTTATATAAAGGGAGTTTGCATGTTACAGTCCCTTAATCTTTTCAACTAGTTTGTAGCAGTTCTGTATTGTTTGCTGGCCTGCGTGTTAGCATGGCATGCTCTATCTGCACTAGTGAAGCCAGGGTAGGCCTGTAGAAACATGCTCCCCTTCATCAAAACCTGATGGCGTGGGAAACCACATACACCTGTTTCCCATGACATTGCTTGCAAGATACAATCTCCAGACATTTAAAAGTTGATCTCACTTGCACTGTAAATGTAGAGAAGCTACCAGAGGTATTAGAATTGAATTTCATCTGTTATAACATTAGTAATCTATTGGACTGCTTCCGTGATTGAAAGAATTGGCTTCTACAATTCTTCACTACAATGAGGATACATAATGGTCTGGTAAGTGTGCTAAGATTTTGAGGCCTGAAGGTTTGTATTGGGAAGCAGAATATTGAAGAACGAGATTGCCAGGCAAGTTTTGCAGAAAATGACTCCGCCTTAAGGAACCTGTTTGTCACACGCTGTCGCAAGAAGTGGTGGCTCAGGTTTTGACTCCCATGTTTCATATCAAGCCACTCCCTCCTTAAGGCAAAAATTAAAAACGTTCTGTATCGTGAAATTTTATTTTGCTGTATTATGAGTTGTTTCCTTGTTTCCTGGTTCTTAATCACTCTTCTATGGGTACACCGAAATCTTGTGATATTAGCGTAAAACGAGAATTGTTGTAATTTTTTTACTTTTTAGACACTTTGAATGTGTACAACCACATGGCAAATACAAAAGAGTATGCTCTGCCAGATGTGGTCTAACAGGTGCATATGTAGTCAGCTATTTAGATCTACCCCTGAAACACCTGCTACAAAGTACATCCGTCTTAACAATTGCTAGAAGTACATACAAACAGCAGTAAGAACAGTTGCCATTAAAAATCTTAGTGATTTAGCTTTTACAGCCTTACCTGTTATCAGATTCCACGTGATGTTGGAAGTATCGTCAATTGATTATGTCCACAGCAGACCTCTTGAAGTTTATGACAGTCCCACTGTAGAACAGTTTGGTTAATATGATTGTCCTTGAACGCAGGTGTCTGCTCTTTAGGTGTTCTGTCACGTTTCTGATGAGTCTGATGAGTCTCTTGCTTACTGAGGTGTTGACTCTGTGGGGTGGAGTCTATGCCCAAGCAGTAGAGCCCTGAGGCAGCATCAATGTGCTTAATATTAGGCAAGCCCCAAGCCACGATACATTGCAAGTTTGCCTCCTGTCTCACCTGTTAGTGAGCGTCCACATGGACTAGAAGCCAGACAAGACTGTGTTTTGCTTTTGTTTGGCTAAATGGTTGAATTAGCCCAGGAGTGGTAGAGTTAGGTGTGAAGCAGGTTTGAGGATGTTGTCAGAGGGGTGTGGAGATATTGAGGACAACCAGTGAGATTTGCATGGAGCCAAATGTGTGCTGCACCTGATGTGTCTTTACAGCATGATTATGAAAATTTTTGTTCTGAGCAGTTATTTACGCTGGATATCAGTTTGTATAAGTTTAATGGTAAAGCTTTGTTTTGAAAATAATTTTTCATTGATTTGCACATATAGCATGAATCATAAACTCTTAATACTTCAAATTCTGGCCCCACCTAAGTTTTAGTAAGAGAGTTCCTTGTAATATGGGACCTTCCAAAAGACAACTATCAATACTCTCTTCTTCGTTGGTGTGTGTCTGTGTATATTTATGCACCACACACATTATATTATGAATATGTTATATTCTAGTTATATAATTATATAAAAAAGTTCAAAAGTAAGAGAAATTTCCTTGTTTTAAATTTTTTTATTATATTTTTATTAAAACTAACATCATAAAGTATGATTTTTTAACTTTGAGCAATGATGGAGCTATACTTGACTTTTCTTAGGAGCATATAAAACAAAACAGCTCCTTGGACAAAATTAAATGTAATATTGTAGTAGGTTTATTTTAGTTCAGATTAACATTTGAGGGCAGCAATTGTATTCATAATGTCAAAATAAAACCGACGTGATGTTACTTGAAAGCATTATAGCCTACTATTCCTGCCAAACTTCCATGGTTACAGTTAGTAGTGTTACTAAAGTAAATCCATGGTGAATATTGCTGATCTGTGGACACTGATAGTTCATTCATGGCACAATGTTTCTTCCTGGTTTCCACGTCAGCGCTGTTTGATCCGTTAATAACGGAGAAATGCGAATGTTTCTCACTAGATCTCGCAGCGATGTTATTATTTAAGTGGCGAAGTCAAATGCTTTCTTTACTGGATGTCTCAGCGCTGTGTAGTAACAGTGCTGCTTGAATAAGATCGGCTCGCGCTGCATTGGCCCAGACTGATAAACGGTCCGTCAACCACACAATAAACGAGTAGCTCAGTTTCGTTCCGCTTACATTACATTTGCCATTTGATGTTGGGCAATGTTGTGGTCACGCCAGCGTCTCTCACATTATGAGCGCGCTTGCCACGCGCGACGCGCCTACATTTGAAATAACGAAGTTTTGGTCGGCAGGAAAAATGGTCCAACGAACCGTTCGGTTCAAAAATGCGTACCGAGAACCGAACCGAAAGCCTCGTACCGAACGGTTCAATACGAATACGTGTATCGTTACACCCCTAAAATATATATATATATATATATATATATATATATATATATATATATATATATATATATATATATATATATATATATATATTTATATGTGTAAATGTATGTATGAACAGTAGTCAACTGTTCAAATACAAGTTTAAAATTCACGTATAACTTTTATGAAAGGTTTTGATCCACTTCAAATGTTGACTACTGTATATGTATGTAAATGTATTTAAATATGTTGGATTGCAAAACTAATGATTTTTGGATACTAATGTTTTGTCTCTGAATCCTACAGTGGTGCCTCTGGTTCTAAAAGCTCTGATATATGACGAAAAAAGGGGAGCATGCAGTTTGGGATCAAATGTACGTGATGCAGCCTGCTACGTGTGCTGGGCTTTCGCCCGTGCCTATGAACCAAGCGAACTAAAGCCTTATGTCAACCAGATTGCCAGGTACGATCCCAACACCACCACTGACTGAGAGATGCATGTTATTTATGCCATTCATTAAATTTGCTAATTAAGTTATGATTAAGTATCAAACTTAGGTTAATATCTCATCCCATAGCGTGTGCTACAGACCTACATTTCGCCCTGAAAAAAAATCGATTTAATATATTACTCTTGGCTCTTAATTCAAAGAGCTAACTTAACTATGTTATTTATTCTTTTAAATAATCCAACTCAATAGATTTCCTGCCTGGCAGGCATATGGATCAGATCTAGAGTAATTCATCTTAAATATGAATAAATGAAAATAAATTCTTTCTCAGCTCTGGATAGCAAACTGACTCCTTGTTCGCCCACTATTTATACAAGCATTTGGCGTGACCTTTCTTAGATCTCTGTGAAGGTGTTTTTGGATGTTCTCCAGTATGAAAGCTCTTTGCACCACAACCAACTGTGATGAGAGCTGATCTGGTGTCAGTGACGGGTGAAAATGACAGCTCAACTTGGGTGGCTCTGTTGACAATACGGTTACACTTTCTCTCCAATGAAAATATTTTTTTTGTAAGTGAGGTTAGGCTGTGGAATTTGATTAGTGAGCCTGGGCAGCAGATCTGCAGCACACATACTGAGGGCTATTTGTTCTTCAGTCAGCAAGCCCTACAGTGTGTGGCAAGATGAATGGGCATTTTTTTCACCACACTACCTGGTAATTATTTTCAGAAAATTCTGTCACAGCAAATTATTTTTGAAAGAAGATTACGGTTTGATATAATTCTATCTTAAGCATCCAGTTTTTTTTTTTTCTCACTTTATGGACATATATTTTAGTGAGATTTGAAGGACAAGGATTATAAGAGCCTCCTCTCATACCTGTTCTCCTGGCTGTAGTTATTTACCGCCTTAAAACCAGTTTATACACCTCTTACAGCTAAAAACCTCTCCCTACTGAGGAAGTACAGTTCAATCGTTTGGTCTATGCATCTGCTAGAACATTAAAGTACTCAGTATGAGGAGCAACGACAATGAACTGTAACGTACAATTAGCTTTTTCAGCTCCAATTATGATATAAGAAAAAATGTTTTAGCAAGGCCATGCTGCTACTTAAATCTGTTTCGTACCTTTAAAATATACTGACAAACGCCATAATAATACGGGAGGTAAAGAGAAGTCCACATGATGAATCAAAATTCATCACAAGTCGCTTTTTTCACATGCTGAAGTAAATGCTAATATATAGAAGGTGTGCTCAGTGTCATACAAAAAAAAAAAATCATGGTAACACTAAAATAATGCAAATAAACTATAATTTAATAACATAAGACCCTAATGTACACAACTGATAACAAAAAACTAAGAAAAAAATTAAATATTAGAATGAAAAATCATCAATTGTAAAGTGTCACACAAGGAATGTCTGTTTATGGCTTTTCACTGTAAATTATCAGATGATTTGGACCTTTTTATTTCCAACACCTGTTAAACAGTATTTTACTGTAAAATTAAAGTAATTTTGGAATGTAAGGTTAGATATAGATCTATTACAGTTTGTTTCCCGTATATAGTAAGGCTTATAGTAAGTGAGGCTTATTGCATTTAAACGGCCAAATACACACAAAAGTTATGTCAGAAGGCCCATCTTGGCAAGTATCCTCATAAACCCATGTCGGGTAAGTGAACGTAAACAGTTGAGAAAGAAAACGTGCAACAGTATATTGGATTCATGCATTCGACCTTAAAGGGACAGCAGCCTAATAATCCTTCTGCCGTCTGTGTCATTAATGTTAATCAAACAAAAGACAAAGAAATTCACTCTGCTCTTGAATGAATAACATTTGTAACTTTAATTTTAAGGATTCATCTTTTTAATTGAGTTTATTCAATGTAGTATCTCTGTACCTGAATACAACTTTCATTTGTTTCTTTATTCTGTTGTTTTTATGTGTGCTACTATTACTATATATTATATATTTTTTTTATTGCTAATGTTGGTTAAACAAATTACAATGCTTAGCACTCAGCCATTCAGTCATGTGACATTATGTTCTCTGCATGGAGGAACGTCTGGCACACTCACAGCTTTAAAAAAAGGCATTAATAGTCATTAATTTTAGTTAAGATATGCTATGATACATTTTAACATTGTATTCTTATTTTACATATGTATTGTACATAGACTTTTAATGGAACATTAGATCATAAATATTTGCCTCAAAAGTCATGGATAAGTGATAAAAATGTATAGGAAAAAAATGTGATGAACCTGATAAAAGATGACAAACTTCCCAAAGTTGATCATTTAGACCAGTGTTTCTCAACCCTGCTCCTGAAGGACCCCCAACACTGCACGTTTTCTTTGTCTCCCTAATCAAACACATCTGATTCAACTCATCAGCTCATTATTACATATATCTCCATGTGATAATGAGCTGATGAGTTGAATCAGGTGTGTTTGATTAAGGAGACAAAGAAAACGTGCAGTGTTGGGGGTCCTTCAGGAGCAGGGTTGAGAAACACTGATTTAGACAGAAAATTACAGGAATATTTCACCCTACGCTGTCATGTTATTACAAACAGGGATGCAAACCTGAAATGAAAAGCATTAACCAATGACAACCACTCCCTTTGATTTGTCAAAAAACAAAAGAACACAAAGTTACCAAAACAATTTGAAGAATCTTCATATGGCTTTTTTACAGTTTAAGCTCCAAAAAGTACAACAACAACAAAGTCTTCTGAAGTCATATGGTTGTTTTGTGTGACAATGAAACCAAAATAATTACTTGACAGTCTTCACTTCTGCCAAAGCTCTAAAATGGACTACAAGTTTTTGTGGACTACAACAGTTGCACACCTGCTTTAAGATTCTTCAGAAATGAAGTAATGCTTTGATACACATGACTGATGAGATGTTTTTACACTGCTTTTCAGAGAAAATCTGCAGAATGAATTTAATAGTGGTAAAATGTGTTAACCAATGCTGAGAGTACTGTGCTGTTATTGGTAGCTGAAAGCATTATCAAATTATATAAAGCTTAAATACTGAATAAAAGAACAAGCAAGGGGTGGAGGCTGTGTAGACCTAGTTGATTCTTTGGAAATCTGCACAGATTCCATGTGGTTGACGTATGAAAGAACATTTGTTTGTGTTGTTCTTTCATATTTCACTGTCGCATTAGATGTAATTGATCATTGTATTCTGAAATGAAATGTCATGGTTTTTGGACCAGGTTCAGATCTTTCTTAGAAAAAAAAATAAGGTTGTGACCTCATGTTTATGATTTTTGTTTTGTAGCTTTAGGTTCGGTGTTAAAAATGACATCTAAGCAACCGGGACTAAATGTTTCATTTTTGGTTTGGACCGAAAGAACCAAGAGAACCGAACTACAAGTGTGAACACACCCTTAGGGCTGTCACTAACAACTATTGTGGTAATCTAATAATCTGTAAAAAAAAAAAAAAATATTGACAATTAAAGTAACACCAGGTAACTTTTGCTCTCGTGGTCCCCCTACAGTTGCGAAACAGTATTGTCCTCTACTACTGTCGTAAACTCTGTCATCCTACATGCACATGCATTTGTTGACAACCATGATAGCCCTGAACACTGTAGGAGGAGGTCACAGGCAGGTTTTCTGCTTGCGTCGCGTGTGAAATGTCTTCAGCCCAGGTACAGTGACATATATTTCAGCATGTCATATGAATATAATTTCATGGTTTTTATTTTTTTTTCTAACGACAAATGATCGCGATGATCACGTTTACAAGCCAGCGTCATTATAGTAGCCTAGTCTATTGGTTACCGTTTTACTGAATCTATATGATACTTCAATGCAATGTTTGAGTGGTAGATAATAACCATATATCGTCAATATTATAATATCAAGCTACCATAAATGATTCTGCAAATTTTACAAATCGATTTGCATTATAGCTTGAGGCAAGACAAATAAACAAATATCACAGACATGTTAGGTATCCTAAAATATGATTTTGTACATCTTATATATTTACTTGCAAGAATGTAGCCCCTACCAAACTTGTACACGCCGTTTAGACATAGGCTTTCATTTGATTTTTTTCTTTGTACATGTTGATTAGAGTACACTTTTTAGGTCAAACATTTGCTATTTGCATTTCATCGATTGCAAAGTTCAAATCAGAACGAGAATGCTAGCGATAGCTAACCATCAAAAACTAGAATATCGTTTACTAGCTACCAGATTGATAATTCGCTATACTCTACTATCATTACTTGATTCATGAAGATAAACTGAGGATAAGATAGCTTCCGTAACATAGTCAGGCAGACAAAAAAAACAAAGAGATAGTATGCAAGCAATATACTTACTAGTCCAAAAGCATGACAGCCAAGTCCGCATCGGTCGGGCACCCCTCCTCCTCCTTCAGCTCACGCCGGCCAGCGAGAAAACGCTGGCCCAATGTTGATCCTCGTTCTGCCTTTAACGCGATCACTTTCTCTTTTTCTCTTTTTGCTTTGCTCCGATAAAACCTTTGCTTTCTTGTTTTTCTGTGCTGCTTCGGCCTTGACTTTATAACATTTGGCTCGCACGTCCAATTTTAAGGAAGTGGCGGTGGTGGTGGAAGTGACGTATATGCCGTAAATCAGTCGAATTTTGTAGTTCTCTTTGTTTAAAAGTACGATTAAAAACGCTACAGACCCCGTCAGGCTATGGCAGACGTGTCATTCAACCTATTGTAAGTCGATGTACCATCACAAGAGACTTGGAAATATATTATGAAGGTTGAAAAGTTACCTAGTGTTACTTTAAGTGAGTAATAAGAAAAAAAAATTATTTTTTTTTGTTTTTTTTTTTTTTTTACAAAACACACTATTCCACGTCCTGCCCAATGTTGGCCTTCAAACAAATGTGCCAACTGAATGCTATGAAAACTTATTTATATATATATATATATATATATATATATATATATATTCACTATATATCTATGCTATACATTATATGAGTTATAAAACAAAAGGACAGTTTAAATCTCTGCATTAAAAATGAAGATAATAAGAAAAATATGAACACAAACTCAGTGTTAACAGATTAGAGGAATGTTCTGCAGGAACACACACATTCACTCTGGACACAGTAACCTGTTACTGTCATTTCTTTATCCTGTAAATGTAAGAAACGTCTTACATATATATTAAATTGCATGCTGTTATTCCTTTACAGTTACTACTCTCATAAAATACTTGTATTACTTTTAATCCTAAATTTTACATCCAACAATAGATATTTCAGCAAAATTAATCTTTTTGCGCTGTATATTAATTGTCTCCTTCTTTAATACGCCGGCGCTCATCCGGTAAAGTCTGAAGTTTTACGCAGAAGTTTTTTTCAGATAGCTAAGGTTTTTTTTCTGCGGTGTCCCACAAGGACGTTGTGTATTTGCTTTAAGTGTGGTGCTTGCTATTATTACTCAGACTTATGGTTAGGGGTTTGCTGTGTAACTGTATTCTTTAATTCTTCTAGCAATTCTGCCATGTTCGGTTTGTGTGGTGATGTAGTGGTGAATCAGCTCAGCGAAACAGTTTCATCAGCAGAAAGCATTTTTTTTTTTTCCCTCCCAAGGTTCAACAGTAAGCCTTTCAGTCACCGTAAAAGCATAATGATATTACGAGAATGACAGCTGAAAGATGCTCCGCTACTCCCCCTCTCAGTGTTTAGGACAAGTGCGGGCCTGCATGTAACTGACTGTGCTTTTTCATTGCTCCTTTGGTTTGTTGGCCCTCCCCGCAACTTCCCTCCTCCCTACCACCAACGGTACTGCCAGGTTTCGTCTGTTGTCGTGGGTTTCGGTCACCATTTGGCACCCGGTCTGAAGGCCTGTCGAGTCCTGTTCTAATTTCATCAGCAGTCATAGGCTGTTTCTGTGAGCTTACTGACGCTTTCAGAAACTGTGTCATTGCATGAAACTACGCTATTTTTATTTTTTCCTCAATTCTTTTTTTATATATACACATTGCCATATAAAAGTTTGGGGTTTTTCCTAAAAGAAAACTACTGCAAAATTTTGAACAGTAGTGTATATATACTAAAATGTATTTAAAAAAAACAAACAGATTTAAAACGATCAATGGTCGTCCCTGTTTTTCACAGCATGTACATTTTTATTTTTTGGGACACTTAATTTAAAGGAAAAGTTCACTCAGATATAAGAAGTCTATCTTTATTTACTCTAACTAAATCTTGTTCCAAATATATATGACTTTCTTCAGGGAACAAAAGGAGAAATTGGAAGAAGTTGTACTGGTCGCTCTGGTTTGTTCTTCACACATACGTATTGTATGGCTTCAAAAGATTTGAAATATAAAAAAAATATATATAGAAATATAGAATAAGTTGTATGAAGCACATTAATGTATGAAGCACATTAAAGTCCTGTTTGAATTTTAAAAGCATCAGTCTCCATTCACTGTAAGTGCATTTTTGTAGTGTGACCAGCACAATAATTCTTCCTTTTGTGTTTTTTTTTTTTGTTTTTTTGGAAGAAAGTAAGGAAGAAGTATCTCTTAAAGTCAACTACACTGCACATTGCACAAGCAGAAGTTTTCAATGGTTTCCGTAAGGCGTTATACTAAAACAATAGCAGTGATGCGTCTAGCTCTGCATGCATGTTCAGTCTCTGTCCATTTTATGCTGCTCCAGGCCACTATCAGTTGTTCACCGAAACCAGCACGGCCGTGTTAAGCCCGTAGGCTTGTGCGTGTGTATGTTTGTGTACTTCATTCTCCCGGGCTGTGAGTGACGGTGGGAATACCTCGCGGGCACGTTCACACAGCTCGATTGAGGAGGAGGAGTGGTGGAATAAAGGGAAAAGAGTGCAACAGGTTAATGGGGGAACTGCAATGATAGATGAGTTTTGAGATGAGAACTACACACTTGTTTTTTAATAATATGCCTCATCACTAGGAGTGAAAGATGTGAAGGTTAAGAAGAGCTGTACATGTTTGAGTGAAAGCGGTAAATGTGCGTCACCTCAGGCTGCCAAACTAACAAAATCAAGAGATAGGATGCATGATATATAATAACAGTTGTCCTAGTTTATATAGATAGATAGATAGATAGATAGATAGATAGATGTCATTCTATCTATGATCTTTAATTTGTTTCTGCCTTTACAGTGCGCTGGTTATCGCAACTGTGTTTGACAGGAACATCACCTGCAGAAAGGCCGCATCGGTGAGTTTATCCTGAAAATCTTTTTAAAGCTGCTTTAAAAACAATTCCACAATTAAAAAAAAAGCTAATACAGATAAGAGATGAACATAAAGGGGTATATTCAATTAGGGGTGGGAATCTCTAGGCACCTCACGATTCGATTCGATTACGATTCAGAGGGCTGCGATTCGATGCTAAAGCGATTATCGATTATCTGAATCTTTTTGTGTGTGTGTGTGAATATAAATACTTTGCTTTAAAAGTACAAAGTAATGACCAATAAAGAATTAACGTACAATATATTTTATTAACATTGCAAAGAACCAACAGGAAAATAAATGTGTGCCTGAACTAGCAGCATACTTGTAGTAAATTAATAATATAACAACGACCAGCGTTCTGACGATTCATGCTACCCATCGAGATGTGCTACTTACTGGTTATGCGTATGTGCAGACTCATTTTCCTTCTGCTTACCACGCCCATAAATCTATGCATCCTTGCTGTGGAGACTTGTAGGAAACTTTGACAGGTCAAAGATGAATATTTGATGATAATTTTTACTTTTCACACCGTTTTAAAAATGAAAACAGTACAGTATACTGTACACTTAACTTCAAATTTTATTATAATTGTATTTCATATAATAATGTCATTTTTACTTGTTATATCAAATGTGATAATTGCTAGTTCATTTAAAATATCAAAATATGCTCCTCATACACTTACCCTAATTTAAATGAAATAACGATGTCATAATATTGTGAGATTTACACCATTATGGAAACAATAGAGAATGAATCAACATTCTCTGTGATCGATTCGCGCTTGGGTAACGTTAGCATTTTTCGACAAGGCAGCACAAAGCCGAGTGTTTTTCCTCCTCTGGGTGGAAACGTGTCATATGGCTTCACATATTTGTCGTGTTTCCGAAATATTTTAGTTGTATTCTACAAAGCTTACAACTAGTATGGCTCTTGTCCACCTCCTTTCCCCCTTCAACTTCACAGAAGCCAAAATATTTCCACACGTCAGCTTTTAACGAGGAGGGTGTTTGGATTTCGCGCTCAGCCTTCGCGTCTCTGTTATGTGCACACGCCACAGACGGTCCGGGCACTGCACTTCCGCGCTTCAGAGTTCCGTCTTTTGCGTTCCGTCAATATTACGTTATTATAAATATATATCTAAAAAAAAAAAAATTTTTTTTTGACAATCGATTTTTGACATTTGTGAATCGATTCAGAATCGTCCACGTCCGCATCGCGATGCATCTAAGAATCGATTTTTTCCCCCACCCATATATTCAATTCTAATATGCATTCCCTTTTTTGTAACTGGAAGTGTTTCTGAAGTATTAGCGTTTTTGACAAGGAGTTGTCAAATGACCGAAAATGTTTGCTTAATGTAACACCTGGTTAGGAGAAAGTATTGTAACAGGGGGAAAAAATACACACTTTTTGCATACAATAAGACATTTTTGAAAATGTAATGTTTGCTTCCTTTTCTTTTAGGCTGCTTTCCAAGAGAATGTGGGCAGACAGGTACAACGAAAAGAAAATACACTTACACTAAGACTATTCAGATCCATTATTAACACCTGCACTGATTTGTAGTGCAACTGTGAAGCCTGATGAATCTGTGTGTCTAATCTGATCTCCTGAGATATCCTGTATCCACAGGGCACTTTCCCCCATGGCATAGACATCGTCACAGCGGCGGACTACTTCACGGTCGGTAACCTGAATAACTGCTACTTGACTATTAGGTAAGGAGTAAGGAGGTGACAATGTGTGACTAAGAGCTGTTTTGGTGTGCTTAATTGAGCTCCATTGTTCCTCAGTGTACATGCCTCAGGTAGATCAATCATACACCCCATTTTTCAGAACAATCAGACAAATCAAAACATAATCACGGTATGTATTGAATGCATCTATGAGTGAAGCAGTGGTTACGCTGTCGTGTCTGTCTTGTCCCTTTCTTGTGTCCCACCCTTCCGAAAAATGCCACCATTTGACTGTGTCATCTCAATGTAGTGAAAAAGCAATGTGAAAAATGCTAGCCTTAGGGAGCAAAGAGCCATACTCGAGCCCTACCGCTGAAAAGATGGGTCTCTGTCCGCTTTCCAACGAACTCTGGTGCAGTGAAATATGAACGCAACAAAAACAGGACATGATGTCACAAGATGTAACCAGGACAGAATTCTCAAGCATACCTGTTTTTTCTCGTCATAGTCGCGATGTTGCCCATCACAGTTGGATACAGGCATCAGAACACAAGTGTCCTCGCAGCAGATCTTTGTTTGTGTGTGACAGGGATTCCTGCTGCTGTTTTGACTCCTTTACACATTTTATAAGCTCTTCACAAGTTCTCAAAAACCATCTTATTTAGGCTATGCACACACAACGAGCACATTTAGCCCAGAACACAGCATTGTTTCCAATGTTTGACAAGTTCTGTCGCAAAATATACATCATAAAAGCCTTTTTTTTGCTTTGTATCTTAAGGTTGTGTGTTAAAAATGACAGTGATGAACGCAAAGCGAACCAGAACTAAATGTGTTTTCTTTTTTGGTCTGGACCAAAGGAACCAAGAGAACCAAACTACAAGTGTGAACACAACCTTAAAGGCGACATATCATGAAAAACAGGAATTTCATGGCCCCCTAGCAGTCTGGACAAACCTTTTTAGTAAACATATGCTTTAAAACAGTAAAACTAGGCCGTTCAGAAACTGTTGACATCAGAACAATAAGCATGCTAAAGGTCTTTTCAGACCTACTGTAAAGATCTTTTGTTTTGGGACTTATTTTCTTGGTTCGATTTACTTTCACAAGGCAACTTTTCTAAACATTCCAAAATGTGTTTATGGAAGTCACATGCAAGTGAAACTGACCTCTCAACGCACCAGTTTGTTCTACATAGCTTCATTCATCAAGATGGATTGACAAGTTTGTTTTGTTGAGTAGCTGTCCTTGCACACACACATATACAAATGCATATAAGCTATGATTCTTCCTCAAACTCATACATTTTATCAGTTAGAGAGGGAATCGAGGCTTCGTCGAGACCATTTGGTCGGGTTGATTTATCAGCACAATCTAATTTGGGCCTCCAAATTCCCTAGCATATGACCGCCTGCATGCATACACACATGCATATGAACAAATCATAATCCTTGTCATTTACATTTGTGGCCGTAAGTACAGTAGCAAAATTCACCTCTTGAATACTAACAGTCAAAAATGTCTGTGTAAAACTAATTTACGATTTTTTTCAGTGTCTACATTGCTGGTTTTGAGGAATACACCAAACCCTTAATTGACCACTTGGTGGCTCTGAAAATCAATCACTGGGACGGGTACGTAATTGTACTGTTTCATTTGGATTTTTTGGTTTTATAATTTTAACTAAAGCTGTATTCGCATTTATTAGGGTGATCAGAGAGCTGGCCACGAAAGCAATGCACAATCTAACGGCCCAGGCTCCTGAATACATGGCCAACACAGGTGAGAATAGTGTTCATTTTGTCAGCTATTTATTTTTTCATTTAGTCTTGTGTACTTTTTAGTGTTTTTCATTTAGTCAACATTGTCCTGTTTTTGGTCAGTCAAGTTTTAGTTGTCTAAATGTCTAGGGATTTCAGCCAAGTTTTAGTCAATGAAAACTGTTCACATTTTCGTCATGCTGCATAATGGTTAAACTGATAATAACGATTAGTTTGCCCAAGATCATAATCGCAACGATTGTTGTCATTTGCAAAATTTATTTTTACATGTCATCAGAGTTATTGCACTTTCCCCTATAAGCACAAATCAAGAGAATGTCATGGTTTATTTTTCCTTATTTTAATTTCTGATTTATTATAGGCTATTTATCATATAAATGAACACACTCTCTACATTATGAAAACTGGTAAAACACGAAACGTCTCTCAAAAATTAAAACAATGAAATTCCTAATAGTAATTCCAATAATTCCAGATTACTCATGTTTTTTTATATTAAAACAACAGCTGAGAAAGCATTTTCAATTAATTCCTATGGAAGTTGAGCCAGCGCAGCGTAAAGCTCAGCTTTCATAGGAATGAACTGGAAATGCTCACTCTGCTCCGCACCAGTGGACACTCATTTTACTTTTTGAATTAGCGGCAATTCGGGGAAGGCAATTGCTTCATTGGTGTGTTCATTATTATTCATAATGAAAACCACAACCATTTGCAGGTTCCCTATTAGCATTGGGTTTAATCCAAAATATTGCCAAATAGGCGCTTTTACATTTTGCTTTGAAACCAAATCTTCCGCCATTGTCTTGTTAGTCAACTGAGCTCGTGTCACTCTCGTCGCGTGATAAATGAAATGTTACTCCTGCTGCTGATCTGTGCTACGACTCGTTCGGCTCACGCTGAATTGAGCAGACATGTTCAGTTTTTAATTGTAGTGACTGATCTCTAACTGAACTAAATGAGTTTTATTATAAAAAATCAAAACGACGGTTGGGGGGCGGTGATGTAATCGGTGTTCGACTGAACACCACATAACACAGGTAACATTGACTATATCAACAGGCTTGCTGCTATAGTCGGTTATCATTTAATGACCTTGGTGTCATCTCGTCTTAGTCATGGGAATAAAGCTTGTTGATGAACATTTTTCGCCATAGTTTTCGTCTCTACACATACAGCAAACCCAATCCTTCAACACATCTTTTTCACCTTTACACAGATGCCTGAAATTTTGTGCCATCTTACCTTTATTTTTGATTTCAGTTTTACCCCAGCTGCTGCCCATGGTGACAGGGATGGATTTACACCGCCGCCACGGCGCTATCCTGGCGTGTGCTGAGATCACTCATGCTCTCTATGAGCTGGCCACCCAGAACAATAGGTTACACCCGCTTTTCTTTATTACAGCTTTGCCTAACCTTAACTTTATTTTATTTAATGCACTTGTTTTCTTGTAGGTCAGTGACTGACTTCCTGTCCTCTGACACCATTGAAGGCCTTAAAGACATTCATCTAAAGGTCTGCAGAATTAGTCTCTTCTGTTATTTCGTGAAATAAAAATCATTTTTTTGCAACTGATCCTCCATATGTTTGTTTACTTTAGCTCTCTGACAGAAAGCAGTACAGGTAAGCACTTGACATCAAAGCTTTTCAGGTTTTCTATAGCTTGTAACTGATATTTTATTTTGTTTTTACCCTAGGGGATTTGGTGGAGAGCTAATGAGACCAGCTGGTAAGAAATAATATTTCTGTAGAATTGATTGACGTGTTGAAATTATAAACGAATGTATAAGTGTGTGTGACAAAGAAAGCCTTATTACTATTATATAGCTCATTCTAATGGTTAGTGGTTTGAACAAATCATTAGCTGTCTGATACAGACATGAATAATACTTCAAATTAAGGAGAGGTGTGTACCACTTATAATTTTGCTCTGGCAGACCATGAACAGGGTGCAGAAATTACTTGAAGGTGGAAGGCGGGAACTACGGCATATAGGAGACCGAATATCAATAAGACTTAGGGTGGGCTCTTTTGACTTGGGCTAGTACAAAAATCCCAGAGCAAACCACCAGAACATTTTCTTTAGAAGAAAATTACAGGCTTTAGTGTCATCCGATTATATGGTGGTTTTAACGAAGACTCTGATCAACTCAATGAAAAACACCTTAAAGATCATCTTTATGCGCCGCCTACAAGTTATCATCATAATCATAAAAAGCACACGCTGATTTTCAATCATGACAGGTTTGACAGGTGTTCAGCACTTGGATTCACTTTTTTTTTTTAAGTGCTGCATGTTTTAGGGCCCTTTCACACCTACCTTGTTTGGTCTGGACTTTCGGACTTTTCAGTTTGGTCCGAATCAAAATTACAGGTGTGAAACCTCCCCCTGGACCACGGTCCGGACCAAACAGATGAAATTTGGTCAGACGAAAAGAGGTAGTCTCGGTCCGGATCAAACTGAACAAAGGTTTGGTTCGTTTCTAGTGCGAAAGCATTTCTGTATGGTTCGGACTTTCAGACCTTTTACAGGAAGTTCCGGTGGTTCCCGTATAGCCGAAAAAACAGAAGGTGGCAGGAAAAATGAGCCGTGGTAGCACATGGGGAGAGGAGGAGACAAGGTTTTTAATTGAAGAAAGGTCTGATGACATAATAAGAAGTCAACTGGAAAAAACGCACAAAAAAAAGAGCTCACATGATTGCTTGCAGTCTTCTCCTCCTTTCCTGCCGGCGACGATAAAATGTTCGCACGACGAGGACGTTCATTTGGCGAATTTGAACTAGCCTTGTGTATAGTTGGTGCTGCAGGTAATTATGCCATAAAAATAACAATACAGTTGCAACGATATGCGTCTGTTCATTCATGTTGTTAAAGTTACCCGCCGAATTGACAACACGCTGACGTCAGACGCACGTCCATTTACAAACCAATCAATGTCGAGATGCAGCCCACATAGATGATGACGACAGGACGCAAGTATGTCACGTAAAGTTCTTTAGTGCGCTCGCATAATTGCAGTGTGAAACCAAACCAAAACTTTCTGAAAGTATAAAATGTATCAAAACGTGAACTTTGGTTCGGACCTTGGTGCGGACTTTAAGGTGTGAAAACGCCCTTAAATAGTTAAAATGAATAGTTCCGGTCCTTGATTATGATTGTTTGAGCTGTTGTAAATTACTCTACAAACATACACCTGTGACCGCATAACATCAGTATTACTGCGCCACTGCGTCTGTGGGCTGTGTACAAAATCGCCCCATATACCCTTAAATATCGCTCTATTTGAGGTGACAGCCATTTGTAGTGGTGTCCGAAACCATAGTGGACGTTATCGAGTGCAGTCATTCAATCCCATAATGCACCCCAATAACGAGTGTACAACCGATGCGGCTAGAGAATACCCATAATGTATTGTGAAGGTCTCGCCGAATGAATTACCGCGTCTGCCAGAAGATGTCGCCCGCAGCTGAATCATCCATCCATCAATTTTCCAAATCGCTGGTCCAATGTGGGTACAGCGCAATATCATACAGGTATAAAAATCATTTTTAATATGATTATTGTATTGTTTAATTAAAGGGGTCATGAACTAGCTTTTTAAAAAATTGTTGTCTGAGGTCAACTTAAGTAATAGGCTATTTTCTACCCTAGTTTTGAGCCTAGCTCAAAAACGCTCAGTTTTTATGGGCGTCTCGCATTAAAGACTTGGAAGTAAACGCCCACTGCTGTGAGTGGATAACAGTTTTGCATATTATAAGGAGTTTCAACTCACTCGTCAGCAGGGACGTGCACAGGGGGGTTGCTCAGGTTGCCCGGGCAACTGCCCATATGCCCTTCTCGACTCACGTTGCCCTTCCGAGGGGGGAAATAAATAAATAAATTGTACAATGGATGCAGAATTTCACGTAAGCCTAGATAAAAAAAAATTTTTACAAATCGCAAAGCCTCATTCACTTCCATTCCGGCACCGAGAGTGAAAGTCAGTAGGGGAAGGGCAAACTGTGTTTACGTGGCTGCAGCGCTGCACGCGACCGGTGTATCAGTTGATTCTGTTCCCTACCGGAATTCCTGTTCCCTTTACGCAATCATACTACAAATCATGCGTAGTTGCCCAGTTACCATACGTACCATCAGAACTGAATACGAGCAAGAAGCACAACTGAATGTAAGGGAAGCCAAAAGGTTAAAAAAGTACCGAAATCTAAGTGTTTATTATTATTATTATTTTATTTTTTTATTAGAAGCAAGTTTTTCCCCATCTGTCAATTCAATCCAGATTATTTCTTTTCAAATTAAAAAAAAAAAAAAATAATAGTAATAATTAAAAAAACAATAAACAATAATATGAGGAACTCTTTTTCTCATGTGTATTTTGGTGACATTTAACATATTGTTAATACATTTTGTATACTGTTTACAAAGTTGTATATCATAAACCTGTCATCTCTGACGTTTTGCAATCTTTATAAATAATAATAAAACCATAATATGAGGCATTGAGTTTGGACATAAACACGGTCAGATAAGGCAATTTGTATGGGCAAAATTCAACTGAATATATTCAGACATAATACAAAAACTATGAACAAGTGCAAGATTAATTAAATTCACAGAAATATTACTGGAGTGTGAGAACCAAGCAACTGCCCCTCAAAATTCCTGTGCACGTCCCTGCTCGTCAGTAACGATTAGGGATGCAACGATACAATTTTTTCAGAATCGATCCGATCCCAAAAATTCTGAGTATCGGCCGATATCGATCCGATACCGATACCAGTGCAGTTTTTTTTTTTTTTAAATTTCTATAACTCTGTGTTGAACTGATAATCACTATTTTGTGTGTTAAACACAATCTACTTAATACAGACAACTTCATTATAAAGAAAATCAACAAAAACAAAAAATATATATGATGATAATCTGACATAAATGCTATTATAAACTAGATTAGTGGATAATTCAGCAGTAAAATTTAGTCTAGGAAAATCACAATAATTGTATAAAATCTGAACATTTAGTGAAAAAAAAAACGTTTAGTGGGGAAAAAATTAGAGACATTAAGTGTAACACTAAATCTGGTAAAACTCTGCACATTGCTCTTTGTATTGTTGTAAAATACATCCATGAAAAACAAGATAACAAAAATATCAATTATTTTATATATAGCCTACTATATATATATTTTTTTTTAAATAATTTTTTTAAATGTAAAGCACAGCTGTTTAATGAGGTAGCAACATATGATAGATAGGACAGAACAATAACTGCTATTAATAATCTTTCATTGCGTCACTGTATTATGATATGAAAGGCTGCAATACAGTGCGGCTCAAAGCGCTTATGCGCATCCCGAGCGCAGAATGATGCGCTTGAAGCAACACGGAGTCACAGCGCGCAGCGCGTCGAGTCCGCATTGAAAAGTTTAAAGCACAAAGAAAATACATATTAATGCGTAGTCTATTATACAGTATCTATCTATGCAATATTTTTTCAGCATTTTCTTTTAACAGTTTTAAATTTCAGTAACTGTGCACGTGAAGAACAAATAGTGCTCTGACTTTACTGCAGTGTTGTGATCTAGACACCCGGTAGAAAGTAACATGATTAAGGTACAGCAATAAAGTCCAGCAAGATAAAGTTGTTTTATGCGAAACCATAGACCTTTATCTACAGATCAAGTATAATAATAGTAACATTGAATCATCTTACAGAGAGTTTCATCGTGTTAACTGTCGTAACCGAACGCGACGCGCTGTTTAAATGCTGAATGGAGAATGATTGACAGCCGCAGCTGAGGGAAAAGTTTACGTGATCTTGAAAGACTTAAATGTGCATTTCTATCTCACATTATACTATATAATGGCTTCAGAACACTTGTAATATAGTGCACGAAAACTTTATGGTGCTTTATAATGTTTTTGTGGCTTTTGTAGGGCTTAACAACACCACTGAATACTAAACGCACAATATCGGATTTGGATCGGCCTCGTCTGACCGATACCCGATCCGGCAAAAATGGCAGTATCGGAGCCGATACCGATACTGAGTATCGGATCGGTGCATCCCTAGTAACGATTAGACTGATACACATGTACACATAATTATTAGATATCAAACGATCTGTAACAATGCAATACTAGCCTATCAGATTATTATTATTTTTTAAATAAAAATTTTACTCACATGAGTGTGTTGCATCCTGTGTTTTATCCTCTTTGACGTCATAGTTCCCCACTTTGAAAAACGAGTCGTTTGCTGAGCCTGGTGTCAATAAAAGCATTTATTGGACTAACAAGGACGTTTTCAGTTCTGAAATTTACAGGATATTCTTATAATATGATGACCTCTTAGATGTCAAAAGCTCAAGGAAAATTTGATTTCTCAGTTCATCACCCCTTTAAGGTTTATACATGCCAGTTTATCTTTTCATCTTACTACTGGAGCTGCCAGCTTGCTAAGTTTCAAATGATTATTAAACAAGAAGCACAAACGATGCAAAAGCGGCAGCCTTTCCTGCGCTCGTTTTCAATTACTCCTTCAAATGGACTATAAAAGTAGAGTAATGTAGGGAATAGTGAATGAGGGTATAGAGGACGGTTTCGAACACAGTTTATGTGTTGCAGCATCTGTGTGTTGCTTGGCAAGGATTCCGCTTCTAAAGAACTACATTGCTTGGCGGGAGAATAACATTTTTTTTTAGCGATAGCATTACATTTTTGTGTTTTTGTGTTTATTTATGAAACCTTGACAGGTATGTGGAAAAACTGTTTTATAAAAGCAATAATCCCAGTGGAGCTGTGATTTACAGTGAATTTAGTACAGCTAAAGGGGCTTTTAGGCACTGTAAAAAATCAACCAAATTCTGGTATGATGACAGGCGGTTTAAGGGATTGTGCATATGAGATTTTGATCAAAGTAAAGATACAATCAAGTTAAATGTTACACAACATTTATGTAACACAGTTTATTGGAAAAAGTAATTTGATTCAAAGTGGAATTGCTGCCAAAAACTAATGGCACATAAAGTTGAGGGACGTGTTTTGTCCCATATCTTAAGAATGTTGTATCTTAAAGTGATTAATAGTTCAGAAAATAGAAGTGTAAGACATTGCAGATGGCCCAGTTACTTAAAAAAAAAAAAAAAAAAATTACACCCTTTTCCTTTGTCTTTTTTTCTTTCAGTCTGTGGCCTCATTGAAAAGCTCTCTCTCTCCAAGATGCCTTTTAAAGATGACCCAGTTATCAGTGAGTCAACCACACCTCTTTACAATTGCATTATTTAAATATGTTTGACCACAAATATCTCACGGAGGAGTAATTGTTTGATGGATTTGTTATGTTGTTGACTTGTTGGTGATTGTGAGTTAATGTGTATTCTGATTTCTTTCAGCTGGTTGGCAATGGCTAATAGATGACAGCTTGAAGAACCTTCACCTGTTCTCCAGCGGTGCCAGACGGGGTATACAGGTACAGGCCCCACCTCAACACCCAGAAGGCCTTACAACTGTACCGAATGTGGTCGTTATGAGAATATAATGTGTTTTCTGTAGGATGCCGCAGTCTCAGCATTGGCAGCGTTGTGTCGGCAGTGTTATCAGGTTGAACCCGGGGTAGCCGACCTGAAAATGCAAGGTACAGGAAACGAATTATATTAATACAATAGCAGGTTGTGGTTATGAATATGATATTAACTCTTTCCCTGCCAATGTCCTATACCTTTACTTGGGTCGACATTTCATTCGGTAATGTTAGGCAGTTTAGAATTATATCCTGTTGAATATTTGGTGATCACGCTAGCTTACTTGTGCGTAAGCAATGCTTCTACCTAGGGCTGCACGATGTGTCGTTTTAACATCGATATCGCGATGTGCACATCCACGATAGTCACATCGCAGGATGTTGCGATGTAATAGCCTTAGGGATCGTAGTTGATCCGTGATTCATGATCAGTACGGGCCAGCAGCTCCCCGGCCCGTAACGCTTGCGATTCGCGGATTAATTGCAAAGTTTAACCATCATAGTGAAAGTTTATCATTTGCATGTGTTTTTAAGTCCTGTTTAAACATCAAGCGTAAAAAGACTGGAACTTGCGCGTTGTTTTCCGGGCAGACACAAAGATCAGTGGTCTTTCTCTTATTTCTGAGCTTGAACGAACATGAGAATTCAAAATAAAGTCAGAATGCCCTTCCTGCATTGAACATTTTTTGGCGGCCGCCAAAGCGTATTTATGTCCGGCCAAAGCCTTATTTGACTGACTGCGCTTGTTAAACTGAGAGAACGAGCAGAGAGAGAGAGAGCCCCGGTCGCGCGCGCGCACTCTCACCGTTTTCAAACTGTCTTGCTCTCTCTCCCTCCCTCGAGCATATTAATGAATTGAGTTGACTGAATATCTTTGAGAATACACAATGGTAAAAGGTCGGAAGAACGAAGTTTCACGTGAAGCATTCGGATATATTTTTTTCCTGAACTACTGGTTGTGAATTGTGCTAAAAAAAATATTCTCTGAAAAGCGTTCCACACATTCAGATAAACCACACTTTCAATAAACAAAACAAACAAAAAAATCTATCCAGTGATGAAATGTTTTCTGTGTTGAGACCAATCTTGTGCGATATCCTAAACTGCCGGGATAATCACACAACGTCTGCCGTGGTCCGTTAATGACACCTCCAATTCGCGAACTAATGACTCCTTTGAACCGATTCACTTTAATGAATGGTTAAAACAACTGACCTGTCCAACACTGAACTCACGAGACATAACAAATAGGTAACACTTTACAATAAGGTTCCATTTATTAAACTCTAGTTAACTACATTAGTTAACTATAATAGTTGCTATGCAGATCACCCCAGTCATTCAGATGATTCATTCTTTCCAAAGAGAGCTAATAAAGTCATCTGGTGAAATTGTTTTCATATCGCGATATATATCGCAGAAAAATAAAATATCGCATTGTGATTTTTTTCCCAATATCGTGCAGCCCTACTTCTACCTCTCCTTCTGGTTTACGCATATCATCTTCGTTGCTTGTTTTTGGATCCGGAGATGCTTTACTATTTCAGAAGATCTGTAACAGCGCCCCCTACCATATAACAGTGAAAAGACAGATTGCCAGAAAAACGTGTAAATGGCGGGAAAGTTGTTGTGTCATAAATGACGGAGTCTCGTCAATGGCGGGGAAAGAGTTAGATGTTTAACGAGTACTTATGGGTGTGGTTATTGGGTGTCCACATACTTTTGTCCATTTATTGTTTGTTTACATCCATTTGTTGCCACACAGATCAGTTGGTTAGTCAATACCTGTCAGCCCTGGAGAGTCCCGAGGTTCTGACACGCTGTGGCTGCGCTCTCGCCTTGGGCTCACTGCCTCCGTTCATGATCCATGGCAAACTACAGCAGGTCGCACCTCATAACGCCTCTTGTTTTCAGCTCAAGTGTGAATCTGAGCCATTAGGCTGAGTATGCATACTCTTACGTGTTCCCTAGATCTTGCCTGGGCTCCAGGCTGCCTGCAGAGTTGCTCAGAAACAGGAGAGTCGAACTGAAGCCAGGAGGGATTCGGCCACAGCCATGTCTCAGTGAGTAACACCTTCTCCTGTCTCCTTTGCGCTTGAAGAACCAGTCTGCCAGAGTTTAGCGTGAGCCAGCTTGGTCAACGCCTGCTCCTTCTTGCAGGACCTGAAATTCATGTCTAGTTTCACTGCTTTGTCCCGTCTTGCATTGCATGTCCATGTGTCCTGTGCTTTCTTGTCTTCTCAGGGTGTGTGTAGCTGTAGGAGTGTGTGCACAAGGAAGCCCGGACCGCTTCCTGTGTGAGGGCAACATAAGGCCTGTGTATGAAGCCTTGCTGGGCTGTATGAACGACTACAGCACGGACAGCAGAGGGGATGTAGGGGCCTGGTAAGTTCACATGCTGCCTTGTGTTGCACAATATACAAGTGCAACAGTGCTGTCGTGGTATTCAAACCTCAAAATAAAGGTACTGCCTTGGGTCACAGTAAATGCACCTCCCCATGAACTACATCTGCTACATCGCCCTGCGGTTTTCTGCCAAAAATAAAACTTCTATGGTTTCACTTTTACAAGCAAAGAAATTAAGACTGCTATTCTAAGCTATTAGTCTTGTAATTTTACTGTTGCTCTTTTAAATAAATGTATTATTTATTTAAAATCTACTTTTATTTTACAGTACAATAGCATTACTGTAGTAATACATGTCTTTGTTAGTTGTTTTATTTAAAAAATAACTATTATTATAAAAAATAAAAAAAGTAAAAAAAATAGAGACTCTTGGGTGAGTTTTTCCTTATATCCTCATTATATAACAATGATCAGTTGAATCAGTTTAATGTAGTCATTTAGTTTGAATAAAATAATGCAATAAAATTTAAGCAATTAGATCATTTGAATTCATTTTTTTTTAATGCTTTATTTGACTCATTATTTGTCATTTAATGTAAATAATTGTGTATAGCCCTGGTATATTAATTTAATTAATTTCGCTTTTAAATGTAAAAATTTTAGTTTTCACTTAATTTGGCCAATTTAAAATTTTACTTAATTTGACCAGAACTTAAACTTAAAGTGGCAGCTATTGCAATTCTACACTATATTGTCTAAAAATATAACGCTGAACATATGTATTGTGCTCCGCTGTCCCCGGCCTGCATTCCTCAAAATCCCCACAGGTGCCTCCAGGGATAGCAAAACATCAATGTGACGCTGAAAATGTCAACAATCAACATGTGCAATTGTCATACAGGGTTTCCGCGGGGTCTTAAAAAGTCTAAAATTTCAAAATCACAATTTAAGGCCATAAAAAGTCTTAAATTTGCTGAAGTATTGTGTTCTAGGTCTTAAATCATTTTAAACAGGTCTTAATTTTCCTACGTCCATGTATATCTCATTTAAATGCTCCTGCAGCGCTTTGGAATGTTTTTCTTTTTAATTCCGTGGTGTTGTAGTTTCTTATTTCGCTAGTCAAAACATAATTCGCTGTATTACGACTACAAAATAGACCAACATGCAACAGCCAATCAGCTTTGAGCTTTCGTGTTATTGGCGCGAGTCTCTCGGATACAACAGAAAGACGTAAAACGGATTTTATTCAGCTATGGGGAAGTGCAAGTTTAGCGATACCTGGCTTGAAAAATCTGAATTTCGTGCTTGGTTAAAGCCAGTTGCAAATAACGCATTTGAATCCTACTGCTTCTTATGCAAGAAAGCGATTAAATTGGGAACGTTGGGTGTACGGGCGCTGGAGTCTCATTCAAAAAGTGAAAAACATCTAACTGCTGTGAAGGGTCTCCAGCAAACGACAGCCATCAGCCAGTTCTTGCAAGTATCTGGCGGCTCCAGCACTACTTCTGCACTGCCTAGGCTAGGCCCACACAGTAGCTCCGCAACTCCCGCAATTGACCTCCGTGTTGGTTTTGGATCAGAGCCAACACTAAAAGCAGAGGTGCTCTGGGTTCTCCACACGGTGACAAGACACCAGTCCTACAGTGCGAATGAGGAAATCGGGGAATTGTTTCAAACAATGTTTCCGGACTCTGATATAGCTAAATCCTTCAGATGCGGGAAAGATAAAACTTGTTGAGAGAGGCTTTTCTGTTAATAAAGATATCGAAACCTGCAACATGCAAGAGGACACTTTAGTAGCACAGAGGCTGGTATGCGACTGTCACTCGACACGTGGGTGTTGCCAAAGTCCCCCTGACAAAAGAACTCTTGAGTTCGGTGGCATCAGCCAGGACCAGGTACCGTCTTTACCTTGAGACAGAGAAAAAAGAAAGAGTCCCTTGTACAGGGCCAAAAGAGAAAGGTGGCAGAAGATCACTTGGAGGAACTCATAAAAAGGAGGAGGACTGTGCAAACAGTTGCTGAATGTCTTTTCAGAGATGCAGACAAATTTGCAGAGGAGGCTGAGGGCAAGGCTGGCAGTCAGATGGCTCCGCTAATAACCAAGTCAAATGCTCTGAGGAGGGCCAGCAAGGAAAAATCAGCTGAGCTCAAGAATATTGAGGAGGAGATTCTGCCCAAGAGAGAAGAGCTGAGATCAATGTAGTGCACACTCACGCATCCGCAAACTCACGTCAAGATGTTTTTTTTTCTCTGTAGTTCAAAAATGCATCTAAGCTGTCTTGAGACTATGTTCAGTTTGAATAAATAAATTTTCTTTGCAAGTACTTTTGAGACTCTGCGTTTCCTTTGTACATTTTTTTATGTCGTGATATAGGTCTTAAATTTCATTCATAATGGTCTTAAAAAGGTCTTAAAAAGTCTTAAATTTGACTTTGTGAAACCTGCAGAAACCCTGGTCATAATTTCTTCATGACTAACAAAGCATCAACAAATATTTGAAGCATCTCATGTGTGGTTGCGGTTCCCTGACAGTCACAGTGTAGCTCAAATTCTTCGCTCTCGTTCTGTTTCAGGGTGAGGGCGGCAGCTATGAGCAGTCTCATGGACGTGACCCTGCTGGTGGTGGCGTCTGCTCCAGAGCTCCTCTCCTCTGACCTGTGAGGCACTATCAGTATCCCTTAACTTCAGTCATAGCTAACCAAGTGCACATTGCAGACTGCTCACAGACATTTTTCTCATTTTTTGTAGTGTTCAGCGTATGATGTGTTGCCTGGCCCAGCAGGCAGCAGAGAAGATCGACCGCTACCGAGCCCATGCTGGCACCGTTTTCCTGCGGCTGCTCCATAGCACGGAGCCTGCAGTACCACACATTCCACACCGGGTGGAGCTATTGAGCATCTTCCCTCCGTGAGTGCCACACGTGCTCGGGAACATTAATATAGTCCAGTTGTACAAACAGACCTACTGCTTGCTCACAAATCGCCATATTTGTGATGTGCGAAAAATGTGTACGAAAACACTTGAACCCTGATAATTGCTGCTTGCAGCTATATATATATATTTTTTTTTTCTTCGCTACGCTGATCGTTAACTGAAGTAAACAAAGCGCACACGCGCCTGTGCCGTTCATTCATCATTTAGCCTACACACAGACACGCAATTCATATTTAAACAGTCTTTTTGCGTTTTATAGACACTATTCAATATCGCAATTAGAACAAAGCACTTAAGAATAAATGACTTACTACATCAGCTGGATCCGTTGCTCCTCGAAATGAAACTACCAGCACTTCTGGTACATTTTCCAGGGTTATTATATAGTATTATTCCTCACAGGGTAGGGATACGCTGTGTTCACAGCGGTAGTAAGAAACTTACTAAACATGATTTTATAATCCAGCTGGTGGGCGTTGGAATTTTTGCATGGCTTGCCTTAGATCATTTGCGTTTGAATACCGCGCGCTCTCCGTGGGCGTGGCACATTAACGCATAATGAGGTATAATGAGCTGGAAAGAAAAATACTGACATCTCTCTCTTTTCATACAGATTACATAAACTGAGAATATTTGTTTTTTTATATAAATTAATTAATTTAAAAGAAGAGAGTTCAAGATTCATTATGGAAAAACACTCGTGCCTGTATGACAAGTATTGACAGAGTTACAGTTCATTTTTCGGACGCGTTTCAGAATGGACCTCACTGACGAGAGAAGGCAAAACTAGCATCATGCTTATTTTTCTTTATTTGACGAAAAGCACAACACTTTGTTTTTATTGTGAGTACCCACAAAAAAAATGGACACTTAACAGGATCTAATGATGTATAATACTAACACGTAAGATCAAAATCAACAGAGTATTTTGAGTCTCTTTTGCACTGATAAGAAAAAAAGCGAGACTATCGCGCCGGCGCGATAGCCGACCTCAGAGGGTTAATAGCGCATAACTCCTAGACTGTTCGTCTCAAGTGTCGTATGTCATTTGAATCCTTGGGTTAAGACAAACAAAATGACTATCTCCAATTTCGTTTCCGTCATTAACTTTTCCACCATATTGGATTTTGGTCAAAACTTACTTTTCGGAACATGGCAAACAAATTAATCCGATCTGATCAAAACATGGTTTACACTTGATGCATCCACAAAAGCATGAGGGTGCACTCTAAAAAAAATGACGTTGCAATTCTCAGTCACCGTTCCTTGCAGTTTTGCACAGGCCGCTTTATTACCAACGTTTCAATTAGATGATATGAGGAAAATAGCCTTTATAACAAATACTTTCTGCGGCAGGCAATCACAGGTAATGTTTTTGCCTAAATTGTGTGCTATAGCTTATCAGTTGCATTGAAAACTTGACTGAGTTGTGATGCACTGAAATTTTGGCAGCAGAAATTTTTGGCTGAACATTTTCAGATTAGACTGAAACATGCCGAGATAATTGATGAAACTATGACATTTTACAAACTATGACACATTTTTACTTTGTCACGGTCTATTTTGTGTACACATCATGTGAATAAGCACACAGGTAGTTTTAATAAGGTAAGTTAAAAATGTCAACTGTATGGACGTTAGGGCTGGGTTGACTATTGATTTGTCTTTTTTTTTATCAATCTTCTTCAATCAACCAATCTTTTCTTTTTGTCTCGATACTGGCTTAGGTGTCTTAGTTTTCTACCTACACCTTTTTGTACTTCTGATTTGCATGCAACGGATGCGTCAGGAATTAACACGGCTTACATTATGTCATTAAATTTGGGAGGTGCACTTTTGCATTGAAGTTTCTGGGAAGCACATTATTTTATTTTCATTGCTTACAATTTTAGCTGAAGCTCAATTAAAAAGTCCAATCCCAAATGCTTTATTCGTGTTTATCTCTGACCTCTGTTTTTTTTTTACATGTACCCTAGAGAGGCAGGAAACTCCCTCAACTGGAACGCCGCGGCACAGGCCTTTCCTCACATCACGCAGCTGCTGCGTCTGCCTCAGTATCAGTACCACACACTCCTGGGCCTCTCTGTGTCTGTGGGTGGCCTCACCGAATCTACAGTAGGTCACCACATAAACACAACCATTAAAACACAATTCACCCCCAGCCACCTCTTTTTTCCTTGTGAGGCGGCTGAGTATAATTTGTTAAAAAACAGGGGATTTTAACCTTTCTAAAGGTTAAAACACACAGTATAAAAAAGTTGTTGTTTTTTCAGTCATACTTTCAATCAATTTAGTTCTGTATATTAATAAGATAACACTTTACAATGAGGTTTAATTTGTTAACATTAGATAACTACATTAGACTTGTTCAGCATTTATTATTCTTGTTAAATGTAAATCTTAACATGTACTAATAAATTTTTAAGATCAAAATATGCATCTGTTATATAGTTAATACAACAGTTATATAGTTAATGCACTGTAAACTAACATGAACATTTCATTAACTAACAGTAACAAAGGTTGAAGGGATAGTTCACCCAAAAATGAAAATTCTGTCAGTATTGACTCACCCTCATGTTGTTCCAACCCCGTAAGACCTTCGTTCATCTTCGGAACACGAATTAAGATATTTTTGATTAAATCTGAGAGCTGGATCACTCCTCCATAGGCTTCTAAGGGATTGAAACTTGCCGGCCCCGAAAAGTTATTAAAGACATCGTTAAAATAGTCCAAGTGACTACAGTGGCTCAATCTTAAGTTTATCAAGCGACAAGAATACTTTTTTTGTGCAAAAAAACAAAAATAACGACTTTATTTCAACTATTTATTTCCTTCTCTGTGGGCCTCGAGTGAGTTAACGTAGTGTAATAGTGCAGTGCTTCTGTGTTGTACATTACACGTAGGCTCACTATTGGCCGACGCTGGTCATGTGTGTGACGTACAACACAGAAGTAGTACGCTAGTACACTACGTCAACTCACTCAGAGGCCCACAGAGAAGGAAATTAATTGTGGAAATAAAGTCGTTATTTTGGGGGGTTTTGCGCACAAAAAGTATTCTCGTCGCTTGATAAACTTAAGATTGAGCCACTGTAGTCACTTGGACTATTTTAACGATGTCTTTAATAACTTTTCGGGGCTGGCAAGTTTCAATCCCTTAGAAGCTCCAGTCTTCAGTGTCACATAATCCTTCAGAAATCATTATAATATACTAATTTGAAGCTTAAGAAACATTTCTGATCATTATCAATGTTGAAAACAGTTGTGCTGCTTAATATTTTTGTGGAAACCATGATACTTTTTTTCAGGATTGTTTGTTAAATATAAAATTTAAAAGATCAGCATTTATTTCAAATATAATCTTTGTAACATTTTAAATGTATTTACTGTCAATTTTGATCAATTTAATGCATCCTTGCTGAATATAATAAATATTATATTTATAATAAATGATATTAAATATAAAAATCTCACTCTAACTACTCCTCTGACCCCATGTAATGGGTTCACAGACCCCTGATTGAAAACCTTAATTGAAAATAAATCTACCACATAACCAGACCACAGCCATCAGAATAAGCATGAGGAAAAACACTATGGGTATGGTACAGTTAGAATAAATTGCGTAGTGAGAAAAGACACAAAAGCGACCAGCAGAGGGAGCTGCTGACACTCTGTTCTCCAGAGAGTCTGTCTATGGCCAGGAGTGTGAATAGTTTCAGGGAAATTGAGACTATTAGACCATGTAGTTTTACTTAGCGTTGCTTCATTTCTGATTTGCAAGAATTGCAACACAAAAGTGGTCCTTTGTTTTGGGTTTTCAAAAATAAGCTGGTGTTGAAACGCTTTGGTGCTTTAAGAAAATTTCTGACATGTGTTTGAATAAACTGAAATTTTGCCAGAAATGCAAGTCTGTGCCCGTCCTGGCCTCAAAGTGCACTGGGTGTAAACGGCTTAGAGGCGAAACCACAGCTCCTCCAGTGGGCCAGGATTCGTTCAAAACTAATTTAGCTGGAACGGAGCGAGTGGGATTGGCACCATGTCCCTTCGCATTTGCACTCATGCTTTCGGTGGTGACTTAGGCCCCCTGGAGAGATCTTCAGCTCATCAGCTCTCATACACTTGATATTTTCCTTTCTCCTTTTCTTTGTAATGCTGTTTTTCTTAGCATTTTCTTTCTTCCTATTCTTATTTTCCTATGATGCAAAGCTGAATCTTATTTTTTTTTTACTCCAGTCACATGTTCCTTCAGGAATCATTCTATGATGATTTAATGCTTAAGAAACATTTCTTATTATTATCACAAACATTTACTCATTGCTGCTTCATATTTTTTTGGAAACTGAACAAAAAATCTTATTGACAATCTTGCTTTTGAATGGTAGCGTATGTTTTTCTAAAGAACATCACTGTTATTCTTGTTCATTTTGGGATTAGAGATTGAACATTAGTAATTTGATTTAACATTTGATAACAGTTAATAACAAATGAATGTAATTGAATGAAAATGCAATTCAAACATACAGATGTAATTGAAATTAATCAAACCCCATTGCAAATGAGGTTTATTGGCAAAATTTACAGACTTTTAGCTGTTTGCAATGAACAAATCAAACAAAAGTAATTGAAATAGCTTAAATAAGTGGTTTCCCCCAATTCTTTTAATGACTTCTACGGTTTAAAAATTATTCAACCCCTTCATGGCAAGCATATTTAGTACGGAGTAGAACACCCTTTTGATGTTATAACCTGCTGCAAATGAGAAGTCTAACCAGACACCAGCTTCGGACTGTGTTTCTGAGGAATCTTAGCCCAATCCTCATGAGCAATGGCCTCCAGTTCAGTAATATTATTGGGTTTGTGTGCTGCAACCGGATTTTTCAAATCCAACCAGAGATTTTCTGTGGGTTTCAAGTCAGGTGACTGATGGCCACTGAAGAATCTTCCAGGACTATTCCTGCAACCAAGCCTTGGTGGAATTTGAGGTATGCTTAGGATCATTGTCCTGTTGGAATGATGCCCAAGCTTCAGCTTCCTTACTGATGGCATGACATTTTCTCCTAGGATTAGGACAAAAATGAATCCATCTTGCCTTCTACACGCTGCAGGTTTCCAGTGCCAAAAGATGCAAAGCAGCCCCAGAGCATCACTGAGCCCCACCATGCTTAACTGTAGGCAGGGTGTTTTTTAGCATATGCTTCATTCTTCTTCCTCCAGACATACAGCTGATCCAGAGGGCCGAAAAGTTACAGTTTTGTTTAATCGCTCCACAGAATAGAAGCCCAAATCTTCTGTGGCTTATTTATATGATTTTGAACACTTTTCTTGTGCTTTTGTGTCAGTAGTGGTGTACATCTTGGAGTTCTGGCATGGAAACAACATGCATTTAGTACGTGCTTTACTGTGCAAGCTGAACCTCAGTGTCTGTTGCCACCAAGTCTTGCTGCAAGTCTTTTGCAGTCACTCAAGGGTTTTTCTGAACCTGCCTTCTCAAAAATCTGATTGCAGCCATTAATAGCTTCCTTTTTCTGCCCGTCCAGATAGTGTAACCACTGTTCTTTTAACTTTGAACTTGCGAACTATGCTTCCAACGGTGTCTCTAGGGACATTTATTGCCTTCGCTATCTGTTTGTATCATGTTCCTTGTTTGTGAAGGCCGATGATATCTTCTCTTAACTTTTTGGATAATTTTTTTGACTTATCCATATTTCTAACATGCAGTCAAACGTGACACTCAACAAACCTAGTCAGTTCAGATATTTCATGTGTTTTAGCTCAAGCACACCTGGTGTAACTAATGAAGCCATTGATTAGTTGCATCAGGTGTGCTTGAGACAACACCTGTTTTGCAGATTTGTACTGTTGTGAGGGATTTTATTCAGGGGGTTGAATAATTTTGAGACTGCGGAAGTCATTCAAGTTGCATTTTCAGTTGAATTTGGGGAAACAACTAGAAACATTTGTTGTGTTGAGCTATTTTAATTACTTTTGTTTGATTTGTTCATTGCAAACAGCTGAAAGTCTGTAAGTTTTGCCAAGAAACCTGATTTGCAATTTGGGTTGATTCATTTTGATTACAACTGTACATATGAAGTCATGTAGTGCAACTAACATGTCAATGCATGCAGGTAGTTATCTAATAAAAATAAAATGGCAAGGTTAGTTCAGGCTTACATTCTTATTTCTATATATAAAGTCTGGTAGATGCATTATTCTTTCTCCATCCCACTTTCTTAGTGTTTTAGGCTCAGTGCCTCTGTTCCAGTGGCTGTTGGGACATCAGCATGATTTTAAGTCTTTTTGTTATTTATAGCCACCAGTGTTTGTTGATGAAGAAAAAACAATGTAAAGGCCTTTAACGGGAGCTTTGAGCATAGTAAATGTCAACTCATCTGCCAACTGGACCTATAAATAAGTCCCCCATTAGAAGCGTCAGTTTTCCACCCCCTCCTATTTGATTAGAGCCATGGTAGAGGTTACGCTCTCACCTTCAGCCTGGAACTGGGTGATCTCTCTAAGCCAAAACTGCTGGATAAATGAGCGGTTCTCACAGACTCAACACTGAATGATCAAGCTTCTCTCTGAAGCTCCATCTGGACAGCTGAGTCCATACTGATACCTTACATAATCATGCACCAACTGACCCCTCACACACATTAGCACACTGCTGCATGGGAGAAGTTTGCATTCAGTGTGAGTGTAGTGGGTAAATGTTCAAGATGTTGAGTAAAAGTGCTGCTTTCTTTGCTTATTATTTCATGTTTTCTCTATGAAAATATAGCAACATTCTGCCTCGTACCATTACTTCATATGACTTACACTGAATCGGACTGCCTTTATTAAAGTTGAAATGCAATTAAAATCTATTTTCTATCTATTTCTAAATCTATTTTCTAAATGTATGTTATAGATCTTATTGTAAATGATTCATCTTTACAGGTTTCATTTTTTAAAGAATGCTTTGACCTTGTAATGTTTAATCATAATATAAAAACTGGGCCTTCCAGTGAAAATTACAGACTTCTGTCTGGTGGTGAATGCCAGTCTTCTCCAATCTCTAATCATTTTCCCATTTTGTCTGCCTTAAATTTAAACCCATTTAAATGATTGGAGGTTAAACCTGATTAAACCAGTCCCTGCGATCTCATGCTCCACTTACTCCACTTTTGTGTGCAAAATCCAAAATCCTATCAACAATCGATAGAAAAAATCCAAGTCCCTTCCGTTTTTATCTTTTTAATCAGTTACTCTTGGATTAGTCTCACGTAGCCAGACCTTCAGACTGATGGTAGAAGGTCTGGTCTCCATCGCAGCTTTCATTAGCCAAGGACCGCCCAAAATGAAATCTGACCTACATGCAAAGCAACCAATCACAGTTCGTTTTGTTCTGTATCATGTTTAGGGGCGTGGTAATATAAAGTTGGTCCCCCTACAAAACAGAACAGCGTGCATCTAATAAATTATTCATTCAAGAATGTTGTGCCAAGTTTACTGCAACAACGACGCTGTGAACTTCACATACTTAAATCCAGCATTTAGTTTATCCTGATAAGCACTCATTGTCACCGTAGTAAACACCACAGCTTTCTTCTTCCATGAGGGGGTTTGGCATCAGACGGCTTTGTTTCCAGGCAGACCGTTAAAGAACGCGAAATCCTGTAGAATACAACCAATCAGTTGACGACTTCAAAACTCCCGGAGGTTTTCCCATTTTGTGTGCCTTATGCATCAGACATTCATCCATCAGTTCTTGGGCTTGACATTTGAGGTGGACTTTACACTTGGATGTATATCACAATATGGAAGAAAAGATCAGCCTTTACTTCTGTTTCATTGCGACTTTAAATTCCACCGCCTGCATGTCTCTTTCACAATTTATTATTTGTCTTCAAACTGTGATGTGATCGCAATTTAGGGATCAATCCACAAAAAATAAAAAATAAATTAAAAGAAAAGTGTGTATTAATAGAAATAAATCAAACCAAAACATTACACCCTTCAGCTATTAAAAATGTGTATTTAATACTATTCATGAATTAATACGTGTATTTATCAAAGTATATGCAAGACACGGTCCAATTTCCACTATTAACTACGACTTTTACCTCAATAAACCCCTAATTACTGCTTATTAATAGTTAGTAAGGTAGTTAAGTTTAGGTATTAGTTAAGGGATGTATAATATGGTCATGCAGAATAAGTCATGGTCATGCAGAATAAGTCATTGATATGCTTTCTAAGTACTAAGAAACAGCCAATATCCTAGTCATAAGCATGCTAATAAGCAACTAGTTAATAGTGAGAATTGGACCCTAAACTAAAGTATTACCAACTTTACCTATACATACACTGAACAAAAATATAAACGCAACACTTTTTGTGCATCTTGATATGCCACACATGTGAGGTGGATGGATTATCTCGGCAAAGGAGAAGTGCTCACTTACACAGATTTAGCCAGATTTGTGAAGTCTTAGATCTTTGAGTTCAGCTCATGAAAAATGGGTGCAAAAACAAAAGTGTTGCGTTTATAATTTTGTTCAGTGTATTAAATGTGGTTTGCAACCGCGTAAAAATGGCACGGAGAGGAGAGCACATATTCAGCCCCATATATACTGTGAAAATGTAAGTTTAAACAATTACAAATAGTTTCAGTAAGACCTTCAGATAAGTGTAACAGCCAAGGACAAAAAGGCTGAAAAATCTTATTTTACAATATCTTAAAGATATTGTACCAATGTTCTTCCCTTTGTGTGCTAAATGCCACAACACAGTTGTGAAGTACAATGTATCACATACTTTAAAATTTATTATGATCTCATGCACAGTCACATAAAACAATGTTTTTTGAGGGGGCACTAGTGGCATTCCTGAATCATTTGGTGCCTTAAGTAATTTAGCCCCGGTTTCACAGACGAGGCTTAAGCTAATCCAAGACTAAAATGCATGTTTGAGCTATTGTAACTGAAAGCAATATGTCTTAAAAATATGTCACTCCACACCAATAATGTTTTTTCTAAGGCACGTTTATAAAAGCTACTTAAATGTCCTAATTGAACTAAGGCCTAACCCTGGCTTAATCTAAGCCCGGTTTGTAGAAAAGCCTTAGAAGTTCTATAAATGCAAGACCAACTAGTTTAGCTTTTTAAATACTCTTTTGTTTTACTCAAAATAGTTTTGAGGAATACAATCGTGACATGGGCTAAAATTTTGACCTAATTATTGTAATTATCCAAAAGCAAGAACAACATTAACTGTACTAGACAGCCAGTGATCATAATGTGTTTTTATTGTATGGAAAATAAATAAATATAGTTCATATATTATATGAATAATTACAAAAAATAATTACCAACTATTATTTTAACCATTAATATATCAGTCTCTCACAAGGTGAAAACTTTTTTGTGTGTCTGCAGGTGCGTTTTTCCTCTCAGTCTTTATTCGAGTACTTGAAGGGCATTCAGCAGGATGACGCAGCGCTTCAGCAGTTTGGAGACACTTTGTTGCGCATCTTCAGAGATAACCTGCGCATTGACAGGTACAACTGCACTGCAAAACACAACACAGCCACAAAACAGCTGCATATGTCATACAGATGCAGTGAGGAAAATCTTAGTATCAGTAATTTGACGTCATGGTAATGGTGTATATCCCTTGGAAGTTCTACAACAACAAAAACAACAAAAAGGCTTTATTTAACCTTTATTTATTTAAGGCTTTATTTTTTGGAACTTGGTGGCTGTGAACCAAATGATAAGGTTTTATTTTGTATTTATACTATATATTTTGATCTGCTCACAGGGTTTCTGTACCTTTGCTGAAGATGGTGGACCAACTTCTCGCTAACGGCTGTTTCGAACTCTTCACCAGCGAGGAGAGGTGAGCGTGGGAAAGCCCAGCGTACATTACTGCCTCCCTTGGCTCAGATGCACAAACCATCCAGAGCTCGGCAGGAGAAATGATATCATGACAGAAATACACAGAAAGGACTCACACAGGGAACCTTTGGGCGAACTTAAGATGAGCCTGGCCAAGTCATATGTTGAAACAGAGGCAGAATGTGTGTGTTGGTTTGTTTTAATCTGTACATTTTTTTGTTTTGTTTTCAGTCATCCTTTTTGTGTAGAACTGCTGTCTCTCTGTAAGGAGGAAATCAAGAAGTCCAAGGATGTCCAGAAGTTGTTTTCATGTATAGCTGTGTAAGTGCAGTTGCATTTCCAACACTCTGTGGATACATGGGGCAAATAAAGGCCAATTCACACTGCACCGACAGACGCAGATCAGCACCGATAGTCACCAGATTACAGCAAGCCACTTCTATCTGTGATTCAGCATGTTCAATCGGAGAAAACAAGCTCTGACGGACGCCAACGGTGGTAACACACTGAACCAACAAAACACGACAAAGTGTCTGTTGTTGTCTGTCGATGCAGTGTGAATTTGCCTTAAGGATGTGGAAATTGAGAAATCTAGTTCTTGGAATGTAGATCCAATGTTCCAAATTCTTGATATGTAATCTTTTGACAAACGTTATACTGTTTTCAATGTTTAATTTGTGCCATTTCAGGTGTGACTTCTGGTTTTAGTGTGATCTCTCTTGTGATTGGTCATTGTTTCTGAGCACGCTCTCTCTGATAGGGATATTGCATAAAAAAACTGCTGGATGGAAACACCAAAATCTGCATAAATTCTAAAAATGTGCATAAAAACCAATGAGCTCGTTTGAGTTGGATATTTTTTTTTTCTCCGATAAGAAAACATGCGCATAAACTACGACGGAAACACCTTTGCAGAATAAATTTCTCGATGTGCATTAATGTCACTGTGCACGATGGGACGGAATAACTGGACTAACCAGTGGGTCAGTCTTTTTGTACAGCATCTGAAAAGCTGTTTTGGTTGTTCTGAAATGCCTGAGCAAAGTCTGTCGTCAAAGTGGTTCGTTATAATTACCTCCCAGAACTCTCTTGCATGACTGCGTTCCCAAACAGCTGGCATCCACCTCCGAAAGCAAGATAACGTGTTTGAAATTTCTTCTTCGAATTTGTATTGTGGCACAGAAGTTGCATTTATTTATTTATTTACCAACAATCAACCACAATCTCAAACAAATGCAAGATTCATGTTCGGATTTATTACAGTTCATAACTGAGGTTTGTTCTCAGATTTAGCTGCAGCAAACTGACAGTGTGAAAGAACTACACTTTCATTTGGACAAAATGTTGCAGTGGAGATCGCTAATTATTGACGTCAGCCTGTAATTTTTTTTTCTGGCCGAAATTTATTTTGACAGTGCAGAGACTTTTATTTTGACGGCACTGAGAACAGTGCGCAGACGCACAGAAACTCCCATTCTTCCTCTTCACTAGATTCAATTTATTTAAAATAAAACCGACAGAATATTAGAAATCACAATTCCCAGTGAGCACAGACTTACCAGTCCACTCTTTGTTTGTGTTTTTCACCTTTTTACTCCTGTTTTTTAACTATTTCCTGATCTGTGAAAAATATTGAAGATGAAGTTTCTGTCTGAACTATGTTTGTTTTAACAAATGTATTTTTATGGAGTTCAAATAATTTTTTTGCATATTGATATATTTTCCAATTACGGGGTGTCCGCGGGTCCTTAAAAAGTCTTAAATTAGATTTTAAAAATTTAAGGCCTTAAAAAGTCTTATTTTTACTTATGAAAGGTCTTACATTTTCGATAGCAGTTTGACTTAGACATATCTAAATGTTTTCTAATTAGCGTACTTTTTTGTTTATTATTCGTTCTTTGTGGATTTGCTCATTCACGTGACATTTCGCGTCACATTCGCGCCAGCATTACGTCTGTCTCCTGCACGCGAAACAGCAGGAGAGGAGAAGAAAGCTGGTTAATTTCAGTTCAGTTGTAAGTTCATTCTTTATGTGCGTATTGGTGTGCGATATGTATTGTCTATTATGATATTGTAATCATTGTTTTACTTTAACTATGTACGAGGGCGCACTGCGAGCTGACATCGCATTTGTCTCTCATGCTTGCTTTCACTGCGTGATGTGTCAGTGCAGTTATAGGTATGTTCCCTAATAGACGTATAAAGTTTTTGTATTTTCTATATCATATGTTGTTATCATACAATATTACATCAGCAAGAGGGCTGTTCCCTTTCGAGAGGTCTCTCCTATTGCGTAAGTAGCTTACGCTATGGGAAAACTCCTTTTCTCGAGAATATTGAAGTCTTTATGTAAAACGCATTGCAGCTGCACAGCTGACAGCAATGAACGAAGGAGCTCGGTCATTGGCTGTGCTGCGGCAACTTGCTCGAACCAATGACGGGGCGACTCTGAATGCGCGACCAATGAGCGCGCTTCGCGCCCGCGCGCGTCAGAGCCCGCCAAGATGGGCGTGGCCAAGCTATATATTGGGCGTCCCGTCATGAGAGTTCTTTAGATTTAATCTCCTTCAGCGAACACCTTCTTCGCTGGATCCTCCGGATTATTGGAAGCCTTCGCCGCCGTGGAAAAGCATACCAGCGGGATTGCTACGAGGAAGTCGGCACCTTCAGCCGCCTTCAAGCACCTCTTACTGAGCCATCCGGCGCGCCATATACGCAAGTATTTTACATCTGTCCGCCCCGCGACATTTGTGAAAGAGCAAAAATAAGGCGTTGTTTCAAATGCCTTCCTGCGCGTCGTGCAGAGACCTTCTCCCGGACAGGGATCGTCACATCATCTGCGCTCGCTGCCTGGGCCGTGACCACTCAGAAGCTGCATTGACCAAGGGCGGATGCCCGGAATGTGATGACCTGGGTCTCTTCGCACTACGGGCTCGCCTCGCCGCTTTCGCCGTGAGCGAGCCCATCGCCACCCCTCTGTTTGAGCCGCGCACTAAGAAAAAGCGCCGCTCACAGAGGCTTCCTGAACCTGAGCTCAGTGACGTCACGCCGAGCCAGTCTCCGCGTGCTTCACCGCCGCTCTTGCCTTCCCCACCGCCGGTTCAGTTCACCCAGCCGGACCCACACCCCTCTAGCAGAGCGGTGGGCCTTGTGACTTTCGGCGCGTCCGAGGACGACGGGGGAATGGACGACAGCTTGTCCATCGACGCTGCATCGGACGACTGGCCGGGCTCCACTCTCGACCCCGCCCCGTCGACGCTAACTAGCACGAGCGGGGGCTCCACTATGGATACTGAGATTATCCGTGTCCTCTCTAAGGCCGTGGAAGACCTCGGGCTCGATTGGTCTTCTCCCGAAGAACCAACCCGGAGCCGACTGGATGAGTGGTTTCTGCAGGGGCGCCAGCAGGCCCCTCGGCAAAGGCCTTCTCCCTTCTTCCCGGAAGTTCACGACGAACTCACCAAGTCGTGGAAAGCCCCCCACTCTGCGCGCCTAAAGCCTTCTTTTTCTTCTTTGCTCTCCTCAGTGGACGGCGCGAAGGAAAGAGGCTACGAGGGAACGCAGCCCCTCGAGGAGGCCGTGGCCAATCATCTCTGCCCGCCCTCCACCACCGGATGGAAAGCCAAAGCTTCCCATCCCTCGAAGCCCTGCCGCACTACCTCTGCTCTCGCCGGTCGCGCCTACGCCGCTGCCGGCCAAGCTGCATCAGCGCTTCACTCAATGGCGGTACTTCAAGTGTTCCAAGCCAAGCTTCTCCACTCTATGGACGAGTCTGGCCCCGAACCCGAAGCCTTCAGGGACTTACGCAGCGCGACTGATATAGCTCTGCGAGCCACGAAGGCCACCGCCCAGTCCATCGGCCGTGCTATGGCTAATTTGACTGTTCTCGAGCGCCATCTGTGGCTGACTCTGACTGAAATGAAGGACGCGGATAAGGCGCCATTTCTCGATGCGCCTATCTCCACCAGCGGGCTGTTTGGACCGGCGGTTAAAGGTTTCGCCGAACGCTTCACTGAGGCCCAGAACGCTTCACAAGCTATGCGTCATTTCCTGCCAAAGCGCTCCAGCTCATCGCAGAGCAGACAGAGACCGCCGCAGCGGGCTAAAACAGCTCCCACCGCCTCTCAGCCCGCGCCTCAGGCTGACGCTCGACGCCGCTCGCGCTCTCACAACCGCAAGCCGCCTCCTGAGCGACGGGGTCCTCGGCCCAAGATTGTGCTGAACCCTGAGCCTCGAAAGCCGTCCTAGCCACAGAAATGAGAAGAGAGAGTGCGTGTCTCGCAAAAGCCGGACCACTCTCTCTGCAAAAGCTCAAACATTACCCAGTCCCCTTACAGGCGGCTGGATATGTCCATACAGCAGTCAATGGGCCAGTCACAGAGCTCGCTCACCTGCAAACAAACGCTGTTTTTACGGCGACGCACAGAAAACACAAAAAGAGTCTTTTTCTGCCTGCATCACTAAGGGTTCACATGTCCACAAAGTGTGCATTCCCAGATACTGTCAAAACAGTGCCAAATTCATTCCCAGCTCAGGCTGCGCTTCCCATGAATGTAGATCACGTGCCTACGGTCATGTACGCACCACTACACACAAGCACTGTTCACACAGTGCTTATAAATTCATCCCCAGTAAAAGCGGGAAACATTATAAAAGTGACGCGTGTGCCTACCACTGTTTATGCACCCCCACTTATAAACACTGCCCTTACAGTGTCAAACTCAACCTCAGCTCAGGCTGCAAGTTTTACAAACACAGCGCGCGCTGTTGTAATCGCACACGCGCCCATTCACTCAGCTGCTCAGCGCGCGCCCGCGCCTCTGAGAGCTACGAGCTCAGGCGATTCGCTAGCCGGGTCCCTACGTCACAGCGGCCCGCCCCTAGCCTGTATTCAGCCCATATCTGTACACGCAGCGGCATGGGAAAACTTTCCAGATATGCCGAAATGGGTATTGAATATAGTAAAGCACGGATACTCGCTCCAGTTCCCTCGCAGACCACCACGTTTTACGACTGTGGTCGAGACGAAAGTGAGAAAAGAGTGTTCACATGTTCTACGCACCGAGGTGCGCAAACTAATAGAAAAGGGCGCTGTGGAAACTGTTTCCCCCTCTCTGAGCGGGACAGGTTTTTACAGCCGCTATTTTCTCGTCCCGAAAAAGGATGGCGGTCTCTGCCCCATCCTAGATCTCAGACATCTGAACAAAGCACTAATGATTCGCTCGTTCAGAATGTTAACAACCAAGCATATCCTCGCGCAAGTGCGCCCAGGAGATTGGTTTCTCTCAGTGGATCTGAAAGATGCTTACTTTTACATTCCTATAGCGCCTAATCACAGGCCGTTTCTGAGATTCGCTTTCGAGGGACAGTCATACCAGTACACAGTACTCCCGTTCGGCCTGTCCCTGGCTCCCCGTACATTCACGAAATGTATGGATGCAGCACTTTCCCCCCTAAGACGAAGGGGAGTGCGAATACTGAATTATCTCGACGATTGGCTGGTTCTAGCACAATCAGAGAGTCAGCTAATAACACACAGATCTTGGATTATCAGCCATTTAGAATGCCTGGGTCTAAGAATCAATTTTGCAAAAAGCATACTATCTCCCAGCCAGAGGATTTCTTTCCTGGGAATAGTTCTAGACTCGATGCAAATGACAGCGCGTCTCTCATCGGAGCGCGCGCTCACCATCCGGCGCCTTGCAACATCATTCAGAGCGGGCGCGCGCGCCCCCGTCAAACGGTTTCAGAGGATGCTCGGTCTCATGGCCTCAGCATCGGCCGTACTCCAGCTAGGATTGTTGCATATGCGCCCTCTCCAACGCTGGCTCAAGAGCCGCGTCCCTACTCACGCGTGGCGTTCGGGCCACTTTTTAATCAGAGCGAACCACAGCTGTATAAAAGCCCTGACGCACTGGAAAGCCGCCGACTGGTACCAGTCAGGCGTGAGTCTGGGTGTGAACACAAGGAGAAAGATGATAACGACAGATGCCTCCAAAATAGGTTGGGGGGCCCTTTACGAGGGCAGGCTTGTCTCCGGCTTTTGGTCAAACCGGTTCCGCCGTTTCAAAGCAGAGAATCTCTCACTGGATAGTCGAAGCTATAGCGCTGGCTTATGAAGCTAAGGGACTTCAATGCCCCTGGGGAGTCAAAGCACACTCCACCAGGAGTGTGGCTTCTTCCTGGGCATGGTCGAGCGGGATACCGATCGAGGATATTTGTGCGGCGGCAGGCTGGGCCTCACCGTCCACATTTATCAGATTCTACAACCTACAGGTCCCGACATTGCATTCCAATGTGCTATCAGCATAATGCTAGTTGAACTGCGAGTTCGTATCTAGATTATTTATGTGCTTGTGTCACACTGAGCGCCTTCTAGCTGCTCTGTATTTTTTCCCACATATACAGCTCGCCTCTGCCGGCTATTTGGATGATAACTTTGCTTTTTAGCTCAGGCACCTGCCTCTGGCTATCATAAGGCAAAGTTCAGCACGCACGGCGTTTTGCATGGTGTTCCCATAGCGTAAGCTACTTACGCAATAGGAGAGACCTCTCGAAAGGGAACGACTCGGTTACTAACGTAACCTCGGTTCCCTGAGAGGAGGGAACGAGTATTGCGTAAGCTGCCGTGCTTGTGCTTGGTTAGTTCGCTTCAGTCGTTTAAACCTAAAGAACTTTCATGACGGGGCGCCCAATATATATCTTGGCGGGCTTTTACGCGCGCGGGCGCGAAGCGCTCTCATTGGTCGCGCATTCAGAGTCGCCCCGTCATTGGTTCGAGCAAGTTGCCGCAGCACAGCCAATGACCGAGCTCCTTCGTTCATTGCTGTCAGCTGTGCAGCTGCAATGCGTTTTACATAAAGACTTCAATATTCTCGAGAAAAGGAGTTTTCCCATAGTGTAAGCTACTTACGCAATACTCGTTCCCTCCTCTCAGGGAACCGAGGTTACGTTAGTAACCGAGTCGTTTTCCCGTGCACAATAGCAAATATGATATTTATTTTATATAACAGTTAAATGAACATTGTGAGTTACATTTTATAAACAATATTGTCAATATTGTTTGTTTTCCCTTTATTTCGCTGACGAGAATTTCAAAATGAAACCGTTGCAGAGTCTCAATGCAAAAGACAGTGATGATTTCTTGTCTGAAATCCGCGTTTTGAACGAATAATTTTAACGATTCAATGAACAATCACTTGCACTTCTGAATGAATCAGCCGTTTGAACAAATCAGTTGAATGAGTGACTCCCTGAGACAGATGCTGCGTCCCAATTTGCCTACTTATACTATGCCCTAAAAGTATGTATTATTTTTGTGAAGAAAAAGTACATACTTTAGAGTGTGTAGCAAAAGAGTAGGCAAGCTTTGGGACATACTACTTCGTCATCTTTAACGGACAGCTCTGTCGCGTGCATCACCGTAAACTGCCCTGTCAATCATCTCGTCACAGTTAAAATCCTCCATTCAATTTAATATAATTTCTTACCGTTTCGGAGAGAAATGTTGTAGCTCGTTCATCTGCCAGTCGTGGGTCTTTCATGCAGAGACTCTACTCATGTGTTTGCAATTTGAATATAATGATGCATTTAAAAGGTAATGGCTAAACATATCTTTACAAAAGTTCACAATGCTACTGCAGATGCAATATAATGTAGACAATGTTGAATAAATACATTTTCGTCAGGTTAGATACTGATAATTAATCACTCAAACCTCTTTATCTAAATCTCTCTACATAACCGCCGGACTCGCGCGTCCTCCATGTCTGTAGTTTTTTAACACTTTTCACTCGTGTTTGTAGTTCTAATCGAATCCTCGTCCAACGCGCGATGGGTTGTGGGCAATATCAGCCGTTAGAGTGTGCATCAATCTGCAATTCTGACCGGATATAGTAGACCATCCGGGTCTCTTTGGAAAACTCATTTCAACATACTTCGATTTGGGACGTACTTGTTCTATTTTCGAATACTATTTAGGACGGATAGTATGCGAATTGGGACGCAGCAAGAGACTTGCCGCCGCCTACTGGCGGGTTTAGTTTCACATTTAAAGTACCCTGTAAAAATGTTACAATTAGAAATCAGTTCATATTTAACTATTGAATTAAGAATTGAAGAATTGAAATAATTGAATATCTCATAGCTTTATTTATGCAATTGTAAATGGAGTGTAAATATATTAATGCCAGTTCTGATGCTGCTTCTGTGTCTCCTCTGCACTGCAAAGATGGATTTTGATTTAATGATTTAATTTAACTGGTTATAGTGGTATTTTGTTATTATTGTAATATAATATTATTGTAATATAATTTAATTTGAATGTTAGAATTTGACATAAAAGGTGATGCATACATCGGAAGTAAAAAAAAAAGTCCATATATGGTTGAAAATGCCCCTGGAACTCAATTTAAGGTTGCAAATATTTCCCTTTAATAAAAAATGTTAATTTCTTTCACTGCTGTGAACTGACCACTGCATAGAATATGAAAAATATGAATATCTTCATGAGTCAGCTGTCAACAACAGGCCTAAACCAGCCATGGTACCAGTACACAAACACAATCAGTAAAATATCATCTAATTATCATCAACAAAACTTTGAAAATATTGAGACATATTTTTGTCAATATTGCACACCCCTAATGTAAGGTATTAATTTTGATTTCTTCAGGTCTTAAAAAGGTCTTAAAAAGCCTTAAATTTGACTTTAAAAAGTGTGCAGATACCCTGAATTAATTATTTCTAACTTTTTGATTATGTAAAACAAACTTAATTGCTGCAATTGTTATGCATGTGTTATTTAAAATTAATTGTGTAATATCACACATAAGCTACGGTCAGACTGCAGGCAAATGTGGCGCAAATCAGATTTTTTTTGCTCATATGTGACTCATGTGTGATCTGTTTTTCTCATGACAGTGTGAACAGCACAAACCATATGGAATCTAATCCTTTCAATTCTGATTTGGGCCACTTCCATTTGTGGTCCTAAATCCGATACAGGTCAGATGTTTTGCAATGCGACCGCAGTCTGAAAAGTCATATCGGAATCCATGCGACTTGTCCATCACAATTCTGCGCTTGTGAGAGACCCTTCAAAGATTTTACAAACTCTGTTATCAAGACAGTTGCGAAAGGCAGTCAGTGAAGGAAAGTAATGTGTCAGAACTCACAAGTATTACAGTGACAGCTCTATATACAATATTTTAATTTCCTGGTCTTTTGTTTTTTTATATTGCCTGCGCATAAATTCGCTGGCTTCCGCGGCAGATCACACTATAAATAAACACGTAATCACTTACTTTAATGTCATCCGTGTTTACTTCCTTATGACATAGTGCTGCGTGACGCCTTTTTATTGTTCTTTTGCGCATGTGGGTCAGTTCAGGACCATGATCTGTTCGCACTGGAATCTGATATTGGCCACATTTAAAACAACAAAATGTGAACAGCTGCACAAAAAAAAAATCTGAATTGAGCAGTAAGGCTCGCAGTGTGAACGTAGCCATAGCCAATCAGCTTTATATCACTCCTACCTAAGATATTGGCATCAGCCAATCTGTCGATCACTGATTAAAATGGGCTCTATCGTGCAACCCTTCTGATTGACTCCCACTCTTTCACCGCAGGTTTTGTGGAATGGTGCAGTTCCAGGGTGATGTGAGGAGGAATGTCTTAGTGCAGCTGTTGATGTTGCTCTGTCACCCCTTCCCTGTGGTGAGACCATTAGCAGACCACTTCAGCCCAGACTTAGTCTAGGCACTTCTGATATAATTCTGACTCCATTGTCTCTCCTGGGTCTGTAGATCAGGAAGACGACTGCCAGCCAGGTATACGAGATGCTCTTGACCTACGATGATGTCATAGACGATGATCAAGTGCTGGCTGATGTCATGGCCTTGCTTAGTGACACTAATTGGTGAGTGTTGACACGGGGCTTATTGGAGGATTATGATGAAGAACTTCAGCTCAGCTACTGATTTAATGCTCGTTTCTCTTTTTTTGTCTTAGGGAAAGTGACATCGCTACTGTGCGAACCCACAGGAATCAGCTCTGCGATTGGTTGGGAGTGCCAAGGCCGACTCTGGTAGCCAAGGTGACACATTTAGGCATCTAAAGAGGTTTTATGGGAGAACATTTTGTAGTGTGGGGGATGTTGCATCATACGGCATCTGACATCCAGATGCTGCTTTCAGTATTACGCATCGACTGTTGGGAGAACAAGGTGTTTTTATGTGTTAGTGGGTGTTCAGTTCTCCTAATCGGACACAGAAACCATTAGGTTTCAGTTACAAGAACATTTGCAATTAAAGGGGACAGATCATGAAAATCTGACTTTTTCCGTGTTTAAATGCTATAATCGGGTCCCCGGTGCATCTACCAACCTAGAAAACATGAAAAGTGACAACCCAGTAACTTTGTTTTGGTAAGCCTTTCTCTGCCAGCATGTTAAAAAATCAGCCGATCTGATTTCTACGTCTTAATCTGCACGTTTCCACCCGTGGCACCACCATTCTGTCATCGCTGCACAGACGAGCACCTAAGACTATTTGACCAAATAAAGTCACAGCTGTCTTATAAAGACCTCAGAGAACTGTCAACTTTGTGTAAAAGTGAAACATGATGGTACATGCAAGTCGATGAGATGAATCAATGTAACTCCACAACAACTACATAAGTTTATCCACTAACCATTCAGAAACATCTTAAAGTTGCAACCTCTTCCTGAGTCTCTCTGTAAAGCAAAGCTGCACTCCATTATCTGGGGGGTATTTTGAGCTGATTTTTCACATACATTCTGAGGACTCCATAGATATATATTATATATTGTGAAAAGGGGCATAATATGTCAACTTTAATCTGTGATGAATATGCCTTTCTCCATCAATACGAAGATTTTCTGTCTGCACAATACTGCCCGTTGCTACAATGAAATAGATGAGCTGTCAGTCAATGGAATAACCGTTAGTAATAATAAAATGGTACGCATGTGTACATATAATGTGTGCGTGCACCGTCAATGTGTGAGGTCAGTAAGATTTTTCAGGAAGGAACCTTATTGTAAAGTGTTACCAAAATAACAAATATATTTTATTGGGAATATATGTCCACATCAAACAACTACTGTACCTCTGGGGAAAAAAGTCTGATTTGATTTTAAACTGGTGCCTCTATATTGATTTTAGTGCATTTGTCATCTCGTTTGTTTGTTTGTTTCAGACTTCACTTCAATAGATCCGTTCAGTCTCACCTGGACAGAAGCTCACCTGTCGGCCTCTCTGCACTGCGTTCTATCTGGACATCAGGGACAGTGTCCTTATGTCTTCTCTGCTGTCTGATAAAGTTGTCCATCTAATACTATAATAGTCATCATTAAATTCTTAAGGAAACTGTCTTTGAGCTCAGTGCTTAATTTTTATTATTATGAGTTCCCAGTTTACCAAGTTAAGCTTATCTTACTACACAATCTAGTTTTCTCTATGTATTTTTTTTTTATGAAAATATATTGCAAATTATTCATAGCATTTCATTCAGAGGCATATGAGGTGAAGGATCCATTTCCATATTTGACTTGTTCCAACACAAATTCAAGAAATCGTTCACCCGAAAATTAAAATTCATAGTTGACGCACTTTTATGATTCCAAAACCAAATCAGTGAACAGATGCTTTTCAATAAACCATTTGAAACAGTTCAATAATCTGATTAATTCTTTAATTCTTTCATTTTACTGACTTGGTTCATTTAGACTGCTTTTAAGGTGATACTTTGAAAGCTTTCTGATACTTTAATGCGATTTCTTTTTTCCTATTTGGAACTTAATAGCAGCTGTGGTATGGAAAGAGCTGCATCAAAATTATTTGAAATATTTTTGTTCCACAGAAATCATATGGGTTTGAAATGAACTAATTTAATAATTGACTATCTTTCCAACGTAACTGAATCAACACTGAAGTGACTTCAGCTGACCAATGACACTGTTATATTTTCTTTTTAGAGCTGCTTTACAGTCGAATGGAACTGTTGCATCATTGAATCATTATTTTCCTATTGATCGCTCTAAAGTGGCTTTGAAACAATCTGTATTGTATAAAGAGCTATAAAAATAAAGGTGACTTGACTTGACATGATGACATGAGGGTGAGTAAAAATTTGTTGGCACAACCATATCTTTAAGCCCAGCCTTTGTGGCGTTTGTTTCACTAATAATAACAACACTGGTGCTTTTTGGCCCCTCGTTTTTTTTTTTTTTACCACCTTCAAATTGATAATTGGGTTTTGAGGGAACATGGGTGCCCTGGGACCTGAAGGTAGATTACTTCCTTCTCTCACACCCTCAAACAATTAGTTCCCCCTCTTCATTCTCTTCTCTTCTTCCATCACAGCCAACACAACAGCTTTCCAGACAGGCATTTTAGCAATGAAACTCAATCTAATCCACCTCATTATACTCCAGGGAAAGTGTTAACATTTACAGGAGAGGAAGCCCTGGCAGTGGACAGATGCAGCTTGGCAAGCTCATTCCCGACCTGGCTTCCTATCCGTGTGGCTGATGTCTGACTGTGGGCCGGACGAGGAAGCCTGGCGCTCTCTCACACGCAGCCCAACCCAACTCGACTCTCACTTTGGGCACAGGCTTTACTGGAGCTTAGAGAAGAACCCACATGGTCTCAAAATACACAACAGCACTCCTGGCTAAAACAAAGGTCTGATTGTTGAGTTGGAGCCCTTAGATGGGAAGGGGTCTCATTCTTTTAGAGAGGCACAGTAGATGAAGTAGTTCGATTTCGATTACTGCCTGTTGGGTAATCAGGATTTGGGATTAATTATGTCCTTGCCTTCCCACTGAACTTTCAATAGTTTTTTTCTTTTACTTAAAGGAATAATTATCTCCAAAAGAAGTATTTTGGCATCATTTACTTAAATTTTGTATTTTTTTTTCTTACATTAAACAAAATTTGATTTTGGCAAGAATGTCCAAGTTGTTCTTTTCCGTACAATGAAAAATAGAAAAGAAATACTGCTCACTTTAGTATGTACACCTTACTAGTATTGGGTTTTGCCTTCAGAACTGCCTTAATTATTCATGGCATAGATTCAACAATGTGCTGGAAACATTCCTCAGAGATTTTGCTCCATATTGACATGATGACATCACACAGTTGTCGGGTGCACATCCATGATGTGAATCTCCCATTCCACCTCATCCCTAAAGCGCTCTATTGGATTGAGATCAGGTGACTGTGGTGGCCATTTGAGTATAGTAAAACCAGTTTGAGATGATTTGAGATTTTGTGACTTGGATCATTATTCTGCTGGATGTAGCCATCATAAAGGGATGGTCATGGTCAGCAACAGTACTAAGTGGCACGAAGTGTGCTAAAAAAAATACCCCCCTCACCATTACACCTGCAGCAGCCTGAACCATTGATACAAGGCGGGATGGATTCATGTTGTTTATGCCAAACTCTGACCCTACCATCTGAATGTCGCAGCAGAAATTGAAATTCATCAGACCAGGCAACATTTTTACAATCTTCTATTGTCCAGTTTTGGTGAGCCTCGACAGGAGTGGCACCGGTGTGTGTCTTCTGCTGCTGTATCTGCTTCAAGGTTCGATGTGTTGTTCGTTCAGAGATGCTCTTCTGCAGACCTTGGTTGTAACAAGTGGTTATATGAGTTACTGTTGCCTTTTATCCAGCTCGAATCAGTCTGACCATTCTCATCTGACCTCAAAATGGCATTTTCCCCCACAGAACTGCCACATGTTGAATATTTTCTCCTTTTTGGACCATTCTCTGTAAACCCTAGAGATGATTGTGCGTGAAAATCCCAGTAGATCAGCGGTTTCTGCGATACTCAGACCAGCCCGTATAGCACCAACAACCATGCCATGTTCAAAGTAACCTAATCACCTTGTTCCCCATCCTGATGCTCAGTTTGAACTTCAGCAGATTGTCTTGACCATGTCTACATGCCTAACTGCCATTTAGGTGTTGCTGCCATGTGATTGGCTGATTAGATATTTGTGTTAACAAGCAGTTGAATAGGAAATAACGTGGCCCGGTGAGTTATTCATATTACATGCACTTAATTCTGTGTCTTAGAGTAGAGCATGGCACTAGCAACACCAAGGTCATGGGTTCGATTCCCAGGGAATGCATTAATTGACAAAAAATGTATACTGTACCTTAAATGCATGAATACAGAAGTTTCTATATTCCGTTGTGTTTTATGGAAAAAAAAAAAATATATATGGGTTTGGAACAATATGGATCAGTAAATGGCTATTAAAGTGAAAATTCACCCAAAAATAAAAATTCTGTCATCATTTACCCTCATGTTGTTCCAAACCGATATGACTTGCTTTCTTCTGCAGAACACACAAAAATACATTATGAATAATGTAGGTAACCAAACAATATTGGTGAAAAACAAAACAAAAACGTCAAATGGGGTTGGAATGACATGAAAGATTGTTTCACTTTATTCCTTTCAACTTTTAGTAATAACCTGGTTCACACTAATTTGTTGTGTTTAAAGGGTTGGTAAGGCTTGCTGGAATCTTAATGGAGAAGCAGATTAAAAAATTACACAATTATTAAGGCTATGCAGTTGTGCTGGATTAATAATAGGTCCTAGAAAAACCACTGGGCATTTTCCAATTAAAAATGGCAGATTGAGTTTGCATGCAATAATGTCAGGCTATATGAAGACATTTTAGAAATATCTTTATAAATATAACCAGTTAAGCCGATTATGTTTTTCGAAAGTGTCCCCTATGCACATGGGGTCTCCATAGTCATAGTCTCCACAGAAGTAACTAAACCAGCCTGTCCTCTTAAAATTGGGCTTAACGATTGAGCTTAAATTGTCTGGGTGGAGACCAAGAACACAATTACATAGTGTCCTTAATGAGTGTCTCCATTTAAATTACATATTTTACGTTGAATCCACATGTACTGGATCTGGGCCGACACTATATTGCTGTCTGGGATAGGCGTACCTGTTCGTAGCTGGTTAAGCAGGCTGGTTTTAGAGGGGTTTTGGCCACTTCTTTAGATGGTCAGGCTGGTAGACCAGCTGACCAACCAGCTAAAACCAGCTGAACACCAGCTTGGCCAAGCTTGGAGACCAGATACATCCAGCTAAGACCAGCCAACCAGCTTAGCCTTGCCATGCCATAGTTTCCACCATTATCTGATAATAGCAACCATTATGCCTAATATTACCATTGCCAAACGTTAGTAACATTATTTCATAACAATAATAAACAGGAAAAAACTGCCTCTGTCGCAGTTTTTCAAATTCTGGAATCAGAATTTTAGTTATAATCATTACATAATTTTCAACTATAAAACAGCTTTCCAGCATGTTCATGAATGTTCTGACATCTGTCTAAGCTGAAGCTGTTTAAGCTGGTTATAATGGCTTCCTTTATCAAATTGCATCTGGTTAGAACATCTCACAAAAACATGTTCCAAGAACATTTTGCTAACATTCCTATTACAGTAAGTAATTAAAATTGTATTTCTGAATGTTCTCTGAGCATTTTTTCTTGGTTATATGAACGTTAGGGGAACATTTTTATAATTATGGGAACGTTACTTTTGAACGTTCTCTGAACATTCTGAAACAAGTAGTAATGTTAGACGAATGTCCAACTAAAACGTTCCATGGAAAATGTACAAGTAATGTTTTTATGCTAACGTTTTGAGAATATTATTAAAGCCCAGTTAACTGTCAATGAACATTCTATTAATGTTACTGGAAGAAGATTTGTTCATATATTTGAGAGAATCTTGTTCGACAAAGTTCTGAGAACATTCTCTGTTAGCTGGAACAGTGCTACACAATGCTGTTTTTTATTAAACACAGTCGTTTTTTTTTTTAAAGTTTCTTCCATCACTGCTGTGCAAAAGCAACACCACAGTCTTCATACACCTCACACAAACCCTGGGTGTTTAGTTAGTATGAGGTTTCACCTTCTCCACTTCAACCTTTTTGTAATTCGAATTTAATTAATTTTGAGGGGAGAGAGATGGAAAGTTCAGTTTGTTTTTATCTGGCTGATTTTCTGGAATAGCGAGGGTCTCTGCTACAGTGCAGAGAGTCAGGAAGAATGCTAATAATTCTGAAAGGCTTACAGTTGGCCGACAGTAGCCATGGCGATGGCTCCTGTACAATGGAGGCCTTTTAAAGAGCCCGATGGGGAGGGGGGCCGTTTTCATCCCCTCAGCGGTGTGGTGATATTGCGGCCGGGCATTTTCCACTCTCCCCTGAGCTGTTTGTTATGGGATTAGGTGCCGCCTGTAGTGATCTGCACCATTCTGAGGTTAAAGTCTCTCTTTTAATAGTGCTTTAATAAAGTGCAAACTATGAACCCACTGTATTTACGAGAAGGGAGCTTTATCAGCTTAGATTAATGTTGACTATATGACTATAAGTATGTAGATACCCATACATTGTTGAGCAGCTGGGAAAGCTTTTTTTTTATTAAGCTTGTTTGTTCTCTTCATATGAAAAAGTGCATCCCATGTTGCACTGCATTATGGTAACTGCCCCTCTGAGAGTGAGGTGCAAGTATGAATGAATAAGCTTTCATCTCTACACCATGTGGCCAATTCAGATGTCACTTCACACAAAGACCATAGCAAGTACTAGCACAGAAATATGTATAGCTTAACACGTTTCTCCTCTACTCTGCTCCTCCTGACCTTTTGAATTTGATTATTATAGTTTTCATTCAGTTATGTTTTTGGAGAGAACAATGTGTGCTCTTGTAGGGAGTAGCGTATGTCTCGGAAACGTCATTCTAAGAAGAGGCCTTGTCGAGTTTCTTCTTACAGCTGTCTTGTTCAGGAAAAGAAAGGCGTGTCTAATTAAACCTCATTATCTCACTTATCCATCATATTCCATTACATCATCAAATGAGCCCAATAATCATGCTGGTAAGTATCTTATCTGAAGGTATGAGAAATGTTATATCATGCCAACAGTATCACAACATAGTAATTTTTGATGAAATTCCTGAAAATGTTTTATGTGGTATAAGCACTCACGGGTGGGTTCACAAATAGCACTGCGGTGGAGATTCCAAGAAACAATCAGTCTATAATTATAAATCTAACAGGGAACACGTAAGAGAAATATAAAACACAACCACGTAAACAAACTGACAAATTGAAACTGACTAGTAAATACTGACTAGTAAATCACATCTGCAAATACAGATGCTCTGTGTGCCCTAGTAAATAGGCACACAGGGCAAATTAAAACAAACAAGCTGAACATTAACCAGATATTACAACCCCTCCCCCCACACAGAGGTGGAGACCCAAGCAGCGCTGAAGAGCCAAAGGGACCAAATGACACAGTAGTTCCTGGAGGCCAAGGCGGAGCCGTGGTGATGAGCGGCCGAAGTGGAACCAGGCTACCGGAGGTGCATCCGGTGGGACCAAGAACCAAGGCGGAGCCAAAGGGGTGAAGGGACAAGGTGCCGCTGAAGGCCTGAAAGTCTGTGGTACAGGCAAAGCGACGACTGACCAAGTTGGAGATAGAGGGACAAAGGGGCCAGATGGAGCCATTAGGATCACAGTCCCAGGTGGAGCCAAGGGGGCGATGAGCCAAGGTGGAGCCGACTGGTTGATTGGCCGAGGTGGAGTAACGGGCTGGACGGCTAGAGGCAGAGCTAGGGGACCTGCGCACCAAAGGGTAGCTGGCGACCGGAAGACTCGACTCTCTGTGGGCCTCAAACTCCAGGGTGATTTTGGGCTCTGGTATAGACTGATGCTGGCATTGCGACGACTCGGGCTCTGTGTTGCGGTGGGCCCAGGCTCTTGGCCCTTGGGGGCATGCTAATGTCTGGCTTGGCTCTGGGTCAGGAGTGGGGCTGGTTTTGGCCTTGTCCACAAGGCAGATGGAGGTGACTCGCAGGTAACCAACACCCACTTCTCAGTTTGTTCATTAAGGTTAGGCCGAAAAAACATACAAAGGCAGAGTGATCCGGGAAGTATGTTAGGCACGCCAGTTCTAAAAAGTCTCTTGTGTGGTCCTCGAGGGAACTATGCTCCTGCTCCGGGCAAAGAAGGCGGGCCGCTGGTTAGTCCATCTTTTTTTCCAAAAATGATCTTTTTAGGGGTTCAGTGTTCTGTCATGGCTGGTTGCACAAATAGCTTTAATAATAAATCCAACTGAGAACGCGTATGAGAAACTCAGGAAATATAAAACTCGACCACGTAAACAGAGACGAAAACAACACCAAACAAAAACTGTGAGAACTCAAGGGTTAAATATACGCAAGGGATGCTAATTAACAGGAACTGAAACAGGAACTAGTGAATACAGACAGGCAGGCAAACAGGGCATACTAAACTAAAACACAAACAAGCTGAACATAAACCTGACACTGTAATTCATTTTTTTTTTTAAATGAACTTTTTATATAATTTTTGTTGCATTGTATATCCCTTTAGTTAAAAAATAAAATACTCGTATAATGTGTTATACATTTAAAAAACGTTTTTGAGCAACATTATGATTTTTTTATTTATCAATGCACATTTTCGATCATGAAGGTCACGCTGTCTGTAGTCACATTGGCTTTGCAGACTTACCACTGCATTGTGATATTAATGTTCAATAAAAAAAATATTGCCTTATCCTTAGTTGGACTAACAAATCTGTTTTCCATTATTCGGTAAAAATGTTTGCCTTTACAAGTTAAGTTCAGCTGAATTTGCATTTCAAAGTGGATCAAGACAACCTAAAAGTTATATAAATAACAATACTGTGAGGAATATATTTACACGCGCACACACAATGGATAATGTTGTATGAAGAAAGAGCAGATGTTCCACTTTTGTGGTGTGTCCTGTGTGTAATGATATTCTTGTACATACCCAAATGATGGTTTCCACATGGTACATTAATTTTTAATTTGCTATGTTTATTTCAGCAGTTTCTTATAGGAAACCAACTCTTCTGTATCTCATTAGGTAGAAGGGTTGGACAGTGAGTCATAAATTCAGCTCTGTTGGACACAGCCCTTGGTGACTATGTTGGGGCCCTTTATAAAATCGTTATAAATATGTGGGATGTTTAATTACGCCCAGGTGGAACTACAGCACACAAGTCCTGGAGCTCCTAACACCTGGTGAGAGAGAAATGACACCCTGTGCTCATTAACGTCTCCTGGCCACAGACTGGTTGGCGAGTCCTATGTGATAATGGCCAGGATTTTATGAAGAGAAGCTGTGGTGGGTCTGCATTTAACGGACCTTGAGTCTTATTTAAGTAGCTGCTTTTTTGAGACAACATTAAGAGGAATAAGGCACATCCAAAATGTGCAGACATTTTAGAAAAATGTTTACTGAATCAAAGTTTTGCTTGAGATCATTGTTAACATGGCAGCTGCCTGCACTAATAACTTTCAAAGGATAGTAAAAGAGGAAAATAACATTTTATCTCACACAGAGTTAAGAACCACTTTATTTAAGAGATACATTTCCTAAAACATGAAAAACTAGCTGAGACAACTGTGAAAGAATTGTGATTTCAATGCTGTTAAAAAAAAGAATGAGCCATTGTTTGTTTTCAGATAGGGATTCCTGCTTCAAAAGAAAAATCATGTTTTCAGATCTTATTCCCTGTGTGTGGCGGGATGGCAATCTACAGGAAATGTTATTGACAAAATAGATGAAATTCTTGCCCGTTCATCGTCATGTTATCATCTATCAGAGCTAGTGGATTCAAACAAGAGGTCCCGACGCCAAACACGTGGCTCGCTCATGGATAAATATCTGTGGACATCCACAGATATTTCATTTTCGAAAATATAGAGGCCTAAGAGAGGGTATCTTTCTGTGAGGATGGCCAAATAATGTAATTATATGATTGAAATACCAGATATGTTGTAATTATATGATTACAGTAGAAATAGCAGAGATGCTATAATTATGATTATGACAGCTGATGCGGTCATTCTCCAGGAAACCACACTTCTTATATCTTTCCAAAAGCCTTAATGAACAGTTTGAGAGGCATACGCTGCCTGCCTTAGAAATTGCCACGTTGTTGTTAGGAATTATAGTAATTTGGGGAAGGAGGCTGCTGGATCTTGACGGGAATGTGGGCTAATTGCTAAGTCGTGTGCTTTTATAGACCACAGGTTAATGGGCAGGCCGTTTTTATATAGCGCGTGCAGAAGGACACCTATAGATTATCTCGCTAATTGACTTGAGAGGTCAGATTTGGTTGCTGACATGCGGTTGATGTCAAATCTATAGCTAATGAGGTCATAGATTAGCTTAATTGGCATGTTTTTAGCTTTATATATTTTTTTTTAGGTTAGGAATGTGCTGTTGCTCACACATATATATATATATATATATATATATATATATATATATATATATATATATATATATATATATATATATATATATATTTTTTTTTTTTTTTTTTTTTTTTTTGCTTCTGTTTGCATTTGAAATGAAGCAATGTGCTGTGCTCACATCATTTTTCCCCCTTTGCTTTTGTTTAAATTCGATATGAAGTATAAACATAAACTTAAAGGGACAGTTCACCATGCCATGAGGTATTGAAGCTTAAAAAGTGCACTATAAAAGTATCATACAAGTACTCCAGTAATTGCATGGAAAAGAATGCAAATGGAATAAGGTTCCATTTGTTAACATTAGTTCACAAACCATCTAAACCATTTGTTAGTAAATGTCAATTTTAGCTATTACTGAAACATCACTAAAATCCAAATTTACTGTTAATATTACTTAAAGGTGCAATGTGTAATATTTCTGAGGATCTATTGAGAGAAATGCAATATAAGATCCATAACTGTGTTTTCAGTTGGGGTATAAAGACCATGCATAATGAACCGTTATGTTTTTATTACCTTAGAATGAGACATTTATATCTCCATAACCGCGGGCACCCCCTTCTATGGAGGTCGACATATTGTGTCTACATGTTTCTACCGTAGCCTTAAACAGACAAGCGCGTTTCATTACTATGTTGCTCTTCGTGCAAGGAAGCAAGCTTAGTTCAGCAAATAAAACACTGACACAATGATGAACAAGTAACAATAATATTCGCAATTACATATAGTTTTACTGAATAATTAAGTAAACATCCTTTCTTAATTTATCCTTGTAAAGAAACCTCATTGCTGAACTGGCTACTCTCTGCTGTCTCAGACGATGACTTCCTGTCGGCCACTGTAACTTTTGTTGGTTGCAATTCATAACTTCACCACTAGATGCCGCTAAAAATCACACACTGCACCTTTAAAGGTTGGGTAGGCAATTTCGGAGAGTCTAGCAATAGCAAGCTAGCTTTGAAAGCATAAGATCCCACCCTCCCTTCACATCGTCTCCAAAGACAAGCTTCCTTCAAAATACATGAACACACACATGTCAGAGCAGAGTCTGCAAAGCGTTATGAGAGACGGCGTTAAATTGCCTCATGTCTCAAAGCACATAACATTACAATAATAATGAATGAAAACGACTTAAAGAGCTCTGACCTGTACCACCTGACTGCTGCAGATTCCCTTTGGCATTGATAGTGTTGACAGAAACCCATAAATCTGAGTCTGAGTATTTTTGGTGCTCGGTGACTGTCTGTCTATAACTCTGCTTAGCCTTATGATGACGTGTGATTGTCTACACAAGAAGATGCGCGGAGATATAGAAATACATATGTTGACGGGAAGGTAGGACATCGTATCATTGCATTCGGACTGAATGCAATGATTGGACAAACATTTATTGGCCCTGAGACTTCCTCACAAGATATATGTTAAAAGAAATAATATTTAGACAACTTCTTGTTGATTACTATCAGGATGTGAAGAGAGTTTCAACCAGAATAACAAAAAGTTTTTTTATGAAAAGAAAAATGCCTACCCTATCTTTAACATGATAACATGAACTAACAATGAACAGTTGTAACTAACGTTAACAAAGTTTAATAAATACTGTTGCAAATGTTTTGCTATTTTTAGTTAATATTAAAGCATTAGCTTATTTTAAAGGATCAGTTCACTTCAAAATGAAAATTCTGTCATCATTTACTCGCCCTCAAGTTGTTTCAAACCTGTATGAATGTATTTTTTCTGCTGAACACAAAGGAAGATATTTTTGAAGAATGTCAGTAACCAGACAGTTGATGGACCCCATTGACTTCCATAGTAAGAAAAAGGTCTTAGTATGAAGTATGAAGGTCAACTCTTCAGCATCAACTGTTTGGTTACCGACATTCTTCAAAATGTCTTCCTTTGTGTTCAGCAGAAGAAAGAAATTCATACAGGTTTGAAACAACTTGAGGGCGAGTAAATGATTTTTTTTTTTTTTTTAAGTGAACTATGCCTAAGTAACGGGACATTATTGTAAAGTGTAACCTGTGATTATTTACGCAATTCATATAGGTTTGACTTAACATTTACTCAACGACATGAAGCTGAGTAAATATTGACAACACTTTTAGTTTTGGGTGAACTTTTCCTTTAAAATCAGTGTCATTATGCCTGGTGTCATAACACTCAAGCTGTTGGTGTTTGAAAGTGCAGGGATGTTTTTGTTTGCATTATAGCACATATGTTCTGTCTTATGTTAAAATAGATTAGCTACTGAGTTCTGTGCTGGTCTATGAATACTGTGGCTTCCTGTGTCTTTGTCCTCTTTGAATCTGTGGACTTGCCTTCAGATAAAGTAGACTGCCCCCAATTAGCCTCTCATTTCCTTGTCACTTTCTGTCTGAAGTTACCAGATTCCTCTCAGAAGAGTGTGTGTGTGTGTGTGTGTGTGTGTGTGTGTGTGTGTGTGTGTGTGTGTGTGTGTGTGTGTGCTCATGTTTATATTACATTGTGGGGACCAAATGTCCCTACAAGTATAGTAAAACCTGAGATCACCTACATTGTGGGGACCAGTCAGCGGTCCCCATGAGGAAAACAGCGTATAAATCACACTAAGTAATGTTTTTTGAAAATGTAAAAATGCAGAATGTCTCCTGTGATGGGTAGGTTTAGGGATAGGGGCAGTGTAAGGGGACAGAATATATAGTTTGTACAGTATAAAAACCATTACGCCTATGGAGAGTCCCCACAAAGATAGCGAACCAGACGTGTGTGTGTGTGTGTGTGTGTGTGTGTGTGTGTGTGTGTGTGTGTTTGTGTGTGTGTGTGTGTGTATCCCTACGCAAGTCCCTTGTATTGTGTGTTCTTGTGATACTACAGCAGTATCAAAACACAAACACTTATGAATCAAACAAAGTGCTTACATAATCTCACTAATTTACTAAACAAGAAGTTATTATTTACATCCTGGCTGACCAGAAAATAAACCAAAAACTGAGTTAAATTGCACTGAGATAGTTTGTGATACTGTGTAGGTACTGACTGACTGGCTGTTTATTTGATTGTGTAGATAAATTGTACACATTATGAGTTTTGCTGTTTATATATATATATATATATATATATATATATATATATATATATATATATATATATATATAATATTGATGTAGCCTATACTTGGAGCCAATTTTAAAGGACTGCATTTATGGTGCTTCCAAAAAGTGTAAGTTTTATTGATCTGATTTTATTATTTTGAAATCCAAAAAGTATCTCGTCATTTGGCAACAGAATTCTGAAGGAAGAAAATGCATTAAGAACTGCATTTCTTTTTTTCAAAATATTTCTTCCCCAGAAGTAAATTAACAAATAGTTAATAGCACCGTTAAGGATCCACAACCATTAGGAGAAATCAAAACATTTCTGTTCCTTCCGATTCCCATCTATAACTGTATGATTGGGGTCTGGGTTAATTCGGAAACACAATGGCGAATGCAATCGAGGTTGCATAGCTAAGAATCTTCTGCGAAGTATGCTTTGGCTGCTCTTCTCTTTCACTACATCCCAAAGATGCCCTGTTGGATTTAGATGTGGTAGCTGTGGAGGCCATTGCGTGCACTGAACTGAACTCATTGTCATGTTCTGATGTTTGACTTCAACAACAATGGAACCTAGTTCATAAGGATGATCGTTCCTGATCTGCATGCTTCGGAGTTGCTTTTGAGGACTGGGTTGCTGATGAATAGCTAGTTGCATATTTGCAAGTGTACAGGTGCACTTACTGAAGAGAACCACGTTCGAATAAACACTCAGTGGGCAATTATCTTTAAATTCAAAACCGCTTGTCCATCGGACCACATAATCTGCATGCTTGCAACCTGAAAATAGCAGGCTTTTCTTGGCACTTTTCTTGAATCTTTTGGCAGCTGCCTACAGAGCCAAAAATGCCGAGATTGACCTCCCTTATCCCGTGCCAGCCTGCCATGACTTCAGTCTGTGATTGACACAGATTTTTTATTCAGTACTGTTTGTTCTTTACCTAACAGGACCTTCGTCATTGGTGTAACATGACTGGTGTGTCCGTCATTGCTCGACCCCTTTTGTGACGGTGTTTGGCTCGGCAGGGTTACAGTGTTTTTTAGTGGTGACCTCATAAGGATAGCTAAAGCTTCAGGGCCTCTCTGGCTCTTGTCCAGAATGAGCTCATCACCGAAAGAGCAGCCAGCTGGTCCCCTGACCCTTGTCTGCTCTGTGCATCCTCTGGTGTGTTTTGAGCCTTATTGGGAGCACGGTGTCAGCCTTCACGCTCTTCCCAATCCCTTCTAGAGTTTGTTTCCTTTCTTAGCCAACGGCTGCCGAATGGTCCTCCGGCGCCTGGCTGAACAGCAGTAGAGCCAGTTCATTGCGATGCGTCCCGTGGAGGGAGGAAAACTAGTTTGGTCTGGCCTAACTCCAGAACTGAGCAGCCAGAGACACAGAGGTCAGTCCGACTTTTGGGGTGGTCCACTGAGAACTCACTGAGAGTGTGTTGTCCTCAGATGCAAGTGATAGGAGGATGTTGTACTTTGCTTTTGTGGTGTTTTTCTAGTTACAGTGAAGCGCCTTTCATGGTAAGTCCACTCTATCTTTCCAGACTTCCCTTGCGTCTTGGGAGTAGGAACACAGATGGAATGCCATGCATCATAATCGTGATTGTGTGTCACGTTGAATGAAGATGAATGAGGCTGCTCCGGTATTATGTTGTATGCGGATTTGACAGTGTGATGTGGTATGTCTGCTGCATAACGCTATTGAATTACTACTATTAGATCTCAACCCGCAACAGGCGTCTAAGGTTGGACTTTTGGCTTTATACATGGCTCTTTTTCGCATGAAGCCAATCAGTGTGAGTTTAAAGGTTGCTGCACTCCAGATCCTTGCACTGCATCATGGAGAGATGGTCCCTTGTGGTGTCAGTGGATAACGTAGTTAGGACCAGTGTGATCCCATTAGTCAGAATGTTATTCAGGATTTTTGTCCCAGCTCACAGTAACCCACTCAACCTGGTGTCAATCTACTGGAGGCCATACACGTGTGGGGCCAGCCAGGGGTCAGCACTAGCCACAGAGCAATATCTCCTTTCTCCCTTGTACCCTCTCCTGCCCGCACCCTGCATTTGGATTTCATTATTCAATTCCTTTAGAATTCTTCAATAATTAAAAAGACGTTTTTCTGTAGATTAACGGCTATTCCCTGGGATCTTTTTGAGCCAATCCAAACACGTACAGGGAGGCCAGGAGGGGTCAGTGGCAGGGCTCCTCACACTCTGGGCCTGTTGGCCAACCCTGGACACCTCTGGATCTCAGGCACAGCTGAATCCAGGGACATCGTTGCTCTAGGGTCAAGCTGAAACCCTGGCTGAATGTCAAATGGGAGTCACCAACTCTTGCACAGCTTGTCTGATTCGTTTAGCAGCACTCCATAAAATCTCCTTTGACAAGGCTTATTTTTTACTATACTTTTCATGGCAGAAGTCTTTGTTTATATACTTTTCTGTTTCATTTTGTTAGAATTGCTTCAGTGTAGACTTTCATTAGAAAGATGGAAATTACAACACACTCTTCAGAAGTCATTAGTTTAATAGTTCCACCCATAAATCATTGAAAGAGAGCTCCAGGTGGTAAAGGCTTTGCTTCAAGGAAAATTAGTTAAGGAAAGGTTTTCCTCCCTATAAACCCTTTGCGTTTACTGACTGTAGTTAGCATTGTTTTGTTAAGGTTATAAAATGTCTACATGCTGTTTTTCTCTTGGAAAAATTCTTCATAGGCCTTCTCCAAGATTTCAGTGCGTCGTCTGTTATATCAGTATGAGTTTTCCGCTAGATTAAGTAAATGCTTTAGCAGCGACACTGGTCAATGCTCTTATTGTGCAATCACCAGTGTTTCTTGTTTAAGACAGCAACAATGCTAATGTTGATATGTTCTCATTTAGTTGACAGTTTTAGCCAAAACTGGCAAATCTCTAACCGCTAGTCTACACCACCCATTATTCACTAAAGTGAGAGAACCTGCACCACAGGGCAGCATACTGTAGTCAGAAGATGCCTTGTATAGAAGAGATTATAATCTGTGCTGCTAAAGCATGTGATGAAGCTGTGACTGGCAAATAGGTGTCCTTACACAACGTTGAACGGGGGGGTTGAGTCTTAGGCCTTAAACTTGTGATCAAAAATGGAAATGCATACCCTCAAGGGTCCCAGGACAGAGAGAGGGATTCAAATGCACGTCACAGGACACCCATATTAGATTATCTCCCTTGTGTTTCACTCTTTGACTGTGTGTTTGGTTATAATTTTCTGTCATATGATGCAGGGGGGGGGTTTGGGCTTATTTAATTCAATGCCTGTGCATTTCCTGCTCATATGAGCTCTTCAATAAAACACAAAAGGACACTGTCACTCTGTCATTTTGGTTTTGACATTCACCTGATTATTATTGTCGACTGCTACTGACAGCAGGTGAATATGTCAGTGTATCTGTGGAACCATACAGGTTTTGCCTCGTTTGTAAGGTATATGCCCTTCCAATTTAGTTTTGTGTAGGTGGAAAGGCAGTTACATTTAAAATAATTGAAAGCTAAGAATGTGTCTATTCTTGACCTAACCCTGCTTTTAGAATTAGGGATTGATTTGAGCTCTCTGCTGAATCGCTTTGATTGTCTGTGTTCCTGGTGGGCATTTAGTCGTGCCTGCCTGGTTAACCTCATGGATATGGCTGGATGTGTGTCAAAGACACTGATTATTACCTGACCTGACTCTGGTTTGAGTTGGCTGCCTGCGCTACTGGTCTTTATAAAGCGTTTCTTGTGTTCTTTAACAGGAGCCTAAATTACAGACCGCGTACATTTATTTTCAGGTAGTGGAACAATCTATCATTTTGTAGAGACTACTGCTGTTAGTCTCAGTTTTAGATGAGGGCTTTTGAGGCTAAAGTAGTTGATGGATTTACCAAAGTGTGTGAGGTTCGCAATACAATTCTAGATGTTCAGAAGATTTATATGTTTAAAGTTTGGTTTGATGCACTTCGTAGCAAGTAAACCAAATGTGCTTGAGCGTAACTATATTTAATTACTGTGAAGTAAAAAAAAATAATAATTCTGACTAAAGCATGACACATTTTCCAAGTTCTTTAGTGTTAAACACTCAAAAATCTTAAAAGCAAAGTTTTTAACCTCTTCAGACCTGAATTTTTCCCACAGAGCAATTTTTTTACTTGCTTGATATTTGCTCTTCTTCAATGTAGAAATGAATCTAAAAAACAAAAAAGTTGCAAACTAAGTTTTTTATTCTTGCTTGATATTTGCTCTTTTTTAATGTAGAAATGAATCTAAAAAAAACAAAAATTTTGCCAACTAATTATTTTATTAGATTTTTTTGTCCACAACGATGGACATCACGAAAAAAAAAAAAAAAAAATATCCTCATATTTTAACCATACTTACGAACTAGAGTTTGTGAATTAGTGTTGAAATAGTGTTGAAAAGAACATTGTAAGAACGAGCAATGCAATAAGAATGTAGAAAAAAGGTAAGATGATATAAGTTGGTTGCCGTGGGTGAATCTGAGTATATGTGTATATGTCTTTGTGTGTATGTGTTTGTACTTGCTGATTGTTTTAATGAATATATTATTGTGTGCATTATAGCGTCAATACATCAGTGTGTGTGTGTGTGTGTGGAGGGTGTGTGAGTGTGTTGCTGTGTATTCATTGATCTCACATCCATCCACTGTGGCTATTTCTCACTGAAACCAATGAAAAATTGATGGACAATTTATGGTCACTTTGAAGACATAAATAAAATCATATTAATCATGTTTAATAAATTAACTTTAATGTTCATAAAACATCAACATTACAATTTGCAGCTCTGTGTTTTAGCTTTGAAAGGCTTGCACAAATTTCACAACCTGGCACACAACTAATTCACGATAACTTTTAACACCTGATGTCCATTGCGATGGACATTAAACAAAAAAATCCCTGTGTTCTGCAACTCTGAAAGATCTTCAAAATAACTTTGAATATTATAACTTGATACTATTAATGTTATAATAGGTGCAAGTTGATGAAGCTACCATGAACATAAATCTGCATATTAAAGATAAAAAAGGGGCTTCCTCCTCTTCCTGTCGAGTTGGTTAGCCATGTCTTTCTTATGTGACGCTTAAGTTAGGGGTCATATCTTCATTGTGATGCATGTAAAACCTCCCCTGTACATTTAGCAAAAAAAATAAATGTTAATGATTGATTACTTTACTAGCTTCGCCTGAATTAGCTTTAAAAGTGGAAGCTTTCCAGTCTGGCTAAACATCTGCTGCTACTGCTACCTTACAGTTCTAAACACACACACATATTATAGACAGCAGAGCTTTTAATATCCTATTGTCTATATTTTCCCAGTGTTAGCCCAGTGTTTGGTGTTAGGGGTGCCTCCATTTGAAAAATCTTTGCAGGTCTCCTTATTTGAGCTGGATGCCATGTGCGTATCGCCTCCCCAGGGGGTGGGCATGCCGCCATATACTCGTGTGGTCCCAGCCCCCACATCAGAGCACAGGAACTCCCACATCCGTTCTACCCGTAGCCCACTCCATCACGCTATTTTAAGAACCAAGTCCGAGGGGAGTTGAATTAGGCCCAGACGCCTATAATCACTTCCATCAGCCCTCCACTTTAGAGGATGGCCTCCATCTTTGAAACATTTCTTAGTTAGTACAAAACATTTTCCAGAGAGCAATGGACAGCACCAGCTGAACTGAGTCAGATCTTGAGTCACCATCATGGGTTGATGCCATTTCATAGGTGTTGTAGCTGTTTTCTGAATGCTGCCATTGTTCTGTCATTAAGCCAGGCTGCAAGCCTATTGTTGGCTGTCAGCGAGAATTGATGTTGAGCATGTCAGCAGGGTTGTGGATGTGGTTTCTGTGGATGAATCCATGCTCGGTTATTGTTGTGGAAAGTAACAATCCCTCCTCAGAAGTCATGTGACACATATTGTACCAATAGATATTCATGTTTATACCAGTATTGTGCCTGTTATGTGCTATTCACTTTCACACTGTTGCTAAAATATGTTACTTTGCACACTCTTCATATCACAGTCCTGCAAAGATGGCAGACAATTTACTCACATTTGCTGTCATGTGGCAAAACATGAGAGCAGTTGCATTTAAGACCAAACATACGGTGAATATTGCGACCTGGGCGCATCAGTGAATGGTGAGAGATTTTGTTAAATAAAATTCTGCCAGAAGAATTGCGTGATAACTTTATTATTTATTTTTGCGTCTGTATCATCTCGGTGAGCTTTTGTAAGGTTTTACGCATGCGCAGTAAGGTGAATTTAGCGTTTCCTGACGTTTCAGTGTGGATGAGAAACTTTTGGAAAACGCCTGAAAACGCTAGTGTGGACGGAGAACGTTTTTAAACGAAAACGCCGTTTTCAAATGTATCCGTATTAATGTAGACGCAGCCAAAATGGACCATTTTTTCTCCTGCAGATGTGTGTCACAACAGATAAGCGATTCAATAATAAGCCTGCCGTTACAACAGCCTGACATTGTCTCGCTAAGTCCTGTGCCTGCCGCAGCATGTTTTATGTGGTTTAGACAAAGGAAGGAAGGACAGGGTGAGAAGGGCTCAAATCAGAGATTGTGTACATTTAGAGAGTTGCTGTCTAGTGTAAAGGAAAGCCGGAGTTGTGTGTGATGTGGTTAGCCTCTTGCACATGGAGCTCATCTTTTGTTCGCTGGCTGGTGAGATCAGAGCAGCGCTAGCCGGAAATGGGCTTGTCCCGCTTTGCCCGCCACAAAGGGGCTTTGAATTCTGTGGTTATCTACTCCAGTGGGCCTGCTGTGGGCCTGTCAAACAGCTCCATTATGAGCCTCCTTTCTCTGCTCTATTGCGAACAGTTCTCGATGGAGTGACTGCTGTCTGCATTAGCATAATCAGAGGGGATAGTTATTCAAAGTTCTGATTACTAATTGTAATTGTACAATAAGTTATTAAAATTGTAATCAGATTAGTTCATCTAGCAGTGGAAACTTCTTAAATATAATAAACAAATCTCAGAAAATCTGAGTCATTTAATGCCTATAAATCTTTAAATTTCAAGGCTTTTAAACGTTGTTTTTTTTTTTTTTTCTAAAATGGCAAATATGACTTTCTCAAGCCAATATTCAAAGTCTTGACAACCTTTGCTTTTCTACTTAAAAGGACATTAGAAGAAATTTATGAATTTAATTCACTGGAATTTAAGTGGCATTCTCAATTCTATTTCTGCATTCTTGTTACTGTAAAAGCTAAACTATTTAAAGAAAAAGAAAAAACAGCTGAACTACTATTAAGCGATTACATTGCATTCAATATTTTTTTATTTTTTTTATCATGCTTTCCTTGGGAATTAAACCCATGACCTTGGCGTTGCTAGTGCCATGCTCTATGGTTTGAGCTACAAGAATTAGTAGCTACTTATAGTTAGTTACTTTTTGATTCTAGTGTGTCTCTAATTTTTTTTCCAAAGCTTGTGTCTAATTTTCTTTATTGTCATATAATTACGTCATCACTTGATCAGTCATAGTAGTCATAGTAGTCATAGTATTCAAAGAATTTAAAAAAAATTCGGCTCATCGTCAAATCCTTGGTACATTCCAAATGCCAGTATCAGCTCAGTCATTGGCTCTCAGCTCAAGTGTCCAAAAAAGGTGGTTCCTGGTTCAACAAGTTGCTGACTCATTCAGATCATTTTTGTGAACCGGTTCAACCATTTCAATGAAACTGTAAAACTCAAAGGATTGATTTTTTTATGGTGTGTGACTGTAGCTGAACTAGCTTATTTGAATCTTTGCAAGCTATCTAGTACATAATTATATGCGTTATAAATCATCTAGACAGACAGATATATATATATATATATATATATATATCACAATATGCTAATTTTTTTAGAAGGACCTGTATATATATATATATATATATATATATATATATATATATATATATATATACAGGTCCTTCTAAAAAAATTAGCATATTGTGATAAAGTTTATTATTTTCCATAATGTAATGATAAAAATTCAACTTTCATATATTTTAGATTCATTGCACACCAACTGAAATATTTCAGGTATCTTATTGTTTTAATACTGATGATTTTGGCATACAGCTCATGAAAACCCAAAATTCCTATCTCAAAAAATTAGCATATCATGAAAAGGTTCTCTAAACGAGCTATTAACCTAATCATCTGAATCAACTAATTAACTCTAAACACCTGCAAAAGATTCCTGAGGCTTTTAAAAACTCCCAGCCTGTTTCATTACTCAAAACCGCAATCATGGGTAAGACTGCCGACCTGACTGCTGTCCAGAAGGCCATCATTGACACCCTCAAGCAAGAGGGTAAGACACAGAAAGAAATTTCTGCACAAATAGGCTGTTCCCAGAGTGCTGTATCAAGGCACCTCAGTGGGAAGTCTGTGGGAAGGAAAAAGTGTGGCAAAAAACGCTGCACAACGAGAAGAGGTGACTGGACCCTGAGGAAGATTGTGGAGAAGGACCGATTCCAGACCTTGGGGGACCTGCGGAAGCAGTGGACTGAGTCTGGAGTAGAAACATCCAGAGCCACCGTGCACAGGCGTGTGCAGGAAATGGACTACAGGTGCCGCATTCCCCAGGTCAAGCCACTTTTGAACCAGAAACAGCGGCAGAAGCGCTTGACCTGGGCTACAGAGAAGCAGCACTGGACTTGCTCAGTGATCCAAAGTACTTTTTTCGGATGAAAGCAAATTTTGCATGTCATTCGGAAATCAAGGTGCCAGAGTCTGGAGGAAGACTGGGGAGAAGGAAATGCCAAAATGCCTGAAGTCCAGTGTCAAGTACCCACAGTCAGTGATGGTTTGGGGTGCCATGTCAGCTGCTAGTGTTGGTCCACTGTGTTTTATCAAGGGCAGGGTCAATGCAGCTAGCTATCAGGAGATTTTGGAGCACTTCATGCTTCCATCTGATTTCATTTTTCAGCACGACCTGGCACCTGCTCACAGTGCCAAAACCACTGGTAAATGGTTTACTGACCATGGTATTACTGTGCTCAATTGGCCTGCCAACTCTCCTGACCTGAACCCCATAGAGAATCTGTGGGATATTGTGAAGAGAAAGTTGAGAGACGCAAGACCCAACACTCTGGATGAGCTTAAGGCCGCTATCGAAGCATCCTGGGCCTCCATAACACCTCAGCAGTGCCACAGGCTGATTGCCTCCATGCCACGCCGTATTGAAGCAGTCATTTCTGCAAAAGGATTCCCGACCAAGTATTGAGTGCATAACTGAACATAATTATTTGAAGGTTGACTTTTTTTTGTATTAAAAACACTTCTTTTATTGGTCGGATGAAATATGCAAATTTTTTGAGATAGGAATTTTGGGTTTTCATGAGCTGTATGCCAAAATCATCCGTATTAAAACAATAAAAGACCTGAAATATTTCAGTTGGTGTGCAATGAATCTAAAATATATGAAAGTTTAATTTTTATCATTACATTATGGAAAATAATGAACTTTATCACAATATGCTAATTTTTTTGAGAAGGACCTGTACAGTACATACATACATACATACATACATACATACATACATACATACATATACATATATACATATAACTGACAAAGATCTGACCAGAGATTTTCATGTTTACCACAGTTTACACATTCTCTAGAGCCAGAATATGGAGTGATGCAGGTATGACGTAAAAACCCAGTAGTCTAGTTCGCCGTTGGTTCCCTCAAGATTTTCCTATTGGTTTTCTATAATGGGGGATTTCAATTTATAAGTAAAATAAGGTCCGTGGTGAATATAAGTTGACTCATACAATTTAAACTCATATTGAAAATGCTAATTTTAGTCAATTCATGAAGCAAAACGTCATGTTTACCACGGACCTTATTTTACTCATAAATTGAAAATCCCCATTATAAAACCTATAGGAAAATCTCAAGGGAACCAGTGGGGAATTACCATCCCTTCAGCACTCCATATGCAGTATATGATAGCAGGAAAAGCTACACCTTGTGCATACTTGTACAGTACATATACAATAGCAGCACGCTTACTCTTGAAATAGGACCATATACACAAAGGCAGATGGTTACAGTTTCTTATTCAACATAAGTGAATAGCAAAGAAGTGATAACTGTAATCCTGATCAGCTCCCTCGACAAACACACACACACACATACTCCCTCATGTTTACTAAGAAGGCGTGGACAATGTGTAGGAACAATGACATGTGCAAATGTTGTGTTGGGCAAAGATCCATGGTGATAAACAGTGTCACAATGGCTCAGGCCACGGGCAGGGTGCTCTTCCCTCCGAACCTGCCTGACCTGTTGTTTCAGGACCAGGATGTGTGTCTGTCCCTGCCAGCCCCACATGCCTGTGTGGCCCTCAGGGGTCAGCGTGGCCCCACTGTGCGCTTTGGAAACAGGATGTATACCTAGGGCTTACGGCCCTACGCAAGGACAAAAGAGACGAAAAACACTCACCGTCTCTTAAAACAGATGCAGGTTCATACAGGTATGCTGTAGTAACAGTTAGCAAGATTACGGCGAAGCAGGTGTGGGGGTGACGATCTGTCAGTCATGAGGTGAATAGAGGTCATTATCTTACTGAGGGTTCGTGTTTTTAATAACAGACGCCTTGGCCGAAACCCAGCCTCGTCTGCGCCATTTTTTTCCCCAAGATTTGAGTCTGTTGACAGGTCACATCACTCCCCAGCAGAGATAAACTGTGAGCATGGCTACTCAAAGCTAGCATAGACAAAACATAATCCTGTGTTATCTATGTCACCCAATGAATACAAAGCCACGCTTGTTTACATTTTGAAAGCCAGCTCTAATACTATACAGCTAGCTAGCTTGAAATTAGCTACCAGTTTAGTCTTTCCCTAGACTGTTCTTATATTGAGACTTAATTAAGAGCATAACAATAGGTTTTCGGATGTAAAAAAAACAAAAAACAGGCTTATTGATAAAATGTTTGACACTTGCAAATGAAATTTTAGTGAGGGTTTCAAAAATCATGTCCAGTCTGCGAAACCGATGAATGTGAATCTGGCAGCATTTTATTACATTGGTTGTACGTTTTGCAACTGCGTATATGAGATAACAGATTAGTGGCGGTAAAAGGTTAATGTTCATTGTTCGTAAAAGTTTGGTTCTTAATGATCGTGATTAAAAATGATGCACCACCTACACTAAACCCTACCCTAAACCTAGCTGACAGTGTTTATCAAAGCATATGTGAGAGAATAATGCATTTTCTGAGGCATATTTTTTTAACTTGCTTCTATAAGTCTTTGAGCTTTTCTTTTTTTTTTTTTTTTTTTTTTTTGTGGGGGGGACCAGGTAGGAATTATGCCCAATCACAAAAAGAATATCCTGCTGCGTTTTTATTATTGTATATTTTTATTGCACTTTTTTGAACTTGGATTGCTTTCGTACGCGATGAATAAATTAATTAATGACTTCACCTTGAAATTATAAGGTTCTATCTGACATTTTTTGTCAAAATTGTGTTAGTCACATACTGTGACAACTTATTTACATTATGGGATGGGTTTTTTTTTTTTTTTAAGTTGTGTACATTTTGGGCCTTTATTTAGAAAAACGAAAATGTTCTATCCACCAATGAAAGAATGGAATGCAAAAACTTTGAAGCTCAATATCTCAAAACCGCTCAGAATGCAGATAGAACCTTATAATTCCAAGGTAGTGAGTGAGTCTTTTTTTAAAGGAATAGTTCACTTAAAAAGGAAAATTCATTGCTGAATTTTGTGCATCTTGAGACAAAACAATGGCACTGACATTCAAATATGTTGCTTTCAGTTAAAACTGCTCAAACAGCTCAAGATGCATTTTACTCTGGGACCAGCTTACGGTAATCCTTGTCTGTGAAACTGGGGGTACATGTTCTAGAACTGACTTTATTTATTTAAGGCTCTTAAAACATGGACTTTTTTACAGATTTTTTTCTATCTGTTGCCTTTAACTTCATTGCTCATGATAGTCACTACTGAAGGGTTTGGGACTCTGTGTATTCTTGCGGTGTCATTATCCAAACACTGTTGTGATGACATCAAAGATAGTCATTCTGTAGTCTTGCGGCAGCCGAACAGCTGCCATTGAAATGAATGCTGTTACAGATAGTTTTATCCAGATATTATAACCCTCCTTGTGTTTAGCTACTGGGGTCGTCCGAGGACAAATCATCAAATTCAGGCCAATACCATGAGAAATCTATAGTTAGCAGTGAACGATCGCTCCTCAGTGGAACAGTAGTTATGTTATGACTGGCAGCATAATCAGTGTTAACAATAAGCGTCAGCCTCAGACTCTGTCTCTTTCAGTCTCTCTTGCTCAAGCCATTTATTTATTAAACACTTCAGCACCTGTCTCTGGGGATGGACAGTATAGTTACTCATTTCCTCAGTTGCCTCCTCGACCCACAATGACATTAAACTGGCGGTACTGGAGTCAAAGGTCACATGACTTGGCTTTGTGGTTGGTCTTTGTCAGCAATACTTTACAAGAGTAGCTTGGCGGTATCACCATTATTGAAGTCACAATTTAAATATGTTCCTGCGGAGTTTGCATTTTATCCTATTCTCCAAGTCTTTCGATAGATCCAGTCAAAATTCCCATTTAAGCCACAGCTGGCCCAGGAATGTCCCTTTCCTCTCACCCAGCTCTATTTGCACTTCAGTTCACCCCTCTCACACACACACACACACTTTTCCCTTTTCACTGGCTCTTTTTCTTTCTTTAAGTCCATTGCTTTCTTACCCTGTTTTTCTAACATCAATCTTTCTCCTCAAATCATCAAATCTCTCGCCCTACTTCTATTTGTCATCTAAAACTCCCCCAAATCCTCTGTCTCCATGTTCTTTTTCTTTCCCCCCTCTACTCTTTGTCTTAAAGCGTCATCTTATGTGGAAAAAAATGGAAGTTTTATCAAGGGTAGGAATCGACGAGTGCCAAAGCCCACAGTCTTATTCCACAGCACATAAAAAGTTGCTGTGGAGATTGGATTACAGCATCACATACAGCTAAAATTAAGTTTGCTCTCCCGCCTCTTTTCCCTCTGAGTGCCTCTCCTCCCTCTGTCTGCTTGTACTTTTGGCCCCAGATTTGTTTTTATACTTCCACAAAAATACAGATTTGCTTGTAGCTATTTTATTGTTCTTTTCTTTTGATTAGTTGTCAAGTAACCAATGTGGCAATGGTCTGGCGTGTTTACCAGAATCGTTTGCCTGCAGCCTAAAAACTGACCTCAGATAATATTACCAAATCACACTCATTAAGAGCAGCCATAAATAATAACAATTGAATCTGCAGTAAAAAGTTCAACAGTTTTCCACAACTGAAACCCCAGTCATTTACAGTTATAGAGGCTGATTTGATGACACTTATAGGTATCAATTTGAGTGCAGTATGATGTTTAAACCCATTTTCCTCCAAAATCAGCAAAGAAATTGTGAAGGTTTTCCATCATTAAAACACAATGCTTTATGGTCATCCTCCAATGGCAATAAATTGATAGTACAATATACCTCAGATTTATGTTAACGAACCATTCACTGTCCGTCTGATACATATTGTATACATAATTGCTGGAGCTATCCAAAATCATTAGTTTGCATAATTTTGATCCTGTTATTCTGGGGAAGAACTGGTCACTGGATTTAAAAAAATGTTGTGCCATTAACTTTTCGAAGATCTTGTTTCTGGCAGTCAGTAAAAAGAAAACCATAGTCTTGTGCACAACCGAACCATTTGCTTTGGTTTATGCATTAAGTCCATGAAATGATTGGTAACCCATTACTTTTGGATGAAAGGAAATTCTGACCACACTAATTTTCCACTGATTTTTATTACCGTTAGTACTGTTTGCGAATACTGCTATACAGTTTTTTTTTTAATGAACTATTACTTTATTGCACGTTGATCTGTTATTCTGGTATCACCAGTTTCTGGAAGTCAATTGTATGCTTTCCATGTCAATCAGACCAATCCTTATTTTCTAAGAAGGATATTCTTGGAAAAATAAGGTACCATGTGCAACAATCTGATTGTGTTCAGGCACAATCTTTGCTATTTACAGTCAGACTTGGGATATAAAAATGCCTGTGCTTCATCGCACGTAATATGTACCTCTGTAAATATTACAGAGAGGCAGGTTTCAAATTTATTTGCGGTCCATATTGAGCAATGAGTTGAAATAGAAACTTGATGTGATCTGCAGCCCAGCTACTGTCCACACAGCACAGTCATTGGCTTCCCAAATTTGTAAGAGCCCCAGGGACTGATATCCCATAAGTCCATGCGATAATAAAGTGCACCCATAGCTGTGACCCATCTGCTTGGAGTGATTTACAGCATGGAACAGTATTACTGGCATTTTTTCCTCTGTATTACCAGTGGAACAAAGAAATCTTTGTTCAGTTCAGGGAAATGGTACAGTGTAGTTTTATTAGAGGGGGACTGGTCTGCCTATGGGACTCCTTTAAAGGTACAGAGGTGAACCTCATTGTTTTACATGCGTTTGGAGGGGCTCCTTCTACATTGACATGGAACACACAGTCCTGGCATTCAGTGAGGGTTTGGCATCTCTTTACACTTTCTACTGCCTGGAGTTGAAGATTATACACTTTGGCTTTGACAGTCTTAACCGACTGTGACTATAAACACCATATGCATTCCTTTCCTGTTTTTCCTTTGCTCTGTTCCCCTCCCTCTCCTTCTATCCATCTCAATTGCTGGCAGATATACTCATGCACACCTTTTTAAAACGGTTTCTTCCTGTAGTAGTACCTCCTCCTCATCGCGTAATTGCCGCGAGGGTCTCATATCACGACCGGTTACTCTGCACTTTGCATTTCGGAGCTAAAAATGGCTCCAGCTGCACTTATGTAGAAAACATTCAAGAAAATTCTTCATCAGTTCCTCTTTTATTGCAAGCTTGGATCACAAACCACAACCCTGTATGGAAGAGCACTTGAGTGCATGAAAGGGAGACGAGCTGATGAGGTCCAACAAAGTGGAGTTGGACGCTCCTATTCCCTTCGGTTCTTCCTGTGAATATGGATGGCTCTTTCGAGCATAACACGGTAAAGTTATTGATAAATAAAACATTAGCCCTAAAACCTCAAGAAAATCCATGGAAACACAGCACCCTGCGCACACACAAATCTTATACACTGTGTGTGTGCACCGTTTTGGAGGTGAAAGCTCCTTGGGATGCTGGAGCTAAAGTGAACCAGATGTCGTGAATAGTACATGCTGCGTTTTTGAGCGCTGAGGTAATTCTCTGGTTTATTGCAGGATGATATATCTATGCTCTTGCTCGTTCACATATGCAAAGAGGCGATCAGGCAATCATATGTCACGGTGCAGCCCCAGAGCAAAACATCATAGTTTAACAGTAGTCCAGATGAGCCCCTGGCAACATTACTACAACCCTGCTGCTAAAGACCGCCATCATTTCCATATGCAAAGCTCTCTCAAGGTTCCACATATAAATGGCCTTTGGTTAAACAGATGCAACTGCTCTTTGGCACAAGTTGCTAGGTTTTAGGAACGGAATGAATCCAGCATTTCATTCTTCGACACCCGTTCTTATCCTTATGAACAACCTCTGCCATTCACCGCTATGTCACGATTTATGCACCAGATATAAATAACTAAATACTTTTAAATTATATGTTTACCTTGAGCTACGCTGACTCAAATTGCCCCGGGAAACAATAATTGGGTAATGGAGATTAAGTGCTTATTAACGGAACATTTTGGCAGATCTTATAAGGCCTCTATCTGCTGGCCTAAGAGAATGATTGAAGCCCAAATGAATAGTCCCCGAATTAGAACTACCCGTCCTGCTTTTCTTCCCCCGCTCTTACTTTCCGTCCTTTTTTTCTTTAAGCCCTTCTCCAGCCACGTACCAGTTGGCAGGATGGTGCTGTATCAGCTTCTCAGAATTTTAGGCCTGAAATTTTCCGAGACTCGACAGAGAGCTTGTTTTGGCCACAGAACTGAGCCGAATGGTCTCGGAACAGATCAGCAGAAAAGCTGCGTTTTCCACACCTCTACTTTCTTCATCTGTGTAGGCCTGCGGGGATAGAAGTGGTTGGTGGCTAAATGCTTTGCGCCCACTGTACCGTACTTGATGGGTGGAGGGGTGAACAAAGAAACAAAGTAATCCTCTAGGTGCAGGAGGAGAGACGGCATTACGCCGGGACTATGTCATCCAGAGTGCATGGTTTCATTCAGCGCTCTCAAAACAAACACATGGGGAAGCCAGTGAAGCACCTTAGGGGGCGAGCTGTTGGAACTTGTCTTGTTTCCTCGCGCGTACGTATTAGTGCCGTAAACACAGACACATTCCAGCGCTGTCACACTACAAAGCGACTTCTGCCCGCAACCTCACGGCCTCTAACCACATGCAAATCACGAGTGTTGCGGTTTTGCATATCCTAACGTTTCCGGGAAAAGAGAGAGAGGTCAGAGATTGGGGAGACGAGAGAATGTGTGCCTTTCAGCCCTGACACAGTTTGATTCAGATGTGTTTCCCAGACATTCTTTTGTTTTGGTGTTAAACACTTTCACTGTCATTGTGTCAGGCTGATGAATGCTCACTATGGCCAGTTTAATGGATAAAATGTTGATGCTGAGGGCACTTATTACCACAACACCCTTCTCTTGCTCTTTGCCCCTCTCTCCTTTTGACATTCAGTCTTTCGTTGAGCTTTAGCTAAACAGACCTCAACTGTAGGTCAGTGGTAAGTGTTATGAATGGGCCTTTCAATCGCCCATCCCTTCCCACTTCATGCCAACCACATCCTGGTTCTTCCCAATGTTCCATCACCAACAAGCAGGGCCTGTGCCCTGTAGGAAATTGTAAAACCACAGTTTTTATAGGACCACATCATCATACAGACCTTAGTCAGTAATACAGCATTGACAAAATTTAAACAAAAACGAGACTGAGAATGAAGTACGCTCTGTATATAGCTATTTTTGTACTGTTGCATATCATGTAGTGAGGTGTCAAAAAATCAACTATTAACACAGCCTATCTTCACACTATCTCAAAGCTTAACCTTTGTTCGAGTCAATGAAATGTTTTCTATTTGGAAAAGGATTATTGTCTATAATCTGTATTTGTACAGAAAAGCTCATTCGTTGCAGAAGGTGCCATTTACATGTAGACATACTGTAAATTTTATCATGCAAATTAATTTGTATTCAATTAAAGTTGCAAAAAACTTAGGGGCTATCATTTTGAATGGGCATGACGCTTCTCACCTTTGGTGAGAGAGAAGTGAGAAGAGGTGGTACAATAATTTTTGTATCAATTTCTTTCCATCACAATGCTTGCAATTTTGGTATGACCTAAGATTTCTTCGGAACTGGTTTACTCACTGACTCTAGATGGTAACGTAACTGTTGACGGAACAGCCTGCCATACCTGAATGAATATGGACATGGAGTTTAAAGTTGTTTTCACATTGTTTGTGTCTACATCTCTGAACGTTACGTTTGGATCCTCAATGTGAGTACTAGCAGCAACTGTGTTTTCATTGTAGCTATAATGACTCCTGTTATATTTAACTGTTACAGTAGATATAACTTGAGTTATGCTTTGCAAAAAAATTTAAAGAATGCTAGTTGTTTGCCGAAGGATATTTTATTTGGTGACAACCAGCTCTGAGAAATGCATTAGTGTGAGCATGCAAAGTTGCAAATTAGATAATCTGTAGCGGTTCGCTTCCACAAGTTGGAAAACATTTTGTTTCACTCCAATGAAATGAACCAAACTCTGACGTCAAACTGTCTCGGGTCCGCAGCAAAAGCTCCAGTGTGAAAGAGGTATTGTCTTTTTTTCCAACCCTATGTCAGCATAAGTTTCTCTGCTGGAGCGTCAGCCGTGGATCAGGCTGCTTTTGTTGGGTGGGCCCAGGTCCACAGCACCCATGGACTTCAAAGTGGGGGGTGTCAGTCCACATTAGAGGAGATGAGAGACTGTGGGCGCAGAGAATAGCAGATTTTATACAGTGGAGCTCAGGAGAGAGGGCTGTTGTCTTAGCTGCCAAGTCAGTCATGCAGAACTAAGACGACATCTTGTATGTAGGATGAAGCTACAGTGTAGTGAGAAATGAGAAGAGGGAAAAAGTGAGGACGTGGTCTGGCTGTAGGTAGAGAGGATGGACTGGGTCAGAAGTCGATTCGCACAGGAAGCATAACATCCTCCCAGTAATTCCCAAATATTACGTCCCTACTACTCTGAACAAAAAAAAAAGAGGGCTTGATTGGTCATTTTAATGCTTCCATTCTGTTTGCACAGTTTAGCCATGAAGTTATGGGCTGCATTTCCTAAAAGAATCATAAGCCTAAGTAAATGGTAGGAGCCATTGGCACTGGTGGTCCCTCCATTAAAAAAAAAGAAAGGTTCAAAAAAGAAGATTTCACAGCAATGCCATGAGAGACTTTTGCACCCTTATAGTTATAGTATAATGTTATAGTTCCTATAACTTTTGGCAGAAGTACCCACTTTTTGGAGTTTTTGCACCACATAAACTGGGAACAATCTTAGTTTTAGGAAAGCCTTTTGGATTCTAATTCAGAGAAGGGTTTAACCGAGCACAAAAGAAACTTCCAGTGATGTAAATGCACACTGATTGGCCTAAACACTGGCAACCACCATTTTGAAAAATCTGTGTAAACACATAATTTACATATACTTACTCCCCAAACTAATGTATAGAAAGCTGATGCTGACGGCACATAGACAAATAGAATGCTAAAGTTAATGCCATTTACCCGTCGGCGTTGTGTTCTTAAATGACTATACGTCTATTCCATTTCAGTTATCACGAAACCCACGACACACAACAAAAACACAGCTCCGATCACGGCGTCCTTCATCCTCAAGTTCTGCATGTGATCTACTGATGATTACTCGCAAATTAACTCTTTCGACGCCATTGACCGAAATTGACGTAATTTACGAGAAAACGCGTCCCCGCCATTGATGGAATTTACCATCTTTCTATTCACTGTTATACGGTAGGGGGGGCTATTAAGCATATTCTAAAAGAGTGCAGAATTTCCAGATCTAAAGAAGCAAAAAACAAGCGATATCATATGTACAGTAAGCAGATGCAAATGTAAAATAGCGCAATCATCAACATTAAACAGCATATAAATCAAAACTGCCTAACGTTACTGAATGAAATGTCGACCCAGGACGAGGTATAGGACTGTGAAGCTTTGGGGGTGTTGATGGACTCAATCTACTGGATCTATGTTTTGATCATCGTTCTGTATTTTATACAGAATTTTTGTTTTCATTTTTATTTTGCTCAAAATGTTGCTTTTTTTATGAAATCCACAGTCAAGTGTTGATAAAAAAAAATGAATTCATGAAACTATAATAAAACGTTAAAATCAACTGTTTTTTAGGGTAAGTGCATCATGCAACCTTTCAACCTGTGTAACTTGGAAACTGGCTCCAAACTGAAGCACAACCTTTGACCTTTTGACTTTTTTAAGCCAATTTGTTTTGCTAAAATCAAAACTAAGCTATCTGCACGTTTAGTTGCACTTTATTATTTATTATTCATGGGTTTAAGAGCATCTCAAAGAAGAACAGATGTTGTTTTGACTTTTTCCAGCCCACTATTTGTCGGTTTCAATAAGGTACATCCATGTGGGAGAATTGTCTGTTCAGACAGCTGAATTATCAGCAGGTGCGACCTTTGACCCCATCTCTCTCACCTCTGTCAACACACCGTACGGTTATTCTTCACTCAGACATGAGGATGAATGCTACAACTCTTCTTTGTCTCCTTCACCTGCCGGTTGGACAGACAGAGCGTGTTCCTCTTCAAAAACAACTCAACCTTTGTCTCTTCATGTCCAGGACTCAGCATCAGTATATCTGTTCTGCGGTGAAAGACGATGAGATGGAGACACCAGTGACGAATGATACGGAGGAATTCAATAAGTGTCACCTAGTCAAAACAAACCAAGGTGTTTTTCAACCTGGAAGCAAGTTAACCACACTGGGTTAAGCATTACTATGTCTGTGATCATTGTCCTTAGTTACTAATCATCAATCTAAAATGGCACTCTTAAAAATAAAGGTCCCAAAAGGGAGTTTTTCGCAGTAATGCCATAGAAGAACAATTTTTGGTTCCCCACAGAACCTTTCAGTGAACAGTTCTTAAAAGAACCCTTTTCTCTGTATGAAAAACATTTAAATAATCAAAATAACCTTTTGTGGAACAGAAACATTTCATGGATGTTAAAGGTTCTTTATGAAACCATCGATGCCAATTCATATCTTTCAAATGGCATGACAAGACAAGGCTTTTCTTCACAGTCTGCCAGTCATTTTTACCAGGTTTGTAGTAAGCACTTATGTACAAACACAGTGATATTAAAAGACCAAATTCAGTATACATCTGATTGACTTGGCATAATATATAAAGGCAAGCAGATGCGCCAAGAATATTAACAAAACATGCTAAATGTCATGTCTTTTAGCATTTTAGAATGTCCTGCTGTTTTTAGTAATTGAGAGAATTTAGTAAAACTGCGAGAACAGATGCTCTATGTGAATTATTGAAATGCCCAAAAACTTGCAGTTTGTTCACATACCTTTTTCATACTGTGTCTTATTTTAATATTCATGGCTTGAAACAGATGGAAAATTGACAGACGTGCCGCAGTTCTTTGGCAGGTCTCCGTGCCAGTCGCTTGACTGAAAACTTTAAATAAAGAGCCTTTATTTTTAAGAGTGTAAACCATTGTGAAGTAGATTTTTTAAATTTCTGAAGAAAGTGTGAGTGGTGCTTGCTCATGCAAAACTTACAACCACAATATCAGGGTATTGCTAAGGTATTTTGAGGTTTTAGGGTCATTGCTAGGATTTTTTGGAGGTGGGGGGTGGGGTTGCTAGGTGTTAAGGTTTGTGTAAGAGCCCAATATGATCAAAATGAATAATGATGCTTGCCTTAGCATTCCTCTTACTGTCTCTACGTCCACGTGCACACAGATCAGTCCGGGTCATTGGTGTCCAGATGTTTCCTTAACGGATGAAAGTTAGAGAAGCTCCCTCGACGGGTGGCTGGGGTCAGGCTGGACCCGCACCAGAAACCATCCACGCTTCCAAAGGGTTTCCGGCCACTCCACGCCACGCTCTGCCAATATTTTTTGATTTAGTCCCTCAGGATGTTGTGAGGGACACTGGGAGGAAGTGTGAGCTGACAGGCGTAGCATTAGGTGTGCTTGTTTCTGATAAGAGCTTGTGTGGAAAATAATAAATCTCAAAACACCACAATTTCACATTTGATGGATGGTAATGCACAAAAGATGTACAATATGTCAACAGCCTTTTGTGGCTGGGATGATTTGGAAATGTTCATGCTGTAGAACAGATTTTTTTTAACATTCTTTTTAACACACTTTAAACATTCTTTTAACTATAAGTAACTATAAGTAACATGTCAACTAACTCACATTAGAGTATTAGTAGACTGTAGTAGACTGTTAGGAATTGGGTTCGTGTTAGTATAAGTTGACATGTAGTTGCAAAGTTACTTATAGAATGTCTGTTGGTGGAGCATCAAAATAAAGTGTTAGCAGATATTAAGCACAGTCGGTTACCCATTATTTGACAGTATGTGTAGTTATCAAAGAAAGTCCTCTGATATAAACTACATGGGTTAGGTTTAGGAGCAGTTTCAGGGTTATTACTTAGTTATATCCGAGTTATTGTAATTGCTAAAATAAGTAGGCCTACATAGTATGTACACGCGGACTATAAAATAAAGTGCTACTGGCAGTCTGCTAATACTCTAATGAGAGTTAGGTGACATGTTGTTGCAAAGTTACTTATAGTTATAGAATGTCTAAAGTGGACCATTGAAATAAAGTGTTACTGTGGAACATATACGTTACCATATCCTTCAACTTGTAATGTTAGTCAAGGTTTTTTTGAGCATTGTCTCCCCTCTTTCTGGCCCTTAAAATCAAACTGGTGTTTTTGTGACTGTCCCTTTAAGATTTCTATGTAAATTGTTATAATTGGTTAAAATTTTCAACATAAGTAACAGCGCTTATGTATATATTGTGAGTTTGTTTTTTTTTAGGTTCAGTATAATTGGCTCAGCCCCATCTTTTAATAAGCAGACTCTTTGTAAAACCAGCATCAAAATTGTGACATTCACAAAACACTACGTGCTCAAAAAAAAAAAAAAAATTTGTAAAGTGTGTAGTTTTTGTTGTTGTTTAAAGTTAAAATATTGGTTTTGTTTTAATATATCTTGTTCAAAATATATTTCATCTGCTTGTTTCTAGCACTAGGATCTTTCGTGCAGATCTGCAGAGCAACACGATCAACACAAGGTTTGTCAAACTTCACTCTGATCAATTCTTCCTCTCTTGTTTGGTAATAATAGTAACTCAGTATGTTAATATCTAATCTAATGGATTTGAGATTTCTGAATGTAAGTTTCTGTAAAAGGTCAGGGTGGACTTTTGAGCTCTCAAACGTAGAGCATGTCTACGTATTAGCCTACAACGAAATCTTTTATTTCAAAGGAACAAGGACAATCCACTTTTCTGTGAAAAGACTCCTTTAAACAGCATTAGCGGAAAGCAGGCACACGAGAGGATTGAACTGATCCCAGAGATGGAGGTCTGCTGGCGGTGCAAAAATCCTGCCTGCAGGTGTGATCTTGTTTTTCTTATGCAGCTGAGATTTTCTTTTCCCGTCTCCTCAAGTTTTACTGAAAATAAATCCAAAAAAACTATGTGTAAAGCTTTCCACCTGACAGGGAGAGAATCATTTTTAAAAAACACAATTAGATCGTTGTGAACAAAGAATCCCATTATTAACAGTATTGTGTGAGTTTATGTTAGTGTCTTGCAGGGCGAGAAAGAGAGAGGGAAAGATCAAGAAATGTGGGCTGTGTTGATGGTAAAGTAGCGAGCAGCTCTGAATCATAGGCTTTGTTTGGAGACATGTCCTGGGATTTTGATCATACGCTTGAGATGGCGAGAGCAGAAATCCGCTTAGCGCTGCGCATGTGATGTTTTACTTGTTTTTGCAAGACAGTCATCACAGACACCTAAATACCAGCACACGTACAGAGCCTCTTGTGTTTTTCTCGTGTTGGAAAATGTAAAAAAAAATAAAAATAATATTAGTGTGCTACTGTTATTGCTAGTTGTATCATAATCCCAAATTACTGAAGGATTTGAACAAACTCCATTTGTGCTATAAAAACATGATTGATCCCTTAAATAATGTGACTTCTTGGGGTGTAGGATTACTGTTTTTATGTTAAAAATGATGAGAGAAACATTGGCAGCATCCAAAATCACATAATTCCCTACCATATAGTAGGCAAAAAACAGTATGTGACAAAAGAAGTATGTCTGAATTCACAGTAAAAGTGTAGGCAAAAAAAAGTACCTGGATGACCACCTTCTTCCGGCGAGATTCTGAGGTGTGGATACGATGGACACTTTACTATCCCATGAGGCCACGGGAGAGGATTTATGAATGGTAGTGATGTGACGTAACTGATGCTGTAGTTCACATGATAATGACAACAGGGCGGATGTAGTATATCTGGAATACATTCATACTATATAGAACATACTTTTTTAGCGCTCGCAAAGTAAGTATTATTTCTAAATAAGTACCTACTCTAGATTATGTGGTTTCGGACGCAGCCTAAGACTTTCACTAAGCGAGGAACCTGAGCCATTTAATTTAAATATGCAGCAACAAATCTGAACATATATATTTAAAGTAATAAAAAAACCTTCAAATTTACACTACCGTTCAAAAGGTCGGGGTCAGTAAGATTTTGAGGCTCTTATGTTCACCAAGGCTGCATTTATTTTAATGTATTTCAAAATACAGTAATATTGTCAAATATTTTACAATTTAAAATAACTTTTTTTATTATTTATTTGAATATATTTTAAAATGTAATTTATTCCTGTGATCAAAGCTGAATTTTCAGCATCATTACTCCAGTTTTCAGTGTCACATGATCCTTCAGAAATCATTCTAATATGATCATTTGATGTTCAAGAAACATTCATTATTATTATCAATGTTGAAAACAGTGGAAACCGATGTATTTTTGTGGAAACCCCATTACTTGTTTTCGGGATCAAAAGAACAGCATTTATTTTAAAATGGAAATTCTTTGTAACAAAATAAAATTGTCTTAATATTTATTTTGACTCAAAAGACAGTGCAAAATGTCAATCAGTGTCTTTTGGAAATATAATTTAGAGATGCCCTAAATTAATGAGTGAACAGTGACAGTATTTCATTGAAAATAACCATTTGATCCAAACCTTTTAAACCAATTTGAATGTCTTCATATGTTTGGTTGCATTGGGCCGTTCACACATGCAGTGATTTTATCGCAGGATGTCATGAGTAGCTTTATTGTTTCACTAATGTTAATGATGGGATGCACAACAGAACACAGCTTTTGAAAATCTAAATGATCTTCCATTTTGACAACAAAACAGATTTTTGCATTTCAGATGTCCATTCCGGATGGATGACAGTGTTTGTATATAAACTGCAGCAATGTATAATGCATCATAAAAATTTCTGACACTTTTCCACACACAATGTTTTTATTATTTCTCTGTATGTGGTCAGAGACCAATCATACAGTGCAGTGCAAAACTTTCTAGCTAAATCACTGCATGTGTGAACGGCTGTGCACTATGCAATGTAAAATAAACAACAATGTATTGTTTTGTCATGCTACACTGCTACTGCTGAAAAAAAAAAAAGTTTGGTTAAGGATAGTGTTACACTGTTCTGAAAACAACTGAGCTGCTTTCACACTACGGAGTTCTTTTTCTTTTCTTTTCTTTTTTTCTATACTCACTACTAACTAGCTATTTCTAAAGCTTCTGAAAACAACCAAAACAATCTCTCTCTCTCTCTCTCTCTCTCTCTCTCTCTCTCTCTCTCTCTCTCTCTCTTTCCTTTTCATTCTCAGTTCACCTGCACTGACTCATGTCTGGTCTTGCATCGGTGTCTCTGGTGATTAATGCGATCCAACAGGTGTTTGGAAAGACAAACCTCTCCACACGTTGCAATAGAACTGAACCTCTTTTAGCCCTGCAGGCATTGTGCCGTGGCTCTATTCATCACTGTTTTTTAAACAAAAAAAATAAATAATCACTGACAAGACTGGAAGAGTTGCTTCTTTTGTTCTTTTAATGAAGAGAGCTGTATTTCACCAACCGTGTAAAATGAACTCTAACTGAATCCATACTTGAATTTTCAATCTTTCTTTTGAGTTTTGGAGGGTTTCTTGTGATTGACGACCCTGTGAACTCGGCTAAGAGTGTGTTTTTCCGCTCGCGGCTGCGTGTGTCATGCGTGACTTGGAGCATGACGACGTGTGCCTGTAGGCGTGCGAGGAGTGTGACTTGGTGTGTACGGGGCGGTGCTGAGGCCTGCGGCGGTGCTGCTTATGAACTGGTCAAGCGGCCTTTTGATTCTCATTTTCAATGCCACGACTATAACAGTGCTGTTCCAGCTGGACTCATAATGCAGGACTCAAACAAACCTGCTGCGGTCACTCTGTTCCACGTTGTCAGCAGCGTTCATGAAACGAGATCTTAATAAGAAAAACTTCATTCGCATCCAAGTGCTTGTCTACACCGTTTACTTCCCTCGGCACCTGCTCAGGATTTCATTTTTAAAGAGGTTGTATCATGGATTTTCCTATTTAATTTTTCTCCCTGAGGGAGAAAAGTTATTAAAGTCTTTTGAACCAAAAAAGTCATGTTTACTTTTATATGACCGTTTTCTACTCTCTATCTGACCCTTAGAACTAATCAGGCTGTTTTATGCTGTTGTGCCTTTAAATGCCCCCTGAAATCAAAAGTTATGATTTTAAAAATTAAGATTTTTAGCTTTTAGTATGAATATGTTATGAATAAGCTGGTGTGTTCCAAAACAATTTAAGAGATATAGGCATTCAAAACTTACAGTCCCTCTCTTCTGTTAAAATGGATCACAGAGTGACATTCTAACATTTTTTATGCCCAAGTCTCCATCATGGCTCCTTCCTCCTTTGGCGGAGTCGCCTCGCCATGGGCCTTTGTCCTGGCTGGGCTCTGGATCTCATGACATCACCGCAGACTTCAGCTTCTCATCACATCTTTTGTCCAAACAAAATGCTCTCTAGAATCTAAAGCGTCCCGCTCCATATGCTATAAATACCACCTGGCCAAAGCGACCGTTGACACGTCATTGAGTAATATGGGTTGGAGATGTGTGTTCGGTTGCTCAAACGCTCGAGTTTTATTCCGTTTTCCAACTGTACGTGTGAACTGTAACTGAATGAAATGGCTTGAATATATATTCACACCTCTACAGTTGAATCCAACGTATCGTCAACGCTCGGATTCTCTTCCATGGTGCTGTCAAGTACGAATTGCAGTCTGTAAGGTACACTTAACGTTATTGGCTATTTGAAAAGGGGGAGGGGCCATTCAATGTGTCCCGCCTTAGCTTCCTGTTTCAGTGGAAATTATGTCGACGCATGTAAACACGCGAAATGAGATACAGCATTTTCCTGCTAACTGCGGGTGTGCTGTTCAGGTCAATTGTTACGACCTCTAGGGGTCGGCCGCAGCAGGAAAAGGAATAAGTCTCACTACCAGAGAGATATCAAAAACAACATGCGTTTATTTCCAAAAGGGTTTTAGCGTCAGGGGCAGACAAGACCAAAATAACAAACAAAAACAATCTTTTGTTAAACCTCTACAATTCCTAAAACAAAAGAAAAAAAAATACAACTTAGACTTACCTACCTCCTTAAAACCAAAAACAATGTGAAAAGATAAAAAAATAAAAATGGCGTCAAACCCCCTACCTCCCTTATTTTGGCTAAAATATTTACAGTAGTTAAATGTACAGGACAAAGCAAGACGGAATCCAAAATCGTAGTCAAACAGGCGTGGGTCAGTTAACAAGGATAAACAAAGGTTCAAAATCACAATCTCCAAATATCACTCACAACACAATCTCAAATAAACACTCACAAACTCTCTGATACGACACACTAGAATTGACGATACAAGACAATAGCAAAAAGGTAACGATCAACAATGGCACAATAGTGGGACCTTCCTGTTGAGTGTTTGGGGCAGTCCTTATATGTGGATCAGGTGTGGAGGAGAACCAATCGGAGCCTCCAACAAATGATCACCAGATCCGCCCACCTGTAACAAACAAGCACATGCACATACACAGACAATAATAAACAGGATAGAATGGAATCAATGAGCAAACATTAAAATGACTTAAGCTCATAACACCAATAAAAGTTAAAATTGCCTTATTCTTTAATAGCAGTCATTTTGTAACACTTGCATTATATTGTGACAGGATCGTAAATGTGAGAATCAAACAGCTTGCACTGAAATGTGTCACAAAAATTGTGGATTGAAATGGCCTTGTGAAACGATGTTGGTGAAATACACTCTTTTTTCGCACTGGTGAGGAAGGTTTGAGTTCTGTAAGTTATATTTTAATAGTGCAATGAAGGGTTTCAAGCAGTAAATATGATTTGTCTTGATATGACCTACTTTGTTATAACTAGTGTAAGTACATGAACTGCTTATGTAAGTTTATTAAAAACATTTTTAGATGACAGAAGAGATCTTGGAGTCATGAAATATTGTGTGAAGCTAATTTGAATTTGTTTTAGATCATTAGACATGATTTGCCTTCAAAGCTGTCTAAAACCAATTTCCTTTGGAAGAAAGGCCAGGCTGCAGTTTTTTTTGTACTTGGAAGCCATTTTCCGCTCTTTTCTCTGTAAGCAGGGAACTCAAAAAATGTTTTTTTTTTATTTATTTTTTATCAGTGGCTGTTTTGGCACATGTCCTCTCCATGACAAACCCTTTCCAGTAACCGTCTCTGCAGGTTATATGTTTGTCACTGTGATATGTAATGGCCCATTGCCCAGGGACAATGACTACAAATGAAGTATTTTGCAAAAGCCTGGCAGCAAATGAGCCAACCTCTTCTGGGTATTTACTCACTCCGTTTTCACCAGAAAGATGAACTCTCACACGGATGCCAAGACATGAAATGAATTGAAAATGTGGTCTGAAGCGGATCAGGTCTGAAAAATTCGGAAAAACCTATAAAAATTGAGGAATGCCTCTTCCCAGCTCACTGCTGACTGATTCTTTCTCTGCGTATTTATTTTAGTACATGGCATTTCCATGAAATGTGCCTTTACTTTCAGCACCCATGGGATTTTTGGCTTATGTTGAAATGTGGATGGAAAACTGTATATTTGATCTTGACTAGAAGTTTTGTGGTGCTTATTAGTGTAACATACTGTGATAGTCCAATTGAAATGACCAATATGTATGTAAGAAATCAACACTAGTCAAAACTAGAAAATATTTCACAATGTTTCAAGTATAAGAAACATATGACCTTCTTGTGTGAGAAATTCATATGACATTGTACTGTACTTCACCTGTACAAGGAACTATGGTAAAAGTGTGTGTGTGTGTGTGTTAGAAATTATATACAGTACACTGTGTTCCAAATTATTATGCAAATGACATATCTGTAGGATTTCAGGTCAATAAACATTCAGGTTTGAGTTTTTCAAAGAAAGTGTTTGTTTGTTTTATCCCTCATATATTTTAAGATAACTGGTGTCAGTCTCAGACAGGTTTAAGTAGTTCTCCAGGTTTTCTTAGGTAGATGGAAAACCTACTTAAAGAGGTTGTTCCACATTATTAAGCAAGTCACAGTTCTCGTGTAATATGTGGAGGAAGTAAGATCTTTCTGAAGATGGAAAGCATAAAATTGTGCAATGTCTTGCAAAAGGCATGAAAACAACTAATATTCTGCGAAAACGAAATGGAAATGATCAGACTATCAAAATATTTGTGGGTGATTTAGACCACAGAAGAACTCGGTCAGATAAAGGCTTATTAGGGAAAGTTTTTCCGTCAAACAAATTAATTGTATTTTATAATACATGTATTATAAGTTATCATGGCCAGACACTGCAAAATGTCTGAAAATCTCAGGATGAGGTTGAATAAGGAGGACAAGAACGAATAAGGAGCAGTGTTAGCAGTGGGGATATTCAAATTAATCAACCAATCATACCATTGATCAGCTCTACCAAACTTGGATGTCTTTTTTCCAGTAATAAACAAACATTAAGTTGTTTTGATTGATACTGTGAAGCAGCTTTGATACAATCTGTATTGTGAAAAGCGCTATATAAATATATTTGACTTGACTTGACTTGACTTGTTAACGAAAAGCTGAATTAGCAATTCATTTCGAAAGCAGAAAGCTGAAGTAATTCTTTGAACTTAATTTAGTTGACCTTTGGTTGAGTAATAATGGTTGCTTCCTCCCCTTTCCCTCCAAATAAAGTAATTCTGAAATTTCACATTGTGAGATCTAGTTTCATTGCGTAGACCACTGATATGTACCACTGATGTATACCAGCGCCAGGATATTTACTCCTGTTACTCCTTTACAGGTTTCCACCTGTAAAACAGCAGCAGTCTTCAAGCAGTGAAGAACACAATCTTTGAAACAGGAGATCAATTGTTTGAATCCCAAGACTACACAAAAGCACAGCCGCATCACTGAATTATGATAACCTTTGACCCCAAACTCAATGTGCGCCTGTTAATGTCCCAGGAGAACAACGCCGAAGCTTTATGCCACATATCTGATGGTGTAGTCGATGAAAACAACTGGGTTAACATTTTAACAATAGTTAATGTTTTACATGCTACTCCAGGAACTGAGCGCTCTTGATTTTGGATGCTAATAAAGTCATAAATTTTTAAAGATAAGTTGACATACTTATGACAAACAATCTTAAATGCTTTCTATGGAAAAACAAAGGGCCAGAGTCCTGGTTGTGATCTAAATCATTTGTTTACAGTTCCTCTGAGAGAAACATGTGCACAATGAAATCACTGTTCTCCAGAAAGTGTTGTGTATGTGTGGGTTTATCTGTCATCCGCTCTAGACGAGGGCAGTGCGCAGTTACAGAAAGCATGCAAAAGCAGTTGAGAAGACACATGCAGTTGTTTATGCAGGTGTACATGTACAGTGGCCCCCAAAAGTATTTGGACACTTAAGCAAAATGTATATACTTCAAGTAAATCGAAGAACGAACTCAGGCCAGACGAAGTTCGTTAGGAGTTTGTTTATGGATTTCAAATAGTGGTTAATTTCTTCTGTTCAGTCCGTTGAGGTCAAACGAGTAAAAACAAACACACTGGGGAGCTATGAAGAAATTATATAATTGAAAAGTTGGAAGTTGTAATTGAAAAGTTCTAGGCAGCAACTCTCAGTTTAGCTTAGCATGTTATTAAAATAAGAGCTGATGAGACCGTGCGACACCGATGGATCTGGAGACCGAGGTGGAGCTGCAGTGATGAGCATCCAAGGTAGAGCCAGGGAGACTTTGAGCTGGGCGGGATCACAGGAGATGCAGGAGACTTTGAGCTAGGCGGGATTACAGGAGATGCAGGACACTTGGAGCTGGGTGGGACCATTGGAGACACAGGAGACTTGGAGCTGGAGACCAGTGGAGACACAGGAGACTTGGAGCTGGAGACCAGTGGAGACAAGGGAGACTTGGAGCTGGAGACCAGTGGAGACACAGGAGACTTGGAGCTGGAGACCAGTGGAGACAAGGGAGACTTGGAGCTGGACGGGACCAGTGGAGACACAGGAGACTTGGAGCTGGAGACCAGTGGAGACTTGGAGCTGTATGGGACCAGTGGAGACAAGGGAGACTTGGAGCTATACGGGACCAGTGGAGACACAGGAGACTTGGAGTTGGAGACCAGTGGAGACAAGGGAGACTTGGAGCTGGACGGGACCAGTGGAGACACAGGAGACTTGGAGCTGGAGACCAGTGGAGACAAGGGAGACTTGGAGCTGGACGGGACCAGTGGAGACAAGGGAGACTTGGAGCTGGACGGGACCAGTGGAGACAAGGGAGACTTGGAGCTGGACGGGACCAACGGAGACGGTAGACACAGTGAAATATCATCTTCCAATTCCTCATATAATGCAGATGTTAGATGCAGCTCACCCTCAGTGAAAGGAGCGTGGCTCCACTCCATGCCTTCAAATTCCATGAGGACACACACAGTGAAAGTTTGTAAGGCATGAACGGTCTAAGAAATCCTTGGTGTAGTTCTCAAGGCTTCGCAATTCCTGCTCCAAGCTGAGCAGTTGGATGGCCAACAAGTCCATATTAAAAAAGAGGGAGGAGGAGGGGGGAACTGCACAAAAAAAATCAAATCTCGGTTCCGTGTTCAGTAAACAAAGGGGTTGCAAATGGGTTTAATCAATACATCCAACTGGAACAGGAAATCTCATCACATAACCTATAATACACAACCATGTTAACCACAAATGTTACAGAACAATGAACAGACAGAACTAAGGCATTAAATACACAGATAAAGTAATCAAGGTAAAACAAAACAGGTTTATGGATAATTAACAACCAAAGAAACTAACTAGGAACACAGATGGGTAGGTAGACAGGAAAAAACAAACATAATGACAATGAAACTGCACATAATTGTTACAATTATATTTATCAAGGATATTTCTGTCGCTTTTAATTGAGCTAGTTGCATTCTGGAATTTCCTTCATACAATACTACATGAGAATTTGACCAGAATACTTTTTCTCAAAAAGCTTTTTGGGGCCAGATCTATTTATGATTCTTTAAGTTTATGAATGTTTTTATATTTTAAAAATCTGAAAGCATTTCCAGTTGTATAATAGCATAAGCCCATCAGACAAAACTTATTCTGTGGTGTCAGATCAAAGCATCTTTTGAAAACATTTGCTTTGGAGTTCAATTTGTTTCAAAGAACTTGTCACTGGCCTGTAGTTATAGTTGCAGTCATGGAACAAAAGTCATAGACAGAAACCAGAGGTTTGCTGTTGTCTTTGTAAAATAAAATTAAAACTCTTGTATCTTGAAAATTGTGTATGTGCTGCAGATGAAACTGAATTGAAACAGAAGCATGTTATATGTTAAGGAGGAACTAAACGCTTCATCCACACGCCATGATCTCCATGCCTGTCCACTGCCATCAGCTGCCCCAATGGTTGATGCTTTTTATGGTCTGCCCACATCGCAGTTCAAGCATATCTAAAATGATTGTCTTCAGCAAGCAAATAGTAATCTCTCCTCCTACACCAGGGTTGGAATGCCGGCCAAGAGGAGGCCGCATCTTCACCACAGGGGCCGTATGAAAATCTATCCAGTGATTCTGATCTGAAAAGAGGAAGAGCCCCTCCTAAAGATGATGAGTCAAACACAGATTACTAATGCAATCTCTATGACAACAGCCATTAGTGAAGCTCCCGCCCACACCCAGCTGTTACTAATATAGTGTTCTTTCTCAAAAAACACAAATGATCTGGAACAAACTAAATAATTGTTACCTGGAACTTAGTCATAATCTTTCAAATCAGATGACTGATGGCACAGGCTACACTTAATTTCTTATTTCGGCTATTAAACTTTGCTAAACCATGATGAGTATCTACCGTGGCATTGTGCCATCAAAAAGCAATACGCTTCACCTGTTAGGGGGAGTATTTCTTTGACAGAGAATTCTTCTGGAGAGGGTTTTGGGGTGAGGGATGGTGGAGATTTATGGAAAGGAGTGGGAGTGAGGTATGATCTCGCTGATGGCTGACTGACGCACAGCTTGAAAGCATTAAATATAGAGCGATAGAGCGCAGCAGGCTGAGTAATACACAGTGCACACATTCGCATGCAAAATGTCAGGTGCTTACAATATGTCTTATATGCTTCCATAGAAACTTTGATGTTACTTTTATTCTTTATAAGATAATCCAAGATTAACATTCCTTTATTATTTACTCATCCTCATGTTGTTCCAATCCCATATGACTTATTTTTTTCATTGGAACACAAAACAAGAATTTCAGTCTTCTCATATAAACATTGATTAGCGAGCATAAACAGAAGCTCAACTGTACTTTCTTGACGCACTAGAGTTTGAATCTCTTTGGCTCTTGTGGAAGCTCAAACGTGCTTTCATAACACACAAGAACAAAATTTTGGTTCTTGCAGTAGCTCAAACATGCTGCGTAACACAAGAATGACCCTCATTGGTTCTTGCAGAAGCTCAAACATGCTGCATAACACACGAGAATGAACCTCATTGGTTCTTGCAGAAGCTCAAACATGCTGCATAACACACGAGAATGAACCTCATTGGGTCTTGCTGAAGCTCAGACGTATTAAATAACACACGAGAATGAACCTCATTAGTTCTTGCTGAAGCTCAAACGTGCTGCGTAACACACAAGAATGAACCTCATTGGTTTTTGCGGAAGCTCAAATGCGCTGTGTAACACAAGAATGAACCTCGTTGGTTTTTAAAAAAAGATTAAACGTGTTGCGTAACACAAAAAATAAATGAACCTCATTGGTTCTTGTGGAAGCTCAAACGTGCTGCGTAACACAAGAATTAATCTAATTGGTTCATGAGAAAGCTCAAATGTGTTGCATAACACGAGAATTAACCTCATTGGTTCTTGCGGAAGCTCAAACGTGCTGCGTAACACAAGAATGAACCTCACTAGTTCTTGCTGAAGCTCAAATGTGCTGCATAACACGAGTGAACCTCATTGGTTCTTGTGGAAGCTCAAACGTGCTCGCGTCAAGCATGCTTTAGCTTCCATGACCAAATTTGGATGCTATATACGTTCGCTAATATTTGTATGTGAATAAAAGCCTGAATTAAATCTGTTCATCACACAAAGTGACTGTGACTCTTCAGAAGACTTGGACTAAACGTCGTTAGTGGACTAAACCTCGTTAAACCTTGGACTCGATTCATATGGATTTCTTTTACGATCTCTTTATGAACATTTTGAAGCATGAGAATTATGACAGAATATATTTTCAATAGAGGAACAGAAATCTTTCAGATTTAATTGAATACTGTATATATTCACTTGTGTTCCGAAGATGGAAATTCAACAAAAGACTTATGGATTTAGAACAACATGAAGGCGAATAATGGATGACAGAATTAAGAATTAAGTGCACTTCTTTTTACTTCCCAAGGGACTGTAATTATATGGACAAGAGTGACCAATACAAGCCTTCAAAACATCTAATTTTGTGTTCCACAGAAGAAAGTAAGTCATACAGGTTTTGACATGAGCGTTAGTAAATAACGACAGATTATCATTTCTGGATGATCTATTACTTGAGTCCTGGCACCTACGTTAAATCTGAACATGTCTGAATGGATGGCAGTTTTACCAGGAGCAAAAACAACAGTGATGATTGACAGCATTAAAATGTATGTTGGCTGCTATGTTGCACTACACTTCAGGTCGTACAGTAGTACTGCACTCAGCCAATAAGATTAAATACACCTTCTCTTTCATTTTCAGAGAGATAAACGGATGTTTTCAAAACATACTAAAGCATGCAAGGTATCTGGTTTATACATACTGCACAAGTGCCAGATTTATGACAAGTATTCATTGCTTCAGTCCCTGTTTATAAGTGGACTTCTCTTGGAGCTCATAGCAGCATTTTATCAAACACACTTGTCTGGTTGACATTTGCTGTGATTTCTGGCATTGTGAAACTGCACTGCCTGCCCTACATCTTCCCTGAGCAACGCACTTGAGCAGGACAGCTGGTTGGTTCATTTCCTGCCTCACTGTTTTGGTATTTTTATCTCCATGAGGGCTTGGTTCTCAATTTACAAAGTGAGAAATCAAAAATTCTCGTAACTTGGAGAAGTGAATCAGAGTAATGATGTCATACTACTACCTCCCTAATACACTGGTTTCCTTGTTCCTCTACACACACACATACATACACACCTTGACCGCAGTTAACTCCACTTTGCATTTGTTTTTCAGCTCAGAAACTGGATGTGCAACAGCTGAGTGACTCAATCCCTGCATGCAATTAGGCAATAACTCAGAAACCAAAAACAGTCTGCCCAAAAATCTAGCTCTTTCCTTATGAATCTCCTGGTAGAACTGGTTCTTGTGTTTTTCAGGTGGATTTGATTGTCCACTTTAGACAGTTTCGATATATGTAGTCTGTGATTAGTGTTTTGAGTTGAGAGTGAATAAAGGCTTACATTTTAATCTGTTTATTATATTAAGTGATCATGTCACACCTACAGTTTAGAATATATCAGGTGAGTCACATGAATTCATTTCATGCTACCACTGTTATTTTTGGGGGCTTTTGGGCTTTATTAATTTTTGTTAATGGTTAAAAACCGTTGAAATATTCTTCAAAACACCTTTTGTGTTCCACAGAAAAGTAGATGAGGAAATGATAAAAAAAAAAGGAATTTATACTTTTATAGTGTTTTCTGTCCTTTTCGAAACAATGTTATTACTATTTATATAGTTTTGTAGTATTTGTTTAATATATAATATTTTTCTATTTATCTTTAACTTTTTCAGTTTGGTAATTTAGTACTTCAACTGCTTCCAATTTTCATTTAAGTTTCCTCTTAAGTGAATTTTTTTCATCTAATATCTATATTTTATTTTATTTATTTAATATAAGTTTGTATTCATACATATATTATATATAAACAAACTTTTATGTTAATCGATTTGACGGCACAAATTTTTAATAGTAATTATTTAGTTTTATTGACTGATTTGAATCTCTGGAGCTGGAAAATAGCTGCACGAAGAGTCTTCAAAAAGTCTCCTCTTATGTTCCATGAAGAGAAAAAAAAAACAAGAGCATTCGAGTTTAGAATGACATGAGATTGAATAAACAATGACAGAATTTTCTTTTTTTTTCTTTCTCTTTTAAGTAAACACAGAGGGGCATAGTCAGCCAAAACAGAGAATGAGTCTGAGGTCCTCGTACACTAAACAGAATACATTCTAGCAATCAGAAGTCAGAAATGTGGGTTGTTTTGGGTACTCTGGGGATTCTGAAACCTAAGATGAACTGTTTACATATGTATATGCTCTGTTATACTGCTTGTGGTCTCCTAAAAGACAAACACAGAGAGGGAATAATATGGGAACACATCTGCAGGTGTCTTTGAGTTGTGGTTCGCTTGTCCTGACATGCACGTTGTTCTCGTTTAAGGAGGAGTTGTGTCATTATCCTGAGAGACAGCGGCAGGCCAGCAGTGCGCCTGTATCAAAACAAGTACGGTCACAAACAGCTCTTCAATCCCATTGTGTTCTGAAACCAATGTTAAATAATTGTCTCTGACACCTCTAGTCTCTCCTGCCTAACGGGTTTCTTGATCAAACTTGATGGTGATGAAAGAATAGAATATCACATTTCATGTGAAAAACTAGATTCTTATGTTTTCTTAGGGAAAAAAAGAGTGGTGCTTACATGTAGAAAAGTTGTTGCCACTATGCTATTGTGTTTTGAGTGTAACTGACCCAAGTCAATAGAGCCCACCTCCAAGGCTCTGATATTTGGGTCCCTAGATAGGCTATTGCTACTTCATGTCTGTGCGTTTTTTTAATTTTTTTATGTCTGTTTATCAGTCACCAGGTTAAAATTGTAGGCTGGATTCAAATGAAATGGAACGTCCTCAAAAAGCTTTGAGGCATCATTCATGATCATAGCAGTGATTTACACACCTTACTGAGGGTAAGAGTTTTTTTTTAAATACATAATTGTCTTATCAAGCTTCCTTTTCTTCATAGTTCTACAGTACAACTGTTCACTAATCACTGTTAATTTTCCATTGAATGTTTATTCATATGTATAGGCCTACATGCTTCCTGTTCAAACATGTAAATTCCTGTGCAAAACAAAATCATTTACTAATATTTTCATGCTGATAATATAATTATTATTGAATAATGTTGCGTTAAACTAGAAAATAAAGCAAAATACAAGCATTTTATATTAAAGTCAGCATGAAAAATAAGTTGTAATCTATTTACCCACTGATTTCTATATGGTTTCTGGAACAAGAAAATGTAAGGCGGGACTTGATTTTGTCCATGGGGAATTGATTGGATGATTGGATGATTGTGGTTTGCTATTGCTGTGAGATGTCATGCAATTGACAAGTTGTCCCGCCCTCGCGCCAGTAAACACGTCATCAGAAAAGAGAAAAGGATTTTGCTGCAAGAGGGAGGGTAAGTTATTTTAACTAAAGATTATGAGGGCACATGAATAAACAAAAAATAATGATGTACATGGATAAATAATTTATAATAAATAGCCTACTGCAATATTCCATAACAAAAAAAATAAAAATAAAAAAAAATAAATAAAAAGGAATTTTCCATTTTGATTTCGTGGTGACAAGCAAATAGACCTACAAGTAGTCTCGCAGACTTTTGGACCCCAATGTACGTTTGCTTTGACGTATTTATAAATAAATAATATCTCCAATTCTTTGTTAGGCTGTAATATATGCAATGCCTAATGAACAAATGAGCCAGAAAAATTGTAGCGTCTTGAAGTACTTCTGCGCATGCGTCCTGTGTCAGTCAGCTGGCGGTGACGCGCAGAGGAATCCGAGCAGAGCCACTCATTGAACTCTTGAGGAACGCGCCTCCAGTGGAGTAGAGCGCTGCTGATGACTGCGCATGCGCGTTCTTCAAAGTTCAGTGAGCGTCTCTGACTGCTCGGATTCCTCAACGCCGTCTTCAGTTCACTCGAGTACTCACTGCGCGCGACATGAGTGAGCGAGCGAGCGCGCTTCTCGGCTTTAGTTGCTCTTCTTGAGTAAATCACGGGTGAGAAAGTAAAACGATACTGAAGAAAAACACGATGTAGTGCAAATACTGACGCTGGACTGTTAAATTTCCTACCTGCAAAGCAGAGTTGTATAGTATCGCGCTGGAGGAGAAGTAGACAGCGGTGGGACAAACATGCTCTCGCCGTTCTTGGCGTATTTTCTGTCGCTTGTATTTCTGTGTAGGATTGCGCGCTCCCAGTACTCAAGCGACCAGTGCAGCTGGAGGGGCAGGTGAGACACGCTTTAAACATTTACTTAGTATTATACAAGTGCGCCCTTATTACTCGTTTGCTTATGTAAAATTAATTTAAAATTAGTAAATTGCAGTTGGAGGTTTAATTCTTTAAAATCCAAGATCGAATTAGTAGATGTCAATTAATGTTGTTGTTGAGCTGTTTTAAATTAAAACACGTGTACGTTTTTTTATATTAAAACAAGTAGAATATTAACTTTAAATCATGATTAATATTATTACAGTGTGCGAAGTCTCAGTATGAGCAGTAGTAGTCTATCATTAGTAGGCTATTAAAGGTATGCTTAACAGTTGAGTAATTGTAGTTTTTATTTTTTTTGTATCAGGCCCATTATTTGTAGGATAATTGATATTGTTATGAGTGGTAGTGGTTGTAGCATCTGGCTGACTGTATTAATTACCATTTTATCATTAGCCTATATTCTTATTTTTTCAACTCATAAACTGTTCTCTTGGTCTGAATGGTTTAGATTTCCTTACTCAGATTTACACTAACAAATTATATGATCAGTATGTTATGACCACATATGTTTTTACATTGCTTTAACTCAAATGATCAAAATAAAAAGTTAAACAAGATTCAACTAATTTTTTTAAGTCAGTTTAATGTTATGTAAGTTGAAATGACTTAAACATCCAAGTTGATTGTACTTAAAAATGTAGAGCAGCAACCTGTTTTTACAGTGTGTAGTCTTGTTATTCTGTCCTGCTGTATGTTGAACCTCACTGGCATAACCTGAAAGCAGAAACTATCTGATCAGTGATTCATTTCTGCTCACTGGTTTGACCTAACCCAGATTAATCTCTCATGTATAATATGCAAATCACTCTGTTCTTTGTTTGTTTAGACATTTCTTGAGTTAATAAACTATTGCCTATACACACTCACACCGGCTGTGACATTTTCTAGAAAACTGAGAAGCTTTTAGTTTAATATAATCTTATCTGGTCATCTTGGCTTTTAAATGTAAATGTGCAGTTAAATGTGAGTTTTGATCCCCGATAAATCTTAGTTCATGCTATAGATTTCTCTGCCACATAACTTAATCTCATGACAATGCTTGTTATTATTCCTCAACAATAGCTCTCTTCCTTCAACAAAAATACTTAAACATAACATATTTTGGCTCACTGTGAAGTCTTTTTACAGTAAATAGGCTGACTGTGCTGTACTCTGACTGGGCAGCCATAATCTGCTGTAGATTTGCCAGGTCTTAGTTCAGCCTCTCATTACGGCAGAGCTGGATTTCAAACGCTCTTAATTAAAGAGGAGCCGTCATAAAGAGGACACGGCAGCTCCGCACATGTGTCACCCCAGGCTCCACATGGGTTTTGGGTCCTCACCTCTCATTTTGGTGAGAGTTTAATCTGGGGTCTGCAAGCAGGCCCTAAATTCATCTCAGATTGTAGAACCGCTGGAGGGTTCAGAAGCAGATGGCTCATTTTCTGCCTAACTGACATCAGGCCACAGACTCGAGGCGCAGAACCGCAGATGATGTTTAAAAGTAGAGGAGAGAGTCTTTTTTTGTGTGGCCGTTGGACAGCAGCAGGACTGCTGCCCGGAGATGCAAATCCTCGTCGTTTTGAGGAGTTGAAAGCGAGGGGAGGTTCAACTGCGTGACCTGCATTTGCACTTGCATGCTCCGGGTTCGGTTACTGTCTCTGCACTTGTCTGCGGAGAGGCCTGCGTGTCCTAGGAGCCATTGACTTGCGCTTCAAAAATCCTACCCACGGCAGTATGCCCAGTGTTGGATCTTGCCAAAACGTTGGAAAGGAGAGAAGAAAAATGAGAGACGGTTAATGTGTATGTGTGTGCGCACGCCTGCACGTGACGGGTCATGCAGCAAGCCTTGCGCGTGGGTCTTAACACCTTGTGTGAAAAGACATTAACTTCATTCTTCCTGCTCGGAGTAAAGCTTTCCTTTCATATGAGCTTCAGCTTTGGATTCGACTCTGGCGCAGACTTTTCAGAACAATCGCCCTAATGTTTGAAGTTTTCTTTGCTGTGTTTTACGTTAAAGGCCACCGATAGAAGATCCAACCATCCTTATTTAGGGGATTACCCTGGTGTGAGATGCAGCCATTTGCTTCAAACCAGGATGGTTTGCTTTGTTTAATCTACATAGTTGTTTGTTAAAATTTGCCAGCTATAAGTCCAATGGCAGAATTAGATAAGTAATACTTCACAATGTTTGATGTTTGACTACTGACCTGTTCCAAAACTTAGAGAACTGCCATTTCTCTTCCTGTATTTTAAGGCAACATATGATTGCTTCCAGACAGTAGCCAGCAAAATTATGCTGCCTTCTGAAATCATTTGTTTTGTCAGAATTCACGGATAAGCCAATCCCAGAATGAATACGCTTAGTGAACACAATACCTTCATGAAGTCGAAAGGGACATGGGTTATGTTTTTTTTAAATTATATGATTGTATTTAAAGTCCCCCTGTAGTCAATAATTTTATCCCTTAAAACTCATCTTTGATCACCAAAATTACATATTTAAATGTTTTTTCCTTGGAAAAAAGTTTCTTCATGCCTTAAAATAGCTTGAATGTAACTCTACACCCGTGCCTCATTTAGTATACGTGGTTCTATGAATATGAAAATTAGGCCCGCCAGATTGGTTGACTTGATTGGTTACAAGGTAGTTTGTGACATCAGAAACCAGCTATTTCAAACCGCGTTTTTAAGAGTGTTTGGTTCATTGCTGTTTAAGGAGAAAATACTCAGCAATGGTGTTGACTTGTGAATTTGCAAATGGTTTGTCTTAAAGCATATTAAAAACACCACATGGATATATAAACAACATTAAAAACTTGATTTTCTATATTTGAACATGAATTTTTAACTGTATTTCATGCAGTACTGAATTGTTTTGATAAAAAGAGACTAATTTGATTAAAAATAGACCCATATTTTGAGTTTATCTGCTCTAGTGGTCGACCAAAATATTGCCTTGGCTGATGCATTGTATTTGCCAATATTTGGCTTTTTTTTCTGTTTGGTCATAAGTGGAACTTTATTTTAACAGTACTGAGAACTATCATATTCACTGTGTACTGTGTGTTAAATTAGCCTTGCCTGAACAGATCGCACAGATCTGTCATTGCACTGGTTTCAGTATTTAGTTTTTTTATTCTATGTTTTAAACTTGTAATTAAACAGAAGAAGTGACAGATCTTTTCATGTATGTCGTGGCATACAATAGTCACAAACATGTATTCTGAATTTGAAGCTGCAGACAAGTAGTCATAAATGTATAAAATGCCACTTACAAAAATACAATGACAGACAAAAAATTGTAGTACATAGTTGCACTTATTCTTACATTCACACTCGCAGTACAACTTCAATTATGCAGTTGCAACTTCTCAAATCTGTCACTGCAATTTCAAATTTCGCGCCTTGACTTTTGCTACTCTTTTGTGGATATATAGATGCAAAACTAACTTGCAACTCAGTGGCGGCGAGAGAGAAAGGGGTGCGGGAGCGGGGCTGTTCAAAGGAGCCGTTTTATTGGTAGGCGCCCTAGCCAATGAAATGGGACTTCTATTGTACGTGATAATGTCACAAAACCCCCGTCCTCGGGGATGTTCTGAAATGCCAACATGGCTTAATGCATTAGACTGATATTGAAATAAATAAATTATATTTTTCAACTCAATAAACCCCATACTAATTAAGCAAAGCCTACAGAAAAGCAGACCATATTCTATAATCTGTTTTTAATCTGTTAATCTAATCCAATTTTATTTGCCTCGTTAAATTGTGTTTTATCATGTATATTGGCATTACATTGGCCATCACCTAATTTAATTTGTGTGAGCTGTATTTTTATGCTTATTAGAATGTTAGCTTCATGTTAACATCACAATCTATTGGAATCAGTTGTGAGTTGGAGGTTCTCATGTTTCATTTGAGGTTTCAGCAGCTTGTGTTACTTTTGGGGTTGAGTTTCAGTTAGGATTCTGCCATTTAAAGTAGGGTAGATCCTGGAATCAGAGCTTATATCTCCATTCTCTGCCTTCTTGTAGTGGTCTGACCCATGAGGGACACACGCGGGATGTGGAACAGGTGTACCTCCGCTGCGCACAGGGCTTCCTGGAGTGGCTGTACCCCACAGGGGCCATCATCGTCAACCTGCGGCCAAACACATTGTCCCCAGCGGCGTCTCTTCTCTCCGTCTGCATCAAACCCTCTGCGGAGTCCAGCGGGACCCACATCTACCTGGACCGGCTGGGAAAACTGCGATTGCTCCTCAATGAGGAAGATCAGGCAGAGGGAAGAGTGCACTGTTTCAGCATCCAGGACGGGGCGCTCTTCATCGAGGCAGTGCCTCAAAGGGACATCAGCCGAAAAATCACAGCCTTCCAGTATGAGTTGGTCAACCACAGACCAGGAGCTGATCCACAGTCATTATCTGGTATGATGTTCTCTTGATCTTTAAAGACTCCCTTGACGAGCACAGTTTTCTTTCATGTGTGATGTTTTCTCTCAAACAGAATTTTTTTTTCTTTTTTTTTTCCGTCAAATTTAAGGAGTTGTATTTGGAAAAAAATATATAACAGAAAATGGCCTCAGATCCAACAGACATCAGCTAAAAAGCCCAATTTTGTTTTCCTGGATTCTGTGATGGAACAGTAAGATTTTTTTTTGGTGGTTTTGAAAGAAGTTTCTCATGCTCACCAAGGCTGCATTTTATTTGATCAAAAAAAGTAATTAAAAAAACAAAACATAAAACGGGTCTCTTGAAGTTACACTTTGTTTCGATAGTCCACTTTAGACATTCTACTGACTATAAGTAACTTTGCAACTACATGTCAACTTATTCTACTAACCTGAACCCAAACCTTAACCTAACAGTCTACTAATACTCTAATGAGAGTTAGTTGACAATAAGTTACAAATGAATGAGAGTTGGGCTACGTTCACACTGCAGGCTGAAACGACCCAATTCCAATTTTTTTGCCCATATGCGACCTGTGTCTGATCTTTTCATGACAGTCTGAACGACACAGATCCGATCTTTTCAAATGCGACCCAGGCCACTTGGGTATGTGGTCCAAATCCGATATGTATCCAATCTTTTGAAATGCGACTTCAATCTGAACGGCCAGGTCACATGTATCCGACCCCAGTGTTTCCCCTACCATTGTTTTGGGGGGGCGGCCCGCCCCCGCAAAACGACCCCCCGCCCCCCCTAAAATGCTGACGAAATAGTCATAAAAAAGGAATTTAGTGTAAAACACGGAATTTGTAAATTTGAGGAAAAAATAGAAAGCAGTTCAGTACACTTGAAATCAAATCGCGATGTAGACTAGTGTGTGTGAATATTAAAACACAAAGACTATTTAAATACGAATCCTGCATGTTCTGTGTGAATGAATGGTGCCCCGACGCGCAGTTTAATTTACCGCACACACACTGAAGCACGTGTGACGCTTGCGCTGTTATTTGGCCTATATGAAGGCACAAATGCATGAACTTCCTCTCCAGGCTCTAGATCCACTCTGAAAGTCACTTCGTGATCATTTCACCGCTTCATTTGAGAAAAACTATCATCATGACAAACACACAGAACCTCAAAAGGTCTTCACGGCAACCCGTCAAAATAAAAGTTCGGTTTAACTTGACAGAAATATATTACTGTTGTACATTAGAATTTAGATATATCCCAATGTAATAATACACTAACACTAATCCAAATAAATTATCATCAAAACTGAAATTTTTAAGGAATAATCCATGTTTTAATTTGAACAGTTAGGCTAAAGCTCATTGTGCAGCCAGTTATTTGACAAAAAGTTTATTTAATTTCACATGATTAAAATTGATGATAAATGCTAAAATTTGTGTTTTATGTCTTCATTTTATTACCAGAAAAAACACAACACAGAATTAGTGTGAATTTTTTTTCCATATATATATATATTAAAAAAAAAGTTGTATAAGTTTAATGATTCATAGTACATGATTTCAATTAATAATAAAAAACAAATACACCACGTATCCGTAACACGCCCGCTCCGCAACACTAGCAGTCCCCCCCCCCCCCCCGAAAAAAAATCCTAGGGGAAACACTGGACCCGCACGTCATTGATATGCGACAAACGTCATAACTCTGCGTTGAAGTAGGCGGAAATGAGAAGATAAACAACAACTATGGCGGACGATGTTGAGACCAGTCAATGGAAGGGAAGCAAGGTTTCTGATTTAATTAATATTTGGGGGGACAGCTCTATTCAGGCCAAACTCGAGGGCTCTTATCGGAACCGGGCGGTTTATGAAAACATTTCATAAAAGTCGTTGACCGTTGAGTACTCTTCTGCGCATGCGGGTCACTTCTGGGTCATTTCACATTCACGTTCACACAGGAGATCACAAAAGGTCACATTTAATTGGAAATGTGAACGGCCTTGCAAAAAATTCGAATTTTTTCAAAAAATCGGAATTGAGCATTAAGCCTCTGCAGTGTGAACGCAGCCTTAGTTGACATGTTGTTACTTGGAGTTAGTAGAATTTCTTAAGTGGACTATCAAAATAAATGTGATGGGAAAATTGAATTAAGCATCATTACTCCACTCTTTAGTGTCACATGATCCTTCAGAAATCATTCTAATATAATGATTTGATGCTTAAGAAACATTTCTTATTATCAATGTTGAAAACAGTTGGTCTGTTTAATGTTTTTGTGGAAACCATGATGCATATTTTTCTGGGTTCTTTAATGAATTCTGAATTTGGAAGAGTTTCTTTTGAAATTCTATTCATTTGCAGCTTTTTTCAGCAAAAAGCGTTATTACATTTCCGTGACTCCATGGTTTTTGGGTACACATATAATGCACGCAATACCAAGGGTTTGTTTATTTTAAAAAGTACACTATCCGTAGCCAATGTTTTCATGCCCATTAACAGATGATATCTTTACCTCAGGAAACATCCACCCCTCTGTGATGCTGAGATCTGTGCTCATATTTATACTGGAAAGTGATACTGATTTAAACCTTGTTTGCCGTGTGATTAAATACCGTGTTTTTCAGGACTTGTGGCTTGGGTTTCACGCTGAGACGCCACGAGCGCCCCGTTGCTTCTATCTGTCTATTACTCCGGAAAAGCATGTTAAACATTCAGCCTCATTTCAGAAATTAAATTTCAAGCAGTGCACCTGCTGAAACTGAATGGCCTAAAGCAAAGTAGATATGTCATATAACAGGTCTGTTTTTCCTCTCCCAAACAAAGCTAAAGTATTGTTTCAGTGCGTTTCCCCCTCAAGGGTAACACGTCCATAGCTGCCATGTAAATCTGTGCTCTGATAAACAGCATTTAGTTTGCTTTTACTATAACCGTGTCTGCAGAAATCTGAGTAACTTTAAACGGTTTCTGTATTCTGGGACTGTGTGGCATTAATGCAATTTACTATAAACCCTTTTCCTTTATATATAATAATATACTAGGATGTAGGAAGCATTGAAAATATCCTCAAAGTGTAAATACTTTGCACTTTGTGATTATTTCATACTTCTATGTCACTGTCAATAAATACCACCATAGTGCATCTGCGAGTTGGACCGTTTACTACATCCAGAAAACGGGCAGTCAAACTTTTCTACACATGTTTTAATGTGTCCTTTATTGTGAAGCTTGTGTGTTCGCCTGCTTGTGATTTCAGCGATCTGAGCGGGTAGATCTGTAAGGTGACCTGTTTTCCTTTTTCCGAGCTTGTGCTTTTTTTTTCTCTGCGTTCACCTCGTGAATGCTGACCTGCTGTGCTGGAATTGAGTTGCTTTCCATCACTGTGGAATGTGTCTTAGACCAGCTGTTGGGAGGACATATTATCTCCATTTTTTTCCCCCTACTCCCTTCCTCTTCCTCTTTTCCCCTGTCTCTCTGGCTTCCCCTCCCTCACTTTTTCCTTCATTACTTTTCGTTCCGCCTCTCTGAAGTGGTTGGGATGCAGGCAGAGTGGTATATGAATCTTTTCTGCATTAGCATGGAATGCAGGGGGGGGGGGGGGGGACCAGATGTAGCTGGGACACTATCTTCCCCCTTTCACCCTGCCAGCGTGTGAAGTGGTTGTGATCCCAGCAGCGTTGCATTAATGTGGGGCAGCGAGGGCTGCTGACTCAGATGCCAGCCCATTCCTGCGGTTCCGTTTCAACTTTTTGCATGCGAGTCGCCGCAAAAGCCCATCTGCGCTCCAAGCCCAGCTTTCGCGTTCAGGACGCAAGCGCTGGCAGCAGTTAACGCTTCACATCAAAACTCTGCGAGGCCTAGCGTTCTGAAAGATCACCCGCTTTGAAGCTTTGGCGTTTGCCAGCTGTTGCGAAGCTGATTCCTGGATGACCTCTGGCCCTGTTGGTGATGCGACTCGCCTTGTGTTGCAACATCGGGCGACCTTTGGTCCGCTGTCCTCACCCACAGCTCCTCAACAGACATGACCGGGCCAGCTCTGCTCATACAGTATGTGAAGGGCCAGGTTCAAAGAAACAACTGTCTTTGCTAACACACAATCTACGCTGGAAGCAAGCTTGATAAGCATCGAAACTAGATTGATAGTTTTCTAAACAATTATTTAGCCTACACTGTAAACGGCTATTGCAGTGCAAATACTTCAGTGATTTGTAATGGGAGCAATTCAGTTTTATAATGAGGGTTTATGACATGAATTTTTTTTTTTTTTGCTTTACCTTTAATGACTGAAAAGACATTATAAAATGTCTTCTTTTTTTTTGGACATTTGCCACTCTTTTCTGCTACTTCCAGTGTAGAGTGGGTGTCAGACGCTATATACTTTTTATGACACTTCATAACAGTATGGCAGCGGCTATTTGCACTGTGTAAATAGCAACTAGATTCTATTTACACAAAGTGAAAATAGGATATTTTTAGCGATAGATGCTATTTACATGGTTTTAAAAGCAATAGATTATATTTACACTGTGAAAATAGCAGCATTTTCTAAGCAATGTACTATTTACACTAAGTGAAAAAAGAGAGAGATTCTATTTACACTATGTAAAAATATCAGTATTTTCTTTGCAATAAGTGCAAATTGTAGTTATGCTATTTATATTTATAAATAGTGGCAGATACTATTTCCACCTTAGTGTTGTTGTACATTAAATGGTATGCAATGATAACAGAGTGTAAATGACTATATTTATTAAAAGTTTTAAATGGATGCCGCCTTATTGGGACGATAAAGCCATCCCTACACCTACACCTAACCCTAACCGATAAACACTTGATTATTAAACACACGTTAGACACTTTATTTCCACTTTTCGAATATTTTCTACATTTTTATTAAAAATAAATGCCGATCTGATATGTGATTGGAAAAGGGAGTTGAGTGAATTCGGCAAAGGGCAGATTCGAACCTGGGTCGATTTGCGTCAACTTTATGCCACACGCCTTACCCCTACACTATTGCTACTGTTGGCAATCCAGCGTCTTCCGTAATTTTGTCTGGCCCAACCAGACGTCAGTGGGCGGAGTTAACGTAAATAGCCTCTGCCAACAAGGTAAATGGTGTAAATAGACACTCCATAACAATAAACGACACTTTATAACAATTTTGTTGTTCTTTACAGCTAGGGACCAGTGTATCCTTGCATCGCGATTTCACTATAAGCCAGGACACGTTGAGAAACCACATAGCAATGCTCTGTGATCCACCCACAAGTTCCTAGCATTGCGGCAGAGTTTTGGCCAACCACCACTCACATTTACTTCAGGAAAAGTTACTTCTTTTTGAAGCCCCTCAATCTACCTGCACAGACCATAACCCATAAACCCGTAAAACACTCATAAACCCTTCACCCAGCCACCTGAATCAACCAGTCGCTCTGCTGCAAGCCTGGGGGGCTTGAGACCCTCCAGACAAGCGTGCTGGACTAAATCTGCACGTGGGGGCCGTAATGACCCCAGAGCTTGATTTATTTGGAGAGAGAAAACACGCCGATCAAAGCCGACACGGTGCTGCCAGTGTTTAGGTTTTGCTGATTGCCTTGTAGCCGTCTCAAGATTCTGCGGCGACCTGAAAGCGAGGGAGTGTTTTTCTCTTGTCATGTGTCGCTATGGGTTGTAAAATAGTACAAAGTGTTCGACGCACCCTAGGTTGTTGGCTCAGGTGGAAGTGCTGTGCAGTGTTGGCTCCTCTGGATGTTTCTTTCTCCTTTTTTTTTTTTTTTTTTTTTTTACCCAGAGCTTCTAGTCCTTGCAGTCGCTGCTCCATGTTTGAGTTGTTCTCAGCTGGATCTCATTTGCGTTGGGGTGTGAGGACACTGTGTGTGTTTGTCAGTGTTTTTCTAGAGGGGGAAGGGTCGAGATGTTCCCCTCCTCTCCACCAACACAACGTCCTGGTGGTTAATTACAGATGTTTTTGTTTTTTTAATGAGGAGCCTTTTCTTGCAGGCCGCCCCCCCCAACATCTCTGTTTGGTTAGAAGCCAACCAGCCGTGACGATAAAGTCGGCTTCTGCACGCTCAATAAATCTGCAGCAGAAATTAATTATGTCTTTTGAAGGTCCAATGTGTATTGGGAGCACGTGGCGGGTGTAGATGTAGATCTGTGTTCTGGTTTGTTAGACAGATTTCTAAAAATAACATGCTACATTCTGCACATGTGATGGTTATTTCTTGTTCTGTTGCAGTGTGTGTGTGTGTGTGTGTGTTTGTTTGGTCTGATTTTGTTATTCTGTATCTCCACAGCACCCTGCCAACCATGTACAGACACCGAGGTCCTGCTAGCCGTTTGCACCAGTGACTTTGGTAAGACGAGCCACATCTTTAAAGAAATTTGTTTTTAATGATCATACATTAGTTAAAAATCTAAATAAATGCCTACATGTTTCGTAATTAAGTTTACAATTATATTTCAATTATAATTGGGAAACAATCCTAAAGCATCTTTCCCACCTGCCACTATTTAAGCTACATGAATACTGTTATCTGTCTATCTATCCATCTATCCGTCTGTCTATCTGTCTGCCTATCTGTCTATCGGCTAGGCTTTCTCTAGCCAACATCAGAGTTTGTTTACAAACTTTACTCATCTTGTTAGTTTAATAACATTAATTATGTATATCTCTGAATCATATCAGTCCTCATTATTTCCTCTTTATCGAAACTTGCATTGCTTTAAAATCCTGAAAAGAAATCTTACAATTCCTGTTGATTTGTCCTATGCTGTTAGTATCATAATGGGCATATTTGGAACATGTTTTTGTTTTATGTTGGAATCAATAATGTTTCACAATACAAAATTATGTTAAGAGAAAATTCCAATGTAGATCCTTTAGGATGGGTTCCCTATTGTGTTAGTTCAAATGGGAATCCCATACACATTCTTTGAGGATTGTTTGACCAGGGATATCCCGTAAGGCAATCAATATGGAAAAATCCCACCAACTATGTTTGTCTTATGTAGTTTTATTTCTCTCCTCTACAGTGGCACGGGGGAATATTCTTGGTGTGGCAGAGGAAGAGGACCAGACCTCTGTGACCGTGTCCCTGAGTCGCCTATACAGACAGAAGACACAAGTGTTTGTATCTGGGGGCGGCCGGGCCAAACGCTGGACGGGCTTTGTGAAGATGCCCAGCCAGTGCGGGGTTAAACCAGGGGATGGTGAGTTCCTCTTTACTGGGACGGTGCGATTTGGAGAGGCCTGGCTCAGTTGCGCTCCACGGTACAAGGACTTCCTCAGGGTGTATCAGGACGCACAGCAGCGAGGGACCAACCCATGTCATTTGGACACAGACTGAATTCCTTCCAGGAAACCAGATGGTCTGCCCCGTTACAAGGAACTGTGACCCTGCGAGCAGCTGTCTGTCTCTGTTTGTGTCTGCAGACAGGAGAGGTTTAGGTCCGTATAGACTGCAATATCGGTGCAGAAACCTATTGCCTGCTGTCCCAGCATTCCCTGAGACACGACTCGTGCTCTTAAAACATCCCGCAAAAACAACTAGAGTTGGACTTGTATTTACTAAGCCAATGCCGAATTCTCCTGACATGTCTTAAGACTGATATTTTCAGATTTTTTTCTTTTTTTTTTCCTTGCGGTCACAATGTAGCAGACCTGGCTGTTGAATGTGTAAAATGTGAAAAGAAGATTCTGAAACGGAAGTCCCAAATGCTTTGTAAAAAGCTTGTTGTACAGTTTTGCAGTTGTTTCTATGACAGAAATATATTGAAGAAAAAGCTTGCTTTTTATTTTTTAAGAAAATTTGAAGTGCAATTCCTGCCTGTGTTTTGTCTTCAGGCTGTTCAATTGCAAATGTGTCTTTCCAAGGATTAAAGTTCTTTTTTTTCTCTTTGGAATTAAATCATGTGTCTGTTTTATTTTGCTCACTCATGGTCACTGTAGTTTTCAACCTAATCTATGAACTATGTCCGAAAATTATTTATCATGTACTTGTTCTCTGTAGTTCTTAGGTGGTTGCTTACTAGGATTTTAACAAAGGATTAATCCCAAATCTGAATTCTGAATATTCTTGAGTCATTTCTGAAAAACTGTGAGAGATGATGTTTTTCACACTAATTTTATCAACCACCAGGGGAAAATTGTAAGTCAGATTGCATAGAGAAGTAATATCACACATCTCCCCTAAAACCCCCACAATTTGAGGTATCATTCATGTATGTGTATGTACAAACGGGGCTGAATAAATTATACGCTTCAAGGGATAGTTCAGTCGTTCCAAAAACATCTATGATTTACTTTCTTCTGTGGAACATAAATGAAGATATTTTGGAAGTCGGTGGAGTCCAAACAACATATCCTGGACCCAAAATAAGACACTTTTCAAAAGATCTTCATTTTGTTCCACAGAAAAAGAAAGTCATACTGACTCTAATCAAAAACAGGAACAAACGCCCTTTCAAATGAGTGAAAACATTTTTAAAGTCAAACGCTTTATACAATGCAGATTGTATCAAAAAAGCAGCTTTACAGGGATAAACAGGAAAATAATGATTCAATGATGCAAACAGAATTCAATTCTGCTGTTTACAATAATAAACAGTCATAATTTACAGATGAAACTTGAAAAATTTGAATATCGTGCAAAAGTTATAATTTTGATGATTATGGCTTACAGCTTATGAAAACCCCAAATTCAAAATCTCAGAAAATTAGAAAATTACATGAAATCAATAAAAAAAAGGATTTTAAATACAGAAATGTCGGCCCTCTGAAAAGTATAATCATGCATATGTATATAGTTATATACACTAAATATATTAGTTTCACCTTTAATTTGAATTACTGAAATACATATACAACTGTTGCACGATATTCTAATTTTTCGAGTTTCACCTGTAGTTGAAATCAGTTCAGTGTTGATTAATTTCCGTTCAATAACTGTATAGTACATCTGTTACGTAATGAGTTCATTTCAGCTATAAAGCAGCTCTGCAGAAAACAGTGATGTCATCATCCAGCTAAGTTGAGTTCTCATCCAAAAGTGTCAGTGCATTCAAATTACAATAATATCTTAGTAAAAACCTAAAGTAATATTGACAAACTATATATCATTTGAAAGCTTAACATCTATAGTTTTCATATGTGGTGGCTATTTTCTAAAATAAATTACAGAGGAGCAGTAATTTATCAATTTGCAACAAAAATATTTCATATTAATTAGTAGTGTTTAGGCCTTTATTTTGAAATAGCAATAAACTTGAAATAGCAATAAACATGAAATATTGGAAGAAACCTCAATTTGTTTTCATGCCAAAAGATAACACCAATTCAATTTTATGAGAAAAAAAGGTCTGAAAATGTTTTAAATAATGAAGAAAAAAAAGTGGATTCTCGATTTGTGATGCGGCTGCGAGGTATAACGTACATATGTGCACTTTTTATGCATTTATTAGAGGTTGAATTCAAATCAAATAATGCCAAACCACTCATACTACTTCTGAATAGGATGTCTACTTCATAAATCGTATTAAAATTATGGAAATACATGGTTCAGATCTCTCAAAACAAATATGAAAATGGAGGCGACCTTATATGGGCAGTAATGGAGTCTGGTGTTCATCGAGTGAAAAAGTTTGGTACCGCACCCAAATAAAATCTTACTGAAAGCTCATTTTTTGAGATATCAACCTAAAAGTTGGATCACAATTTGTTTTTTGGCTTTCGTTTTCTTGCAGTTTTAGAGTAAAATATATTTTGTAACATATATTTTATATAAAATATAAATAATTATATTTTTACATTGCACATGTTCATAAACTCAAACTTATATAACTTTTTTTCTGTTTCACTTTCAGAATTTCTACACTTCTACAATAATCTGGCAAATGTCTTCTTTGAAACAAGACCAACCATAGGTTTATATATATATATATATATATATATATATATATATATATATATATATATAAGGGGGGGGTGACAGTTAAAGGACACCGGTTAATACTGTTTAGTGATGTTATGATAATGTTTAATGATGTTTTCCATGAAACCAAAGGTTTCCACGGTAAACTTTTGGAGTTATGGCTCTTTTTGTTGTTCATACCTTAAAAATGCTCGGAACAAGTTAATTTCTATTCCCTGGTTTGCTCAAATTTCTACCCCAAAATTATGAGCAAGCGCAATAGTGACGCTTGCTTGGTAATCACTAGCCTGGTTAAAACCAGACCATTCTCAGTTGTAACTGAGTTAGGGTCTGGCAAAGCGTCATAGACAAATCATTTCCAGAGGGGCGTCACCAACGGACGTCGCGGATAGACCTAAAACCAATCAGAGCGATGAAGGAGATGACGTATGCAGAGCGGCGGAGAAACATCTCCGAGTGTTGTTCTTTGCTCTATTTTTAACAAAAAGGAAACGTTCAAATCGCTTAAAACAGACGCGACAGCTGATTCGAACGAGTGATGTTCGACGGCGGCATCCATCTTTGTAATGTAGGCTACGAAATCTGCTTCAAAATCCCAGCGCTGTCGTCATCGTGTAAAGCCCGCCCCAACGTTTCTGATTGGTGCCTCGATTTCGACGGTTTGGAAATGGGTTTGAATGAGCTCTTTGCCAGACTAACTTTCAGAGCAAATCTAAATTTGCCGGAAGTTGTCTGGGTTTTCCCAGGCTAGGTAATCACTGCTGATGATTTGAGGTATTAGTTTCACAACTAAGCACATTTGAGTTAATAAGTTTACAAAACCTTGCACAATATGCAAAATGTTAATAATTTAAAAAATAAGACGGATCATAACAATAGCTTCAAACGTTTGAAATGGAGGATTTGGGTAAATTGTCCTTACTTTGTTTAAAGTCTTTTTTATATAAATATTTATTTCTACTCTTCAGAAGCTACAATTTACACCAATCATCTGCCTTATTAAGATTAGTAGTCGGGGGACATTGAAATGTTGCACAACAACATTAACAACATTTCATAAATAGTTCTTTCTCCGAAAAAAATGCCTCTGTCATTATTCACCGGCCTCATGTTCGTGATTAACTAACCATTCTCCCATTATTATTAAATCAAGAACATGATGCATAACAAGCTTCATCCGTTGAGCATTGTGTGTGGATTCACTTCCGTCTGGACTCCCTCGGAGAAATATCAGGCTTTCACGCTGGTGTTGGTGGTTGGTCTATTGGTTGAGCTCCATATGAAATGCATTACTTCAGGTTTTCGAGCCTTACAGGAGAGTTATCATTCACTGGAAGCAGACTGGAGCGGATTCCTCTCCACGGGTTGCTGTGGTGCTCAGGGAGGCGCTCAGTCAAGGTCAGACTGAAAGGGCTCTTTGTGTGAGCTGGTCCGGTCTGAGAGAGCGAGACACTTCAATAGAGCCCTGTGATGCCACACAAAATGGAGGAGCGGGCCATGTGGACTGTGAACCTGACCATTCAAGATGCTTGTGGTTTATTTTCAGAGCTTCTTTTTCAGTATTCAGTATTACACCGAATAAGTATGTAGTTTCAAAGTAGGCCTACTTCGGTCCTCAAAGAGTTTTGTTTTTCTCCATCTCTTTTTGTTTCACTTTTGACAGAAGCACACCCATAATGTCTCTCAGTGAGTGGCCACAAATAGACAATTGCTTTTGCAGGCTGTTCTGCGCTCAATGGAGAGTCTGAATTCCAGTCCAACGGCAGCAGCTCTGGAATCGCTCACTGGGAAATGCAAACAGTGTTTCCATGACAACGGTGCGGCGCAGCAAACCCTCTCTCCTACGAGGTGGAAGAGAAAAGAAAGGGAAAGAAGTGTGGTTGTCCATTTGCACAGCCGCTTTGAGCGTCTCGCTGGCGACGTTCTGTCGAAGGGCATCCCGACCGCATTGTGAAGTATGTTTGGAGCTTTTGGATAAGATATTCCCACTGGAATTAGACACTGACCTTGATGTAAGGTCACATTGCCAATGTTTAGTTGTTTATGTAGACTTATATATAAACTGGGGAAGTGGACCCATGCCCTTGTCACCATGATAAAGTTGCTGTCTCTTGCAGAATGACCTTCCCCAAAACCGTTTTCTTAATCTGACTGTAACCGAGTGTAGCAACTATTACAACTCCCCCCCTATTTTTTTTTGTTGTTGTTTAAAGGGTACATTTCATGCTAAATCCACTTGTTTAGCCCGTAAATGCATTTTGTTGTATATTTGGAGAAAAGTACAGAAAAGTTGAAATTAGTCTCTTCAGGTGCTTCGTTGATATCTTTATATTCTGTTTTGGTCATATTTTGCAACCTGTTCCAACTTTTCTATTCTCTATGACGTTTTTTTGAACAATTACGTCACAGTATTTGCAGCGGAACTGCCAAATAAGGACATCGACTCCCGGCCCAACACTTCGAGCAATCCGCCATTTTTATTTCTCGCTGCGATTTTGTAGTCCAAGCTCAAGGATGCAGAAGTTATGAGAGGGTTAGTCAAAATGTTCGGTTGTTGGATGTAGTAACCCACACGCTTCATTACACCGTCTCCCAGCATCAGAATCTCTTCGAAGTGCCTGGTTGAGTTTTATTTTTCATGGAAATGTACCCACATCTGTGGGTAAAGTCATTTTTGTGTGCGCGAAGCACTTCAAGGATAACTACTTCAGCGATCTCCGCCAGTATAAAGAAGGATTTGCCGATAGACTTCGTTTGATTGAGGGGTCAATTCCTTCTATCTTTGGAGACGATGAACAGAGCACTTCGGTAAGCTGTAAATAACGTTAATAAAAATAAAGTACTTTACTTTCTTAAAACACACGGTGGTCATGGTTTAGCAGTACCTTTGTCTTTCTTTTTTTCATTTTCATTTTCTCGAACATGTAAGGCTTGATGGACAAGTCTTCCGTTGTTGACATTTTGTTACTAACGTGTGAATAAAAAGTTTCTGTGCCGCTAGATAATCGTATCTCTGCTATCAAACTACAAAAATGGCCGAACGGGGTGGAGTTGAAACGAGTGTCACCTCTGCAACCTGGAGAGAGGGCGGGGTATGAAGTGTCTCATTTGCATTTAAAGAGACCGCACTAAAACGAGTTGCTCTCAGACGCACATCAGAAAAGGGGTAGAAAAGGGGCCTGTGGAGCTATAATAATGAGGAATTCAGACCCAAGCATTGCAGTTCCGCTTTATATAGACCACAAATGTATGATTTATATGTAAAAAGGAACGATTTAAAAGCATGATATGTCCCCTTTAAAGTTTTGAGTTCGTTCCCCTCACTTTTTTTTTTTTTTTAGAGATAAGCAATATTATTTATGATTAAAAAACTGTTGAAAGCTATCTCCATGGTAAGAAAAAAAAAATCTGTGGAAAAACGGAATATGCTGGTAATTTTCCGCCTGGAAATTAAGTTTACAGACATTTTCTTTAACCTTGAAACACAATGCCTACACAATGCAAAACTAAATGTCATGCTATTTTCAGTTAAATGAAAATGTATTTTATTTTTCCAGACATCAACATAGTGATCGGCCCAGATCCAGCCCACGTCTGGTACGTGGTGAATCCACATGTACCAGATGGGCCGACAATAATGCTGTCTGGGTTAAATTTATATTAAATGCAGTTAGTTGAACTTAAGATTTCTTTTTGATCCAGTGAGTACTTAAAGTCCCCCTGTGGTGAAAATCAAGCTTTTAATGTTGTTTATATGTCTATGTGGTGTAATATGCTTTAAGACAAACATGTGCAAATTTATAAGTCAACACCATTGCGGAGTATTTTCTCCTTAAAACTGCAGTGAACCAAAGTCTCAAAAATGCGTGTGGTGTTTCTGATGTTACAAACTACCTTGTAACCAATCAGGTCAACGTGTGATCGTCAAAGAGTGGATCTCTGAGCTGGTGTGAGTGAGTGGAGGCAGGGATAATTTACATAATTATATAACCGCATATACTAAAGGAGGCAAGGGTGTAGAGTTACATTCAAGCTGTTTTAAGGCATGAAGAAACTTTTTTTCAAAGAAAAAACTTTTAAATATGTCATTTTGGTGATCAAAGATGAGTTTTAAGGGATACAATTATTGATAACAGGGGGACTTGGAGTACATAAATGCAATTTATAATTACTTCTATTGTCTTTGAAATATGGCTGAATTGTACTACCGAATGTACTGACAGGCCTTTATGGTGAGCTAAAAAAAAAACCTTTAATGTAATTTCTATTGATACTTGCATGTCATGTATTTATTAAATATATTTGCAAGTCTAATATCGAATAGTAAGAATAAGGATAAGGTCATGTGCTTTGTATGTTAGTCAACACATCAAAATAAGTGTACTTCTGTAAAGCATAAGAATATTAAAACAAAATGATTCAAAATATACTTTAAAGTAAAACGTTTAATTTGACAATAAAGTGCATTTTTTTAAAGTGTACTTGAAACTTAGTCATGAAAGTCAAGTGTACTCTCTTTAAGTACACTTAAGTGGCCTTTTATTTCAATAATATTATATTATTTAAAAGTGCAGTGTATATTATAGATTTGAAGAACACTATAAATGCACATTCAATACAATTAAGTGCACCTTTTTTCTTCAAAGGGGAAATGGTGACAGAATTTTCAGTTTTGGCTGTACAATCCCATTCGAGCGGTGAAAGGCAGAAAACAGGGACTGATATGTCTGTCACACTATTGTCCAATGCATGTCCAAGTACATAGTATTTAAAAAATTACCCGGATGACCTACTACTTCTGGCAAAATTCTGAAGTGCGCATTCGTTGGACACTTTACTAACCCATGAGGCCACGGGAGAGGATTTATCAATGACAGTGAAGCGACACAACTGTCGCTGGTAGGTCACATAACACTAACAGTAACAACATGGCGGATGTAGTACGTCTGAATTTCATCCAAACAGAAGCCACTGCCATTTAGTTTTACATCCAATGTTTTAATTTTTTTTGGTCTACTGGATATGTTTTGTTAATCTGTATTTTCAGCACTTTGCCAGCTGAACGATCAACACCAAGGAACGTAAGGTAAACTGAATATGGTATTTACCTAGATAAGCTCAACACAAAGGGCAAAAGTCACGCTTTTAAAAATTAAGGTTTATTGGTCTCTATGGTTCCATGAAGACATCCATGAAATCTTTCTATTGTACAAAAAGTTAGGGGAAAAATGTTCTTTGGATTTCTTTAATGTTCTTCACGCTTAGAAAAAATGGTTATTTTAAGAACTGTTCACTAGAAGGTTCTTTAGGGAACTACAAATGGTTCCTCTATGCCTGACATCACTGCGAAAACCCCCTTTTGGGGGAAAACCTTTATTTTTAAGAGTGTGAGCAAAGTCTCAGATTGTGTCTCCCATGACTTATAGCTACTGTTGCTCGCCCAGTTCACTATAAGGTTGAGGTTTGAGCAGACAACACACAGTTTCCTGGACTCTAAATGCTATAATCACAATGAATGGTTCTGATCCAAGTAGTGTTAAAATGCACATCCAACCATACACATTATAAGAATACGGGAAACTATTCATTGAGGACATCCTTGGAGTGGACCGAATAAACACTGAGCGGTTAAGATATTTGCAGAAACAGCAAATAGCGCAGTGACTTGGCAGCAAGAGGTCCAGAGAAAGAGCCGGGGGTCCCGAGGGAGAGGAGACGGGCAAGCGAACAAAGCGAGTGATTGGTGCTCTGTGGGCCAGTGACATCTCTCCTGCAGGGGAAGTGGAGGAATGCTGGGAATGTGTTGACTTCACACACGCACACCCCCCACAGAAGCCTGGCCTTGATGAGGGCGAATCAATAGGAGCTCTGTGGCGTCTGCACGTGGCGCTTTCTCCAGTAAAAACACTACGCCTCGGCCCAGAGGACACCCAACAGCTAGACCTTTACACACAGACAAGAAAAACATGCATATTGCTTATGAACGCGCAAGCAAATGGCCTTATAGCACATTTGAACATATATTGAGTTTTTTTCAGTATTGTGAATTTTTTTAAGCGTTTTGCCCATTAAGCATTTCTAAACTGGATTATAGGAACTGAATTGACTTCGTACAAATTGTATGCTCTGGCTCCTTCTCTCAAATTCTCATTTTAGAATGTTCAGAATAGCATACAAGCATGTAGTATGTATACCGGAGTCTATTTTCTTCATGCATGGTTTGGAATACCCAGATTACCTGACTAAATGAGCAATGTGTTAGGGTTTACTCTTGTGAAAATGAAGTATGCTTAATTGTATTTCTGACACCTCTCGAGTGTTTGGCATGGTAATGGATATGACAATGTTGATATGTTTCGATATATAGATCTGCTGTGCTGCTGCTGCAGAACATAGGGGATTTGCTGCAGCCAATGCAAACACGACACGCTGTTGTGAGCAAGTAAGACATGCTGTTGCTGTACAATAGTGTACATGAATTACCTATAGCAGATCTATACAGGTGGAGCTGGGGAAGGTGGAGGGTTTCTGAAAGCATGCTGCAACAGCAAATACTGATCATGTATTTGAAGGTTGAGCAGTGAGCTCATTGGCTACTGATACAGCAGGAACCAATCAGCTGTGCCCTATAGATAATGATGTGATTGCAAGCAGATTGAGTTATTGACCTTTCAGCCTGCTCTATCTAGAGTTTCATGACAGAACTTTGTATTGAATGTGAACTTCAAGTGTACTTTAAATATTAAAGATATTTAAAAAAAACTGCTTGCAGGTAGAATAGTAATGAGAAACAACTTAAGTGTACTTAAAGTGTACGTAAAGGCAAGGAGGGCTCACTGTTGTCTTCCTTTGTGAAAAAAGAAGTGCACTTGAAACAACTACTAAACTACTAAAACAAATGTAAAGTACTTGAGGATAATTTTTATTGTAGTGTGTTATTCAATATTACATTTAAAGATAATGTATTTTAAATAAATTGCAACTTCATCATTACAAATGTGTAATTACAAATATCTTTAAATAAGTTTCAATAGAAATGAAATTGAAATACATTTTAGTTTACCGTAAATGCTTGTCAGTACAAAAGCACTCTAAAGTTCAGCTAACTGATATTAATTTAAATATAAACGTTTTCATTCAATTGCAATTAGCATGCAATTAAGTGTTTGAAAACATTATATCCAATTCACACTTTCCGTATCAAGTATCAGTATCAGTATCAGCCACATTTTTACATCATTTTTTTTTTTGGCTCATTTTTAAACAGTTTGCCAAATGTCAAAATTGTGTTTTTTACACAAAAAAACAATTTAAAAGTATTTTTTAATATTGTTATTTGCTGAGTTAAACATGCAACACAATGTGTCTTGTGAGTTTTAACATGTATTTTTGAGCATTGCATAATGCAAACTGCTTCAGATGCTACTTATAAAAAATTTAGTAGGCAGTATTCAGTGTACACTGCTCAGTATGCAGTAAGTATGCTAGTTTTAAATTCAAAATGTAGAGCGTCATTCATAAAACACTAGGGGAACGAATTGTTTCAATGATTAAATGACAATTTACATCACTATGGATTTACAAACCATTTATACACAAATTTGTTCTGCTTGGGCTGCATGAATGAGGCCTAAAGGCCTGTTTTATAATACATACTATACTTAAAAGATAAATAATCTACCAACGCATTACCAAACAGGAGAATGAACCTCAAGAAGAGGTTCTGGAAAATGTATTAATGTATCTAATAAAAATGGCAATGTGGAAAAATATTTTTTTCCAAAATGAATGCTTGGATTAAAATGACACTGTTATATGATAAAATGTTCCATAATAATCAGAAAGGAGAAATCTGAGACCCCTCACTTTAAATTACAAGACTTCAACTCCTGTGAGTTTGAGAGGGAAAACGAATGCATTGTCTTTGTTTTCTGCAAATTTTCACAGAAATTATCTCCTGCGTAACTGTACATGAGCACAAAACAAATAGCTTGTGACAATTAGATTAAGTACAGAGTCTGAAATAGCAATTGAATGTGAAAGGCCAAAACCCAGCATGGAACTAGAGTGCTGAGGAATAGCTAGAGTGTTTTATGACCTCCAAGCGCAAGTCTGGGGAATTCTGTGAAGAAATTACACTGTGGACAATCTCAAATGCCCAAATAGGCATGGAGGCCTCACTTCTGTCTTCTCTTGTGAAAAAGATGTGCATTTAATTGTATTGAGTGTGCACTTGCAGTGTATTTCTATGAAGGGGGGGATGAGATTGTAGATAAAATTGTGTTCCCAAGCAAAACTTTCGTGTTCCCCGGGAAACTTACCTGAGAAAAAACTTTAGTATTACCCAAGAAACTTTGCGTTCCCTTGCAAAACTTTAACGTTCCCAAATAAACTTTGCGTTCCTTCGCAAAACGTTAGTATTACCCGAGAAACTTTGCGTTCCCTCGCAAAACTTTAACATTCCCAAATAAACTTTGTGTTCCTTCGCAAAACTTTAGCATTACCCAAGAAACTTTGCGTTTCCTCACAAAACTTTAGCGTTCCAAAAGAAACTTTGCGTTCCTTCGCAAAACATTAGTATTACCCGAGAAACTTTGTGTTCCCTCGCAAAACTTTAACGTTCTCAAATAAACTTTGCGTTCCCTCACAAAACTTTAGCATTCCCATATAAACTTTGCATTCGCTCGCAAAACTTTAAAATTACCCAAGAAACTTTGCGTTTCCTCACAAAACTTTAGCGTTCCAAAAGAAACTTTGCGTTCCTTCGCAAAACATTAGTATTACCCGAGAAACTTTGTGTTCCCTCGCAAAACTTCAGTATTACCCAAGAAACTTTGTGTTCCCTCGCAAAACATTAGTATTACCCGAGAAACTTTGTGTTCCCTCGCAAAACTTCAGTATTACCCAAATAAACTTTGCGTTCCTTAGCAAAACTTTAGTATTACCCGAGAAACTTTGCGTTCCCTCGCAAAACTTTGTGTTCCCTCACAAAACTTTAGCGTTCCCTAAGAAACGTTGCGTTCCCTCACAAAACTTTAGCATTCCCATATAAACTTTGCATTCGCTCGCAAAACTTTAATATTACCTGAGAAACTTTGTGTTCCCTCGCAAAACTTCAGTATTACCCAAATAAACTTTGCGTTCCTTAGCAAAACTTTAGTATTACCCGAGAAACTTTGCGTTCCCTCGCAAAACTTTGTGTTCCCTCACAAAACTTTAGCGTTCCCTAAGAAACGTTGCGTTCCCTCACAAAACTTTAGCATTCCCATATAAACTTTGCATTCGCTCGCAAAACTTTAATATTACCTGAGAAACTTTGTGTTCCCTCGCAAAACTTCAGTATTACCCAAATAAACTTTGCGTTCCTTAGCAAAACTTTAGTATTACCCGAGAAACTTTGCGTTCCCTCGCAAAACTTTGTGTTCCCTCACAAAACTTTAGCGTTCCCTAAGAAACGTTGCGTTCCCTCACAAAACTTTAGCATTCCCATATAAACTTTGCATTCGCTCGCAAAACTTTAATATTACCTGAGAAACTTTGTGTTCCCTCGCAAAACTTCAGTATTACCCAAATAAACTTTGCGTTCCTTAGCAAAACTTTAGTATTACCCGAGAAACTTTGCGTTCCCTCGCAAAACTTTGTGTTCCCTCACAAAACTTTAGCGTTCCCTAAGAAACGTTGCGTTCCCTCACAAAACTTTAGCATTCCCATATAAACTTTGCATTCGCTCGCAAAACTTTAATATTACCTGAGAAACTTTGTGTTCCCTCGCAAAACTTTTGCGTTCCCTAGCAAAATTTCCAGATAAACTTTCTAAAAAAAAAAAAAAAGCATTTATATACTTTTTAACCACAATTGCTCGTCTCGCACTAGCTCTGTGATGCGCCATGCGTTACGTAATCACTTTAAAAGGTCACGCATGACGTAGGCAGAAATACAGACCTAGTGTTTACAAAGCTAAGGTGTAAAGACTAAGTCAAACAAAACTTTACAAAAAACATAAATAAATAAAAGGTAAAACAACGATGTCGGACAAATTTTAAAGTTGGAGGAGAAAATAAGATGGAGTTTTTCGCCCTACCAAACCTTTTCCACCTGACCTTTCCCACGTGATTACGTAATGCGTGAAGTCGTGGACCTGCAAGACGACAGTTTGTGGTTAAAAAGTATGTATATTCTTTATGACCGATTAGATCAGTTTCAGAAGATAAGACCCTTATTCCTCAGCTGGGATCGTGTAGAGCCCTTTGAAGCTGCACTGAAACTGCAATTTGGACGTTCAACCTGTTGGTTCCCATTGAAGTCCACTACTGTATATGGAGAATAATCCTAAAATGTTTCCTCAAAAACCTTAATTTCTTTTCGACTGAAGAAAGAAAGACATGAACATCTTGGATGACATGGGGGTGAGTAAATTATCAGGAATTTTTTATTCTGAAGTGAACTACTCCTTTAAGTGCTAAAATGTACTTATTTTTCACAAGGGTTAAAAGGTGAAATAGTTTGATGTGTGCAGTTTTCTTTCCTGTGTTGACGTTTTTCCTATTGAATCAGGAAATTTGGTCTGAAGTCTGATCGTATTATAAGTTTGTCACTTTAAAAAAAAAAATTGCCAATAGCTCTGAGCGTAGCTTGTAGTTTTTATGGATGACATCATTGAAGACACTAAAAATGAATAAATTCCAGCCATTTCCACAGAAAAGAAAGTAAATAGTAAATAGTGGTGTAAGGTAAGCATTTCCCCAGAACAGAAATAATGCACATTTAAAATGTATATATCTGCCAATTGTTTTTTTTTGTTTGTTTAGTAGGACCGTAGCTAGACGAGCTCAGGCTAATCACAAAATCACAAAAAAGTCACAAAATTCTCAAACTGCTTTGAAACTTTTAAAGCATAATAAACCATCCACAGGCTTATCAATTCACATCTGACATTTGCTCCATGACATCTGCCAGTGCTGTTTTCATTGGGGATATTTCTGATCTGTAGACTCAAATGATAAGTTTATTAGTACAATAAATCAAACCGAATCTATGACGATATAATCATGTCACATTGGATTTACAACCTTCCCCTTCTGCCATTCACTTGCACCCAATCTTAGTGTGTGCTGAGCGTCTGTTACCTCACATGAGTGAAGAGAGCCATATACGTGGGATCTGTAAGCAAACACACAGGGTATAGGGCCCTTGAGAACAGCCCTCTCAGCACCCCCAAAAGAAGCTGTCTCGATGAGAGAAGAGGAAGATGTTGGACAAACACACTACCAAAGGCAACTCTGTTTACTCTTTACCCTCCCCCAGACACCATTTGCTAAAAGCTGGCAGTGCCATTTCAGTGGCCCCATGGCAACAGGAGAGAATATGTCACTGGGGTAAGTACTTTCTCATGATGTCATGAATTCATTATCTTGGCACAATGAAATACTGCATTGTCTGGTGCTCTGATAAGCCTCCTAGCAGCGAGGGGTGTATTTATGATAACTACAAATTATGATTCTTTATTGCAAGATAAATTTGTCAGTAAATGAAATAATATTGTTAAACAGAAGTTTAATACAGGGTCATTTACCATTTTGAATTTTTCTTCAGAACACACAAGCATTATTATTATAAATTCACATTATTATTGAGCAGGACACATACAGTGTAGGGAGGAGGGTGTGGGTTTTTTTCTGTGGGTTTTTCTCTTAGTAGTTATTAGAGTAGTTCTATAAAACGTAATCTATTATATCAATATTAGAGGAAATGTCTTAGTTGATGAATATCATACAGGCTGTTGTCATATCTTTTATATCATGTGTTCAGCCTTCTTTCTGGACAACTGCCTCCTGATTTATTCAGTTTCCCACACATCTTGAACAGAATCAAATGCAAACAAAGTAATAAAAACAACCACACTGTAAAAATATAGAGTTGGTTTAACTTAAAATAGTAAGTAGGCTAACCTGGTTGCCTTCAAGTTTTTAGTTCATTGTAAATCGCTCGTAAATTCGAGTTTCATAGTTAAAAATTGGACATGAACGCCCTCTCAATTCGTATTTACCACTGGGAAGCACGGGGATAATTTTGATACCCAAGTCCCCAAGTTGGGCGAGCCATAAACTTTAAAAATGGTGCTTTTCCATTTCCATTTTTTTTTTTTACATTTTCCACAACCGCTACATCTTGTCTGGTTAAAGTAGTGCACATATATGAGTAATCATTTGAAGTGTATACTATGTTTTATACACAGCTCAAATAGCCTGTATTTGACCAAAATTCCAGAATCGTCAGGAGGATGACTATAAATATATGAACGCTGAATGTTTATATAGTTGTCAATGAATGGAACGCTAAATATCAGTTAGGCTTTAAAGGGTAAGAATTTCCCAATAAATAGGCAAGAATAAACCTGGAGTTCTCCATGATTCCTTTTCTTTTTCCGACAACAAAGCATTTGAATGTGACGAGCTCGTAATCACAACTTCAGAAGTGGGAAGTAGGAAATCTCCTACTTTCCCAGTTTTAGCTACTAACTTGCTCACTTGAGAAGCTGCTTGCGCTTAGAGAATGACAGGGAGCAGAAGATGGATATCTATGATAACAGGATGGATGGAGACTCATTCAATAGCTAGAAGGACATTGAGGACACTTTTTTTTCAATGATGTCTATATGAAACCAGGACTGTTACATTTGTCAGTCCCGGTTACAGGATGTTTGGCCACCATGGTGTCATTTTGTATATTCATAAAACCAGTTATATAAATCACAAAGCTCTGTTCAGCTGAATTTTAACAATAATGTTGCTGTTCAACAGAAGCGCTATTAGTTAGTGCTTTTATTAAAGGAAGGCGAGTAAACGATAACAGAATTGTCATGTTGATTTAATCAAGTGCATTGGTGTCAGTTTATGCTTGAGACTCTCCCAGATCTTAAATCTGATGAGCGTACAGACACATTAGCATTTGTAGAGAAACTATGTCTCCATTAATTCAGAAGTAGGCATCTCTCTTCCACACTTAAATATCAGTGTCTGAGTCTGAGTGCAAAGCTGGCTGTTTGTTCAGAGTAAAGAGCGTTTGTGGTGTTGCCGCTGCTCTAACGGAGTCCCTGGCAACCACAGTGGCCCACCCTGACCCGGACCACTTCATAGAGGATGTGAGTGGACCTGAATTAACCCAGAATAAATTCAGTCATTAGAATGAGGGCAGACGGGGTCACAGCCGTGTCACAGAGACAACAGCCATTGTGAGGTGACAATGTTAGTTTGGGCTCAGCAGGAAACAGCAGGCGGACGGGCTGTGATGATGGATGGGTCTCTCCGTGGCACAATGGACGAGGAGATTGATAGATGGGAACTGCAGACGGAGGGCCACACAGAGGCGGATGTGAGCTGTTTGCTTCAGGACAAAGTGAGAGTGATGGAAAGGTGGGGGGTTGAAAAACATTGACATAGACATTGATCCCATTCCACAGATGTGTGACGTGATTGTGGTAGAACGGGTATATTTGTTTTGAAAAGATACACATTTGTTTTAGTGCAGATATTGTGGGTTAAGGCCTTGCTTTTCGGTGATTTTTGGGCAGTTATGCATGAGACAAAGCAGAGAGACACTAAATAAAGAAAAAAAAAGGTTTCTTTCCACCAAGTAATTTTTAATTGTAATTAGTTTTTTTTTATAATAATAAGAATTAGGCCTACTTTATTTTGCAACCGATTTGAATGTAGCTCATTCAGTCATATCTTTTAGCTTGTTCTTGTCTGGATGTTCTAATACAGTGTTTTCTCTGTTTCTCTTAACTGATGGGTAGCCGTTTTGAGTGGGTTGCAGAGTGTGTACAACAACAACAACAACAACAAACAACTGTGTTTGTAGCAATACTTTTATTTTGAAAGTCGTTCGTGGAAGCTGTTACTCTATCAGACACAAAGTGCCTGAGAAAAACGCATTGTGATGAATCTATGGGTGCTCGAGCCCTGCCCTTTTTCAAAATTAATCAAAAGTGCCCTTCCCAAACAAATATCAATGATAATATTGTGGTCAATAAAACAAAATGCATTTGATTATAATTTATATGACAATGTGTACAAAACTTAAGTAGCCTAAATTCACGTTTATTTTTACGTTTCTGTCAGTCTGAGGTCGGTGTGGTTGCTACAACGCGTTGCTATAGGTTGCGTCACTTGCGTGTGTCGATTCAATTCAAAATCCACATATCACATATTTTAAAATATTACATAATTAATTGAAGCCTGTTTGTCATGTATAATACACCAATGTGGAGCGGTAATTTTCCAGTCATTCATAAATTGTTTGTAAATTAGATGGACAGATGACTTTACATTCATGAAGCGATCTAAAGCTGCGTCATTTAAACAATGGATACTAATTGACTACAAATCACTGCACAAAACCAGCACCAAAAGTCGCATTAATGGTAAAGTATCCTAGAATTAAAGTCACTTTTTATTTAGTCTATGTATATTGATTAACCGTTTACCATTTGATCAAACTATCATAGTTGGTTAAATGAAGCCCAGGTGCCATGCACCTACAGGCCTATTGTGTGAAGTGTAGGTGGACAACAACTCGTGAAAGGGTGACGTGAAAGGACTTTAACATGTTTGATAATTATGCAGGAATAGTATAATAGTAGTAGCCTACTACTGGTCAAAAATTTGGACACATTAATATTTTAATGTTTTAAAAAAAAAGTTTCTTATGCGCATCAAGCTTGCATTTATTTGATCAAAAATACAGAAAGATATTATTACAATTTAAAATAATGGTTTTCTATTTTAATATACTTTAAAAAATATTATTTATTTCTGTGATACAAAGATGGATTTTCAACAGTCATAACTCGATTCTTCAGTGTCACATGCTTTTTCAGAAATCATTCTAATATGCTGATTTATTATCAATGTTAGAAACAGTTTTTTTTGTTGTTTTTTTTACCTGTGATTCATTGATGAATAAAAAGTTAAAAGGAACAGCATCTAATTATAGATAAATATAAATTATATATTTATACAGCTATAAATTATTTTAGAAGTCTTTACTGTCACTTTTGATCAATTTAGCACATCCTTGCTGAATAAAAATAGCCTATTAATTTCTTTAAAAAAAAAAGAAAGAAAGAAAGAAAATTACTAACCCCAAACTTTTGAACGGTAGTGTATATTGGTACAAAATATTTCTATATTAAATAAATGTTGTTCTTTTTTTTAAACTCAGAATCCTGAAAAAAGTATCAAAGGTTAGAATTATATTATAATAGAAAACCATTAATACAATTTTTTTCTGTATTTTAGATCAAATAAATGCAGCCTTGATGAGCATAAAGGGCTTCCTTCAAAAACATTAAACATAGTTTTGTCCAAACTTTTGGCCGGTACTTATATATATATATATATATATATATATATATATATATATATATATATATACAGGTGCTGGTCATATAATTAGAATATCATCGAAAAGTTGATTTCAGTAATTCCATTCAAAAAGTGAAATATGGATATTATTTTCATTCATTACACACAGACTGATATATTTCAAATGTTTATTTCATTTAATTGCGATGATTAAAACTGACAACTAATGGAAATCCCAAATTCAGTATCTCCGAAAATTAGAATATTACTTAAGACCAATACAAAAAAAGGATTTTTTGAAATGTTGGCCAACTGAAAAGTATGAACATGAAAAGTATGAGCATGTACAGCACTCAATACTTAGTTGGGGCTCCTTTTGCCTGAATTACTGCAGCAATGCGGCGTGGCATGGAGTCGATCAGTCTGTGGCACTGACAAAACTGACAAAAGGTCATTGCTAAAGAGGCTGGCTGTTCACAGAGCTCTGTGTCAAATCACATTAATAGAGAGGCGAAGAGAAGGAAAAGAAGTGGTAGAAAAAAGTGTACAAGCAATAGGGATAACCGCACCCTGGAGAGGATTGTGAAACAAAACCCATTAAAAAATGTGGGTGAGATTCACAAAGAGTGGACTGCAGCTCGAGTCAGTGCTTCAAGAACCACCATGCACAGACGTATGCAAGACATGGGTTTCAGCTATCGCATTCCTTGTGTCAAGCCACTCTTGAACAAGACACAGCGACAAAAGCGTCTAAAGACAAAAAGGACTGGACTGCTGCTGAGTGGTCCAAAGTTCTGTTCTCTGATGAAAGTAAATTTTGCATTTCCTTTGGAAATCAAGGTCCTAGAGTCTGGAGGAAGAGAGGAGAGGCACAGAATCCATGTTGCTTGAAGTCCAGTGTAAAGTTTTCACAGTCAGTGATGGTTTGGGGTGCCATGTCATCTGCTGGTGTTGGTCCATTGTGTTTTCTGAGGTTCAAGGTCAACGCAGCTGTCTACCAGGAAGTTTTAGAGCACTTCATGCTTCAAGGTGCTGACCAACTTTATGGAGATGCAGATTTCATTTTCCAAAAGGACTTGGCACCTGCACACAGTGCCAAAGCTACCAGAACCTGGTTTAAGGACCATGGTATCCCTGTTCTTAATTGGACAGCAAACTCGCCTGATCTTAACCCTATAGAAAATTTATGGGGTATTGTGAAGAAGAAGATGCGATACGCCAGACCCAACAATGCAGAAGAGCTGAAGGCCACTATCAGAGCAACCTGGGCTCTCATAACACCTGAGCAGTGCCACAGACTGATCGACTCCATGCCACGACGCATTGCTGCAGTAATTCAGGCAAAAGGAGCCCCAACTAAGTATTGAGTGCTGTACATGCTCATACTTTTCATGTTCATACTTTTCAGTTGGCCAACATTCCTAAAAATCCTTTTTTTGTATTGGTCTTAAGTAATATTCTAATTTTCGGAGATACTGAATTTGGGATTTTCATTAGTTGTCAGTTTTAATCATCACAATTAAATGAAATAAACATTTGAAATATATCAGTCTGTGTGTAATAAATGAATATAATATCCAAATTTCACTTTTTGAATGGAATTACTGAAATAAATCAACTTTTTGATGTTATTCTAATTATATGACCAGCACCTGTATAAATATATATATGGGCATTATACCACCCCTTTAAAAGATTATTGACTTTTTATCTCACAATTCTGACTCTTTTTTTCAGAACTGCGAGATATAAAGTAAGAATAGCCTAAAAATGGGACATTCTAAAAAGTTTAACGTTGTTTTTTGTACTAAGGCCCCATCCACACTACTACGTTTTAGTTTAGAAACGGAGACCTTTTGCTACATTTGCATCTCCCGTCCAGACTAAAACGGCAAAAACGAAGACCTAAAACGGAGAAGTTTAGAAACGCTGCCGACCCCATTTTAATCTCCGGAGGGCGTTTTAGTGAAGACGGGTCAAAACGGAGGACTTTAGAAACGATGACGCAGAGGCTCACGCTCGGCTCTCTGATTGGGTGTCATACAACGGAAGAAAACATACAACAACAGCCTGGACTACCAGTTACGTTAGTGCAAGTAAATTATGCATTTTACAATGCTATAACTGCCTACATGCGCCGGAGGCAAGCTATTATTCCAGCGATCTGTGACAATTCCAGTGTGCAGCGGCGGCATCGACCGTACATGGAGGCATCGTTTTTGGGTTAAGCCGGGAAGAACCAGCGCATGGTGGAATAATTTTGTCAATGAAGTTGTGGTTCCTGAGGAATGGTGCGAAAACTTTCGAATGTTCAGATCGGCACTTATCAACCTCAGCGAAATCTGAGGAATAGTCAATCTGATTCCTATTTACACCGGCACGCGCACGCCCGGTGTAGGTGAATGGTCACGTGATCCGCGTTTTCAGTCGTTTTAATGTGGACAGAGATCAATTCTAATATGCAGCTAAAACGTTGGTGTGGACGGAGATCGTATTTGTTTTAATTCTCCGTTTCTAAACTAAAACGCAGTAGTGTGGATGGGGCCTAAGACAGTATCATTAATGTACAGTTATGTATTTATTTATAAGGTAAATAAGCATAAGCAAATCAAACTGTATATTACATAATGCATCATGTGTTTATTTATATCACACATTCACATAACATTTTAATTAATGCAAACCTACTGACATAGAAAAGATTTTTTTTAAAAATGTTTTATAGCCATGAGGCATGTCCTTGTAATGTTAATGTTATTTAACAACCTTTAGGAATGATTATCAAAACACCTCTATGAAATATCACTGTTTGTAATAAAATCTGATATGACCTTATATTAATTGAAATACCACTCATAAATATCATGGGCTTCTCTATATTCTCTGTGTCGTGCTATATGGTCACAGGCAGTGCAGATAGGCAGAATAAACTCTTGGGTTTGTTGTATTAAATGAGGAGTTGGAGAGAGATATTTCCTCCAGTTAAAGAACCTGCGATATGCTTCTTCATCCTTGTCGAGCTGAAGCAGATATTCTACTAGTGACTTTGCATCTGGGAAGTCATTCACATGAATGAAGGCATCGCCTGGAACAAAGTTTTCATAGTTTTTTCTGGGAGGACCCAGAACCACAGGGACGGTTCCTGCAGCAAGCGGCCCATTTATCTTCTCAGTGATGTAGTTCTTGTGGATGGAGTTCTCAAAGGAAAGGTAAAACTTGCAGCTTGCTAGGGTAGGATAGTATTCGTTATAATCCAGAAATTTTGCATAAGCCTTTACAAAAATCTGCACTTGGATGTATTTGCTGAGTTCTTGGTAAAACTGGTTCCTTGTGCCGACACCTGTAAAGTCAAGATTGTTACTCACAATCCAACACACCAGTTTGTCCTTTTTGGGAATTACAAACTCCTCATCTGGTTTCTTTCTGGTGATCAATTTCATCCGTGCAGGAATATCAGCATCATGTCTGTTGCTGAGAGTGAGATTGAACAGGTTTTCCAGACCTGGTATTTTATGAGTGTTGGTTGGTGATTCGACATGAAACCAAATCCACCTCTGGAACAGAGGACGAGGAGATGGAGGAAGGTTGGTCAAGTCCCAACTAATGGCTTTATGAAAAACGAGGACAGCGTCTGCATTTCTGTAGAGATCTATCATCCGTCAACTGACAACCATCGATATTGTAAATTGTTTTGCAATCACTGAAGTCAAACCTGCAATTTTCATTGCTGTTATCACCGAAATTATTTTTCGGTTTAGGCAACGAAGGTTCACAGTTGTTTGGAATTGAGGACCAGCAATAGAAGATAGTCAGAGAGGCGAGACCTGCAAATGTCAGTATAGTAGCCAGACGAAGCAGTGAAAATCCTTTGAAATTTAGTCTTGCCATTTTGTGATCTAAAGAGAATCATTAAAAGAAACTGTTCAGTCTTGAACACAGCAATACAATAACAACAACAAAAACTGTTTCAATAAAAAGGAGAATCAGTTTCTGGTTAAAAATAATTATTTAATTAATTTGTTTCTCACACTGACTTAAATACAAGTCTGGCTGACTTAAATACTACAATGGCTGTAAAGTTTTTTTGTTCATGACATTTTTATTAAATAAGTTGAATTTAATTATTTACATTAAATAATATATAATTAATAATCATGAATTGCACACAAAATCATCTTATTTGCTTATTAAAATGACTTTAATAAGCAAATAAGATGATTTGGTGTGCAATTCATGATTAAAATAATCAAGATTTAAATTATAAATTTGGAATGAATTTAGGTAACACAATTGCTTACCTCTTTTAAGAGAAATTGGCAGTTTTGTGCCACTTAAAGTCAGTGTTTCCAACAAAAGAGGATTACACTAGTATCGATGGATGTGAGTTTCTGCAAGAAAAAGGTGCTGTGTTTGCACTCTTCGAAGATCAGTATGAAAATGTTAAAGTAATATTTGTCACATTTTCTGTGGGTGCAGCTGTATTGAAAACAAACTAGTTAATCAAGTGTAGAGTATTAAACATAGGTTGTTTTGAAACAGGGCTCGCCAAGGACAAAATGTTTTCACAAACATCCGAAGCACACGCCCAGAAAACACACTGAATTGAGTTCACTCGAATGGACAATTAGGGTTGCAAGAATAATTAAAATCTAACCGAAATTGCAATTACTTAAAAAAAAAAATTGAATCAAATATATGCACAGCGTGTTACTGAAGAGCGGCTCTGTGATTAGTAAATGCTGCGCCATCTCTGAATGCACTGCAAGTTTGAGTCGCTTATAATGTGCATTTGAAAAAGCAACATGCGTCAAACTTCTTCACAAACTTGTAATGCGAACCGTTTATAAACCTGTTGTCCAACAAAAGACAACATTTAATAACATGTTTTTTTACTCGCTTTATAACGTCAGTTAATGTTTGAAATTTCCTTTTGTGATCTGATGTTTTATCTTATCACAGAATGAGGCCGACAATATTATTAGTATCCTATAGTTATCATTATAAATATACTTTAAGAAAATACACGAGAAGGCTTGAACTCAAATACACCATTTATTGTTGCATATATAATATATAATAGTATGATAGAATATTTTATAATAAATCCCTAGATCTTTCTAATGATTTATAGTCATAGGATGCCTGTAACCCTGCCGTTATTCATCAAATAAGTTTTATTTTATAGTAAAATATAAATATCATTGTTATTATATTGTTAAATGTATTCATACTCTATTTTTAATTTTTAATAATGAAAATGCTATTGTAATAGTCATATTTCTTATTTTCATTTTGCAATAATTGTCATGATCCAGGTCTTTTGTCTTGTTAAAGTACTTTTATTTTGAAATGTATTCTGAGTTTTCATTGTGTTCCTTTCCTGTGTTGTTTTCCATTCTTCTGTGTCATATTGATCACAATGGTAACCTTTATTATTTCCAGCTGTTGTTAATTATCCGTTCCTGGTTTCCCCTTCTGTGTTTATTGGTCTCTGGGGCCCGTTCTTCGTACGTCGCTATCTCACTTAGCTGGATTTGATTGTTGGCAATTTGGCATGGTCTTGGTTTGTTTGGTTCTTCGACGCTCATCCTGGACTTGCTGTCATAGCAACAGGTGCGTAATCTTAAACCTGCTCGCGAGCAGGCTTATTTCATGTTAACAGGATTAGATCGGTGATACGGGAAGTCCTTTAGCGCAGCGCGATCGTGCACTTTCTGATATATATATACAGGTCCTTCTCAAAAAATTAGCATATTGTGATAAAGTTCATTATTTTCCATAATGTAATGATAAAAATTAAACTTTCATATATTTTAGATTCATTGCACACCAACTGAAATATTTCAGGTCTTTTATTGTTTTAATACTGATGATTTTGGCATACAGCTCATGAAAACCCAAAATTCCTATCTAAAAAAATTAGCATATCATGAAAAGGTTCTCTAAACGAGCTATTAACCTAATCATCTGAATCAACTAATTAACTCTAAACACCTGCAAAAGATTCCTGAGGCTTTTAAAAACTCCCAGCCTGTTTCATTACTCAAAACCGCAATCATGGGTAAGACTGCCGACCTGACTGCTGTCCAGAAGGCCATCATTGACATCCTCAAGCAAGAGGGTAAGACACAGAAAGAAATTTCTGAACAAATAGGCTGTTCCCAGAGTGCTGTATCAAGGCACCTCAGTGGGAAGTCTGTGGGAAGGAAAAAGTGTGGCAAAAAACGCTGCACAACGAGAAGATGTGACCGGACCCTGAGGAAGATTGTGGAGAAGGACCGATTCCAGACCTTGGGGACCTGCGGAAGCAGTGGACTGAGTCTGGAGTAGAAACATCCAGAGCCACCGTGCACAGGCGTGTGCAGGAAATGGGCTACAGGTGCCGCATTCCCCAGGTCAAGCCACTTTTGAACCAGAAACAGCGGCAGAAGCGCCTGACCTGGGCTACAGAGAAGCAGCACTGGACTGTTTGCTCATTTGAAAGCAAATGTTGCATGTCATTCGGAAATCAAGGTGCCAGAGTCTGGAGGAAGACTGGGGAGAAGGAAATGCCAAAATGCCTGAAGTCCAGTGTCAAGTACCCACAGTCAGTGATGGTCTGGGGTGCCATGTCAGCTGCTAGTGTTGGTCCACTGTGTTTTATCAAGGGCAGGGTCAATGCAGCTAGCTATCAGGAGATTTTGGAGCACTTCATGCTTCAATCTGATTTCATTTTCCAGCACGACTTGGCACCTGCTCACAGTGCCAAAACCACTGGTAAATGGTTTACTGACCATGGTATTACTGTGCTCAATTGGCCTGCCAACTCTCCTGACCTGAACCCCATAGAGAATCTGTGGGATATTGTGAAGAGAAAGTTGAGAGACGCAAGACCCAACACTCTGGATGAGCTTAAGGCCGCTATCGAAGCATCCTGGGCCTCCATAACACCTCAGCAGTGCCACAGGCTGATTGCCTCCATGCCACGCCGCATTGAAGCAGTCATTTCTGCAAAAGGATTCGACCAAGTATTGAGTGCATAACTGAACATAATTATTTGAAGGTTGACTTTTTTTGTATTAAAAACACTTATTTTATTGGTCGATGAAATATGCTAATTTTTTGAGATAGGAATTTTGGGTTTTCATGAGCTGTATGCCAAAATCATCAGTATTAAAACAATAAAAGACCTGAAATATTTCAGTTGGTGTGCAATGAATCTAAAATATATGAAAGTTTAATTTTTATCATTACATTATGGAAAATAATGAACTTTATCACAATATGCTAATTTTTTGAGAAGGACCTGTATATATTAGGGCTGTCAAAATAACGCGTTAATTTCGATTAATTAATCTGAGAAGAAATAACGCGTTAAAAAAAATAACGCAGATTAATCCATTCCGTTTTGACCTTTGCGGAGCCGTTCTAGCCGTAGCCACCATTCGTGTAAAAAGAAGGAGGGAGACAAGAACGCGCTGCTTGGATCATTGTTTGGAACATTTACTTATAACAAACGGAGTTCGTCAACTCTAAAGTACGTACCACATCAATGCAAAGCATCCAGGAGTGTGTGCGTGAGTCGGTGAGTGTGTCTGAGAGAAAGCGCGCTTGTGTGTGTGTGTGTTGTAACTTTTCATAATCAAAGAGGTCCTAAATTTGAGGTTGGTAGGGGGTTCAAATTTTTTATTTCTCTGATAAGTGCATTTCAAGACGTTTTTAAGACCCAAAAAAAAGGATAAGAAATAGCTTTAAAACCATGTCCATGGGCAGTAGATTATTTGTCAATACCTGCTCTCTCCTCATCTCCATCACTCTTTCTTTTTTTCTCAGTCACTTCATCCCTTTCTCTTCCCCTCCTAAAGCTGAGCTATTTTAATTTACTAAAGGCTACAATTTGTAATATATTCTCAATATGTACACATTTATTATTAATCTTGTGCCTAACATGATGAAAACGGCTTTGTTAATGTTTCTTGTCCCCTCACAATGACAGTAAACAAATTATTGAATTACACGTTACATAGGCCTATTTTCAGTTCAAAATGGCGAAAATAGACAAAACTATATTAGTTTGCCTGATTATTTTTTGTCATTCGTTTAACATTTATGACCTAAAAAAATGTCAAATATGAAATGTTAAGTTTAGCTACTTACATCTTATCTCGCACTTGACCGTACGCGTCGAGTCGTACTGTTAAAATTCGCGCTCAGCAGTGTTTGTGAACATAAAGCCCGCCTACTTTGATTTGATTGGTCATCTCAAATATTCTGACATTGACGAGCAGTGAAAGACCAATGAAGCTCAGATGAACACACACACACTGTCCTCTGTTTCTGACGTGCTCTCTGCTCGGCGCCCCCCTATAAAGGGCCTAGCGACGCCCTTGTACAGTAGTATGCCTCTGGGATATCGTCCTCTGGTGCGCGGCTGCGCTCTCTCTGAACACACGCCAGAGCCTTCTGTCGCGGCCGGCAGACTCCCGATTCACGCATTAAAACTGAGCACTATGTGGTCTTCACAGACATCAACAACAAACCACTAAAGTGAGTGACTTCAGTCTTTGATTCCGTCCCCAGTTATCTTTAGAATAATTTGAAACACCGTCTGTTTGTGCGATCTGTACCACAAACGGAAAAACAAAAGGGCCGCGATGTCTAGCTAACATACACGGTGAACTCAGTTATGAAACAAAATAAACCTCATACATAAACTGTTGGGTCTTACACTCGTTACTATGCACAATTGGTGTTTTACTCAGATGGATTATCGATTAAACAGCTTTTTGTTACCGCAATCTCTCAGTGTCTTTTCAATCGGCCGCACTTGTCAATATCTTCTCTCGTCTCTCCAGAACAACCACTCACGTTACACAAAACACCAGTGAGGGTGGGACTTAATTCACATAAACCAATAAAATAATCAAACACCTAACTTGATGGTTAATACCACGTTTTTCACATGTACATAGCAATCAAACTTGAAAGAGGAACGAACGTTCTTAAAGGAACACACACCTTTATACATACTATACAGAGATGTACATTTAATTCACCTTTTAGCTCTGGATTAGAACTAAATAAAAAAACGAATTAATTGAGATAACCCATTAACTGAAGAATGGTATTCTACAGGGTTACATGCTCCCTCTTCTAAACATCTCATGACCCCATGAGATTACTTCTCAGCACTTTAATTGTGACTTTAGGCTCAATATAAGAGGTTACTTGGTTACAATGAGCACACTGTGCCATAGGGTGACACCACAGGGTGTTACAGGGTTTCTTTTCTGACTCTTCCCCACCCTCTACATTTATGACCATCCCTCTATGAACCAGAGTTAAGGGTCTGTTAATGGGCTGGCCCAGATTATCATAGCTCAACCTGGTCTAATGTCTCTTTTTGGACGGGAATGAACAGTCTCTACTACCTCTTTGGAGGCATTAACTATTTCAGGCTCTCCCCCTTCTAAACCAGGACTTCCCATTTCATCTGAACTCTGATCTGAGAGCTCTCCAGGTCCCTCTTCAGTGCATATAGGCTCTGCCATTTCGGCAAGGGGTCTATCCAATTCACCTCCAAGCCTAACAGTTTCCTCCTCCACTGTAGATTCCTCCCGTGTAACACACTTTGGCCTGTGCGGTCTTTCCACCCTATCCGAGTAGTAATACCACAGGTCATCCTCTTCACTGTCAGAGTGGTTCCTCAATTCACTTCCTGTCAGGGCCACATTCCTTTCTCCCAATCCTCTTCTCCGTTTTCTCTCCACAGATTTTGTCCTGGTCTCCGGCGGAGCAGAATCTTCCGTTGGTTCTCCAGTATCTGCCAACCTCATCTGGTCCCCAACTGATAAGAGATTGTCTCGGTGTAAAGTTCGTCCCCTTCCCATACCAGACTCGGGTTTCAGGCGATACACCGGTAAGTTTGTTAGCTTTTCCACCACCAGGTAAGGAACAGAATTCCACTTGTCGCAGAGTATGTTCTTTCCAGTCAATGCCAGATTTCTTATCAGTACACCACTCCCAGGATCGACAATGCCCTGGACAGTTTGGCTGGTAGTAATTGGTTTTCTGTACTGGACCTCCGCAGTGGATACTGTCAAATAGCCATGGCGGAGGAAGATAAAAAGAAGACAGCGTTTATCTCTCCCCTGGGATTCATCCAGTTCGAACGCATGCCTCAAGGAATTACTGGAGCTCCAGCCACATTCCAGCGGCTAATGGAGAAAGCTGTAGGTGACATGCATCTCCTCCAAGTTATAGTGTACCTTGATGACATCATTGTGTTCGGACACACACTTGAAGAACATGAAGAGAGGCTGTTAAAAGTCCTGGACCTTCGGTATGTGGGGCACATTGTGTCAGCTGCTGGCGTATCCCCAGACCCAGCCAAGATTGAGGCTGTAACTCGATGGAAAAAGCCCACCGACCTTAAGACTTTGAGGTCGTTCCTGGGTTTTTGTGGATTTTACAGGCGATTTATAAAAGATTACTCAGCTATTGTGAGGCCTTTGACGGAGCTCACCAAAGGTTACCCACCAACATCTGGGCAAAACATAAAGTCAGTCGATGGCAAGAAAATACTTCAGAGTATCTGAGCAATTCAGAGTATCTGAGCACCTGTACAAGAGCTTTCCATAAAATCATTTACTGTCTCACACATGCCCCAGTACTTGCTTTTGCTGATCCTGCCAAATCATATGTACTGCATGTAGATGCTAGTCTGAGTGGACTGGGTGCCATTTTGAATCGGGAGCATTCTGGAGGACTGAGGCCCATAGCCTACGCAAGCCGGAAACTAAGTGCTTCCGAGCAACGTTACCCCATTCATCAGCTAGAGTTCTTGGCACTCAAGTGGGCGGTGGTGGACAAGTTTCACGACTATCTATAAGGAGCCCAGTTTATGGTGAAGACCGACAACAATCCTCTTACCTATGTGTTGTCAAGTGCCAAGCTGAGTACGACGGGTCATCGTTGGTTAGCTGCATTAGCTACCTATAACTTCAGCTTGCAATACAAACCAGGAAGTCACAACATTGACGCGGATGTATTGTCTCGCTATCCCTACGAATCGACTGCTGGCTCTGAATGGAAGGAAATACCCAAGTCAGGAGTAAAAGCCATCTGTCAGTTAGCTGTGGTTACCGAATGTGAAGGTTCCTCATCCAGACTGGTGGATCACTTAGGTGTTTTACCTCAGAGTATTCCCGATGCATTCTCTTGTCCCACAGCTTTGGGTCTTGGTCAAATGAAACAGCTGACTAATGCAGAGTTGAGGAAAGCTCAGGAGGAAGACCGGATTGTGGGTGAAGTGAAGCGAGAATTGGAGTCAGGAAATATACTTAACGTTGCTAGGAGTTCCGATTCTACCATTGCTCTGTTACAACGTCAGGGACCCTAGTTACAGATAAAGACTCAACTTCTGTACAGAGTCACCAAAAGTTCCTGTGGTAGAGAAAAGACACAACTCGTCTTACCTGAGAGGTACTGGTCCACAGTACTGCACTCCTCGCACGATGACTCGGGGCATTTGGGAGTAGAGAAAACTACTGAACTCCTGAAAGATCGCTTCTATTGGCCTAGAATGTCTACATACAAAGAGCAGTATGTTAAGAATTGTGGCCGTTGTGTAATGAGAAAGACATTACCCAAGAGGGTTGCACCACTGAATCACATAACCAGCAGTGGGCCGTTTGATTTAGTGTGCATCGACTTCGTCCATTGAGCCTGACTCAAAAGGTATTGGCAATGTTCTCATCGTAACAGACCATTTCACACGCTATGCTCAAGCTTTCACCACCAAGGACCAGAAAGCTCTGACTGTGGCCAAGATACTGTGTGACAAATTCTTCGTTCACTATGGCTTACCCTCTCGCATCCATTCAGATCAGGGTCGAGATTTTGAGAGTGGTCTCATAAAAGAGCTACTAAGCATGCTGGGAATCCAAAAATCCAGAACGTCTCCCTATCATCCACAAGGAGACCCACAGCCAGAAAGGTTCAACAGAACACTCCTTTCCATGCTTGGTACACTGAATCCCGCAGAGAAAAACAGATGGAGTCAACACATTAACCGATTAGTACAGATCAGGGATGGTACGAGCATTTAGCATTCGATAATCGATGCACATTCTGATTGCCCCACTCTTCTTCCGCGCTACCACAATGGGCGATGCGTACGGACTCCTTGACTCCTTAATTATTCCTGCTTCTAACAGGTCTTTGATGTGACGTCGTACATCCTCTATGTCCGCAGGAGCAATGCGTCTGGAGCGTTCTCTGAAGGGCTTGGTGTCTTTCAGTCTGATGGGATGTTTAACCCCGCGAGCTAATCCAACATCCCATTCCTCGGTAGAAAACACATCACCTCTGGTTGACAACTTTTCACGCAGTCTCCGTTCCCAGGCCTCAGGAATGGATGACTCACCAAAATTAAACAAGCTCGGGTCTATGGCTTGGGAGCTCTGTTCTCCAGAACTTACGGTGAGTGTGTCAGTCGGATACACATTGGCGATTACTGTTCCAGCAGGAATGGAGATATTTTTTGATGTTTCATTATGGACCAACACTTGAATATTTTGCCCTTCTACTGCTGAAGATGGGAGTACCACTGGGGTAATGAAGGTTCCAGCTGGAAGACTAGCGTCCTCAGGAGTGTCTACCACAAAGATCTCTTTTCTTAAAGGCTTGTCAGTCTCCATTTTACAGACAGCACATACTTCCCCGTTTGGTGGAACTATACAATCACCAGGTCCTATCCATCTGACTTTTCCTTCAGGTTTATCAGGAAGAGTTTCAGTCTCTTGCTTCAGTGGCAGATGGATTGCAGGGTGTCGGGTCTGGATTCTCATAGCACGTGCAACACTGGATCTGTCGGTATCCTGGCTGAGAGCAGCAAGGCGTTTGAAAAAACTGGTGTTGGTACCAATAATGACTGGTAATTGGGAAGGACCTTGGGGTTCAGGACATACAAGAGCCAGGATGGACAACGGCTCCTCCACTGTAGTGACAGAGGCGGGAAATGTGACATCCACTATGATATAGCCCTTATAAGGGTAACTGGAAGAACTGAGGCCCCATATGGATAATCCAGTCAAGGGGTGAATGGGCACATCAGGCAGGTTCTTAGAATACCAGCTTTCAAACACAATCTTCACTTGGGATCCGCTGTCTAACAGTGCTTGACATACCCGGCCATTAAGCTTCACTTCTACAGTGGATGCCGGTCCTACTAGTCCTTTAGGAAGATGGCTAGATTCCTGGATGGCGGTCTGGCTCTTTTTGGAGAAACAGGCTTGGTTTGAAGCAGTGATTTTGTCATCCACATCGTGTTTCCCACTCTTTGCCTGCCTTAGAGAACGAATCAGCTTCTGGATCACCTGATCAGAATTTGGTGGAGCTTGACACTTCGTTGCAATATGACCATCTTCTCCACACCTGTAGCAGAAGTAGTAATCTTTTGTTCTGGCTGGCTTGTATCTTAAAGGCCTGGAAACAGACTGGGACTGCAGTGATGGTTTTGGCCGCTGCTCTGTAACATGAGGTGAGTATTGAGTAGAACTGACACTCAGAACTGTCAACTGCTGTTGTAAGTGGTGGACCTGTTTCCTTAACTCATGAACCTCTGAATCATCAGTTTTTTCAGTCTTCTTGATTGGTTTTTCTTTAGTTTTAATCGCTAATGATGAAGTAGAAACTGTTTGGTGCTCAACTCCGCTTATTTGGGTTCTCAATTCTTGAAGCTCGGCCTTGAGTTCCTGGATAACAGACGTGCTGGCTCTTTCCTCTTCATGGAACTGTATGGCCTTAGCTTTTGCAGACATTCTGTGGCGAGCCGTTTCACTCTCCTCCGCCTCACGTATTTCCTTCAACAGACTCAGGAAAGATGGTGGGTGATTTTTTCTTTCTCTCAGCCTCAGTTGGAGCAACATCATGTCGGAATTCACAGCCCCTCTAATCAGTTGTTCCACTCGTACTTTATCGACCAGACTGAGGGTCAGTCCATCTCTTTCCACTACTTTGCTGAGGGTCTTCTCCATCCTTCTCAGAAATTCAGACAAGGCCTCCCCTGTGCTCTGGCGCATAAGACGAAACGAAGTATAAATCCTCACCAGACTCAGATGATCCAAAGGTGCTCTCCAATGCTTCCAAGTACTGCGAAGCACTCGCTTCAGGATCGGAGAATCGGACTGCTCTTACAATATCCATTGCAGGACCCTTAAGGCTTTCCACAATTCTGCATCTTTTTTCTTTTTCGGAGCAGTCACACTCAGTTATCATCAGCCTAGCTTGGTAAATCCAATTTTCCATATACTCCTCCCCCATGGGGGTTGGTACTATGACTGAAAATGTGCGCAGGCGTCGGTGTTGCCGTCACTCGGGTGCTTTGCAGTCTTTTCCAGGACCTCCCCCATGGCGCGTGTAATTGACTCAGGGGAACTGTCGGTGGCACTGTGGGGAGAAATCAAAGCTTGTACCTCACTGAGAGACTTTCCTTCTTCCATCAGGAACTAGGGCTGGGCGATATGGCCTAAAAATCTCTATTTTTTTTTTTATTCGATTGTTTTTCAATTTTCCCCCCTACTTATTAAGGAAAGCAATAAGTACAAACGGCAGACAACTTAAAGCAAATTTTGCTTTTATTTAATCAAAAGCAAGACAAATGTAACCCCCATTTCTGGGATGAATAATAAATAAATGAACACCCTCTTGGAATCAAAGTCCCAGCTGTGTTTTAAGTCACACTTTGTAGTCTAGACTAAAAGGAGACAAACATTCACCTTGAGAGTAGCACCATTTTCTAAAGCATTAACAATACATTCAAATCTGAGGAAAACTAGACAGTGACATTTTTCATTGTATCTAGCCCAAACAATGCAACAACATACAGGGATACATGGCATGAACATGCACTGCATCTTACTCTTAGCAGAATTAAATTTTTCAAACCAAAAACAGAAAAAATACTCTGTCTTTAATTGCACTTTGCAGAGAATTTTAAATAACACCATAAAGAGGCAACACCCCTGTCTTGGGTAAAATACTAATGTAAACAAAAATTTAGCAGAGTACAAAATGTGCAAAATAAATAATACATCAACTCCAACTGAATTTGATAAAGTGCAAACTTTGCTTTAAAAAAATAAACCGTGCCATTTGTGTCCCTGAATGTATGACCAGGAAAGAAAAATCACATTTTGGTTGAGGTGCAGAACATGAGATATGTGCTTAAGTTGCTGTCAATAACATTTAAACATTTTTGGCAAGGAAAATCAGCCTGTCCACTGCCTCTGGCTTGAGGCAAGCTCTGCTGCATGTGACAACTCCTCCCCCCACACTGAAAAGCCTCTCAGATGGGGCATTTGTTGCAGGGATACTGAGGTATTTATTGGCCAGGTGACTGAGCCTTGAGAAGTTGGATTTGTTGATCTTCCACCACTGCAGTGGATCAGTGTCAGGGTCTACCTCTGGCAAGAGCAGATAGGTTGCCAGTTCAGTCTCTATTTTAGCTTCTTCCGACTGGTCAGAGGTTGGCACAACAACACTCTTCTTGAAGAAGGTTGCTAAGGTCTTTTTCCTCTTGGGGTCTGGCTGAGGCCTTGCCTCTTCCTGGTCCACCTGCACAACTGGACCAGGCTGTGGTGTGCGTTTGTCAGCGGGGAAAGACAGAAGTTCACTGACAGCTCTTCTTTTGACTTGCTCCACCTTGTCTGGGTCGATGTAGGATGTCCGGAACCTTGGATCCATCAGAGAGGCCATGTCCAAGAGCTCATCCTTGACAGGATCACTGTATTTGTCAACAAGGTATCCCAGTATGTTCCTTTTTATTGTTTTGGTAAGCTCCGTGTCATTGTCCTCAGGCTGCAAAAGACTGGTTTTGAACAGATGGATAACAAGCTTGACGTATGAGACACTGACATACATTTCCCCTAATAGCGCATCCGTAAAGTCTTGGAGTGCTTTAACCGCCTTGTTCACTGACTCCAAAACCTCGATGTCTTGCCAAGAGGGCACAAGATGGCGGCTTTTAACATCAGACCCCAGGACACGGGTTATAGCCTTGACCTGTTCCAGGAAACGCTCGATCATCTTTTGGCGGGAGCCCCATCTGGTTGGGGATTCTGTTGTTAGCTGATGAGGGGGAAGGCCAAGCTCTGACTGAGCTACACCCAGCTCTCTTCTTTTCTTCCAGCTGTAGGAAAAAGCAGCGACTATCTTCTTGCATACTCCAATGGCACGATATATGCGGGGATCCTTAACACCATTCTCTGTATGATAAAGAATAAAACACAAAGACAAACATCACTATTGGGCAATTTAATAAATATCAGTCTACATCCATCTAAAAATGATTTATTTTCTTCTGTATTTCAAAACTTTGTCATTCCAAAACTCAGACACTGCAGTAGGGCTGGGCGGTATATCGAGTTTGTACAATATATCGATATTTTTTATCCCCACGATATGGAATGAGGCAATACCGTTTATATCGATACAGTAGTTTGATACGAGCACACCTGAAAAATAGCGGAGGACGCAGTGTGAGCTCCTGCAGTGAAAGTACATGGTAGCCTACAATTTGTCCTAAACATGACACAAGCTTATATTAAGCGCTTTAAAATAACTGGTAAGATATAGTTAACAAGTTTAAAGCAGCTTGCCCTGTCAGATGCTCTGACAGAGACTGTTGCTGACTGACAGATAAATACTTGCGCTGTTTAATGCGTTTGAGACGTGGTGCTTTCCTCAGTGCTTAACTTACATTTCACAGATATATTCTCCATCTGCAAATGTTAGAAAATCAAACAAATATGTCCATTTCACTGTCAGGAGAGGACGAGCTTCTGCAAGTGAATCTCCACTAATATTCAAGCTTCCGTTAATGAGCGCCGCCGCGGATGCGCGCCAAACAGACAAGCACAATAGAATAGTAGCGCAATAATTCTGACTAAAATATACATAGGCTATTGCTAAAATATTTGTTGTTGGAGACAATAAATGTGCCATATGTGGAATTTTTTATTTTTTTAAAGTATATTTTTATGAAAGTGACCATTATAATGGAGTAATCAAATGCAGGCTAATATAATTAGTTTGTGCTTTTGTTTTTATTTTCATTTTTAGTTTAGCCTTAAGTCATTTTAAAAACAAAAGAATTATATTTGTTTTTATTTTGTAATGTTACAATGTAATGTGATTTTAACCCTCTGAGGTCGGCTATCGCGCCGGCGCGATAGTCTCGCTTTTTTTCTTATCAGTGCAAAAGAAACGTCTCGGTTACGTATGTAACCCTCGTTCCCTGAGTAGGGAACGGAGACGTTACGTCGGATGACGACGAAATGGGGTTTCGCTTAGAAAGCCTATCAGCTTCGAGTATTACAAAACGAGCCAATGGCAAAGAAATGCCATGGGTCTGCGGAATTTGCATGACGTAACTCCACCCCACCTCGTGGGTATAAAAGGAGGAAGTCCGCAACAGCAGTTTATGTTTCTTCGCTGAGGAGCCAAGACTGAGCTCAGGCGATCCCCGCGGTACAGCGGAAAGTGGCAGGCAGACGTAACGTCTCCGTTCCCTACTCAGGGAATGAGGGTTACATACGTAACCGAGACGTTCCCTTTCGTTGTCACTCCGAGTTACGTCGGATGACGACGAAATGGGGTTACTAGTCTAATCACGCCACCTTCTCAGCTGTCTTCCAGTGCCCTGCGTAAATCGAGATCCCTGTCATAGACTGGACGAAGGACTCCATTTAACACAGGAATACCAAGGTACACTGGGAAGCATATCCCAAGCTAGGGGAAGTATGCAATAAATGCCAACCCGGAGGGGGGGGACTTAGAGAATACACATATGACCCGAAGGAAACATATGGAGAACACTGGGGTGTCCAGCCGCAGGTGGAATATTTCAACCCCAGGGGTGGCAAGGTGGCTTGCCAAGGGAAAGACACATGCTCAGAGAGGCTTACAGTGGAAATACACATGTGGGGGTCGCTCAGGGGAGGGACCATGCACACGGGAGGCACCTAGCCGACGCGCAGGCAATAGACACTGGCGCCGACGTCAGGAGTGCTGGAGGACTCAGGGCTTTCGGGGAAGCTCACCTGAGGAGAATATCGCACGTATCCAGTCCGTGGAGTGGAATGGCGAGCAAGCGAAGACACCTGAGCGGGTCCGGTACTAGCTAGTTGAAGCGAGTACATGAGAGGACACTGGCTCCACTCGGAGATTATAGAATCTGGCGAATGTGTTAGGTGTCGCCCAGCCTGCAGCTCTGCAGATGTCTGTTAGCGAGGCGCCATGCGCTAGGGCCCAAGAGGCTGCCACACTCCGGGTGGAGTGGGCCGTCACACCAAGGGGGCACGGTCGACCTTGCTGCTGGTAAGCCAAGGCAATGGCGTCCACTATCCAGTGAGACAACCTTTGCTTGGAGAGAGCCTTTCCCTTCAGCTTCCCACCATAACAGACAAAGAGCTGGTCTGAGGTCCTGAAACACCGCGTCCTGTCTACATAGGCGCGAAGAGCGCGTACTGGACAGAGCAGTGCCAAGGCTGGGTCTGCCTCCTCCGGGGGCAGCGCTTGCAGGTTCACCACCTGGTCCCGAAAGGGAGTGGTAGGAACCTTGGGCACATATCCGGGCCGGGGTCTCAGGATCACGTGAGAGAAAGCCGGACCGAATTCCAGGCACGCTTCGTCGACGGAGAATGCGTGCAGGTCCCCTACCCTCTTGATGGAGGCCAGTGCAACCAGGAGCGCTGTCTTCATTGACAGGAACTTAAGCTCAACTGATTGCAGGGGCTCAAAGGGAGCACTCTTCAGGGCAGTTAGAACCACTGAGAGGTCCCAAGAGGGAACGAGAGGAGGACGAGGAGGATTTAGTCTCCTCGCTCCTCTCAGGAACCTGATGACCAGGTCGTGCTTCCCTACCGACTTACCTTCGACAAGGTCATGGTGTGCGGCAATTGCGGCAACATAGACCTTAAGGGTGGAGGGAGACAGCCTTCGCTCCAACCCTTGCTGAAGGAAGGAAAGCACAACGCTGATCGAGCATCTCCGGGGGTCTTCTCGGTGAGAAGAGCACCAGTCGACGAAGAGGTTCCACTTCAACGCGTAGACGTGTCTCGTGGACGACGCTCTAGCGGAAGTGATGGTAGCCGCCACCGTAGGTGGAAGGGTACTCAAACCTACCTCGAGCCGTCCAGGAGCCACACGTGGAGGCTCCAGAGATCGGGGCGAGGGTGCCACAGGGTGCCCCGTCCCTGAGAAAGAAGGTCCTTCCTCAGAGGAATGGGCCAGGGAGGTGCTGTCGCGAGGAGTGCAAGTTCGGGGAACCAGGTCCGGCCGGGCCAATACGGCGCGACCAAAATGACCTGCTCCTCGTCCTCCCTGACCTTGCGCAAGGTCTGCGCAAGAAGGCTCACTGGGGGAAACGCATATTTGCGGCCCGGCGGCCAGCTGTGCGCCAGTGCATCCGTGCCGAGCGTGCCCTCGGTCAGGGAAAAATACAGGGCGCAATGGGTCGAGTCGTGAGAGGCAAACAGATCTATCTGTGCGTCCCCGAACTGGTCCCAAATCAGCTGAACCGACTGGGGATGGAGTCGCCATTCTCCAGGGAGGGGCTGAAGCCGTGAGAGCTCGTCGGCTGCACAGTTCAGGGCTCCGGGAATGAAGATGGCTCGAAGCGACCTCAGATGCTTCTGACTCCATAGAAGGAGGTGGCGGGCGAGTTGTGACATACGGCGGGAGCGTAGACCACCTTGATGGTTGATGTACGCTACAGTAGCGGTATTGTCTGAGCGGACTAGTACGTGTTGACCCCTGAGCAACGCCCGGAAGCGGTGCAGGGCAAGGCGTACTGCCAACAACTCGAGGCAATTGACATGCCATAGCCGCTGGGGTCCTGTCCAGGAGCCCGCAGCAGCATGTCCATTGCACATGGCGCCCCAGCCCGTGGTGGAGGCATCCGTGGAGACCACAACATGCCGGGAAGCTCGTTCCAGGGGGACACCCGCCCTGAGAAAACTGAGGTTCGACCACGGGGTGAGGAACTGACGGCAGGTCGGAGTCACTGGTACCCGGAGCGTGCCTTGATGCCATGCCCACCTCGGGACTCGGTCGCGAAGCCAAAGCTGAAGCGGTCTCATATGAAGCAATCCGAGCGGCGTGACCGCGGCTGCAGATGCCATATGCCCCAGGAGCCTCTGAAGATGTTTCAGTGGAACCGCATTCTTGCTCCTGAGATGTCTCAGGCAAGTCAGCAGTGACTGCGCGCGCTCGCTCGTAAGCTGCGCGGACATGGCGACCGAGTCGATGTCCATACCGAGAAAAGAGATCCTCTGCACGGGGCAAAGTTTGCTCTTCTCCCAGTTGACCCGAAGGCCCAGACGAGCTAGGTGCCGGAGCACTAGGTCCCTGTGTTCGCAAACCTGATCTCGAGAGTGAGCTAGGATCAGCCAGTCGTCGATATAACTCAGGATGCGAACCCCGTGTTCCCGAAGGGGAACAAGGGCAGCCTCGACGACCTTCGTGAAGGTGCGAGGAGACAGGGCTAGCCCGAAAGGGAGAACCGCGTACTGGTATGCCTGCCCCTCGAAAGCAAACCGTAGGAACGGTCTGTGTCGAGGAAGAATGGAGACATGAAAGTAGGCGTCCTTCAGGTCGATCGCTGCAAACCAATCCTGGGGCCGCACGCATTCGAGAACGCGTTTGGCGGAGAGCATCTTGAACGGCAGCCTGTGAAGGGAGCGGTTCAGCACGCGCAAGTCCAGGATTGGCCGTAACCCACCGGTTTTCTTGGGGACAATGAAGTAGGGGCTGTAGAACCCGGACCTCATCTCGGCTGGAGGGACAGTCTCGATTGCACCCTTCGCCAGCAGGGTGGCAATCTCTGCTCTCATGATGGGGGCATTGCCACCGACCAAAGTGGAGCGGACTCCCCTGAAGCGGGGAGGAGACCGTGCGAACTGAATCGCATAGCCGAGCCTGATGGTGCGCGCGATCCAGCGGGACAGACGGGGAAGCTCTAACCAGGCTCCCAGGAACTGAACCAGCGGGATCAAGCGGACGACAGGCGTCCCCCCGGAGGGGCAGCGAAGCGGAGTAACTGGCCCAGACGTGGACGGCATAGCGGCCCGGTGTGGGGGCACAGTTAGCAACCGCGCCCTGACAGAGGGGGCCAGGGGAGGACCAGACTGGTCGTCCCGCGGGGGCCTGCTCTGCCAGGGGTCTGGCGACAGAGGGGGACAGGGGCGACGCGGTCCGTGGACGGCACGCCCTGTCAACCGCCTCTGGGACAGAGGGGGGCGAGGAGAGCACGGCTTGTGGGCGGCGCTCTGTGTCGCCCGAGAACTCTGTGAGCTCAGGGAAGAGAGGATCGTTTCTGTCTTTAACCACTTTAGGGTGCTGCCCACCCGTGGGTGAGCAGCGGGGAGCGGAGAACAAAAGATTCTCCCCCGGCCCTCCACCGGGGGAAGGAGTGGTCCTGCTACCATCTCCTGAAAAACGACCATCTTCCCTGAGCAGCCCGTCTCAGGAGCGCCGCTTGGCCCGGCGTTTAGCGGGGGGCGGGGCGGGAGAGGGCTGTGGCGCCTTCTTACGGCTTCCTCCGCGACCGGCCCGGGGTGGAGGCTGCTGCGTGGGCCGGGCGGGAGGGGCGGGAGCCGCAGGAGGGCGCCCTCGGCGGGAAACAGGACGAGGCGTCTGCCCGGTCGGCTGGGTGGAGGCAGCAGCTGGCCGGCGGGGCAGAATGTGTTTTATGGCCTCAGTCTGTTTCTGGGCGGTTGAAAACTGTTGGGCAAAATCTTCAACCGCACCGCCGAAGAGGCCGGCCTGGGACAAGGGGGCGTTAAGCAGACGGGTCCGCTCCGCGTCCCGCATGTCAGCCAGGTTCAGCCAGAGATGTCTCTCCTGGACCACGGCTGTGGACATCACCAGACCCAGGGAGCGCGCGGTAACCTTCGTCGCCCGGAGAGCAAGGTCGGTCGCGGCGCGCAGCTCATTGAAGAGCCCTGGGTCTGTCCTACCCTCGTGCATGTCTCTGAGCATCTGGGCCTGGTAGACCTGCAGAGTGGCCATAGCATGCAGTGACGCAGCCGCCTGTCCCGCCGCTCTGTAAGACTTCGCCACCAAGGTCGACGAAAATCTACAGGCTTTGGATGGGTGCTTAGGCTCGCCACGAGAAGAAGCACTCTGAGGACATAGTTGCATGGCAACAGAGCGTTCAACCGGGGGGAGCCCAGTGTACCCACGGGCGGCTGCATCATCGAGGGGAGGAAAGGCGGATGAGGTCACCGAGCGGTCACGGGAAGACAACGGGGTCTTCCAGGACTTCGAGATCTCATCATGCACATCCGGGAAGAAAGGTATTGGGGTTTGCCGAGGACGAGGGTCGGCGGCCTTACCCAAAAACCAATCGTCCAGCCGCGAGCGCTCAGGACAGGGTGGAGGCCTCCACTCAAGCCCGATGCTCGCGGCTGCCCGGGAAAGCATGGCCGTCATCTCCGGATCAGACTCGAGCACAGCCGTATGCACACCGGAAGGTGGCAGCTGTGACGAGCCCTCACTTCCAGAAGAATCAAACCCACCTAGTGATGCAGCAACAGACATGGCATCATCCTCTGTAGCTTCAACCGAAACACGCGGGCCACCAGAGGGTAGACCCGCGGGGATCGGCAGTTCGCTAGCGGGCACCGCCATTGAAGAGGGGGGCTGGGGTCGCGGACACATAGTCGGCGCCTTGTTCCAGACCGTCACCCTCAGGTCACCCTGGCCACCAGCCGCAGGGCGGGGGGTGGATGAGGGGACTCTCACTCTTGCGAGTTCACTGAGTCTCGACCGTAATGACGCGATGGTCATGTTCCCACAGAGAAAACATGAGTCATCCACGAGCGCTGCTCTAGCATGATCAATGCCCAAACATACCAAGCAGCGCTCGTGCCCATCAGAGTCCGATACCAATCTGCCGCAACCAGAAGTACACGGGCGAGGCATCTTTAAAAAGACGTGCCGCGTGTAAGCTCTTTTAGTGAGAAAACTCAAGTGTTGAAGCGCCCGGGGAGAAACGCGCCGACTGGCAAATCACTGCAGCAGATCAGCAGGAAGCACGCTCTCGCCGTAGATCGCCGTCACACCAACACTCGAGGCACTCGTTCGTGAAGCTGACAATTCAGAGATGGCTTGTGGAGAGAAGAATAAACTTGGCTCCGAAGCGAAAACATAAACTGCTGTTGCGGACTTCCTCCTTTTATACCCACGAGGTGGGGTGGAGTTACGTCATGCAAATTCCGCAGACCCATGGCATTTCTTTGCCATTGGCTCGTTTTGTAATACTCGAAGCTGATAGGCTTTCTAAGCGAAACCCCATTTCGTCGTCATCCGACGTAACTCGGAGTGACAACGAAAGGGAACTCAAATAACTCCGTCGATTTTTGTCATACAGACAAGTGTTTTACATTTTTAAAAACTGTTAAATGTCTTCTTTTTTGTGTATACTAATAATAAAAACAAAAAGTTGTGTTTTTCGTAAAATAAAGAAAAAAACATGATGCACGTTCTGTCTTCTCTCTCAATGTGAAGTTCATTCTGAAACGCGACAGAAAATGATCTTTAACTCAGCCAATACTTGCCACCCACACATGAAAGTAATGTCTTTACAAAGTTAGAAGTCTCCTTTTTTAAATGAAATCATATCAAAAACAAATATTCTCGGTTTAAGAAATCCGTATGAAAGCAACGACATGTACAGTTTCTCCAGCCCGAGCTCATTAACTTTAATTTGACCACACCCCCACTCGCGCAGCTGTTCTCATTCAAATGATCCACGTGAAGGAACGCAGAGCTGTTAACGCCCTCATCAGCTCTAAACAAAGAATCAGCGACAGCGACTCCAGTATTTCTCTACTTTTCATCAGTTTGGAAGACTGTTTGTGCTGTGGATTTACCTTGGATTTACCTAAGAAGGACACATTTTTATTATGAGAAAAATTTTTAAGGTAAGAGACATATTAGTAAGTGTTTTATTGTTGCATAAACTTTACATTGTAGCTACTAAACTCAAACTGGTGCAGCCTAAAATGTTATGAAATGAGATACAAGTAGGCCTATGCTAGTATGAATGTTTATTCTAATATGGTGAATATTTTAATGTTTAGACCTGTGTTTACTGTTAAATACTGTGTTTGTGGATATCTGCTCAAACGTAGATGTATAATGTAACAACAATGTTTCATAGTTTGGAGCGGCTCGATCGCTGCACGCGCTGAGTTTGGGTCTGAGTCACGCTGTGTGTTTGAAAAGCAAAACACGCCACACATTAGGCTTCACGACAAACTCATCTCATTTCATAACGAATAGAAATATTTGAAGTAACATATGATAAACAATATATGTTTGTCTAGTGTAGTGTTACTGAAAAGTGTTCATTTTTAACGATTTATAGGCTGCCTGCTATCTAGGCTATTGTTATTATTTTATGCAGCCCTACACATGCCTATATACAAGGCACAACAAACTAGATGTTCCTATATATATTTACAAAATACATATACATATATACACTGCCGTTCAAAAGTTTGGGGTCGGTAAGATTTTTAATGTTTTTAAAAGAAGTCACTTCTGATTAGATTATTTTTCAGATAAATTCTGTTCTTTTGAACTTTCTATTCATCAAAGAATCCTGAAATAAAAATGTAAATAACTGTTTTCAACATTGATGATAATGAAAAATGTTTCTTGAGCATCAAATCATCATATTATACTGATTTCTGAAGGATCATGTGACACTGAAGACTGGAGTAATGATCACAGGAATAAATTACACTTTACTATATATTTACATAGAAAACAGCTGATTAACATTGAAATATTATTTCACAATATTACTGGGTTTGTTTTGTATTTTTACTCAAATAAATGCAGCCTTTGTGAGCATACGTGACTTCTTTTAAAAACATTAAAAATCATACCAACCCCAAACTTTTGAACGGCAGTGTGTGTGTGTGTGTGTGTGTATGTATATATATATATATATATATATATATAGTGTATATATATATATATATATATATATATATATATATATATATATATATATATTGTGTGTGTATATATATATATATATATATATATATATATATATATATATATATATATATATGTGTGTGTGTGTGTGTGTGTGTGTGTGTGTGTGTGTGTGTGTGTGTGTGTGTGTGAGTGAAAAATCTAAAATGTATTCCCAGAATCGTGCAGCCCTATAGTTTGTCTTGATATCAACATGTTTACAGGTGTTTATTTATTTATTTTTTAGAAAGGGACCAGATGCCACTGGATGAGTCCTGCTGACTTCAACATTCACATGAGTCTCTGTACATGAACATGGTAAAATGAAAAGTCAAACACCTTGGACATGACAGGTATGTAGGCTACTATGTTTCAGAAATGGCACAAAGGTGTGTGACTGTTTAAGTCTTTGTCTTTACATCAGTGTGTTTACTAATGTGCTTTTTGTCCTTTGTTGTGTATCTTTGGATTATGCTGTGTTGTAAATAAATCCAGACAATCTAAAAGCCATTCTTTTTTTTAATTTCTCCTTCTCTCGTGTCTCATAAACGAACTCTTCCTAGAACCATTACGGCTTCCATCACCTCTTCAATTTCGGCCCCTTCTGTTTGAACAGGTACGTTTAACAGCATTAAAGCATGAGTCTCATCAATGCTAGCATCTTTGCACCAGTTGGCCAACTCTGCTTGGAGAAAGGTATCTTTTGTTAGAGCCATGGTAACACTTGATGCACTTTTCAGTTACTTATAATGCAATTACAGGGTATGCGTTGAGCTTAATTCCTCTTTTTCTTCTTCCAGCATCTATTTTGTGATTTGCAGAGGGATATCCCGGACGAGCCCCCACTTTATGTAAAGCCCCCTACCTGTCTTTCTTGTAATTTAGTAGAAGAGCGCTCAAGATTCATTAACAATACGCCTACAGATGTTGAAGTTAGGCCCCTCTGATGTCACTAACTGAATTAATTTTCCTGAATGAAAATTATAATAAAACTCTATACTCAATTATGTTTAAACGATCTGGTATAAACTCTTTTTGAAGGAATAAAACTCTTTGAAAGTAACAAAATGTAAAGAATTTAATTTGTATAAAATAAAAAGTATCAAAGTTGATCATAAACAAAGTAACAGTAAGTTAATAATTCACACAGTCACAATTTATCTCAAATCACCAATAAACCAATATCACACCGAATATGCAATATATTAGGTGGCAAAATTAATGAATGTGTCTGTCACACTTTCACTAAAGATGAAATGGTCAAAAATCACAGTTTTTAAGTGCGCTGAAACAACATATGAATGAACACAAAACACTGTGGGCCCACACACACAACCGTTAGTCCACACACACACCATTGCAGGCCTGAGACATTGCTGGGGTACGTGGTGGCCTTTGAAACGACCAAACTGGCCGCTTCACTCTCCTGAGCGGGAAAACAAACTTACAACAAGGTACCTGAATTCAGTTTGGAACCATAAGTGACTCAGCTGCACTGAAGAAACCTCTGGAAATCTTCCTCCTGTCGTTGCTGTGCGCCCTCTGAATAAGGGCCAGCGACTCCTCTGTACAGTAGAATGCCTCCGGGATATCGTCCTCCGGTGCGCGGCTGCGCTCTCTCTGAACACACGCCACAGCCTTCTGTCGCAGCCGGCAGACTCCCGATTCACGCGTTAAAAACTGAGCACTATGTGGTCTTCACAGACATCAACAACAAACCACTAAAGTGAGTGACTTCAGTCTTTGATTCCGTCCCCAAGTTATCTTTAGAATAACTTGAAACACCGTCTGTTTGGGCGATCTGTACCACAAACGGGAAAACAAAAGGGCCGCGATGTCGAGCTAACATACACGGTGAACTCAGTTATGAAACAAAATAAACCTCATACATAATAGAACAACCACTCACGTTACACAAAACACCAGTGAGGGTGGGACTGAATTCACATAAACCAATAAAATAATCAAACGCCCAACTTGATGGTTAATACCAAGTTTTTCACATGTACATAGCAATCAAACTTGAAAGAGGAACGAACGTTCTTAAAGGAACACACACCTTTATACATACTATACAGAGATGTATATTTAAAGGGATACTTCAGGATTTAGCATTAAGCTTTGTATCAGTAGAAAACCAGTAGTATTTTCGAATTACTGTGCTCCCAACCCCCCCCCCCCCCCCCCCCCCCCTCATTTCCCCCTCATTTCCCCCTGATATGAGAGATTTATGTATTTTTAGTCTGGAAAAAATCCTCCGATGACGCAAAAATCGTCATTTTGCATCATCGGAGGATTTTTGGGCCAGAGGCTTAAAACTACAGCCAGTACTAGTAGCTAGTTCCGCATGTTTTCACCACCCCCATATGGGGCGGGATCTCAGTCACCGAGTGTAAAGATGTGTCAGCCATCTTTCTGTAGAAGCTAAGCTAACAGGCTCTTGCTCTGTGTATAAAGTTTGTATAGTAGGCTAATCATGATGGCTGAAGGTAACGTTAGTTTTGAAGTTGAAATGGCAGAAGGGGATTTCGAAGATCTGTTGCGCGTAAAGTGAGTAACGTTATTTGGTTTGTTTTTCTTTTTTTACCAAGACGTAATGTACAGAGTTTGGACACCCGGCATTATCACAATGTTCTTCCCGCGTAGTCAGCTGAGCTATTGTTATATTTACATATGATAGTATACTGTATGTGCAAATAGTTCGCATTGCTAACGTTGTGCTTACTGTTTTGTAGACAATATCGCCTAACAGCCTACCGTCACTTTATGGAATGGTTCCTGCAATGCGAGCGACTTGGTAAAGGCTATCGTCTCGTTTTTGCCCACCTGTGTTGTCCAGGATATCAGATATTGGATATTGGATACTTATGGATATTGATTAATAGTAGCATGCAATGTAGGTCTGTATGGAAGAAATATAGGGGGAATTACATAAATAAAAATATAAAAGAGGTTAATGACACATTACAGGTCATATTGGTATTTATTTATTGTGATCATTATATTCTAGCCTTCATTGAGGACCATTTGGAGGTTTTTGTCACCACCGTCAGACAGAAAACTTGACGGTGGTGACGTCTGACGGTGGTGACAAAAAGTTACTCTTTCACATGATATGCATGAGTTGTTCACATTAGCCATCTTGTTTCCCCTCTGTTGCTAGCAACTTCAGACCTCTTCTTAAAAATTATACATTTATGTCATAATCTAATCTAATATTTTTTTATACAAAAGATACGGTGTTGACATGTTATAGTTGTGACAGTAGCAGTGTCCAAAAATATGAACAAGTTTAAGAGAAAATAGAAAACTTATGAGAGCTTGAGAATCTTGAAGCCTGCAGTAGAGCTGAAGGTTTGAAAATGGGGTCCTCAGGAGTGTAGTTGACCTTGTAGTTGCCTGATTTTATTGCTTTGTATAAATATCTGACGGTGGTGACTAATATGTGGGACACATTTTGAGCAACCACGAAATAATAGTAAATATTGTTCAAAACTCACTGTTTGTAGTTTTTAATACATATTACATTGTACTCTTTCATGTGGTAAAGATATTATTCAATTCAATTATTACTTTTTTTTTTTTTAATCAAGATGAAAGGATTATCTCCTATCCAAGGACAACTGATTTTGTAGGCAATCGGGCAGCATATAATCATTAAATTAATAAAAAATAACCTTTAAAAGAACCTTACATATGTGCAAAGGACCCCCTAATTGATTCTTTTTATTAATGAAATTGTTATTTATTTCCAACAGAATTAGCACTTTTCTTAGTGGGACATGTTCTTTTGCCAAAGTTTCAAGAATCAGTGTAATGTCATTTTGTTAATAGATTGGTGTGCCAAGAGTGACATTAGTCTTCATGTAGACTGAGTTAAGCAAGAGTCTTGTGACAAATTATAATAGGACATTATAGCCATAAAAAAAATCATAGTACTTGGATACTTAAGTACATTTGAAGGCAACTACTTTTGTACTTTTACTCAAGTGAATGTTTAAAGGCAGCACTTCTACTTTTACTTGAGTAATATTTTACCTTGAGAATCTGTACTTTAACTCAAGTACATGGTATGTGTACTTCGTCCACCACTGGTGGTGACTCTGACATGACAATGAACAAAGTGATTATGAAATTATTAAATTACAAAAATATATAGGCTACTGTAATAAGTTATAAAAACATCTAACATGGCAACCACAAACGCATTTAATTTGCCTGCTACTTTTTGCCAGCCCTCTCTCCTGGCTTTTTCAGACTTTGAGGTGTTTCCTGGCGTTTTGATTAAACATTAAAATTCAGCATAAACTTGGACTATTTCTTGCTCTGCTGCGGAGAAAAACTGAGCGCGCTCTTTGGCCATGGTGAGCAGCCAATAGCAGCGTTGCTGATCAATGTTTCTACTATCGATACATATCCCCCTTTAAAGCTATAGTATGCGATGTTAAAAATTGGTCGAGAAAGCCTGAGACGTTAGGGAAGTTTTAAAAAACTCATCCCGCCCCTCCACACACACACCCCTCCCCTCTGTGCTACCTGATCCCTCCCACCGGGAAACGAATTGAACAACGTCACTCAGTCAAGCTGTGATCACCGGTAGTAAACATCGGACACACATCATTATGTAAAATTGCCTTTAGACACTTGAACTTAGTTGCTTCATCAACAATTCAATGTCACGTTTGAGTTCACGTCAACGCAAGATTAGCAACACATGAAATGTTCTAAACTCCCCACCACCATTAGTATAATACTAGTATTGCTAAGGTTTTCAGTAATTGTTATTGCAGCACACAGCGCATCTTGTTCAAATTTCGATCGGCTCGAACAGAAACCCGCTAGGCCTACTGAAATATATTCAAGGACTTCAAGAAATATAATTACTTTGACCCGTGATAGGCGATGCTAAACGGCTAACATTCCAATGCCGACCGGCAGCATGAATAAGTTGTCAAACTGATAAAAAGCTATTTATGTAACACGTCACACCATAAAAGTATAAATAAATGTTTACCTGCTCAATAAAAAGCCAGCCGTGTCAGCGTCGGTCTTCAGTCCCAGATCTTCCTGAAGCTTCCTCCAACAGTCAATGGTGGACCCTATATTCATCCTACTCAAAGTTCGGCGTTCTTCACATTTTTTTTTTAATCTCTGCTCGTTCCTCTAATGACTTTCTCTTTCGTCCTAACTTTACTGTAGGGGCAAGCAGGGGACGCTTGCTGCTGTCTTTTTTTTTTTATCCATTGCTGATATGCTACTTAGCTAGCTACCATAGACTGTCAGCTGCTTATGCGCGCAATTTCATGTCGCAGGAGGGGGGCGGGTGCGGTGGGGTGGAGACGCGAGCGCCAGGCGGAGTTTCAAGTGGAGCTGGTAATTGGATGAGAGCAGTTGACCAATGTAAGCTGTCCGGCCGGACAGCTTACATTGGTCAACTTCTCTGCGGCTGTACAGCCAATAGAGTGAATGGATTTTTTTCATTCTTTTTTCTATTCATATTGTTAGGATTGTACTATATAACCATAACCAGCATCTAAACAAGGAAATTAATAATGAACAATCTTTGAAATCGTATACCATAGCTTTAAACCAGCGCATGAACGCGCAATTATCTCAGATAACTCAATCCAGAGATACTAATCATAACCGGCAGGAGTGTTCGAAGAACCTAATTAGCCAGATCATGATAAGCACGATGATATTATCTTGGATGTCTCGTTTGATCTCGGGTGTTTTAAGCAACGTACGAAGAACGGGCCCCTGGTGTTCTTATTTGATTTGTAAAAAGAAAAAGAAATCGCAATTAGATTAGAATCCCCCAAATCGTGCTAGTAAACTGGTTATGCAAACCGTATTCGGGACAAATGTGGGCAAAATCATTTTAATTTATTTTTAAAAAATACTTTTCATTAATCTGAGCGGTACAAGACTTGGTGACTTTTCCTAATTTTGCCACCTGAACACACACACAAAACAAATTGACTCGATTCTACAATGTTAAGTGGGTGAAAAACCTCCTTAATCTCACGTTCATGAATGTGAACAATGTGGCATTATGAGCCTATAACAGAGCTGGGGTTTTTTCAAATAAAAAGTCACTCACACATACAAAAGCAAAGAATTGAATGAGCCAATGACTGACCTTTTTTTAAAAAAAATGTCCAATCAACCACCTGTGCACGTGCACACACACACATGCGAAGGGAATACATCTGCAAAGTACATTCTGTTACAATTACCTGCTGCCACAAGTGCATGTAAACATAACTATGATTATTGTTCTTGCCTGTTAATATACCTAACACTTACTTTTTTTTAGTTATTGTTATGTTTATTCTTACCCATTTGGTACTAATTAATTTTTTTGAGTTATTGAAATTTGATGTTTTTTGTTTGAAATAAATGATAAATGATCTACTACTTTGGCTTTTCCTTATAGCATGGTCACATTTGTCTAAGCATATTTTGGCATCTTTTATAGTCTCACCTAACACAGATATATATTTTTTTTAAATTACAATTTTTACTTGTGACTTAAAGGTGCATTGTGTAATATTTCTGAGGATCTATTGACAGAAATGCAATATAAGATCCATAACTATGTTTTCAGTGGTGTATAAAGACCTTGCATAATAAACCGTTATGTTTTTATTATCTTAGAATGAGACATTTATCTCCATACCCGCGGACACCCTCTTCTATGGAGGTCGACATATTGTGTCGTCATGTTTCTACCATAGCCGACAGCGAACACACATCGCTACAGAGCGCGTTTCGTCACTACCTTGAAAAAGAAGTTTTCAGTGGTGTATAAAGACCTTAATGAACCGTTATATTTGTATTACCTTAGAATGAGCAGTTTCTATCTACACACACCGCGGGTTCCCTTACATTGAAATGCGCCGACATGTTTCTACAGTAGCCCTAAACGGACAAACGCGTTTCGTTACTATGTTGCTCTTCGTGCAAGGAAGCAACACAATGATGAACAAGTAACAATAATATTCACAATAACATATAGTTTTACTGAATAATTAAGTAAACATAATTTCTTAATTGATCCTTGTAAAGAAACCTCATTGCTGAACTGGCTACTCTCTGCAGTCTCAGACGATGACATATTTTCCTGTCGGCCACCGTAACTTTTGTTGGTTGCAATTCGTAACCTCACCACTAGATGCCGCTAAAAATCACACACTGCACCTTTAAGAGGTAAAATTCGTTATAACAGTGGTTTATAGAGTTCAGCCTATATGCAGCCATTGAGTACTACAGCCATCTAGTGGCTATTGATATTATTGCTTTTTTGTTAATTTTATACCAATTTAAGACATCAGATGTCACTAAAGTCATCACATTTTTAGGTTTTGGCTGTCAGAACTTACTGGAATGATTTTTTTTTTACTGAAGTTAAAAAATATTAAATATAGCCTAATATAAAAATAAGCATAATTTACTTAGAAAATATGGTACTTTTACAGGTAAATACATTCAAATACCCCAAAAATAAAAACACCATAAATTGATAGTTTTTATTTTATCGAAGACAGTGATATAACATTTATTTAAAAATATTTTTTGGATCACACCTGAGACCTCTGTGCCCAGATTTATCCACGAACACGGGATTAAGGGGTGCAATGTGAATACGGCTTGAGAAGTGAACTTGAACAGTTGAGAAGGAAATTTATGTGCATCGGTATATTGTATCTGGCCTTCTACTTGGCCTTCACATGACACTTTCACTTTTTTAATGTTAATCAGACAGTATGAGAATCACTCACTGCTCTTGGCTGAATAACTTTAGCTTTAATAAGGATTAATTGTAGCGAAGTCCCACTACAATCGAAAGTTCAGCTGGTTAAGGTGGCCAAATATGGATCAGATTCCGATTAGACAATCAGGAGTGGAGAAGAGATTCTTGATAATGAGACATTTATTTACAATCTTGAATATGCATCTGGGGTATGCATCTGTCATTGTATATGGTCTACAGAAAGAGAGAAATAATTTACAATAATATTCGTCTAATATGTAATTTATGTCTCATTGCACTAATTCCACTCAGAAAATTATTTAATGGTACGTTTTAATATTTATGCAATAATTATGGTTCATTTTGCCATTAAAAATAATACCAAAATATTGTTTTCTAGTTTTTTTCAAATATTTTTTTCAATTAATGCAGTATTTTCAGATTAATATAGAGACTCTGCCTTTTAAATCCAATGTTATTAAATCAGATTAGCGCCATCTGTTGAGAGAAAATAAAATAAAACATGTAATTTCATGGTGCTTATATATATATATATATATATATATAGAGAGAGAGAGAGAGAGAGAGAGAGAGAGAGAGAGAGAGAGAGAGAGAGAGAGAGGCCCCTTTTTTACATTTGAGCCCCTGCCCGAGGAACTCTCTGCACGGCCTTGCTGTTCTAACAAGTCTGAAATCTGTAGCAAATCCTTTGTCTCGGCTACTAGAAAAGACAACAACAGTGTCATCTCATACAGGAAACCAATCTCTCACTGTCCCATCTCTCTGCCAGGAAAGACTACAAATTATTCATGTGCCAGTAGCCAACTGCTAACAGGTTCAGTGGCCCCTGTGCAATCACTGAATCACCTGATGGAGTTATTCAGCAACAAAAGAGCTCTGTTCGCAGAAACTCTCCAGCCTGGCGCAACCTTTGCAGAAATGAGGGAGGGAGGTATAAAATAAAGCTCTGATATGTGCAAGAAAATATGTTTGGATTTGGATATTAGAGGAACATTAATTAGCCTATATAAATGATATATAAAAAACTTAAATTGTGTCATATTATTTACTCCATATTGTGTTATAAATGTATGTAAAAAAAAAAATATATATATATATATATATATATATATGAAATGATAACAATAAAATTATTATTAAACAAACATACACCGTCATTCAAAGGTTTGGGGCTGGTATTTTTTTATTTTTTATTTATTTAACTTAAGGCTACATTTATTTGATCACAAAAACAGTAATATTGTAAAATATTATCACAATTTAAAGTAACTGTATATTTCATATATTGTCAAATATATTTTATTACTGTGATCAAAGCTGAATTTTCAGCATTATTACTCAAGGTCTTCAGTGTCATGTAGTTGATGATTAGAAAGCTCAAAAGAACAGCATTTATTTGAAAGAAATCAACACATTTCTTTACTGTTTCTTTTGATAAATTTAATGCGTCCTTGCTGAATAAAGGTATTCATTTATTTTAAAAACATCATACTGACCCCAAACTTTTTAACAATAGATAACTAGAATTATTGCATGTGAATACTAATTAGCATTTGAATTACTAATTAGCATTTATTCAATTCTGTGCAGTATTAAAATAGGATGTAAAAATGGTTTCACCGTATGATGTCTTTGCAGTGGGACGAACCCTTTCTGCACTGGGAGGAATTCATAATTCATATAACCAACATGTTGATCTGAACTCAAGAATACTATATTAAGAAAAAATAGGGCTGATCTTTAAACACTACAATTTAAAAAAAAATTTTTTTAAAAGGTTACACTTTATTTTGATGGTCCACTTTAAACATTCTAAGTAACTTTGCAACTACATGTCAACTAACTCTATTAGTATTAGTAGACTGTTAGTTTTGGGTTCCGGTTAGTTGAATAAGTTGACATGTAGTTGCAAAAGTTATTATAGTTAGTAGGATGTCTAAAGTGGACTATCAAAATAAAGTTTTACTATTTTAAAAAAAGGCGAAAGCATAGCTCAAACCAACACTTATGCCACAGGACATGAGCAATATCTGCTAAAAAACAGTGTCAGGTCTGAGATGTGTCACATTGTGAAAACAACAACTTACCAGAAGAAGCATCAAGACATGATGAGAACGTTATCATTACACTATCTATGGCGCGTTTTGATCTGATGACGTGTGTGTGTGTGTGTGTGTGTGTGTGTGTGTGTGTGTGTGTGTGTGTGTGTGTGTGTGTGTGTGTGTGTGTGTGTGTGTGTGACAGCTGAATCATCAGCTGTATAAAGAATGGCTGAGCAGAGGGAAAGTACATCTTAAACAACAGTCCCACACATATGCACACACACTGTCAGCAGTGCTTGCTGCACATATGCACAATCCTGGCATTTATATTCTTCAAGTGGGTAACATCTCTGGGGTTGTACAGGATCAGACCCCTTGACCCGGGAGAATGAGCTCAGGCAAGGAAAACGACCAAAGGGAGCAAACAATGACGACTTGCATGTGTTTAAATACAGCAGGTGGAAGAGTAAACATTTTAAGCAGTAAATTATGAGCACATGTAAACAACTGGGACAGGCCGTAATCGTAAAAAGTACTGATAAGCATCTCAAGTACTTTGCTGGGCTTTACAAACAAAATGTTTAAATTAACTATTATAAACTGCACTTTATAAAAGCGTACTTAAGATTGTTTAGAAACATAGTAAAAAAAGTGAACCTTTTATTTCATTAATATTATATTATCTGCAGACACAGTTTTAAAAAATATATATTTAAGATTTAAAGTGCACTACAAGTGCACATTCATTTTTTTGTTCAATGAAATGTACTATATTTCGGTTTGATAATGTTTTTTTTATTTAATATTTGTATTTTTAGGGGATTTTATGGTACTAAATTATATTTATGCTGTAGTTATAATCCATTTATTCACTTTTTGAGCATAGACCTGAAAATAAATTTCCAATTTAAACTTTCATATATCTGGAATGCTTTGAAGCACAGACTTAAGTTTGATCTCTTTAAAAAAAAGTTTAAAAAAGTGAACTTGAAAAAATTTACATAAAATGTAAATATATTTTCCAAAACACATTTTAATCTAAAACGGTGAGAAAATCAAGGCCATGAATCGAAACAAACTGTGTTCCAAATTCGAGGTTGATATCTCAAAAAATTTGCTTTCAGTAAGATTTTGTTTTGCCGCAGTACCAAACGTTTCAAATAGATGAAATTCGTCTTCAATTCATTCCCAAATGGGGTCATTTTTGACCGTGAACAATACAAGTGTGACTTTTTTTCAGGATCATTTAACCTTTTCGAATCTTTTTTGTTTTTTGTGTTCACACAGCAAATGCCAAAACCTTTACCAACTTTCATACTATTCCGATTAAATAAAAAATTCTGGAAAAAAAATGTAAGTAAAGTTTTCAATCAAAAATTACTTAACAGCACCAGAGGGTTAAGTGCACTTATTAACATCAACACAGTTAGCAAAAGTAATTTAACAATAGTAATGGTAAATATAATTAACTTAATGTCTGTTTTGATAGCAGACTAAAACAGTCCAAAAATGTACTGAATTTGTGTTTCTCATGATTTTAAAAGGCTTATGCTTAAGTTCAAATGAGTTTTGTAAAAAGTATAAATTGTGCCTACGTTTAAATTTCATTGAAATGCTAATGTATTTTTTTTTTTTTTTTTTTTTTTTTTTTTTTGTAATGGATAGTAAATGAAAAGCAGCCCATAAGATGCGGCAAAATTTTGACTATTATTGTATGTTCAGAAAATCTCCCTCAGGATTACCATGTAGCCACTGTTTCTGGGTTATAATTACTGTTTTGAATGGTCTTCTCAGATAAAGAGTCATCTGTGAGCATATTTCTTGCCGTGCTGAACGCTGGGATATATCAGCAGACATTCCTCTCACTGACTGACTGAATGCCTGGCTGCTCAACAGTTGTTGCTGTTAGATGCCGTGAGCCTCCAGATTGATTATGGGTGGACTTAAACTGGAAAATGTGCTGACGAAAAATTCCCTCGACCTCTGCTATCTATAACATGTATATCTGCTCAGGAATGTTGAATGCCATGAATACCCCATGCACTTACAAACACGATGTGAGGAAGAGGAAATGTCCTATAGCTCCTCCATGAGGATTTCTGTCTTATAATATTAAGTATCATATATTCAGTCCCAGTAGTGACAATTTAGATTTATGTTAAAATGTGTCATCTGATGCTTCATACGTATAAACATAGTGTCATTACACACCTAAAAAAATAATGAATTAATAATATGATTTAAAGTAAAATTATGAAGCATGTATTCCAAACACCATTCGCTTTAGATTACAGCCCGGAAAGTACTGCGTAATTAAAACGATTTTACAGTGTAACTTTCGGTAAGTAGTGTAACTATAAAGTACTTACATGTAAGTATAAGGGAACAATATGTAAAGTTTGGGAAATAAAGGGGTAACAACCAGGAGGATTAAAATATTATTTATACTGTAAGTATTATATAACTAAGGGGAACTTATTCTACTATTATGATACAACAATCTTACATTTGGGAGCAATTTAGCAAGAACATACACTGCGTACCTTTTTGTAATAATGGTGTACCAATACATATTGTGTATAGGCTTTTTAAAAATTATAGGGTACATATCTATGCAGTAATCTTTTTAACAAAAGTGCACTGAAAACTAAAACAATTGCAACTTTTGCTTAAATATTGGGGAAAGATACTCTTGTTTCATTAGTGGTGCTTGTTACCCTCTTGTTTCATGTAGTTACAGGGTAAGTACAATAAAAATAAATACACAATCTTATATCATTGACTCGGAAAACTTTATTCAGAACCTATTGGTCGAATTCAGAACACTTATAATGCAAGCTCATGTGTTCCTAACAGTGGAGCATCAAACAGCGTATACTGCAATAACTGTAGTAATTCATACGACCCCAATGGATGGATCAATGTCTTCTGAAGGGAAACGATAAGTGTTTGTAAGAAAAATTACAATATTTTAAACTGTAGACTATCTCTTCAGACTAACTGTAATAAGTTGTTTTTCAAATAAAGGTTTCTGAGTCAGTGACATTAGATTGTGTGTATGTATTTTTATTGTACTTACCTTGTAACTACATGGAACAAGAGGGTAACAAACACCACTTTAATTTACGGCCCACAACGTCACACTTACCCTGTAACATAAAACAAGAGGGTAACAAGCACCACTTAACCTGTAACTACATGGAACAAAAGTATATTTCCCAGTATTTAAAGAAAAAATTGCAATAGTTTTAGCTTTACTTTTCCCTTGAAACATGTAAGCCCAAACTTAAACATCTGCACTTTTGCTATAAAAAAAAAAAACTGTTTAAATGCATAGATATGTATCCTGTAATTTTTAAAAAGCCTATACACAATATGTATTGGTACACCATTAAAAAGGTACGCAGTGTATGTTCTCGCTAAATTGCTCCCAAATGTAAGATTGTTGTATCATAATAGTAGAATAAGTTCCTCTTAGTTATATAATACTTACATAATTTTTTAGTTCTCCTGGTTGTTACCCCTTTATTCCCCAAACCTTACATATTGTTCCCTTATACTTACATGTAAGTACTTTATAGGTACACTATAACTACCAGAAGTTACACTGTGAATTATTCTTAATTACGCAGTCCTTTCCGGGCTGTAATCTAAAGCGTTACCCCATTTTTGCTTATGTCCCACAACTGTGGTCTCAATGTTTAGATACTTAAAATCAGCTCATTCTTTTACAATATGACATTATTTCAAATGAATTAGTTTCATAAACATATTACTTTACACCATCTTAAAGTTATTTTTTTGTTTACTGATCATTTATATGATTTCTTTCTCATCTAAATTAACCTGTCCCACACTTTTGAGTCTACAACACTGAAAAAGACTCTTAATATGACATTTGTTCAAAGCCAAACAAATCTAGTTTCTATGGAAACAGAAATTAGCACGTGAGCACATGGCTGGCAGATTGGTCCACTCACAAGATTATTTTACATTTATGTAAAACTTATTTTAAATTGTAAAAAATATTTCACAATATTACTATTTTAACTGTATTTTTATCAAATAAATTCAGCCTTGGTGAGCAGAATAGACTTGAGCAGAAACATTTAAACATTAAAACACTAAACATAAAATCTAAAATCTATCCGACCCCAATCTTTTGAACGGTAGTAGGCCTATATCATATGAATCGTTCTTGTTTTGCTTCTTTTTTTATTTTATTTATTTAGTGTGGTAGTTTTTTTCTTCCATAACCTGAAAACGAACATTCCCGGAATGTTGCAGGGAAATATTTAGTTTTTTAAGACCTACAAAACCTTTTCCAATGGGTATTTTTCAGGGATTGTTATTAATAATAATAATAATAATAATAATAATGTAATTTAATATTCAACAATATTATTGATCTGCTTTCATTGACACCATTGTATTAGAACTGAACTGAGCTGGACGATGACATCACTGTTTTCTCCAGAGCGGCTATACTGCACATAAATTAACTAAATTAATAACTTTTTACAACAAAAATGAACCATCTCTGAATTTATTTAAGCTGGACAATGACACTATTTTCTTCTAGATCTGCTGTACAGCCGACACACACTTTGTTGCATTATTATTAGCTGCTTTGAAACAATCTGTATTGTAAAAAGCACTATATAAAGAAAGGTGACTATTATTATTATATAAAAACAATACAAGTCATGCAAGTAATAAAATCACTGTATACCTCATGGCCTCTCGAGGCAGTTTGCTAATTTCTAAGGTTGTTTTCCCGCCTTTGAATACATTTTCATGTCATCAAGCTTTTTCAATTCCTGAACTAGTGCCAGTTAAGCCACGGGATTCTACATCATTATCAGGTTTTAACCCAGGATTACTTCACAGGTCACATCTGAGACGGTGGGATTGAATTATAATTTAGATATGGGTTCAAGCTCATTTTCATGTTCACGGATTTGTATTTTATGATCAACACATCCAAGGTTCCAGAAACTGTGCAGACTTTACTTTTTCATAGGAAATTCTCACATCTGTATTCACATCCAGCCAATTTTAAAAAAAGAGATATCTATAGATCCACTGCACCCTCTAGTGTTTGAGCGATCAGAAGACTCTGTAAACAAGCCTCTGATGGGCTATAGCCAAGGAAATGAAAAATGTTACACAAAGAGGCATTTTTAGTAGAATCTTTAAATATTTATAATTTTAAGAATTACCACAACTGTAAAAAAAAAAAAGATCAATAAGTTTGCGATAACATGTGTTTTTGCATTGCTTTAATTCATCAAAATAAGTCATACAAGATTCAACAAATTTTTAAGTCAGTTTAATGTAATTTAAGTTGAAATGACTTAAACATCCAAGTTGATTATATACTTAAAAAAGGAAAAATTTTCTACTTGAGTCTCAAAAGACTGAAGGATTTTTTGAAGGATTAAAACAGATTTTAAGTGACAGCAGTTCACCAGCTGTGTAATGTGCTGCTCATCTCAGGGTAATGCATATTGCTTATTTGCAATCAAAACTATTCAACCCCCTTGACCAAACTTTCTATAATAGTTTACAAGCATCAGTAAACTCTAGTTTACTGATGCTTGTAAACTATTATAGAACATTTGGTCAAGGGGGCTGAATAGTTTTGATTGCAAATACAGTAAGCAGTATGGATTACTTTATTAATTCACATTTGAGTGATTCTGTGAACTTAAAGTTGATGAAAAATTAAGAAAATTAAATTGGTTCTAAACATTCATGTACAAAATGATTCAACCCCCAAAAGTAAAACTTTGTGCAGAATCTTTTATTCTTTTTAACCTCTAAACGCTGCCTATAAGTGCTAAGCTTCTGTCTCCTCTCTACTGCAAACATGACCCATTCCTCGTTTGAAAAAAAAAATATTTTCAATGAGCTGTAAATCTGAATACTGTACAGGCCACTCAAGAACGTTCTACGACTGATCCCCAAACCAAGCTTCAGTAGATTTGGATGAATACTTTGGGATGGCAGGAAAGCCCATTGATCATCAAGCTCATTAATCTCTGCACTGAAGGCATCGCCATCTTTGCCAAAATGGCTTGATCCTTCAAAGAATTCATGATGTCCTTCATACAGTCAATATTTCCACTTCCTGCAACAGCAAAGCTCCCCCATAACAAGACTGGACCACCTCCATGTTTGACTATGAAGATGGTGTTCTTCTGCTCAATAGCTTTGTCTTTTTTGCACCAGACATACAGTTTGGTCATATCACTCCATAAAACATTCTTCCAGAACTCCACAGGCCTTTCCAAATGAATTTTAGCATATTCAAGTCGGCCTTTTATGTTCTTCCTGGTAAAGAGTGGCATTCAGCAAAATGTCCCAACATGAACCCAGACAGCAACATAGAGCCAGCCTAAATCCAGCCCACATCTGGGCTGTGTGGAATCCACGTATACCAGATGTGGGCTGGATCTGGGCCGACACTATAGCCCCTTTCACACAGCGCGTTGATCCCGGGAAATTGCCGGGAAATTGCCAGAACACCTTCTGTGTGAACGCAAACACGACCCGGGATTGATGCCGGGATCGATGTCCTCAACCTAGTAACATTGCCGGGATCAGTCCCGGAACGTGCGCTGTGTGAACAAAAGCCGTAATCAATGCCATGTCGTAATGATGACGCTGAAGTGAAGTGAAAGCAGGCTAGTGAAACGGTACGTAATGCGCTAGTTTATGATCGAATCAGTGAAAAAAATGCACAAGCATAGTTTCTCGAGAGAGAAATCGCAGCTCATAAGCAAACTATAGACGCTGCTGAGACATTACATGTCACATCGATGTCATGTGTCTTTACAGGATTTTTGAGATGGTCCTCACTGCAGAACATGAAATCCACGGGGAGGAGTCGGATCCAGATCCAACTCCTCCCACCTTACATATACCTAAACCTACCCATCTCAGCCCCCTGATCCCTAAACCCACCCCTAATCCTTCCCATCTCCGCCCCCTGATCCCTAAACCCACCCCTAATCCTTCCCATCTCCGCCCCCTGATCCCTAAACCCACCCCTAATCCTTCCCATCTCCGCCCCCTGATCCCTAAACCCACCCCTAATCCTTCCCATCTCCGCCCCCTGATCCCTAAACCCACCCCTAATCCTACCCATCTCCGCCCCCTGATCCCTAAACCCACCCCTAATCCTTCCCATCTTCACCCCCTGATCCCTAAACCCACCCCTAATCCTTCCCATCTCCGCCCCCTGATCCCTAAACCCACCCCTAATCCTACCCATCTCCGCCCCCTGATCCCTAAACCCACCCCTAATCCTTCCCATCTTCACCCCCTGATCCCTAAACCCACCCCTAATCCTTCCCATCTCCGCCCCCTGATCCCTAAACCCACCCCTAATCCTACCCATCTCCGCCCCCTGATCCCTAAACCCACCCCTAATCCTTCCCATCTCCGCCCCCTGATCCCTAAACCCACCCCTAATCCTACCCATCTCCGCCCCCTGATCCCTAAACCCACCCCTAATCCTTCCCATCTCCGCCCCCTGATCCCTAAACCCACCCCTAATCCTACCCATCTCCGCCCCCTGATCCCTAAACCCACCCCTAATCCTTCCCATCTCCGCCCCCTGATCCCTAAACCCACCCCTAATCCTACCCATCTCCACCCCCTGATCCCTAAACCCACCCCTAATCCCTAAACCCACCCCTAATCCTACCCATCTCCACCCCTTGGATCTTGATCCGACTCCTCCCCGTGGATCTCATGTACTGCATTGAGGTGCTACTGGGATTTTTACGGGTTGTGTGTGAACGCACTCTCTGATTCTGGAAAATCACTGGCAGTGTGAATGAACCAAAGTCAAACGTACCTGGGTCGAATCCCGGGTCACTTTATCCGTGTATTTTCCGGAATCTCTGTGTGAAAGGGGCTTATGTTGCTGTCTGGAAAGTCCATGCTTGTTTTTTCCTTCTTTCATCAGGTCATCTTGCAAGTCTTTAGCAGTAAATTGAGGGGTTTTCTCAGTTGCTCTGATCAAACATTTTATCCCCCTGAATGATATTGTGCTTTTTCTTCAAAACCCTCAATGGTTTTCTGGTACAACACATTTTAAACTTATGAATAAGGCTGCCAGCTGTGTCTCTAGGAACTGTTAGTGTTTTGGAAATCTTCTTGTAGCCATAGACTTTCTAATGTAGTAAAACAATTGGTTTGTTATAGATCCAGACAGCACCATAGTGTCGGCCCAGATCTGGGCCACATCCGGTACATGTGGATTCAACGATTCGGGACCGACACTATGGTGCTGTCTGGGGAGTTTCCAAAGGCTTAATTGTGTTTTAACACTATTTTGTACCATACCATAAAAATAAGTGACTTAAAAACAGCAGTGTTTAATAATTATGACATAGCTGTATAACAAAACAAAACAAAAATCCAATAACTCAAAACATTACATTATATATTGACAGTATATCACTTTTAATTTGCCACTAAACTGTTATATATGCAATTAAAATTGTATCTTTAGGAAAGCCTATATTTGTAAATTACAGTCTCTATGGGGGTTGGATAATTTTGATTGCTACTGTATATAAAATCCCATTATCATCTCAAATTAAAATCTCTTGTTTTGCATTTTGATCCAGTTTAATAAGTAGAGATGTAAAAAAGTCATGGTTGAAATCAGTTCAGATTCATTGGAAGTTCATTCAAACTAAAGGAAATGGAAAGTCAAATTGAGAGATGCTCTTTGTAATAATTATAAATTATATAAATAAATAAAATAAGTAGCTATAAAGATTCTTATTTAGATATGATATATCTCATACAGTATATAAATGTATTATTTATATACAGTAGAAGATATATAATATTCTTTAACATTATATATATGATGCTTTTCTTTTATAATGCACATGTTGGCAAATGTAGTAGGTGATCCAAATACTTCCATACTGAACATTTGTTAAAGGGGCATTCGGCAACTATTTCAGCTTAATAAAACCGTTTAGAAATCATTTGGGTGGTTTAATAACCTGTTCTGGTGAGAATGGTGATTTTCCCCGCTCCCCACAACGTTCCTAGGCGGAAAACCAACCTTGCAACATGAGGATTAACGTCCCGGTAAGTTGGAAATAGGAAGTCTCGTGAGAAGCGAGAGCGAGCAAGAAACACAAACTGCTTTATGGCAATTCGACATAAACACACACGCCGCCCTCAATGTGTATGACGTATAACCCACCTCGGTAGACATAACTCCACACGATAAAGTTGGCCGGCTCCGATAATAACAAATGCACATGAGCAGCGGTAAAAAGGGGGAGGAGGGGCCGCAAGTGAGTTTTTTTACGACATTGTTGTGAAATATACGCCTCACAGCTGTAGGGGGAGCTCGCTGAGAAAACATCCGACAACAAAAGTGAAAATCAGCGAAGAAATAGCTAGAGTTGCCGAATGCCCCTTTAAGACCATACTGTATAGGCCTACTACACAAATAATATGGTGGTATGCTATTCTATTCTGAACAAATAAGCCAGAGCTCCATGCTGTGCTTTGGAGCAGAGAACAGAGTGTGATCAGTTGAAAGACAGATGAAGTGCATTATTAATAAATGACAGAACATACAGAACAAGTGTCTGTGGGTTTTACCTGATCAATTTTATACATTTATAGGCATTTTAATTAGACATTAGTATAATTATATTGAACAATGGTAGTTAATAGTCTCTTATTGGCCTTATTGGATTAGATAATCGCATTTGAAAGATTTTACTTTCAATAAAAAAATTTGCAATAGATTTGTAAAAGGTGTTTCTACGCATGTTTGGCCTGGGTTTTTGTTGCATTTACACTGTTCTGACCACTAGGGGTCACTGTGGAGACGAGTGTCGGATTGTTTCGAAGCCTCACATTTGCTTCAATACGAAGCCTTGATCTGCCCACCAATACCTCCAGCAATACCATCTACTTCTGATCCAAAATACGGTGCAAAAATAATTAAGTCATTATTTAAACAATTAATTTTTATTTTCATTCACAAATAAAACAGTAATGAGTTATTTCACGATTGGAATCACTTCTACAGCAGAAGCATTACTCAGACCAGACTATACAGAGCAACCTCAGACTCGTAAAGATTCATTACTGAAGCTCTGGGTGTTGCTAATAAATTACAGGTCGGCGATAGGCTTGTGTGGCCAGTATGGATATTTTTCCTTGTCCAGCTTGGTCTCCGGGAAGGTGTTGTTGAGATCCTCTATGGTCATCTGGTCGAAGGGAATCATGTTCCTGAACTTATCAAGCTGCCAAGGACAAACAAGGACATTTTATTTGATCAAATCACAATCATTTTATCAATGAGTATTATGGGAAAGCTTTATTTATTAGCACAGCTCGACATATCTTCGGTTCTGTAAGAATTCAGCGCTCGTAATGTGACAGGTACAGGTTGAACTTACCCCCTTCTCATATTCGGCGATGCGAGATTTAGACGCTTCCAAGTAAGCAGCTGCAGTTTTGTTCTGAATACATTGAGACACAACATAAATATATGTGCAAAAAAACAAAACAAAAAAAACTATTCTAAAGATTTTGGCCTGGTACAGTAAAACTCCATGTATTTTCAGAATGACACCTTAACCTGCCATTACAATTAGCAAGTTTGATTCAAAACTCAGATTTTTTAAAATCTTTAATTTGCATAAGGACTTGTTCAGTGTTCAATGTTCAGTGGCCCTCCTGGAGCGACGTTTGACACACGTGATATAAAACATCTCCGGAAGACTCACAGAATCCTGCTCCTGGGAATCAATCTTTGCAGTCTGAGTGTCCACTGGCTCAGGGACCGTCAACGCAGAGAACTGGAGATAGAGAGACGGGTAGACAGAGAATATAAGACACACTGCAGAAGAAGAGATGAGGTCAGAGAGAAATCACTGGATCTCACCTTCTTCTCAAACTCATCCACCATGCCGGCTTTGGCCACAACTGTTCTGTAGTAACTCCAGTCAATGGGAGCTGGTTTCTCTGGCAAGGATGCAAGTCTGCAAGTAAACATGGTTCAGCACAAATTTATAATTGACTTGACTGATACAAAAATGTCTACATCTAAAAACCTTGACAGTCAGACTTAATTTTTAAATGTTTTTATTTGATAAAAATCCTCTTATGCTCACCAAGGCTGCATTTATTTACAGTTTAAAAAAGAAAAAAAATAATATTGTGAAGTATTATTTCCAGTTAAGATAACCATTTTCTATGCGAATATATTGCAAAATGTAATTTATTCCTCTGATGCAAAGCTACATTTTCAGCATCATTACTCCGGTCTTCAGTGTCACATGATCCTTCAGAAATCATTCTAATTCTTATCAAATAATTTGTGCTAATACATATATAGATGGATACTACTTTTATATTTAACAATTCCATCAAAGAATCCTGAAAAAAATGCATCATGATTTCCACACAAAAAATATTAAACAGTACAACTATTTTCAACATTGATAATAATCAGAAATGTTCATCAAATCATCATATCAGAATGATTTCTGAAGGATCATGTGACACTAAAGACAGGAGTAATGATGCTGAAAATTCAGCTTTGCATCACAGGAATAAATTACATTGTATAATATATTCACATAGAAAAAGAGTTATTTTAAATGGAATAGTACTTCATAATATTGCTGGTTTTAAGCATATTAAGACAACCTGCTTAAAAAAAAAAAAAAAAAAAAAAAAAAAAAAAAAAAAAAACGAAACAAGAACTAGAGATACTGAGAAACAAGAATTGCTATTTATCCATCACAGCTTTAGCAAAGTTTAGCCAGCTTGTCCATTGACCTGCACCTGACCTATGGTGTTTTGCTCAAGGGCACAAAATGATGATGGCTTATGGATCACCCCGTGCTGGGTTCAAAACATAAATCCAGCATACCTTTAAAACCATCACTCCTGTATAAACTACATGCTAGACACTGTGCAGTGATGTAGAGACTCACTTTGCTGTGATGGAGTCACTGCGGGTCTTCAAGCTGTTGAACATGGCTCTCTGGTTCGGTGGGACCCTCTCCGCAAAAGCCAGCCAGTCAATGGCCTTTACAGCTGCACGTCGGCCTGCCATCTTTCACTCCTGTCAAAACATTTTATTAAGTTATGGTTATTAAGAATAACAAAGATCTTTCACAAGTTAAGCAAACAGGTTCCAGCTGCATGTCAAGCTAATTGTACGACCAGTCGGCCAAATTTGACTTTAAGAAAACATATCATAATATCATAATTGTGAAGCCAAGCATGATAATGATTGTTTTCCACATACATGACATATAATAGATTCAAAATGTAGCCTACATATAATCAGCCACAGAATACCAACATATAGGACACTAGCCAGATGGCTCTAATGTAGCATACTAAAACACTGTTTTCGCATTTACACAGTATTTATAACTAAAGTATCACTGTTTTCTATTTTGATTACATAAATTAGGTTTATAAGAACAACTGAAATATAAAGCCTTCACTAAATGCACACAAGTCGACAAGACAAGGTCAGCGTACGAATTATATAAGATAAAGACAAAAATAACCACCACAAAACCGCGACATTTCATATAAACATGAAAGATAAAGACTAATGTTTATGGTTTAATCAAGTGAAACCAATAGTGCGCTGTATTATTTAATAAATGACTGGATTTCGACACATACTCACTGCTCAAGGATCAAGCCGCTGCAATGACAGAAGCGTGATGGCCGCCGGAGAGCGGAAGCGCGGTTAAGAAAGCAGCGCTCGTTACTGACACCCAGCGGACTGGAGAAAAGCTGCAGCGGACTTGCGGGTCCACTCAATAGTATTCTTGTCAGTTTGTCGCTTTCAGCTCACCTAAAACAAATGATTTCAATTCTTTAGATGCATCATGGACCTCATCCTAAAATTTAAAAGGCAGTTATATATATTTATATAATTTATATTGTAGCTCAAGTCAAACAGTAGAGCGTTGTTGCAATGCCAAGGTCATGGTTTCGATTCCCAGTGGACGACATCGATTTTTTGGGGTATAAATAGCCTATATAGCCAAATGGTATTCTGAAGCAATAGTCTCATCAGTGTTTTATCAGCTTTTGCATACTGAAATCTGCATATTTGTTATATTTACCCCAGGGCGTTATTTACCTTAAAGGCACTGATTTTTATTTTTACCTTATTAAATGTATGCATCATTTTTCGTGTTAAATTCTTACATTGATCAATAAATTTAGTTATAATAATAGAACGGGGCTGTTACCAATCAAATTAAATAATTTACACTGCAAAATTGCAATGAATAGCCTTATGGTGTGAGATTAATGTTTTAAATGTGTAAATATACAAGGAAAAAAAAATAATGTTAAACATGAAACTAATCTTAATAACTTGGCCGTCTTAATAACTGAGTCATTCGTTCAAAACGCTGAATCGTAATCATTCAGTAACAAAACACCGCGCTGATTGTCGTTTTCTTTTGGAACTATTTTCGTAGGTGAAATATAACTAAAACAGTCAATAATGGGTCTAAAATCTAAGTAACTTAATATAGGCTACTTGTTTATGATAATAAACATTTATGATAATTAAATAGGCTATACTTCATGACAATATTCAGCAAAACGTTGGAAGTAACTTGCACAATACTGGTGTAGACTGATTTTTAAAACATTGCAAGACGCCCCAAGAGAATCTAGGAAAAAAAAAAATATCACCATACTTCATCAGTTGATTGATTACATTAATAATTGCAAAACATTTTTGTATTACAAGTTTTCTAAAATGTTATGTTTAAATACGCAAATTAGATGTTATCTAATTAAATATGCAGCACTAATTTGCATTAATTTCTGGAACAAAAAACTGAACATTGGATAAAGCCAGGTTCAAAATTCTGTTTTATATATATATATATATATATATATATATATATATATATATATATATATATATATATATATATATATATATATATATATATATATATATATATTAGAGTCAAAGGTTTTTACAGAGGGTATTTTTTTTTTGGATATCTCTTTTTATCTTTTTATCACTCCATAAATCAGAAAATACTGTCAACAGCCAAAAATAAATACATTTTCACCCTTTTTTTTAGGAATAAAATGTTGTACATAATCATGAAAATGATATATGAACAAACCCCTCTTTAAAAACCTTTAGAATATAGATAAAACTGTAACGTTTGTTGTATTAAAGTGCTAAAGTGGAGATTTCTGGCTCAATGTAACAGGAAAAACTCATTTTGAGAAAACGGCCTTTACCGATATATACTGTAATTGAAATCTACAGACGCAAATAGATAAAGTGCTCTAAAAGATAAAGTTGAGTTAAAAGTGTATTTTGGATGTTTTCTTTCCACTAGTCTGAAAAAGAAAACACTTTATGAAAAGCCAAAAAGGACAAAATCTCAAAATTGACAGATCCATAATCCACTGTTTTTGCCTGCAGTGTTTCGCCTTAAAGTAACACTAAGTAGTTTTTCAACCTTCATAAAATATTTCCAAGACCCTTGTGATGGTACATCGACTTAAAATATGTTAAATGACACGTCTGCCATAGCCTGACAGTGTCTGTATCGCTTTTACTGGCACTATGTAACTTCGGGTTTCGGGTAGGAACCCGTGCACAAAAAGAACTACAAAATTCGACTGCTTTACGTCAAGCGCTACAATAGTCATTATTTCATTTTTCTTCGTTTCTGATGTCGCAATACATCATCCTTTCATGAAATCATGTAACATACTTTACCTTGTCTGTGGACATTGTTCATTCTAAAGCCGGTGCTGGGTAAACAGCGAGCGTGCGTGCGAAGGTAGGCTAAATTATTTCCGACAGCGGCAATGGACGATTTCGTTTCCATCCAGTAGGGCGACGGAAGAGGAAAAAATACTTGGTGTTACTTTAACGGCCACCGGTGTAGCTAAACAAGGGTTTCTGAATTCTACATAGAGCTTGTTTGATCAGTTTCAGCTACCATCAACAGCAGCATGCTCTCATTACCATGGCAAATTTACTATTTTCATTTTTATTACCATGGTAAATTTTATGGTTATGCTAAAGGTCAACAAGGTACTCCATATTGAAGTACATTTCCCCAAAATACAACACAACACAAAAATCAAATTAGCTGTTACAGTAGGCCTAATTAAATCATAGATTACCCTTACCTATCAAATAAGTAGCCTATTCAAGTATATTTTAAGTATACTTCATGTAGTAAGTACTCATTTCAATGAAGTACTTTAAAGTGTATTGTTTTACTTACTGGCCCACATTTTAGTTTATAAAAGTGTACTTTAAGTAGCTATACTTCAAGTGTAAAAGTAGTAAACTTTGAGTACATAATAGTTTTGTACTGCAACTATACTACTAAGTGAACGGTTTACTAGTCAAATATGTGTAGCACATTTTTGGTTAATGAATGAAATTACACTTATACTCTCAGTAAACCACTAGTAAGAAAACTTTTTCTTTTTTCTTTCTTATTTATTATTATGTATGTATTATTTTAGCATTCTAAGTACACTACTACTATGTTCCTATTTATTTATTATTTTTTTGTATAGGCCTACTTGAAATATAGGCCTACCTTTAACTGTGCTTTTAACTCTTTCCATTAATTTTTTTTATTTTTTATTCTAGCTTAATCTTTTATTTTATTTCATTATCAACACGTTAATGCAGGTAAGTTTCATTAAAAAAAAGCAAAAAAGTAAACAAAAAATCTGAGAAAATCGCATTTTTGTCAAATACTTTGTCCGGATGGGATTCAAACACAGATGGAGTAACGTTAGATCAAGATCATCAACAACTCCAAAGCGTCACAGTCGTTTCCTCTTCATGGGTTCAATATTTCATTAAATAACGTTAGGCAGTTTTGATCTTAAATGCTGTTTAATGTTTAATGATCGTGTTAATATTACATTTGCGTTAAGCAATCTTCTATCGCTTGTTTCAGCTTCTTCTGTGTTTTGATCAGGAGGAGATTCTGTACTAGAAGATGCGTAATAGCGCCCCCTACCGTCAGACAGTGAAAACACTGATTTCTTGAAAATTCAGTCAATGTTTGAGAAAGAGAAAAGTAGATTTAAAGTAACTTCCTATGTACACTAGCCTACACACAAATTCAGATTCTCAGAATTAAGAACATCTGTTTTCTTCACAACTCAATATTTACAAACAATGTAAGTTTATAAGACAGTATGTAAAACTGCTATTTAATAGGCTACTCATTCAAAACTATGATTCAAAAAAAATAAACACAACTACAGGCCAAGTATATAACAATTAATTATACTTTATACCTCGAACAAAAGATTGAGTACAAGCATAGGCCAAATAAACGTAGACTTTTCTGTTCGACTACTTAAGTGCAATTTTAAGTATTTTTTTCTGAGAAGAACAAAGTATCAGAGAAGTAAATAAAAAGTAGACTGAAAGTAGGCCTATACTTTCTTAAGAAACAGCACACTTGAATAAACTTCTTTTAAGGGGAGTAAACCACCCAGAACAGCAACACTTCAGATGTCCAGATGTTTTGAAATAATTATTTACAAAGCCTATATTTGAACTAAACCCCAAACCTTCCAATGTTCAGCTGCCACGTGACATTTTATCTTGACTAACATGTTTGAATGAAGTGAAGAAGTGAATGACGCAAGTTTTCTATATAAGGCACAGTCATTTTGACCCGTGCCAGTCAAAATGTCTTAAATGTCAGCTGTGACTGTCTCTGTCGGTGACTCGTTGACTTTGTGGCTCATTCTATGAAACGGACCCCTTTTCCGTTTATGACACCCAATATGTAGCCTAAGCCATAGCCTATTGAAATAGTTTTATGTCAATCCAACAAAATACATGTAGCCCACACTCATCAGCAAAACCAAAACGTATTCTTCACACAATTAAATAATAAAATAGGCGAGTGAAATGATAGATTGGATTAAAAAGAATGAACTGTACTACTGAGTACTTCTATAGGCTACAACCTACCCCTAGTGGTCACTAAGAGTAGAATGACTAGGGTGACCACCCGTCCCGCTTTGCGTTGTACCCGTACCGCACAGCTTTTTCACCCCTTGTCCCGCACGTCGCATATTGAGAAAATGTCCCACATTTTCACCAGTCTGCTGGTTTTTAATTATCATATTAAGAAAACGTGCATGCGTTCTTTTGCCTTTTAAAGAAAGCATTTTATTTATTCTTTTTGCAGCGTAGTTTTTAACCTGTATTTAAGTCAGAAGTCCAACAAAACAAATAGCCTACAACTAGCCTACAACAGCCGTTTTTAAAATCCTATCCAAATGGTTGAAAGCAAAGGAGTAAACACGGGCACTAGGTTGCGACGGCTGTCGATCAAAATGTGGAGCGGTGATTCGTTCCATGTGCTCCCTGTCAGAAAACAAATGGATAGTAAATTAAATTTTTAATTTAACAGAATTGATCAACTTGTTGCGTGCTGTGGTTGTTTTAATTCACATCCTTTCAAAAAAAATAAAATAAAATAAATAACGTTTTTGTTTTAATATATTATTAATATATAAGACTGTCAATGATCTAAATTCATGTTGGTTTATATTTTATTTGTTCATTATTTATTTTGTTGGATTTTAGTTTGACTTGGTCAGAACTGTTTTCAAAAATAGTTATATGCATGATGCCTGCTGCCTTTGGGCTCAGTGATGTTTAATTTAAATTACATGTAAAATAAAGACATTGTGATGTAATTGTGTTTTCTGGAAGGGACTTTAAGAACAATCATTTTTTTTATCAGCTGAAAGGCAGAATACAATTTTTTTTTATTACGTTAGATAAACATTATAGTTTCAGGTTATGTTTTAGTGTTGGTAACATGTCCACATTGTCACACATAAATTTATAATCGTCCCACATTTGGTTTGTTTGATGGTCGTCCTCCTACTACATTAAGAAAAAAAATCGAGAAAGACCTCATATCTTTTGGGATGCCATACGGATTGACGTGGCTGAAATTGGTGAGAAATTGACTCATGTAGTAGGCTACTCTGGGTAATTGTATTACGTCAGAGTAAATAGCGTGGTAAAGGGGCAGTGATGAAAAAATCATGATGGAGTTGATACTGTCACTAGCTCTCTCTAATCTCACTCACTCAGCGCGCGCCGCCGTTCACTCGCGTTGCGCGGGTCACGCTCGGGCCAGAGGGCGCGCGACTGGTCGACAGCAGCACACGGGGAGGAGGACCACTTTACTTCAAGCACAGATGGCACCTACGTCTTAAAGGTGAGGAAAAAACATATTGGTGGTTATTTTGTTGTATTCAGCCGGACATAATAATACCCTGCTGGCTGCTTTATTAGAGCTGATGGTGAGGGTGACTTCATGACGGATGATAAGAGCAGGTGTGATGTCTTTATCTCTTTATCTCAGCTTTGTTTGCGGTAGGCTATTATTAGGATGGGTGGTTTAAAGGTGAGATGTCCGATCATCTAGGTACTTTATCTCGTGTTTCAGGGAGTTAAGGCAGTTTTATTTGTGCGTGATTAAATGAATTAGCCTACTATAACGCTGTGCCAAAAAAAAAAAAAAAAAAAAGGTAACCTGCGGCGCGTGCAAGTTTTAGCTTGTCAAACCACTCTCATGCAGTGACATATGAAACGTAGAAATGCATAAAAAATACTTTCGTTTCTTTCGTAACAGGTGCGGATTACCGGTGCTGTTCGGGAACTGATCGCGCGTTAAAGGCTATGCGCGTGATGCTGCCGGTCAAAGTCGACTTATTATATGAACAGAACAGGATCAGAAAAAAAGAGTAATTCTGAAACTTTCATGTAAAGCTACATTGTATTGTCAAACAAATGCTGGGTCAAAGAATAAATCAATCAAACCAGTCAAATTAATTCGTCGTCAATTATTCTCGTATAGGCTAACCTACTCAACAATGATGTTTTACAATCAGAAACTTTTTATTTTGTAGCTACTGGTGTAGAGACTGCGATCTGTGTAACCTACATAAGACACAATGTAATGTAACATGATAATATAGGTATAAAATATAGTAGGCTAATAATAAAAAATCTTTTTCGAAGTGAGGAGAATTTGAGATTAAAATTAACAGTCAGAATGAAATCTATAGGCTTCTATACAGATGACAAAGACTATTATGTTTTGACTAATGCACTTCCATATGTTCAAAAATGTAAATGAAAAAGGCAAAAATGCAGAAACCATAAGATATATACACAATGGTATAGACATAACCAATAACAAAATAAAATATTTAAAAATATTTATAGCCTATACACAGCCATGATATAATGTAATTTATTATAATACAAATATAATATAAAAATATCATGCAAATAAAAAATGCAATATTGTCAAATTCATTTAATTAAAATAATGAAACAAAAATTTATTTTATTATTTCTCTTTTTTCCACTTTTATTATTATTATTTTTTTGCTTAGTCACAGGAGAATTTGGCATGGCACAAACATTACTCTAAAGCATATTAAGTTACTCAGCACTCAATCCCACAGAACAAACAGGGTTGGTGTGGCAGAATGTGACAATTTCCATGGTGGAGATTTAAAACCAGAGAAGTTTACGGCATGCAAAGTGCTTATAATCAACCTAGTAATATAAACAAGAAAAAGACTATTTAAGGAGATGTTTTTTTTTAGATAGTATTGTAAAAAGGCTGATAATTTGCTTGTTGTCTAATTCCATAGGCACTTGTGAGGAGACATAATGACAGAGGGTGCAGAGATTCATCAGACTCTGCAGCCAAACAGGGCTGATGCTGCCAGGACGTCCTCTCTGCGGGGAGTAGAAACAGATTCTGGGCCGGTAGAGACGGCCAGCTGTGAGTCAGAGGAGCCGGACCACCAGGAAGAGCAATCCTCCACTTTTCCAGAGGTGCAGCATCATTCCTCTGCAGGACCGGAGGACAGTGGCCAGGTGGCGCCTGAGGGTGGCTGGGGCTGGGTGGTCGTCGCTGCTACCGTTCTGGTCTTAGCCATGACTCTGGCTTTCCCTTCTTGCATCGGGATATTTTACACAGACTTGCAGAACGACTTCCAAGCCAGCAACACCGAGACATCATGGGTGCCAGCTATCATGATGGCAGTGCTGCATGCATGCGGTAGGGAGGGTTCTCTGATACGAACCGATTCATGCATTTGATCCATTAGTTCATCCGCGCTTTGTGACGCAATCCTCACGGCGCTCCCGCATTCACCCTCACCACAGGGTCAGATACAGTATCTTAAAAACACTTCTATCAAGTTACTGTACTAATCAGTTGTGCAACACTGATCTGTTTCATAACATGAAACATAAACAGGCACAGAGGTCAGAGGATGACAGCGGTGGTCTGTTCACTTCCAGCGCTCTTGAACTCTGGGATTGTACTCAAGTTTTTTGGCCATCTTAAAGGGTTAGTTCACCCCAAAATTTTAATTATCCCATAATTTACTTACCCTCAAGCCATCCTAGGTGTATATGTATACTTTCTTTGTTTCAGAAACAACACAATCAGAGTTATATTAAAAAATATCCTGGCTCTTCCAAGCTTTATAATGGGAGTGAATGGTGCCTGAGATTTTGAAGCCCAAAAAAAGCGCATCCACCCATCATAAAAGTACTCCATACGACTCCAGGGTGTTCAAAAAGGGTTTCTGAAGCGAAGCAATGGGTTTTTGTAAGACAAATATCCATATTTATAACTATAATCACTGGCTTTGGGTAACGGCCATACGCGAGTCTAGTTCCGGTGGAAGAGTGACCTTTGACCCGACGCATTACATAGGATATAGGAGTAGCGTAATCTTAGGTGACAGTAGACGCCTCTCAAAGTTCAAACAAATAGGGCTGGGCAACAAACTCAAGCTGCTCCGACATTTCTCTGTAAAAATTCTCATTTTAGGCTTCTAATTCATGACCGGTGTTTTGTTTTACTCTTTCCTCTGTGCTTCTGCGTTCGTCAATACATCATCCACCGGGAACTAGACTCGCTTACAGCCAGAAGCCAGTGATTATAGATTATAAAGTTATAAATATGAATATTTTTCTGACAAAAACACATCACATCGCTTCAGAAGGCCTTTATTAACTCCCTGGAGTCGTATGGATTACTTTTATGATGGATGGATGCACTTTTTTTGGGCTTCAAAATCTCAGGCACCATTCACTCCCATTATAAAGCTAGGAAGAGCCAGGATATTTTTCAACTCCAATTGTGTGTGGCTGAAAGTCGAAAGTCATAAACACCTAGGATGGCTTGAGGGTGAGTAAATTATGGGATAATTTTCCTTTTTGGGTGAACTATCCCTTTAAGTGTGATTCTAAATCGTAAGGAGTACACATGCTCAGTCATGACGCTGCATTAGAAACAAGTGGGGGAAATCTTCACAGGGAAATTCATCCAGTCATTGCGGTACAACTCAAAGAATAGCTGACGTGGAGAAAAGGATTTGGGGACTGGTATTTTTAATCAGCTTAATGCAGCTCAGTATTCGTTTCTAGGCAACAGTGTCTGAGTTCAAAGTACACTATGCAACTATTACAATCCATTAGCATGGGTTACATAACAGTAGAATATACAAACGGTGTATATGCACAATAATTTAGTGAACTGTAGTGAACATATACAAATATTGAGTAGTGAACACTGCATAGGGACAGTCAGCTCTGAGTCAGGGAGGAGATTGCTATTGCTATTATATTGCTGATCTGGTTCTGGAACAGCTAAGATGCTCTTCTGTGAGAAATGTTTATTTGTCTTTCCTGCCCTTTCTCTTTGCAGTCTGCTGGACAAGTTAGTGCCAAAGACAATGTTAAGGTGATCCCTATTGGTTTATTTTCACACAGTGCTGTGACACCTAAAGTATTCATTTAAGCGGTGCAAATGTTCAATCTCCCTTGGGGTTTTAAAGAGCTTGAAGTAATTTGCACTATACTAACTGCTGTGCTCAGTGGGTGCAGAGTGTCACATCAAATCAAGTTTCTCATTTTACAAACAAAAGGAAAAGGGGCAAAAGTATGACATTGTGTGGCACTCATTTTCCCTCTTGATATGATACCCACTTAGGTATAACTCAATCGATAAAATAGCTTTCTAAAAGTGTGTCGTTTTTTCTTATCCCAGATTAATGTGAAAGACAGCTCTAAGTTAGCCTTAAGGCTTGTTTCATGAAAAGTAAACCATTTCAGGACATTGCTCTGTTTGTTTGAGTCGTGTCAACATGTCAACCAATGGCGTGAGTTTGGGGCAGGACCAGGAGGATCACTATAAAAAAATATTCCAGTATAAATGACTAATTACTTACTAAAAATGTTGTGTTTAATACTGTCATTTATAGTGCACTAAAATATACTTGATGTCATTTATATTTTAATGCTCATGCTAACTTTTGTCAACTTTACAACAAGTAAATCCACTTCACCAGCTATATACTCTTAGACAGCAAGGCCATAGAAATATACAGAGCTACCGCAAAAACGGAAATGCAAAGGCAAATTTCTAAAGATGGCTGTCCGCATAAGGTCTATGTTCACTTGTAGTATGGTTGCAGTACAAACGTTTACTTCTGTTACACTTAAAGTATACTCACTTTTATACACTATAAGAATACACTAAAAAGTAACATTGAAATACAGTAGTACACTTACAGTGCAAGTATATTACTAGTACATTGATATTAGTATACTTAATAAAATGAACTTGAAGTGTACTTACCGGTATTTTTGTAAAGGCAATTAAGTGCACTTCTTTTTCACAAGGGACCAAAATGTGAATAGTGATGTAAGTTTTACAGTTGAGTCCATATCATCCAATATTGTTTATTACAACAGGGCCACATTTTACTATTTTTTTTTTTTTCACGAATACTTAATTCGTGGCCACAATATGCATTTTTCCCCCCTCCCGCATGTCATAAAGTGATACGACGTAGGGGCAACGGTAACCCATATTCAGAATTTGTCCTTAGTAGTGAACACACATATACACACACACACACACACACACACACACACACACACACACACACACCCTGCAAACAGTGGACACACCCACACACCCGGAGCAGTGGGCAACCATTTTTGCTGTGGCGCCTGGGAAGTGATTGGGGGTTTGGTGCCTTGCTCAAGGGCACTTCAGTCACTTCCTGGCGGTATTGAGAATCAAACCCATGACCTTCGGGTTACTGGTCTGACTCTCTAACCATGTGCAGGTCTCCGTATAAACCCAGCCCATGTTCAGGAGGGCAGTACAATATTACTGTATTGAAATGGCAGCCTAATTCCATAATCAAATGTAAACATTTCTATCAAAGCCTATCAAATACAATGAATGAACTTTAATTTGCATATATAGTGTTTTAATACCAAATGTAAATAGACAGTGGTTTGAGTGAAAACAACAAAAAACTATTGTTTGTCATCATCTGCATATGTGGGAGCGTGAGGAGGACATTAAACAGGATCATCTGTAAGTCAATGTGCGCTATTGTGCGCACACCGTAACCAACCATGTTCATTATTGTTCATATTACAATGCCATTGTCTTTCCGTAGGCCCCATATGTAGTGTTCTCGTGGAGCGCTACGGTTGCCGTGCAACAATAATCATCGGCGGGATCCTGAGCGGACTGGGAATGGCAGCCAGCTCATTTGCACAGACAATGGTAGAGCTGTATATCACTGCTGGCATTATTACAGGTGGGTATATATTACCTTCACAGAAACAGTGGTGTGAAAATTATTCTTGCTCAGTAGGATGAACCACATGAAATGGACTGAATTATCATCTTTCCTTTAGGAATGGGATTCTCTTTGTCTTTCCAGCCATCGATCACCATGATGGGCCACTACTTTGTGCGTCGTAGGGCATTCGCCAACGCTCTGTCTTCCACTGGCACTGCACTCGGGCTGAGCACCCTACCATTGCTGGCCAACTATCTGCTCAGCAGCTTTGGTTGGCGGGGCAGTTTTCTGGTGCTGGGAGGGGTTCTGCTGAACTGTTGCGTTTGTGGGGCCGTGATGCGCCCCCTTGGGGACAAACCAAAGACAGAAGCCAGAACCGGACCTACGGACAATCACCACCTCAAAACCAATTGCCTTTCCGTTCATCAGGAAAGAGAGAGTCTGAAGGGCCGCCTACGGGCCACTCTCTCCACCGTCATGCCTTTCCTGCGCAGACACATGGCTTTTGACCTACTGTGCAGTAACCCATACTTCTGTGCCTATGCTCTTGGGGTGTCCTGGATGATGCTGGGCTTTGTGGTGCCCCTAGTTTACCTGGTTCCCTATGCCACCGCACACGGTATGGAGCAAGACCGGGCCGCCCTACTGATGGCCATCCTCGGATTGATCAACATCACCATTCGGCCCGCGACAGCGCTGGTTTTCGGGCTGCCCCGTTTCCGAGGAAACCATTGCTTTGCTTATCTGTTTGCCACGGCGGTGCTGATCAACGGGTTGAGCAACTGCATCTGTGGGATGGGAACAAGTTTTTCAGTACTACTGGCGTATGTTATAGTGTTTGGGTTTTCTATGAGCCTTGTTGGCTCCTTGTTGTTCACTGTACTTATGGACACGGTCGAGATGAGCCGCTTCCCATCCGCCCTGGGCCTCATCAGTATTATGGAGAGCATCATGCTACTGCTTGGTCCACCATTAGCAGGTGATGTAATGTTTCTACAGTTGATGTCTCTGACGTACTACATTTATTAGTGGGTGAAAGCAGAATGCCTGCTTGTATTTGTCAAGGCCAACAAATATTCACCCTCATGTTGTTTTAAACTCATGTGATTTTTTTGGGAAGTACTTACACTTTACATGGTGCTCTTCTCAATAAAACAAGTACAATGAGCTCTCAAGCTCCTAAAGGAACAACAACAACAACAAAGAACATAAATGTAGTTCCTCTAGTGCACTATGTAGACTCCCAACTCATGCACTATATCAAAGACTATAGATATACCAAGACGGTTCACTCATATTACTACGAATGGGAGAAACTGTAACGTGCAATATGGCGGAATAAGGCCCGCCTTCTAAATAAAAGAGCCAATTGCCAATTGATAAAGTCATTGTGTCACAGTAGCTGTTTTTAAAGCTTCAGTTCCCATAGAAAGCTTTTAGGATTTTTAATGCTACTTGAGCGTAAGAAACAACATTTATGAGACAGCTCATGTCAGATTTGATTCCTGATTTGAAAAACGTTATTTAAATGCGAGTTTGTCAAGCAGTTGTTAAAATTTTGCTATTTCTTCATACGTGTAGATAGGAGTTGCTCTTGCATGAGTAAAAAAGCTCCCTAGAGTAGGGTGACAGTCCCGAAATTAGGAGCTTTGTTCCTGCGTCCTGCAAGAAGTAAGCAGTTATGTCTGTATTATTTTTTCTTCCCTGAAATTACAATATCACAATAAGAATTATATTAAAAAATACGACTGCTGTTTAAAAGTACATTTGTGCAGCCATCAAATATAGAGCGGGGGAAAGTAACCAACTAACACAATCGTAGAGAATGATTTTTCCGCTGATGATGACTAGACAGAGCAAAGGAATCAGTGATGACCCCATCAAAAGTTGTTAAATAAAGCTAGACGAGCCAGGACTTCATCTAGACACATAATGCATGGATAAGAACCCTAATAATGACCCTAAGTTAAGTGATGAGATCGTCATTTGCAGGCTGGTGTCCAGAACATTGAGCGCAGGGAATCCTCTCCAGTTACCATTACCATGGTAACTCAAATGTCAAGGCACATGGAAGGTCTGCTCTCACAGCTAAGGCACTTTATATGATGAACCGATTGAATTTTAAAGTGTTTTTTTTTTTCACATAAACATTGATCAGCAAACATGCTGATCAGTAACACATGAGGAGTGAACCTCATTGGATCTTGTGTAAGCTCAAACATGCTGCGTAACAAGAGAATGAACCTTATTGGTTCTTGCTGAAGCTCAAACATGCTGCGTAATACGAGAATAGGCCTAAACCTCATTGGTTCCCGCACGTCAAGTGAACATGCTTGAGCTTCCGTTTACCAGATCTGATGTATGTGTTGATGAATTTTATGTGAATAAAAGCTTAAAATGAAATATGTTCATCATATGAAGCGATCGAGTCTCTTCAGAAACTTTAGACTAAACCGCTCGATTCATATGTATTAGTTGTACGATCTCTTCATGAACAAAATGACAAAGTTGTAGTTGCGTGGACTGTCAATGGAGAAACAGAAATCTCTCAGATTTCATTTAGAATATCTTGATTTGTTTCGAAGATGACCAGTTTTGGGTGAACTAACCCTTTATGTAATTCACAATGATTCATGGATTGAGTTGTTCACTTCCTCAAAAACAGATGTTAAAGGGATAGTTCACCCAAAAATGAAAATGTTGTCTTTTAATAATCCTCATGTTGTTCCAAACCTGTATATGAGTTTCTTTTTTCTGTTGAACACAAAAGAAAATATTTTAAAGAAAGTTGATAACCAGACAGTTGATGGTAGCCGTTGACTTCCATAGTAGGAAAAAATACTAATGGAAGTCAATGGCTACCATCAACTTATGCTGGGTACACACCAAAAGATAATCGGGCTGATTTTGGGCCGATTTTCCCCCTTCCGACGACAATCCTAGCTATGTCCCGAGTATCTTGATGGTTCTACAGATTATCATATCAGATTTTCCCTTGGTGTGAGGTGTGGTAAGAGTGTCCGAAGAACCTGCTCAGAAGAACGTTGGAGTCGCCCCAATCGCGAACATGTTAAATATTTACGATCAGAAATCCTGATGTGTGGGAGGAACCCCGAGGACAAACCCAAACAAATATTACCCAAACCCTTTTTTTTTTCCCGTGAATTTTCTGTGAAAATAATTCCAAATACTATCATCGCAATTTCTTCCTGCATATCATCCGCAATGCTTATTCTGAAGTCTCGCAAGATTTCAGGTGTTCACAGTCGAGACTGAGCATGAGTTTTTGTCCTCATGTTGGTCTATCACATTTTGAAAATCTTATAAGATGTAAAAAAATCTTTTGGTGTGTACCCAGCATTACTCTTTACCGACATTCTTTAAAATATTTCTTCTGTTGAACACAAAAGAAGATAAACTCATACAGGTTTGTATGAACTAACCTTAACTAACTCTTCCGTTCAGTACTTGTGTACTTTATTTCATCCATGCATTTTCCTTTGTGAAATGCACATGGAGAAAATGAATGGAAAAATACTTCTGGGGATCGACTTGAAAGTAATTTTTGTGGCTTATTATGCTTTTTTTTTTTTTTTTTACAGGAATCCTGGTTGACACCACTAGGCAATACGCTTATGTGTTCTTTGCCTGCAGCATAACCGGGTCCACAGCTGGTCTCTTCATCATGTTGTCCTTCTACTGGCTGGACAAAAAGAAAGACAGAGAGGTTAAGAGCTCCTCCACTCATAAAGACACTAATACACTGAAGCCAAGCATTAAGATGACCATAGACTGTGAATATAGTCCAGTGCCTTTGCAAAGTAAGAATGACAGAGATAGAGAGACTGATGTGTGATGTGTGCCAAGACACCACCTTGAGTGCATTTTACCATAGTCTTTTCCCATCCTCCTCTTATTGGTGGACAATCAGCTGTATTTGCCATAGACTGTGTACACAAGAGATAACGCATAACATTTCCTGGACTGCTGTAGTAAATGGATCAGACCAGAATTGCAGGTCTAACTGTCCATAGTGCCATATCGTCACCTTCCTAAAATAATTGCCCAAGTCATTTTTTCAGGTTTCTCAGAAAACACAAAAAACGGAACCTAACTTCAGAGGCCGAGTAGATTTGTGTTCTTCTTGATGCAACTGCCATCTTGAAAAGCTTGTAAAATTGCCTAAGTCTCATTGTCTTTTGACTTAGGCAAAATAAAACGGCCTAAGTCACATTTGGCCATTATACTACAGGGATAGAATTGCATGATCTGTTCAACTGAAGATGTGGGCAATTTTACCAGAGGTGGCAAGCATCATGAGAAGATGACTTATCCAAAAAAATCATTTTTGTCAAAAAATGACTTAGGCAATTATTTTAGGAAGGTGACGATATGGAACTGTAATCACGTCAGATCATCTCACAAAAACATTTTTTGAAAATACAGTTTCTGTTATTACTACTTCAGGATTACTGACAAATGCTAGTTGCAATTGACATTCATATTACTGTAACGTGAATGTAGAAAACACTGAGAATGTGCAAGACAGGGTCATGCAATGAATGTTTTTTAAAATGATTTCTAGATGCCTTAAATGATAAATATTATATATATATATATATATATATATATATATATATATATATATATATATATATATAATTTTTAGTTTTGTATAGACGCTGCTTTTTAAAATCAGTAATTTATTTATATATTTGTATGTATTAAAGAAAATGTATGCATTTGTGTTGTCTCAGTTTTCCTTAACTAAGCGCTGTTTGTGCTTGCTCTTCTGTAGTCAAATCATGCTGTAGAGGAAAAGTGGCACATTCCTCCAGTTGTGCCATATGTTTGTTTTAGGGTGTTCACACTTGGCAGGTCTGGTTTGAAACGAATAGCGATTATTTGAAGGTGTGAACGCTATCTGAACCCTGGTGCGCACACAAACAAGCAGACCAAGAACCACATTTCAGCTTCCAAATGAACTCTAGTGTGGTTCATCTGAAATATGATCGCAACACTGACCAAAGACATCTAAACTAACCAAAAACCGGATGTGATGTCACAAGATGCGACCCTAAAAAGGACAGATGCTCAAGCATTGAAGTTACGTTGCTCATTACTGTTACGTCAGTAGTGCAGAGAAAATTGTATAGAATAATATCAAAGAAAACAAGAAAATCCAGATAACCAGAGAGCAGAACTGAGAGACAACACAACATCCCACAAAAGAAAAGACCTGACAAAGAACACAGGAAACACAAGGGCTTATAAAGGGAAACATTAACATTACAAGACACAGCTGAATGTAATCGCAACAATCATGAGCACACGCAAAGCACACTGGGAAATGAACTTACAGTGCAAAAGCACAGGAGTCCAGAGGTGCCTGAGGTGGATGTAACAATTACAGTTCGGTACAGGCTTTAGAGCTGCATCTTCTGTTTTGACTCATTTACACGTTTTATGAACTCTTTGTAAGTTCTTTCTTAGCTGGTAAAAAAATAAAAAAATAAACACCATATGCACATAAACATCAAGCGCAGTTTGGGTAAATCCCAATTCTCTGTCTTCCCCTTAGTTTTGCATGTTCACGTGAGCGTAAGGGCTATCCCAATTCTCGTTTTGATCAAGAGGAACTTGATGTCTCTAAGAACCACAAGAGGGCGTCATGTTGTGACTTGTGCAAGATAAACTCTCTCAAGCCCTATACCGAATCATTCAAAAGCACATACAAACTAACTTTTAATACATGCTTGTACAATTTTTACATTAAAGGTGCAAAAGTTCTTATAGGATTAATCTTTGTTTTAATTTTTACCTCACAAAACAGCTGTTTTAACTTTTGTAACTTTTTTGCACTGTTGTAGGACTTTTATATCCACTGTATAATATTTCCTCTCTTCAGATGAACACAAAGGGCCTCAGTCATGAAACAAACACGAGCAGAATGAATTTGTGGAAACCCTTTATAAAGCCTTTCTGACAAAATTTCAGATTCATGAAAGTGGATTCAACAAGTTAATTTGCCCATATTGGTAATCTTTGGTAAGATAGAGGTAAGGTTAAACTCACACATTATAAATCAAAAAGACCAGGTAGACAAAGACATAGTCCACTAACATTAAATCATGCAGCCATTTTAATTGAGTGTATCAGGAGTATCATATTTAAGTTCTTTACAGTACAGGTTGTGTGCACCATGTTACCTTTCCACTCTTTCCCAACAATTAACTAAATCTAAATAAAATGCTGAGATCCTTCCATGAAGTATCCTTCCTTACAGAGCTCAAGAAATGGTTTAATGTCTGTCAGTAGGTCACTCTTAAAATGTCAACCATGTTACCATGATTACACAGTAAAAGAAAAGTGGATTTTTGTGAAAGTATCTACATTCAATTCTATAGTAAGCATCTTAATGTTTCAGCATGGGTACTATAGGTCAAACTATAGATTAGTCAACCATTTCTGAAGGCACAAGTACACCATATTGCATAACATTGATGACGATCACACTTGTAAAATTTCACGAATTTCCCAGACTGCCATTTACTGTATGATTATGAAAGAAACCTTAACTCAACACTCATTTTATCCCTTTATTTATTTGCGCATATTAGACAGCCAATTTTACATCTTAATATATGCTTTTAAACCAATGCACAGTATGTAAAATTCAATCCTTGTGTCAAAACATGCCATAACATTTCTGAAATAAATTAAACAGCAAATCAGCCCAATTCTATTATCTACAGGCTTTACTGGGCAATGCTGCTATGTTTACAAATCTATATACATGAAATATAACAAGACAGCCAACAAAAGTGCGTGTGAAATCAAAGACTCAAGGGGTAAATAAACACTAACAAGTGCTCCTATACCTGAAGTTGAAGCTTTGCATAAATTAACTGAACTTAAACACTGTGACAAACAGAAGTTGGCTTCCGTTCCATGAGTGAAATAAATAAACCGTGAATATCAAACTCACCAGCAGATCCAGAGGCACATGGGATAGAAATGAGGTTCGTACAACCACTGACGAAGTTCTGTGACGACGGTCACATTGCACAGAAACTGATTTACAGTCGAAGCAGTTTGTGTGTCAATACAGGGTGATGATGACCATGAGATCTTACACAGTAAACACTTCATAACTGTGGAAGTACAGAGTGGCAAATGCAGAAATCAGTCTTGGAAACATAAATACTTTTCAAAGCCCTAAAAGAGTGGTTGCATTATGCAGACTGGTGTCCAGCCAGCTGGGTTAATAATTCATTAAAGGAGCTTTTAAAGGTAGGTGAAGTTGTGTAACATGAAGGTTTTCTTGCATTCATTCTAGTTAAACACATCTGCTGACCTCCACATTAAGACCCTTTACTGAACCTGTAAACAGTGAACATGTAAATCAAGGCTGAGGGGACGTTCAGATCTCACACATGCCCCAAACACTCATACAACACACACACACACACACTCATCTGTGTACAGCATACAGTGACGTTCACCTCAAAGAAAATCCCTTTTCATTCTTTTTAATCGTTTATATATTTGCTAAACATCTTTTAAATTGTGTGGCTCACTAAAAACACTCACACTGAAGCTGAGGTCCGACTCGGACCCTTGTCGTTTTGCTGGCTTTAAGTGAGACCTCGTGAGGACAAGAGAACCACGTGGGACGCTCCTCCCACGCCTGACATGTATCTGTCAGACGCGCGTCATCGCAGTCTCTCTTACGCACACACTCACACATTCTCTCTCTCTATCGAGTGTCCTCTCTGTTTCCCCAAAGTGTCTGAGCTTGTGTGGAGGTGGAACGTCTGTCACACGCTGAGAGGGAGCATGCCGGGAGGAGACACGGCTCGTGGGGAAGCCATGGCGGTCAGGGCACCAGAGTCCAGTCCATTTACAGTCCTGTGTACAACAGCCATGAGCAAAACATCAATAAACAAAACACTCCACCATTGAACTTTTCAGCAATAATATTTTCACTATCAGAGGGGGCTGCACACTGCTCTAGCCATGACACTTAACCTGGGATGTGATCAGAGCACTATCATCATCAACTATAAAAGAGGACACCATTATCGCTTTCATGGTACTTTGTAGTATGCAAAATGGACATAAGGTTTTCTGGTAGTCACACACTATTAATGTCAAATTAAATTAGGACTGTTTATGTGTACTACATAACGGGGCCTAAACAGGGTTCGGGATTGTTTTGCAAACGCAGTAATTCCCACACACACACATCTTAACTACACATAATGGGTGAAAGTATACCACAAAATGAATAACTAAAAATTCATCAACTAAATTACACTTGCAACAAACACATTTGCAGAAAGCATACGCATAAAAAGCAAAATAATAACCCTAATTTTAGAAAAGATCCATTTTCAAAAGCACAAAATAACATTTAGTAAAGTTAAAAAAAATCTAAATTACGGTATACAGTATATTTACAGTCTGTGAAAATGAAAACATTAAGTACACTTAAAAATATATTTTTAAACAAACATCATAATTATAAATTATTACAATAATAAATGAAACCCAAAACAATTAAAAAGCATAATTTACAAAAGTGTGTTGTCCCTGTAATTGTAGTTCATATATATAAGAAGTGAGATTTCAATGATATTTTGACCACTGAACTAGGAAATGTCCCTGGTTTACATTTCAGAAATCTGGTTACCTTAATTTGGACGTTACTTGGAGAATAAGAACAAAACAAAAAACAACCCCTATAATTATTATGAAGGTGAACGGGTCAAATGTGGTTTAAAAACAGCAAAATATGTTATCAGAGCTGAGAGTACTTATTAGAAAGACTTTGTTAGTTAAAAATAAATCTAACTAATAATAATAATAATAATAATAATAATAATTATACAGGTCCTTCTCCAAAAATTAGCATATAGTTCATTATTTTCCATAATGTAATGATAAAAATTAAACTTTCATATATTTTAGATTCATTGCACACCAACTGAAATATTTCAGGTCTTTTATTGTTTTAATACTGATGATTTTGGCATACAGCTCATGAAAACCCAAAATTCCTATCTCAAAAAATTAGCATATCATGAAAAGGTTCTCTAAACGAGCTATTAACCTAATCATCTGAATCAACTAATTAACTCTAAACACCTGCAAAAGATTCCTGAGGCTTTTAAAAACTCCCAGCCTGTTTCATTACTCAAAACCGCAATCATGGGTAAGACTGCCAACCTGACTGCTGTCCAGAAGGCCATCATTGACACCCTCAAGCAAGAGGGTAAGACACAGAAAGAAATTGCGGCATGCCATGGAGGCAATCAGCCTGTGGCACTGCTGAGGTGTTATGGAGGCCCAGGATGCTTCGATAGCGGCCTTAAGCTCATCCAGAGTGTTTTGTCTTGCGTCTCTCAACTTCCTCTTCACAATATCCCACAGATTCTCTATGGGGTTCAGGTCAGGAGAGTTGGCAGGCCAATTGAGCACAGTAATACCATGGTCAGTAAACCATTTACCAGTGGTTTTGGTACTGTGAGCAGGTGCCAGGTCGTGCTGAAAAATGAAATCTTCATCTCCATAAAGCTTTTCAGCAGATGGAAGCATGAAGTGCTCCAAAATCTCCTGATAGCTAGCTGCATTGACCCTGCCCTTGATAAAACACAGTGGACCAACACCAGCAGCTGACATGGCACCCCAGACCATCACTGACTGTGGGTACTTGACACTGGACTTCAGGCATTTTGGCATTTCCTTCTACCCAGTCTTCCTCCAGACTCTGGCACCTTGATTTCCGAATGACATGCAAAATTTGCTTTCATCCGAAAAAAGTACTTTGGACCACTGAGCAACAGTCCAGTGCTGCTTCTCTGTAGCCCAGGTCAAGCGCTTCTGCCGCTGTTTCTGGTTCAAAAGTGGCTTGACCTGGGGAATGCGGCACCTGTAGTCCATTTCCTGCACACGCCTGTGCACGGTGGCTCTGGATGTTTCTACTCCGTCCACTGCTTCCGCAGGTCCCCCAAGGTCTGGAATCGGTCCTTCTCCACAATCTTCCTCAGGGTCCGGTCACATCTTCTCGTTGTGCAGCGTTTTTTGCCACACTTTTTCCTTCCCACAGACTTCCCACTGAGGTGCCTTGATACAGCACTCTGGGAACAGCCTATTTGTGCAGAAATTTCTTTCTGTGTCTTACCCTCTTGCTTGAGGGTGTCAATGATGGCCTTCTGGACAGCAGTCAGGTCGGCAGTCTTACCCATGATTGCGGTTTTGAGTAATGAAACAGGCTGGGAGTTTTTAAAAGCCTCAGGAATCTTTTGCAGGTGTTTAGAGTTAATTAGTTGATTCAGATGATTAGGTTAATAGCTCGTTTAGAGAACCTTTTCATGATATGCTAATTTTTTGAGACAGGAATTTTGGGTTTTCATGAGCTGTATGCCAAAATCATCAGTATTAAAACAATAAAAGACCTGCAATATTTCAGTTGGTGTGCAATGAATCTAAAATATATGAAAGTTTAATTTTTATCATTACATTATGGAAAATAATGAACTTTATCACAATATGCTATTTTTTTTAGAAGGACCTGTACTTAAAACTAATAATAATAATTTCTAATAACAACAACACTACTACTACTAATATCTCTAATATTTAATATCTGTTAAATATATTTCAAACACAAATGTCAACCTGTGCAGGTCTGCTAAACAGACAACAGCAATCCAAACACTTACGTCTTGTCAAAATACGTAGTGTGGAGTGAATGAGAGAACTTGGTTGCGTTGCTGTTGATGAGGTTTCCATTTCCTGTGGCGTAACTTTTCCTTGCTGCCTGGTCCTTGGCAAAGTTCCTACAGGCAGCAAGTTTAGACTCAAGAGCCTGCACAAAAACAGACACCCCATGTTTTCCCATCAGTATTTTATTTTAAATCTGTTTTGATACAGGTATCATTTTTAAGTGTTAAAGTGTCGCACACCGATCAGTTTCATGATTAAAGTATTCAGTAATTACCCCGACTTTCCGCAGGAGGTCACCGACGATGTTAAGGGCTGAGATGCGTGCAGATGGTGTGAGGGGAGAGTTTCCATAGCCATTGGTCAACGCTTTGGAGAGAAGAAAAAAAATAAAGGTAACAAGGATGTTACTGCTGTCAGTCAGACACTGTTAAAATAACATGAATATCAATGGCTAATACAATGTTGGTATCATTATTTACATACAATCATACAAATAAAAACAAAAAGAAAATGTATCCGAGTATCCACTGAAAAGACTGTTGGTAGATGTTTGAACGGATGCAAAGGAAACCACCTCTACTGTTGATCGGCTAAGAAGGGAGAGCTATTGGTTGATACTAATAAACTCAATGACAAAGAACACCAACCTTTGGAAGCGATGAAAGGGTGGTCCATGGTCTTATTCCCTACAGGTGTGGCCGGGAGGGACAGGGACGCTTGCACGGCAGAGTCTGTCTTATCAATGTCTAGGGTGGGAGAGCTGGGGGCCGACATCCTGACAACATCTGAAGTCCTCTCTCGGACAGCCAACTCTTGCCGCAAGTCTACGTGAACATGAACATTTTGCACTGATAAGCCAGAACAAACTGAAATGGAATGTTTTGTTCAATTCTTCACTTTGATAGCATCTGCAAACATATTGATTACCACAGAAAAACATGTTTGTTTGATAAGATGGCATTACAAAACCTGTCGGCGGAGATTTTGGTTTCGATTTCTGTCCAGAATACCTTGACTTCTATTGTAAGTTCATGGCAACATTTTTGATTGTTTTTAAAGTAAAAATTGACAACGCTGGAACGTTGTCGTGTTTCTTATAAATGATTTATGCGCGCACCTCTTTTTTAAAAATGAATGTGCTCTCATAATAAGGTCGTCCAAAAGCCACACGAGTTTCAATTCCTCCCCTCCAGCAACCAGTCACACACACAAAATCATTTAGGTTTACATGGGACACTTCTACAATACAATCCATTCCCAATTGACAAAATCAAGTCCTGTCGTACATGTTTCTGCCTCATTTGATAAATTGCAATTGGGAAGAAAACTTGGTCGTAATTTCCGCTTAATCTCCTTGAAAAGCTGAGCAATGAGTCAGTTTGTGTGAGCTACATGCCTTTAATTGCAGTGCTGCACTGAAGCGTGTCCTGTAGCAGGGCTTGACATTAACACCCGCAAACCTGCCAAATGCGGGTGGATTTCAGAAGTGGCGTGTAACGCAGTCACTCTCACTAACCACTTTGGCGGCTTGAATTTTGGCGTGGGAATATTGTGCGCATTGCACATAATTTGACTCATTCCCGCCGGTTTTGTGCTCAAAGTGCGCGCACAATTCCGCCTCTCAGCACTACATTGAGTGACTGTTTAAGCGCAATAAGCAGCGAAAAATTAAATGCACACAAAATAATGTCAAAATGCCGGTTAACCGCGAGATATGTTGCTTCTTCACCGCGGTAAGAAAAAAAATCCCATACCGTCACAGCCCTAGAGATAATATTAAAAATATCTATATGGCAGTTTTTCCCATGGTATTGATGTCAAAATAGTGGCCAGTGAAAATGCTGAGTAGATAGTAACTTTGGAAAACCACGAGCCACAGTGGCTGGTGAGCAAAAAAAGTTAATGTCAAGCCGTGTAGTAAAGTTTACCTCTAGCTTCATCCTTCAGCCTCTGCACTGAAACCAGGAGCGACTCCTTCTCGTCCAGTTCGCTCTCCAGGAAAGCGTTCCGCTCTATCGCCTGGTTTAGCCTCTGTTCAAAGTCCTCCAGAGATGTGATGGTGGCCCTGCACAAATCCAGACTGTCATTGTAAATATATCTTTAGCACAACACTTGCTTCATGCAGTGTGGTCAGGGTTTGTTGGACATTAGTGCCGTGTAAGCTAGTCTTGTCCCATTTCTAAACAGTCTATACAAAAGTAGTCTAGCAAATCAGAGCAAAGTTAGTTTAGAATGACAAAATGTTGTCGTGTACCTCTTGGCTCTCTCCAGGTCGTCGTTGGCCTGCTCTAGCTCTCTGACATATTTGTGCAGCTGTTCCTTGATGCCACGCGTCTGGACCAGGTCGTCCTCCAGCATTGAGACCTGCTTATAGCTCTGGGCGTACTGCTGCTCCAGTTTATCCTGCAGTCAGGGACACAGGGGAGACATAGTCTGAGTCACCAACCCTCATACACTATTTGAACTTTCTGACAATGGCTGGTGAGAAAACATCAGCTATAAATACTTTCTTAAAAAAAAAAAAAATGCAGTTTGATGGTGTGTTTGGAAACTTGCTTATGACAGTGGGTATATTTTTTTCCTTGCAGTGGCACAATGGTGACAAAAAAATATTCGTTTTACTTGCATTTGTCTTAATTATTGGTCAACTGTCCGTCTCTTAAATGAGGAACAGGAAAATGAGGAATATCAGTAACCATGGCAACCTTCCCGACTTCTCCTGTAGGTAACCTACTTTACCCACTCCATTTCTTTCAGTCTAAATGAGCATATTGTTTTGAACCATGGTAAAATAATGAGTGTCCTATATTTTCCAAAATAAATGCAAGGACAGTGGGCAAAGGCTAGTTCTGTTTTGGAGAATCTGATCAGTTAATGATCGTGCTTTCTAGGATAGCACAAGCAATCAGTTTAAATGTTATTCGGGTAAGTCGACCTTGCCCAAATATAAGCAAGCTGTATAAATCAAGTGTTTACCTAAACTCAAGCCATTATCAAGCTATTTCTGTCAGGGTCTTAGAGGATCAACTGTGCTATAAGTGAACTTTTCTGCTGAGCCATTAGCCTTCTATTTTCCTTCTCTTCATCCAGACATCCAATTACAGCGCACTTGGGATTAACCGAGACCCTTGACAGCTCTCACACTGGGCTATGCCGCATCACAGCACTGTGGGGTGTCCTTGACTGAGAACATGGGCTACACTGCACTGATCTTTTAGAGATAAAACTGCAGATTAAAGGTGTGTGGAGATATCTCCGTCATTAGGTGCTTTTGTATCCGTAGAAGGGCCAAAAATGTACACTTTTGTTGCATTTGATTTCCACAGTCTATTTGCTACATACTCTTCATGCTCTCAAATACATCATTAGGTTACTAGCACTTAAAACATTTGGCCTTTTTTTCTTCTTTTTTTAATTTGCAATTACCATTCTTCTCAGGCTAGGTTTACCCTAATCTGGATACATTCGAAAACAGTGTTTTCCTTTTAAAACGCTCTGTCCACACTAACGTATCTCATCCATACTGAAACTTCTGAAAATGCTTACATCCATGTACTGCGCATGAGTAAAACATAATACGCTTTGACGTGTCATTTCTGTCCGGCGTTTATTTACTTTCTGCCTCGTTGATATGTCGCAGCAATGTTGAGGTAAGGCTTTTTTTTTTAAATGGACGGACAATGAGGTGGAGTTGATGAGGGTAAGAAAAAGTTGACATTAATCTTTAACAATGCTATCAAAATGAAGAGCAGCCAAAATAACTGTGGTACAATGTTGTCCACCTTCTTGCTTAAAGATGAATGATTCATATAACTAAAAATGCGTCACTGTTTTTGAAAGCCTCCATTTTCAAAGTCCACACTACAATGTGAAAGCAGCGTTTTCAAATTTCAAGTGGAGAGAAAAAGATGCGTTTCCAACAAAACGTATTAGTGTGGACAAGGCCTCAATAGTGACTCTAACTAGATTACTGAATATTGCTTACAGTACTGGAATAAAAATATAAAAATTCTAAAATATAACTGCATAACTGAAATACACATGACAAATACTGCCATTATGTACAGTATACAATACCGGAATATTAGAATGATTTTTATTTTTTCTGTATTTTTGATCAAATAAATGCAGATTAGATGAGCATAAGAGACTTTTCAGAAACATTAGAAATAGTAATGTTTCCAAACTTTTGAACGGTTCTGTATATACATTACAATTTAAATAAATTATTTTTTGGCAGTACTGTAATGAGAATTTGGCTGGTAAATGACAATTTATTAATTATATATTCATTTATCATAATGATTCAGACAATAAATGTAACACTGCAAAATATCAATAGTTTGGGGTTGTAAGAACTAATGTTTTGAAAGAAAGTCTCTTGTGCTCACCAAGGCTGCATTTATTTAATCAAAAATACAGAAAACAAAAACAGTAATATTGTGAAATATATTACAATGAAAATGTTATTTTAAATTGTAATATGTTAAAATGTATTTTATTCCTGTGATCAAAAGAATTTCTGTCCTGTGATTTGCAGCATCATTACTCCAGTCTTCAGTGTCACATGATCCTTCAGAAATCATTCTAATATGATGACTTGATGCTCAAGAAACTTTTCTTATAATAAATGTTGAAAACAGTTTTGCTGCTTCATAATTTTGTGCAAATATTTTTCAGGATTCTTTGATGAAAAGAATTTAATTAAAACAGAAATATTTTATGACATCATAAATGTGTCACTTTTGATCAATTTAATTCGTCCTACCTGACTAAAAGCAACTTCTTAAAAGAACAAATCTTGACCCCAAACCTTTGAATGCTAGTGTACATTTTAAAAATGTATCCCAGATAGGTTCATTTTAAGGCAAATATAATTGACTATTTCTTTATGTATTGAAATGAAATATGTCCTAGACATGCTAGACAGGTGTTAGGAGTTTCTCTCCAATAATGTGATGATTTCTGAAAAATCCATTTTCATAGCTTGGTCTCCACAAATGGCCTGGCCAGATTTTTGGAGTCCTTTCAAAAGAGCAAGGAAATTCCTGCTCTTGTCTACCTTGAGTGTGTCCACCTCGCTCTTCAGCCGCTGGTTCTCTGACTGCAGGTCCCGGATACGGTGTTCAGCCTGACCCAGCTGAGCTTCCAGCTCGGCCTCCAGCTCCCGACTGCCTTCCTGAAACTCCTGCAGCTCCTCCTGAGCGTCATGACAACTGCAGATACGCAAACATATAAAACAATCACACGTCACCAGCCATCTGGAACAGTGGCATTAACTATGCAATGCAAATTGACACCCAGACTGCAACAAAGAGCTGACACGCTACAAGCATTTAGGCCTTGACAGCTGGTGCTAAAGCAGATAATGAATTACAGTCACTCAGGACTGTGGCCATTCAGACTGGAGGTCCTAAAAGTGGTCCAAAAGCGACACCCAGTTAAATCCACGACACCGTGTGACCTAACACACAACACAAAGAAGAAATCAGCAGTTCCTGTTGTTTGATAGTGAATCGGGAGCATCTCATGGCCAGAAATCTATATAATATCTACTTCTAATATCTATTCATATCAGAAATATCTACTTCATGCATCTGCACTGCCAAATGTTCACTTTGAACCCTTGAAGGTCAGGGGTCACAGACCGGCTAGAGATTAATAGTGCGGTCTGGTGGCAGGAAATGAGCCAAGCAGACTGAATGCAGGTTCCTGGTTGTTTTTAGACCGCGTTTCCGAAGCCATGTGGTGCTGTTTGACATGACACATCCCTTTAACCCTGGTCACTTCCCTCAGGCCTTATTGTGTAATGTGCAGAGGGAACCTTAAATCTGTCACCTCCTCCCTCCTTCCCTGAAATACCAGACACGTGTGGGCTGCCTCCTCAGCACAAAACACTCACTCGACAACAGGAAGCTGCTCAAATGCACATTCAGTCCATATTGGAGGTATTACTCACTACTTTTCAAAAGTTTGAGGGTCAGTAAGTTATTTTTTTTCTTTTTCAAATATAAATTAATACTTTTATCAGCATTGATACATTAAACTGATCAAAAGTGACGGTAAATACATTTATGTTACAAAAGATTTCTATTTAAAATAAAAACATTTTAAACTATTAAAATTTTTTTTTTTTATCTTACCGACCCCAAAGGCATGTATAAACCAAGTTGATGTGAGTGGCGTTTTCTCACCAATCGTGATGTCAGGATGTGAGGATGTTGTGGGTGGTTGGGTGATTGCTTAGGCTACGTCTTTTAAAGGGATAGTTCACCCAAAAATGAAAATTCTGTCAGTATTTACTCAGCCTTATGTTGTTCCAACCCCGTAAGACCTTCGTTCATCTTCGGAACACAAATTAAGATATTTTTGATTAAATCTGAGAGCTGGATCACTCCTCCATAGGCTTCTATGTAATTGAAACTTGCCGGCCCAGAAAAGTTTGTAAAAACATTGTTAAAATAGTCAAAGTGACTACAGTGGCTCAACCTTAAGTTTATCAAGCGACGAGAATACTTTGTGTGCAAAAAAACACAAAAATAACAACTTTATTCAACTATTCATTTCTTCCGTGTGGGTCTCAGAGTGAGTTCACATAGTGTAACAGCGCAGTGCTTCTGTGTTGTACGTCAGAATGTAGGCTCACTATTGGCCGACGCTGGTCATGTGTGTGATGCGTGTGACGTACAACACAGAAGCGCTGCGTTGTTACACTACGTGAACTCACTCAGAGGCCCACAGAGAAGAAAATGAGTAGTCGAATAAAGTCATAATTTTTGGGTTTTTTTGCGCACAAAAAGTATTCTCGTATGAACTTTTCTGGGCCGGCAAGTTTCAATTACATAGAAGCCTATGGAGGAGTGAGACAGCTCTCAGATTTCATCAAAATATCTTAATTTGTGTTCTGAAGAAGAACTAAGGTCTTACGGAGTTGGAACAACATGTGGGTGAGTAATTACTGACAGAATTTATTTTTGGGTGAACTATCCCTTTAAGGCTTGGTGTTCTTTAAAAGGCCGACTCATTTGTGTGACTATTTCCAGGAAAGCATGTTCTGCTCCTTCCTCACCAGGAAATTCCTGGGATTTGAGAACTTCCTGTGCTCCACCAAGGCTCTGAGACAGTAAAACCACAGCCCAGGAGGAGCATGTGCACGTGTTGAAACTGTGTAGGAGTTCAGAGCGAAACAGAAAGAGACCACCAGCAGACTCACGGTCAGCATTAGTGCCAGCACCAACTGCCCGCCAGCTCTGTTTTAGATCAGAGACACTCTCCCTACACTTTTCAAGAAGTCAAGAATACATTCTGAGCTAAAGAACACCTAAACAATACTTTTAAATCCAGCTTTTGCAGGTATGTCTCAGTGAATGATTGAGGTTGCATTTAAGTTTATTGCCATATCAGGGTCACAGGCTATTGAATAACAAACTACAGTTAAAATTATAATACAGTACTTTACATGTGATTTAGTATGCAAGTCAACACACCAAAATAAGTGCACTTTAAAACACAAAAAGATTATTAAAACAAAGATTTAAAATGTACTACAAGGCAAAACGAAGTTTAAAATCATAGTTTAACATCATTTTTTAACATCAAGAGTACTTGAGCGTGTTACAAAACACTGAAAGAAAATCAGTGTTGAATCTCTTCAAGTACATTTAAGGCTAATTCAAACCGCACCAACATAGATCGACCAACGGCAACAGGTACATTCTTCATGTTTTGTCGGATCAAGCGTTGGTTTGTGTCCGTTTTTGTAGAGTGAACGTTAAATTGGCATTTGTCGTGTTGTAGAATGATATATGAAACAAACTAAAGGGTTCCGAGGAGTAGTCGAAGATATGCAGGCAAATCACGTACTTGCATAGAGTGCATTTAGGGCCTTAAACTACATCGATATGCATTTCCCACCACTATTGTTATTGTGAATGAGAACTAGCACATACTATTTAATTGATCACATAATCCAATTTCACTTCAAGCACTGTGAAAGGACAGCTTGCCTATAATGGAACCGAGAGCTCAACATCATATTTCAAGCATTAGCTACATGTTTTACAAATGACATTGTGAGATGCCCAACACAATAACTGGAACTGTGGAGCATTTCCACAGTGTTTCAGTGTATCTCTTTTGTCAGGAGCAGTGAAAGGCTCTGTATGTTGTGGCATCTTCTCTGTTTTTCCATGACAAAGTGCTATAGTCATATTTACAGCCATTCACCACCTGCAGGGCTTGTGATTGTAGGTATGACTATGAACACAGAAACAATCATTACTGCCTCAGCCAGCCAAAGTTTAACTAAAAGAACATGGCCATTAAAAAAAAATGAATTGCAGATTGTTTGTTAGACCATAAACAGCGGACTCCCCGTGGCTTTTATGAGAAGGTAAACTGCACAGTTGTAAAAAGCTCAGCTAGTTGCTATATTTAGTAGTTAATGACTTAAGCTTACCTCTTCTTGTATTTGAGAGACAAGCATTTCCAGTAATTGATTTCCTCATCTTTTGAGGAGAATTTCGGCATCATCTCTGTGTCCATGGTGGAGACCTGTAGAAGCAGATGGGAATTAGAGCAGTCCTGAGAGACACACCAAACCTGTTCATTTGCACCTCCAACTAGTTTTGTCCTGGTACAACCCCACAAACAGATGCCAAGGTGTGTGTCCTCATTTGACACAAGCCCAATAACATTTTTTGTTCACTTAGCTCTTTGCAAGCTCACAGTTTTTCAGGTTGCAGCCTTCGACATTTTCTATTTTTACATCAGACTAATTTAATTTCAATCCTATAGAAAGAGAATTAAAGGATAGATGATTCTGTGATGGATGGATGATAGAAAATTCTGTCATTCACTCAACCTCATGTCATTTCAAATCCACAAGACTCTCGTTCCTCTTCGAAACACAAACAAAAATACATTAATAATGAAACCAGAGACATTTCCGTTTCACCATTGAAAGTACATAAGCAACCAAAACTTTAAATTTAAAAAAAGTAGGCTATATAATCTACATGAATTTGGCAGTTTACTCAAAGTCTTTAGAAGAGACAATTGCTGAAGTGATAGGCTATAACTTAAATTGTGTCTCTGGATTGATATAGATTACTTTTGCAATGTCGATTCAAAGCCTCAAAGTTTTGGTTGCAGGACTTTCAATGGTGGGACATAAATGTCTCAGTTTTGTTAACCGGTCATTGTATGGTCAAAGCATGGACATTCTGTCTAAGGTCTCCTTTTGTGTTCCTCTGAAGAAAGTAAGAGGTTTAGAATGAAATGGAGGTGGGTAAAAGACAACATTTTCAGTTCGGCATGAAATAAGCCTTCATATAGATCACATGTGAAACCATTTATCACAGTAGGGCAATAGCAGTCCTTCCCTGCTTTAAAGCTTGCTGAGATTAAGATAAATGTTTACAGATAGTGCCCTTTTTAAAACATTTAAAGCACACTTTGATGTTTATGTGCATCTATAAAGTCATGTGCGACTAAAATAACATCTCATTAACATTCTTCATCCTTGTCTTGTTTTGGGAAATCGTTTGTTTAACAAGCACAGAGATCCAGTGTTTTTCAGATACTTTGACTCAATTTCTATCGTAGGTCATTTAGTGCACAATCACTCATTAGATCTGACATGATGAAGAGCAGTGAGCCGAATACATCAGTTTCGCTCATCACAGGGCCTCTAAACTAGTAGCAGATGGACCTATACTGCTCCTAAAACAGTCCCAAATATTTCACACATCTTTGAATTCTCCGGATTCTCAGCAGTGTCACATGGTGTGACCCAGCACTTTCCCACACCTTCTACATTCCTGTTGCAAATGACTAGGCATACACATTTGTGTTTGGCACATTTAAATAGTTAGTGAAACCATTGCACCCTCATTATTGTAAAGTTAAACATGGAAGTACAACAAGCAAACTAACATCAGGTTTGAAACTTCTGACTTAAGATTTAAATGATCATTCTTGAAGTCGGCCTGAAACAGAAGTTGCGATAGGCCTAGTCTTTTCTTGCCAATTCTTGTGACGTATATCCGCGTGAAACAGCTTCTCGAACTAGAAAAGAAAATGTAGTACAGGACTTGATTTTGTCCATCAGTAGCCTAATTGATTGCATGGTTGTGGTTTTCTATTGGTGGATCTCATGTAAGTGACATGTTGCTCCCACCCTCACACCAGTAAACATCATCAGAGAAGAGATGTGAGAAGAGCAGCAAAAGGAGGGGAAGTTATTTTGCTTAAAGATTATGAGGGACCATGGATTAAAATAATGATGTGCTTGGATTAATTGTTTATAATAATGCAATATTTAGAGATCGGCCGATTTTACCAATAAAGATTAGGTTACCATGTTTGATTCATCAACCTATAGTCTAGTTTTTAAAATGGGCACTGAATGAAAACAAACATTACACATAAAATAGTACTGAACTTTAAAATGTAAACATAGTACAGAACTAGGGGTGTCACGATTCGATTAAATTTTCGATTCTAAGGTCACGGTTCAATTCTCGATTTTTACATTTACTTTTTTTAAAGCCGAAACCGGCCAATCAGGATGCTCTCTGTCTTACATGCGCTTCATGAGGCACACACGCAAGGTCTCTCGCTCTCTCCCTCTCTGCCGTGCGCGCTATACGGTTTGGAGCACAGTTTTTTCTGTCTCGCATGCACGCTCACTCTAGATTCCGGGAGATTTTAACTAATTTGCGGGCATCAGGGAGCCGCTATCAATATGCGGGAGACTCCCGGAACTTCCGTGAGACTTCGGATGTCTGCAAACTGTGGCTTTTTTGAAGCGCGAACGTTGTCAACATAACTCACTGGAAATCCAAAAAAACGTCCACACCTGCGACTTCAATGAAAGAGGAGGGGGTTCAAGTTCTGTCGATGGGTCTCCTGCATCTGCAGTTGCCATGCTATCTTTTGAGTGGCTGTTGCTAAGTTAGAGGAGGTTGACCATAGACTCGCAGCACTTCAACACGCGTGTTTTTTCCCGCTTGGTACGCCGACCGAACGTGACAGGGGGGCGTGGCAGCATCGACGATTCCATTTTTTAATTCGAAGTTCGAGATTGTGAATTAATTTCAATCGATTTCGATTTAAAATCGAAATCGTGACACCCTTATACAGAACCATGAAAATGTAATGCACTTTTTTTAATATAAAACATATTAATATATTAATTAGGCTATACCTTGATCATTTGTTAGTTCATAGTGCATTAAGTACTGTCAAGAGATACAACTTTAAAATGTAAAAAATGTATTAGTTAATGATGAAATTAACAATGAACCATACTTTTATTAGCCTTAGTTAATGTCAACTTACAAATGGACACTGAAAGTGTTACAATTATATAAATATAAACAGTCATGCTTAAAGATGGCCATCTTTAAATATCTACACAAAGGTCACAGCATTGAAGTGTCCCGCTCTGTGGCAAGCACAGTTTCACGTGTCAAAACAAACACCACGAGGCATAAGTGATAGTTTTTAATTCACCTCTACTATATAATGACAGCGCACCCTTCTCATCCGCTCCAGCAACAGATGCAACCCGGAAAAACTATCGGTATGGATCTTTGCTGATTACCGGTTGTTCAAGCAATCGGTCAACCTCTAGCAATATTCCACAACAAAAAGAATTGTCCATTTTGATTTCATTGTGACTTATAGTATAAGGTTTTTCCAATTCATGTATGACTGTTCCAGCCCTGGATATCACAATTTTAAACTTACTTTGTTTGAAGTCATGTCTAACTTTGCGTTTAAAATGCTACACATAATTTCCTTGAGAATAGGTGGCTGTACAGAGTCAAATGATAAAAAAGGGCAAACTATAAATTGAATAAGTTATTTTCCATGTGAAAACCCGTTTCATGTTGAACACAGTTGTGTAGTAGTGTTGTTGGGCATGTTCTTTTGAGACTCAACAAATGGTGCCATTTATTGTTTGGACTCGATATTAAACAGATTGAGCAGAAAAGTAAAAATATTAGTTTACAAAATAATCAAAAATATCCCTCTAATTTAATGAAACGGCATGCAAAAGAAATCACACCTGTCCTGCACAGAACAATCAATCAAACACAAAAAACAGCAGTGTTTTCCAACTATGTAGCAGGATTTGGCTCCAATGGGATTCACTCTCCTGAGGGCAGTCAAAGCTGATGTCATTTCAATTGTGGTCATTTGTAATGTCTTAAGCCGTCACGCAGAGTTCCTCACCCCTCCCAAACTGACTCCTGACAGTTAGGCCATCTGTCCGGCCACAGAGCGCCTGTACCGCACCACAGGACAGTGGGATGGTTCCTGTCTAACGCAATGCTTTCCGCACCTACACTCTTTGCCAGTGACTTACACAGTGAGTCAGAGGACTAGAGGATAGGCCAGATTTTTTTTTTTTCCCAAGGATGACATTATTCCTAAAATCACAATCCAGCACACAATATCCTGCTGAGTAATGCACTATAAACATGTGCCATATCCTTAAAGATTTGGGGACGAAATCTGTACTTCCATTGAACTGCTTTCAAGTAGCGCCAATATACTTTTTTTTGTTACAAATACTTAGTGGGCTAGGCTATAACACAAGTTTTTGGTGTTTAATTAGTAGCCTATATTTTTTGGGTATGACAAGACCGAAATGACATTAGAAATCTTATCAAACCCAATGACACAAAATGTAAACTGTGAACACAAGCACAGACATTGATGTTAACTTATACATTAAAGGTACAATTAATATTTGTATAGATGTGCAAGACATAACTAGTAGCCTATTTATCATGAATGTTATAGCGCAAGACAAATGACAACAGATCAGCATATAATCCAAACAGAATGTTCATGTATTACTAACAAATATGTAACGTTAACGTTATGTGAAGATGTGCATGATTTAGGGTAAGACCAAGGAGGTCAGATTACCAAATCAGAAGACGACCACGGGTCAACACTCAATACAAAACAACTACGAGTATGAAAATTAATAACTAAACATTAGCAAAATACGTCCTGTTGATTCGTTGAGAATCGAAAACCGCACGTGAATCATTTAACGTTAGATTGGTGTTTCTCTCGGCAGGCCAGCGGATTTGACCAACGTTTAGAAATAAAACCCAATACAGACTTTTATATCATTTAAATAATTACTAGCACAAATCAATGAGCGGCGGTTTAAATTCCTCGCGATATGAATCGTTTAATCAAAGACGTTTTAACTGTAACGTTACGCCAGAAGAAACCGGCAAAAAATCATGTTTCAGCAACTGTTGGTCTTCAGTGGCCAGAGAATGACAGCTTAAGATAACAGTCTGTTTAAATTATGAAGCCTTTCATTTCATTACCACGCTTTGAGCAGGATTTATTATCATAAATGAAATCATAAAGGTCAAGAAGCTGTACCTTCTCATGTCCTAATCCTGAGGTCTGCGAACAAGCTCGGCGTCTCCCCTGAGCTCGAGCGTCGGCTGATACAAATGCCAACGCGACTCCACTGTTTCCCTCTTCAACTTCCGGTAAGATGACGACAACGCGTCTTTGCGTCATTCTAACGTCAGTGAAACGCTCGCAAGGCGCGATCTTGTTTATGAGGTAACTACAGTAAATAGTAAAGGTCTGAATCTGAAACTGACGCGATCAGCGCATATGGTTGCTTTTAAAACGTGGAAAGATTTCATGTTCCATTTTACTATTGACCAAATCTCATCTGTGAATCACACCACACGATGGCGCGTTAGGTCTTCACGGTAAAGTTCCTGTCTGCCTGGAAATAATAATGGGCTACTAATAATAAGTTAATAATAATAATAAATTAAAACATATTTTTGTCATTTCATCTGAATATCAACATTTGTGAGATTTAGTTAGAACAGTTTGAGGTTAATTGATCTAATTTTGCATCTCTGGAAAATAGTGATCCATGACATTATATTATGTTGAATATCAAAGTTGTTGTGTGTCTGTTTGTTACTGAGGAATTTGTGGACACATCAATGTTTTTAGATTTGTGGAGTAAAAGTTATATTTTGTATTTTGAAGTGAAAAGATACAAATAGACCCGTGGGGTAAGATGAGCCACCCAGAATTGGCACAGTATCATGTTATTACTAATGTTATTTTTAAATTAAATAATTATTGTAATTAACGGGGTTATTGTTCTGTATTTCCATGAATTAGATGTACATTTCAGACATCTTCGGTTTTATTAAAACCTATAGGTTAGTTGAGTGAAATCATTCAGTTTCATCAATCAATCATTCATAATGTTGTTATTATGGCATATCGTCAAATAAAATATGGGCACTTAAATAATTTAATATTCATATGCCTGCATAAGTGATAGAATAAGTTTACCTTTTAGATGAATCTCTTTTATACAGGGATTCTGTTTTGTGTTATTGGATGTTCAATTATTCAACTAAATGGTCAAAATAACATTTTTAAATAGAATAGTATTTTACATTAACAACACTTAAAAATATATATATAAATAATAATTAGAATTATATCAAATGTCATTTTTGGGCTAACTTACCCCCACTGGGATAAAGTGGCCTCTTTGAAAAAAAAAAAAGGGATACATTTTACAAGCAAATTTCAATTCAATTTAGTTGCAAACAGGTCTTGTGTGCCTGTTGCCGTTTTCGGCTATGCGTTTATTTATCCTTTTTTTCATTTCTTTTTATAGACCTAAATGCTTTGCAACCTTAAACAAATATATTTTCATGATTTGTCATCAATTTCAATTAACTTAAAATTGACTTACTTTTTTAAGTTAAACCAACAATAATTGTCACAGTGATTAATAATAATAATAAAGACTGTTATTATAATTAGGCAATTGAAACTATTGGGAAATATTTCATGCGTTTTAAAACTTTTAATTTCTCTCAATAAATATTTTCATATAGTAATATTATTATCATCATCATTGTTGTTGTTGAAAATACTACATACATAACGAAAGTAGCCTATGTCTAAAAGGCACAAGTACTATATAGCCTACTTAAAAACAGCATAACTACGGTCTATTTTGAACCATTTCCAGTTTAACGCAGATCTAGTTTTTCAACATTCTTCGCGTAACAATGTCTGTGTCGTCACGAGTGTCAGCATGTTATCTTATTGGAGTATCGGTTACCTGTGCCAGTGTGTGTTTCCGAAGTCTCAAAGCCAGCACAGGCGATACAGCTGGAGTTATTGAAAGCAGAAAGTCATGGACGAGGAGGCTCAAGAAGACAGCGAGTGTCCGGTGTGTTACGAGAGTCTCACAGACAGCGCCAGGACGCTCAGCTGCGGGCATCACTTCTGCCATGACTGCTTAGTGCGAACCCTGGTGAACACCAACCAGAACGGCTCCATTAAACGGGATACTATCATCTGTCCTGTCTGCAGACACCTGACATTCATCACAAAGCACCACGGATTAACATTTTCCCCGGCTGAGGGCAAAAGGATCGGAAGGACACTGAAAGTGCCACCCGTCCCCACTCCCGTGTTCCCGAGGAATTCTGTTCGCAGGTCTCATAGTGGAGGTCTCGGCTGTATCGGCAGGTGTCTAAGCAGGATTTCATGTAGACTATGTAGACGAACACCCATCTGTCCTAAAGATGCTTCAGAGGTGTTTATCATAAGTGAGTCGGGTCGACCCATGACAGAAGGGGATGTTATTGACATTGGGACAGCTTCGGGCTTGCAGAGGGACTATGGCAGTAATGGACGGAGATTTTGCACCATATCCTGCTGCCTTCTGTTCTTAATGATCACTTTCACCCTATTGGCACTGGTGGCTGCCACACTTCCATGGGTTCTTCTGGCATAAAGGCTCCAGCACTGGTACCTCGTGTACGATCAAACGCTTTAAGAATAGTATATATTATTATTAAGCCACGCTTTCTGAAAAGAGATGCATTGTTTCACTCAGTCACAATGAATGTTTTATGAAGAACAGACGGTTATTGTGAGATCATTTCCAAGGCTTGTTCTGACATGTCTTGGAGGGAGGCATGCTGGACAAGGTTTCATTACAAAAACAAAGTCATTGTAAAGTGTTACTTAATGGATAAACATGTATTTTGTTCTGGATCTGAATCTACAAAGGTGTTCGGAAAATGGAGATCTGGAGCTTGACACGCTTCCCTTGAGTTACTGAGGGGACGGGAGACGTTTAAACCTTGAGAAGCAAAGATGAGATTGTCGTCTGGTTGTCATTTGATCTTGTAGAAAGAAAGACTGTGGGATTCAGTTACAGCTACCGTGGACACAGCAGGGTTGAGAATGGAGAAAAGGGAAGGGTGTGATGATGAGGGTTTACTTTGAGCTTTTCTTGACTGCTTGCAATGCCTGGAAGGAATGATACACACCCTCGCTTGTCCAGAAATTCTTGTAATGCGGGTTAGCGCTTAGATCCAGCCATGACATGACTAATACCTCACATTCTGCACAAGTTGTCAGTCACTACTTGATTGGAGGTTGTTTGTTTCACGTACCTGTGCAGCAATGCACACTTGAACCCTTAAAAATATGAATGTGTACATGTTTGTTCTGTAAGTGCGTCTTCTCCCAGAGGACAAACTGTATTGCTCAGAAGTGTCTTTCATGGCTCAGGTGACGTAATGGATTTCTCAGTTTTAAGCATCAATTTGTTCAATGGTTCTCCTAAAAAAAAAAAATGTAGGAACTTTTTCAGTTATTGTGTTTTTTTTTTTTTTCATTCATTTATCTCATAGGGAAAGCGTTATAAGCACTAAACCAAACTAATCAGAGGTGAATCACAACATTACAAAAGTTTATTTGAAGCAAAAAAGTAAAAGTCAACCAAAAAGACAAAGGTATACAAGACGTTGTACAGTAGTGGCCAAAAGCGATGTTTGTTTTTCATGACCCTACAAGTTCGATTAAAATGTGAGGAAAATATTTTATATTTATCTGACAAAATTGTTTGGCAAAACAAAAGGGGGTAAACTACAGCTACAGGTTTTATTTGACTTTGCAAAACAAATGCATAGAAAAACAAAGAAGCTCATAGGAAAAAGCTTACATTGATCTGACGGTTCTTTCTTGTGCTCTTTTGCATGTGTTCATAATTTCTTTGTATGACATATAATATAAATTATATCCGCACAGTTTTGCATGTTTCATTGCGTTATCACAAACAAAACAATTGACTCCAAGCACAAATACGCAACATGCTTACAAAATCTTTAACAAAAATTGTAATAATTTGAATAAAGGGTGAAGATGTAAATTTATTTCAAGGCCAGACATCACTTTTGACCACTTTTTCTGTACTTAACAATAAGTGAGGGAAAGAACTACAATCCCATGAAGCACTGCGAATGACATAATCTAATTAAAACCGATGGAGAATTATAAAAGTATTAATTTAAAGTTGTTGATTATATCCAGAAACAGAGAAATTTTAAGTTTATTGCAAAATGTGCATAAATATTCAAACTTTTCAGTATTTTGAGAGCATAGGGAGATCAACTCGATTTTCATGGGAGTGGGCGGAGCTAATGAGATGATTGTTTTGTTTGTTTCGACTCTCTGATTGGTGTACTTTTTAGTACTGCATCATGGGTAATGTAGTTTTTAACCACATATTCCACTGTTAAACAATTATTTTAAGAAGAAATTGTAAAATATTAGATGACATATTAATCCAAACATTATTAAGATGAAATAATGCAGGCTGACGGCTACAGCAGAAGCAAATAGTGTCGATTAACAACCTTGTAGCTCACAGTAAGGCTGTCTTTAAAGGTTTATAAGTTATCATTAAAAATCAATTTCCCTATGGAGAAAATGAATGGAGTTTTTACTTCCAGAACCAGATCGTTGCACTATATAATCAACATTAGTTGGAACTAGATGAGAAATGTTTGAGTTCATATTGAGATAAACACCTGATTTGTCAAAGATACAGCAGTGTCAGAAATCAAGCTTTTACATTTTTTTCCCTTACAATCCTATAAGGCATGCATACCTTATATAATGTCAGGACATTGTTATTACAGCAGTTTGAGGTTAACATCACTTCTTAAAGCACACAAAAGCACTTACACCAGAAGTATTATTACAAATGTAGAGTTTAATATATATCTATGTATTTCTGACATTCTGATAAGGACTGCGGCAGGCTTCACAGTACAGACTGTGTTCTTCCACTGATATGCTAAGCTGAGGAGGGTGACTTACAGGCAGATTTCTACATTAGTTCAGTAAGCAGAGCTGGAGAGGGCTGTACATTGTTGGAACATGTGCACTGATCAACCTTTAAAGTTCACACATCCCTGGTTCATCACTGACTCTCTTTATTATCTGGATAATTAAATGCATTCTCTGTCCTGTCTCTCCAACTTGCTGACTTTAACAGGATTATGCAAATGGGCAATATATCAACCGAGATGTTCAATACAGATGATTGAAGTGCATTGAGAAAGAGATCAGATATTTAGTTCAGTTTGTCTCCTTTATAAGATTTGTGGGCTCTTTGTCCATTCTGTTTTTTTTTTTTTTTTGAACATTTAATTGTATGCTGAAAATGTCACAGATAAATGAATAAATGCATGTATCTGTATACATTATTGTATCTGTCTGTTCATTTTAAAATGGTCTTTTGAAAAGATAATTCAAATCATAAATTTCCTTGATTCAAGCAAATAATTAGAGTCTGTTTGACCCTTTGCATGTTGGTTTAACATATTTTGACTTGTATGATAATGCTTACACTGCTCAATAAGAATTTAAACCATCGTATCATTTAAAAGTCTTTCTGCACTGATTTCCCCCCCACAACCAGTACATAAAATGCAAAGAAAAGCATCTGGTTGAATTTCACAACAACATGTCCAGGTAAGGCCATTTCACTACAAAATCAAAAAAAAAAAAAAAAAAAAATTAAGATTTTTTGTTACATCATTGCCATGATAAGTACATTAGAAATTACTGCAATATAAATATTTTTGTTTTATTTTAATCTACATCAGTGAAGTACAAATCATACTACGATATAAATACAATTTAAATAATGTTGAATTTTTCATATTAGATTGATTTTTTTTTCATCGCGGTAATGGCATTTGGTTGTGAAATTGTGCTTAATTATCATGAAATTATTTCATGTAATAATTTAAGATACAATAAGTTTCTTATTCTTTACAGGAAAACAATTTCTTGTTTGTTTTCTTCTAATTTTGGGGTGAACTATGACCTTGACAGTTTTATGACATTCACCTGTGCAGATTCTGTGTCAAATCATCAGTTACAATTATCTTTGTACAGTTCATCAGCTGTGATTCTTTAAAAAGTTCCATGGCTATTACATCCATTCTGTTTTGAGTAAATAAAGAACTGAATCTGATGACAGACTAGCTTAATTTACAGATCAGATTGAGGGTCCGTTTACATGACAAAGACGTACTAAAAACAGAAAAGTTTTTCGTTAGTGTTTTTTTTTTATGCGTACAGACAACAACGTTGCCAAAACACGGATCTGCGACTAAAACCGCTGTATTGCCAAAACGATCCCCATTCACACGGATCTGCGACTAAAACCGCTGTATTATTCATGCTTGGCCAGTAGATGTCGATGTCACTTTGTAAAGAGATACAATGCGAACTGAACACGTAACAGGCATGCGCATGACGTTACCGTTTTCACAAATTCTCGTTTTTGTAGTAACACGGAGACGATAGCGGTATTGCTTTCAAAAACTTCTACTTTGAAACCCATTTTCTGTTGGCGTGTAAATGAACGGCCAAAACGCATTCAAAAGTTTCCGTTTTTAGTTAAAAAACGATGTTGTGTAAACGGCCCCTTAGATAACGTATAGCTGTGCCTTTTAACCTTAGAAAAGCGTGTGATAACCGATGCAGTGTTGAACTGGAATGAGAATGCATGTACATACTGTATAAAACCCTCCCACGTCTTCATTAACAACAACATTAGCATTCATTATGGTTGCTAACAGAGAGAGATGAGCAAAAGTTTCATGTTCATAAAGAAAATAAAACATGCTTCTATTGCAGCTGCAATAAGGGGCCTTTACGCTAGTGCATTTCCAAGTATAGGCTAAATCACATTCAGTCAGCACAATCAAACAGACACAACAGCCTCCTCACAGAACACCGCGGGAAACGGCACAGACAGAACCTCACGTACGCACGAAACTCGCCGTTAGCTTCAGGTTATAAATACTGAATGTGAGGGCACTTGCAATTATCATTGTGTAATTACTACAACTATTACTCAGTCACCAATAATCATTAGACTATATTTCATCAAGAACACACACTGAGGCATATCACAGATTTCAGCAAAAAAAAACAAAAAAAAAACAAGTCCTTTTGTCCCTGACGAACACCAATGCTCAAAGAGAAAAACAGAAGCCATGGCTATCCACTGTTGGGAGTAGAGTCCTTCGTATATCAACAGAGATTGTGTTGTGCCCATTCCTTCCACAGGACAGAAGTGAGCAAATGTTTCTTTGACCATAATAAAGTCCTGCGTTTTGTTTTTTTGTAAAAGTTCAGACAAGAGAAATTGCAGCATCTGGTAGTCTCATATAGTCTTGTTTACTGATGAAACAAATGGCCAGACTCGTGCCATCTCAGTGTGGCATCCGACTATGTGTCTGGGAAAAGCAACGAGACTCTGAAGGATTTAAGGGCCTGATATATTTGAGATGACATTTCACAAAAAGGATCCCTGCCAAGTTATAAATCAGTATCTTTCCATTGATTTTATGGGGAGATACGCTATATAGTGGCCCTAAAAAGTATGTGGACACATCGTGGTTGTCAAACATTAGTGGATCATGTTGATAATGTAGTTCATGTGATGAACGACACCAATAGGGAACTGACATTAAAAGTAATTGGGGAACAAAATGGCTAGGTAGTTAGTTATGAGAAAAGATCTAACATTTGTTTGTAGACATTTTAAGTGTCCAAAACATTTTAGGGCCAGTGTATTTTTATTTATATAATCAGCCAATTGCTATACATGACTAAGAATGAACAGATATACAATTAGTATAATCTGTCGACAACTTAACATATTTTCTAATAATAAGTAGATTGTGTTGTTGATTTATGCTGTTGATTAAGGCTGTTATTGATGAGGTCGGTTTAGGGATAAAATCTCTCTCGGGAGTAAGTCTACCTAAACTTCTGCCAAGTCTGCATTCATATTTCTACATCTAGTTCATGGCTTACAAAAGTGCAAAAAACTCACTTGCTATGTGAACCTGACAAAAAGTGTTCAGGGACAAAATAATACTTAGAACATTATCTCTATACAAGATAAATATGGCATGTCACATTTATGAATATATAACTCATATTTGCCTTTACATTTGTCCTCTCGTTGACGCTTATCTACACATGTTTATATACAGTATTGGTATATACATAAAGGATAGTGTGACACTGCATTTGAAGCACTTTGGAGGGCATATGGATGCAGAAACACAACAGAAAATGCAAGGCAGTGCATTAGAACAGAAACAGTGGATGATCTCAGTAGTGGCTGCCTAATGTCCTGATAATGAAGAAACACATTTGCAGAAATGTGTTAGCAGTGACCCATTTTAGCACAAGTACTGTTTCTGTTTTGTGGGTAAAGGGCGAGGAATCAATATTTCCAGGGTTCCCACACCTTCTGACCAAAGAATTTCTATGAACAGTTGTTCCAGTTTCTATGATAAGGATTTAAAAATTGACTTCACAAACAGGGAATACTGAATACTGAGTATAATTAGAAAAAAACTATACAGACTATAAAAAAAATCTATATTTTTTAACAGAAATTTTAAAAATGTTATTCTTTTCCCATGACACAATTAAAATTCCCTGATATTTTTCATGACTGTGGGAACCCCGGATTTCCTACCTTGCTTTCAGACACTTTGAGTCTTTAAGAAAATACACTCTAATGCAGCAGTTGTCACTGTGTTGCTAATACTGTATTATGTGTGATTCTGGATACTGTTGTAGCGCAGATAAACACACACAATATTAATTGAATTGACCCTCCGCTAAGCTCCTTACCTCAGTTTCTATTACTCAATCTGACAACCTTTACTGAATCCCCACCCTGAAAAAAAGTTGCTACCTTAAATTTTTAAGTATAATCAACTTTGATGTTTAAGTCATTTAAACTTAAATTACATTAAACTGACTTAAATTAGTTGAATCCTGTATAACTTATATAAATAAGTTCAAAATTGCTTAACTTATTTTGATTTTGAGTTAAAGCAATCTAAAAACATGTCATAACTTATTGATCATATAATTAATCTAATTTAAGTTAAAATGACTTAAACATTCAAGTTGATTGTACTTAAAAATTTAAGGCAGCAACTTTTTGTCTTATACCATGTGGGATCTTTTATCACTATTTGAAGTGCCCCGGCAACAAGAGTTTATTGTATTCTTATTGATAATTTTTTTTGTAAAATTCCATTTAAAACTATCTTAACACATAGGACTTCCACAGATCTACATTTGCCCTGCATTCCATTGTGAAGGACTTATACCTACGCCCTAATCCCTATGAAAGGTGTGAGCTTCGAAGGAATGAAGGGTATAGGGAACAAAAAAAAAAAAAAACACATTTTTGCCGAGCCAATTAAAGATGTGCCGTAATTACACAATTGTGCTGCTTGCCTGTGCAAAGAATCATGGGAGTGAATGGGCCATTAGTTGTACCCTTCAAATCCTTCATTTCGAAGGGCCCTTTGAAGTGGCCAGTTTTGAGCACTCCGATTTGGAACCACCCTTCAATATGGCGGCCATGATTGTTCTCACTTCGAAGTGCCCTTCGGAGGTGGATTTATCCAGTTTGGAACGCAGCCTAGATATGAGCACTTGTCTGATAATATAATAGGTGGAAATAATTGCTAAGGCCAGAGAGTAGCAGTAGCATTTTAAGGCGAGGCTTAGCGAAAGGCCAATTGGATTGGATTGCTAAAGTAGTGTAAAGTTTAGATTTGGAGAGATTGAAAGAAAGAAAGAAAGAAAGAAAGAAAGAAAGAAAGAAAGAAAGAAAGAAAGAAATCAGCATTACAAAATTAGACTTAAACATGCTATGCCAAGTGACCCATAAAGAGCATGGCATGGACCCTGTAGGGAAAACAACAATGTCCCACTCTCATACAGTGAGGGTGAGTTTCAGTTCCAAGCCTTCAGCAAGATAAAGTTTATGAGGTTCCTTTAAAGTATGCAGACTGCCCCCATGTGCATTGTATTGTAATTGCAGCTCTGATAAGGCAGAAATAAAATTTAAAAAATCCATCCCAATCAAACAAAACCAACAACACAACAACAAAACGAAACAGACAGAATCGTTCAGAGAGAAACAGGTAACGTAACACAAAACTCCAGGTTCCTCCAGTGGCAATTTGAACAAAATCCATTCTGTTGCTTTTTATGGCACCTGTTGTGTGGTTGGCGTCTTCTCTAGTCTAGTATCTGTGACTCAGGGTTTGGCCAAGATGGGGTTCCAGTTGGGCCTCAGCAGAAGTGGCAAGTTCTGGGCCAAGTTGCTTGGTGGGCTCAGGGGTCATAGCGTGGTGCTTTGGCCCTCCTCTTCAGACACGGACTCCCCCTCCGGAGAGCTGACTGCAGCAAAGGAGCTCCGACATGGGCCCACCCTAAACTCATCCAACAGGCTATCCAGATTGACATTGATGGAGGGAATTTCCAAACTGAAGTAATCTGCTACAGGATCATGGGAAATGAGAGCAATGGCCACAAAAGTGAAGTGACAAGACATGTTTACAGTAAAACAGCGAGAAACAATGGAAATGGCGATGATGAGGATGTTGAAAAAACACAAGGAGAGAGAAAGCAAAAAGTAATTTCAGTTCCAAGGCCACTGTTAGAGGCGAAGTCAGCGAAGGGTGTTGAATGTGTGTTGCAGCAGGAGAGGGGCACATCAAACTGTTTCCTGGTATTCTACACAGGGATTCTTTCTGTCACACAGAGCCATTGGGAAGGAAGAAGAAATAGGTTTCGTTTCATATATGAAGCCTGTAGTGCTTGCTCTTCCTGCTTCAATCTCTGCTTTGCTTATAAAAATATGAAGTAATACATAAAGCTTTTTGCAGTTTTTCAGAAAGTAAAAATGACTGAATCAGCAGTTCACCACAATCAGTGCTGGGGAATGTTACTTTAAAAAGTAAGGGCCGGATCACACAGAACACGTTTTTGCTGTTAAAAACACGAGACGCGGGTCAGTGGAATGTAAAAAAGTGCAAGGTCTAGACTAGAGAGGCTCTTTCTTTTTGTTTTTTTAAATTTGAACTTGAAATTAAGACATAACAGCAACGGTCAAACATGTCTGTCTAGAGCGTTTACATTGAAAAACAATGAAAAAGCAGCACAATGGAATGGCAAAACGAGTACTGTGTGAACGGCCCCTAACGTGTTACAGTTACTATGCTCCTAAAAAGTATCTAATCCAGTTACATTGTTACCTTTTACAGAAAGTAATATGATATTTTGTGTTATTTTGTCTCGAGGTCAAGAAGTCATCTATAACTGTGGTTCCTCTTCAGTCGGTCAGTCGACGAATAGGAATCTCACTAGAGAGGCCAATCTACTTCGAGTGAAACTAAACAAGCCAATGCACATTGGTGTGCAATCATTTGCATCAGCTGCTCAGCCTCGCAGCGTGGGTATATAATGAGCAGCAGGTGCGATTGCACTTCAGCTTTTTCCTTTGGAGCCAAGCACTTCGAATGCTGTCAACAGAGTGTGAATCTACGAGCCATCCTGGTGCGGGTGTTAAAGCACACCAGCGCGAGCAGTCTTTCTCTTTCGCCTCCGGCTTTTTGTTTTTTTCAGGTTTTGAGCAAAACAAAAAGCTGTTATAACAGCTGGTAAGGTGCGCCGTTCAGAGCGCTACCAGAGGGTTGCTTAGGGCAGTGACGAGGGAGACCTGAGGATTACGGTGAGCGCGCTTCCTTCGGGGAAGCAACTGCCTAGGAACCTTCATCCCTCTCACACTCCGCAGCCAGTTGACCCACCAACAGAATGTGCTGGACCATCCTCGCGATGTGTACTAGTCATTTACTTTGGTGCTCCCCGCGACGATCAGATGCCGATCGCTGCATCGGAGGGTGGGTCAGACCTCTCCGCGGACGACGACACGGCGCCGCTACCTCCTTCGGGTGTGCCGATGGTACCCGAGTCGGACCCTGAGATGATGGCCATGCTTTCCTGGGCCGCCAACAGTATCGGGCTAGAGTGGAACCCTCCACCGTGTCCCGAGCCCTCGAGGCTGGATGATTGGTATCTCGGGGTGATGCGCGCTGGTTCTCAGCAACCCACCCCAGTACCTTTCTTCCCGGAAGTGCACGAGTAGCTCATGGGAATGTGGACGGCACCTTTTACTGCCAGAAACCGTCTCGGTGGCTCCTCCTCCCTCACCACCCTTGATGGCAGGGCAGCTAAGGGATACGTGCGTATCCCGCCAGTGGAGCGGGCCGTTGCAATGCAGCTGTGCCCTAACTCCACTTGGCGCAGAGAACCGTGTCTTCCTTCCCGGGCCTGTAGGTACTCGTCGGACCTATCCGGCAAGGCTTACAAGGCCTGTGAGGAAGCTGTCTCTGCCATGCACGCCATGGCGTTGCTGCAGGTCCACCAGGCCAAGGCACTGAAGGACCTACACGAGGGTGGTCATGATCCACAAGTTCTCCAAGAACTTCGTACCGCAACGGACCTCGCGCTTCGTGCGACGAAGGTCACTGCGCAGTCAGTGGGTCATGCGATGTCCACCTTGGTGGTCCAGGAACGCCATTTCTGGCTGTGTCTGGCCAACATGAGGGAGGCCGATAAGTTCCGGTTCCCAGACCAGCTTCTTCGGCGACGAGGTCAGCTGCTGCCACCTCCTGCACCTCCTACCCCTCCTGCCCCATGGAACCAGGTAAGTGTTGCACAGCACACTCAGACCCCACTACAGGCCGCCTCCCAGAGAGAGCCTCCCGAGCCGCGTCCCTGTGTTCCATCTCGCTGCCCCACTCTGGGTGTGCATACGGTCCCCTTGGTCCCGCTTGTACGGTCTCTGCGAGCCTGGTTAGCGCTTCCCAGTCTCATTCCAGCTGGCTCATTCAGGCCATCAGGCTCGGCTATGCGATTCAGTTCGCCCGGCATCCCGCCAAGTTTCGGGCCATTCACTCCACTACAGTGAGAGTAACCTATGCCCATGTCTTGCGCGTGGAGATCACAGTCCTACTGGCGAAGGACGCGATAGAGCTGGTCCCTCCAGCCGATATGAGGTCAGGGCACTACAGTCCCTACTTCATTGTACCCAAGAAAGGTGGTGGGTTCCGACCAATCTTGGACCAGCGAGTTTTGAACCGGAGTCTCCACAAACTACCGTTTAAAATGCTCACACAGAAACACATTACTTTCATGTCTCGATTCTTCCTCGACACAGGCCGTTTCTACACTTTGCGTTCGAGGGTCGAGCATATCAGTACAAAGTCCTGCCCTTCGGGCTGTCCCTGTCCCCCCGTGTCTTCACGAAAATCACGGAGGGGGCCCTTGTTCCCATGAGAGAACAGGGCATTCGCATCCTCAACTATCTCGACTACTGGCTCATACTAGCACACTCGAGAGATCAGCTATGCGAACACAGGGACCTCGTGCTCAGGTCAACTGGGAGTAGAGCAAACTCTCCCCTGTGCAGAGGATCTCTTTTCTCGGTTGGATTCGGTCGCACAGACAGCGCGCCTCACAGAGGAACGCGCTCAGTCTGTGCTGAACTGCTTGAACACGTTCAAAGGCAGGACGGCAGCCCCATTGAAATTCTTTCAGAGGCTCCTGGGGCATATGGCAGCGGCAGCAGCGGTAACCCCAATCAGCCTGCTCCATATGAGACCGCTTCAGCACTAGCTTCACGGCCGAGTCCCGAGATGGGCGTGGCATCACGGCATTCACCGGGTGGCAATCACACCGGCGTGCCACCAGACCTTCAGCCCGTGGGCAGATCCCTCGTTTCTGTAGGCAGGAGTCCCCTTGGAACAGGTGTCCAGGCATGCTGTGGTATTCACAGATGCCTCTGCCACCGGCTGGGGTGCCACGCACTTTGCTGCTGGTTGCACTGGCCTCTGTCAAGAGGGTAGGGGACCTGCAGGCATTTTCGGTCGATGAATCGTGCCAAGAGTTCGGGCCGGGTGACGACCATGTTGTACTGAGACCCCGGCTTGGCTATGTGCCCAAGGTTCCTACCACTCCCTTCAGGGACCAGGTAGTGAACCTGCAAGAGCTGCCCCTGCAGGAGGCAGACCCAGCCCTGACTTTACTCTGTCCAATTTGCACTCTGCGTTTAAACGTGGACAGAACACAAAGTCTCAGGACCTCAGACCAGCTCTTTGTCTGTTACGGAGGCCAGCAGAAGGGAAAGGCTGTCTCCAAGCAGAGGATGGCCCACTGGATAGAGGATGCCAATGCCTTGGCTTACCAAGCACAAGGCGTGCCCGTTCAGGTTAAATGCTCACTCCACGAGAGGCGTTGCATCCTCCTGGGCGCTGGCACGTGGTTCCTCGCTAACAGATATCTGTAGATCTGCGGGCTGGGCGACACCTAACATGTTCGCTAGATATTATAGCTACGTGTAGAGCCGGTCTCCTCCCGTGTTCTCACCCTAAATTGTCGGCTTACTGCACCCTTACTGTGCACCCTTATTACTCCAGAGTGAAAAACCTGTTGAGTCCTCCAACACCCTCAGCCCGGACATGGCCGAGCATCCGGTGCCAGGCCTTGATCCGCTGAATCCTTGAGAACCGGGTCTAGGCTGGGTCCCATATGTGTGACCCTACTGGGATCCCATATGTGTATATTTTCTCCACGGCTGCTCCTAACGGAAGCCTGTGTCTTTCCCTTGGGCTAAGTCACCCAGTATTCATATGTAGTACAACCTTCGGGCTAGTCCATAGGTATTTCCCACATAACTCCTTGAAGAAAGTGGCTTCCGCAGCATTTTCTTCCTAAAAGAAAGGGCACGCTTTCCCACTGATATCCAATATCTCACTGTATGGGTTATCACGGAACAACGGTGACAGATTCACTCTGTGTAAGCCTCCTCCTATCGTCCTTCCAGGCAAGAAGGGGTAGAGGCTTGCACAGGGCACTGGATGGGGTGCAGCAGCTGTGGCCCTTTGTTAAAGATTCCTATTCGTCGGTCTCGACGTTGCGTTGACTGACCGACTGAAGAGGAACGTCTTGGTTACATATGGTACCCCTCGTTCCCTGAAGGGAACGGAGACGCCATGTCCCGTCGCCACATCTGCTGCCGCCCGCCGGGGCGGCCAGCTTATCAGGCTTAGCTCCTCAGCAAAAAACTGAAGTGCAATCGCACCTGCTGCTCATTATATACCTGCGCTGCAAGGCTGAGCAGCTGATGCAAATGATTGCACGCCAATGTGCATTGGCTTGTTTAGTTTCACTCGAAGTAGATTGGCCTCTCTAGCGAGATTCCTATTCGTCGGTCTCGACGTGGCGTCTCCGTTCCCTCCTTCAGGGAACGAGGGTTACCATATGTAACCGACACGTTTCCTGCTTGGCTTGCAGATGTTTGTATAAATTGTGAGGTATTTTTTTTTGCTGTGAAAAAGTATTTGTTCCCTGACATAATTTGCCTGCAACAACAAATATAGCATGAAACATGTCACACAATGACTGCATTAAATGTTTTTACACAGGAATTACAATAGCTGGAAACAATGCATGACACATTTGTCTCCATTTGTAACATGTTACAGATTATAAGTTGGCTTTACTCTGCCTTTTATGCAGGATTTGGAGCTTTAATTTTACAGTGTAAAGATTCTTAATTTACTTTGTATTATTTCCAATTGTATCGGAAAATAAGCCGAAAAGTAGTGTAAATTGTTACATATTACCGGTATGTGCCATTATCTGTTACGTGTTACTTATTTGAAAAAGTATCTTAGCGTAAATTAAAAAAGTAACACTTCTTGCTACTTGACACAAAATTTGATTACATAATGTGTTACCTGTAAAGCACATTACCTGTAACACAGGTTACCTGTTACACACATTACTTGTAACGCTTTACCCCCAACACTGACCACAATGACTAAAATACTCCACACATAGACAACAAGATGGGAGCAAATTGAAGATGTGGTAACATTAAGAACGTTGGCAGTGGACTATGTGGATTGGTGGACTGTATCTGATTGTGATGACCTCCCCTGTGTAAGCATGAGATGGACGCGGATGGCGTAGTCATGACCGTGGGGGGGAGGGGGGCAAGAACTGCCACCCTGTGATGGACTCGACTCAGAAAGAGTTTGGTTGGGTGTTTTCCAATGTCCACCAATGCGGTGGTGAGGATATTAGGAGGGGGAATGGATCACGATGTGAGGTCAGGGCCAGAGGCGTTGAAATGAACTTCATAAGTGACGAAGTTGGCAAATATGGGGTGTTGCTCAGGAAAGTAAGACCATAAGCCATGCACAGACCAGTCTCGCACCATGCACAGACTACACTGACAGAATGAAGAAGCCAGAAGCAGTCCCGCGACTTGGAGAGAATGACAGAGCTGGGGAAGGAAGTGTTACGGTATGAGACAGAGAGCAAGGCTGCGGTAGGCCCCAGATTCAGCCACAGCACCAGGCCAGATGGTGTGAGATGAGGCTATGGCACGGGCACAGCAGGTTCTGGCTTACCCTAAATGTCCCCCTCACACTCAGCCCACACTCAGTCCCTGGCCTCACACAGCTGCAAGGTGCACAACGATGACAGGGGATAAAAGAGTCATACATCAATCAGTGCTCAGGAGAATGACTGACAGACACGCCTCACATGATAGAACATACAATCAGTGCCATACAGCAGGCCACTAGAATGATACAAAGACCACAGAACCTTACTTTAGGGAAACAGTCGCACGCTGAAGCTGAGAAAACAAGTAGGGCTCGTACTGAAGGTGAAGTGTGTAATTTTTTCTTCTTCTAGGTTTTTTCAGACTTTCGCCATAAAGACGTGGATTCCTAGCATAGAAATCTAGACGCACCCTAGCGGCAGCAAAATTAATTTTGCAGCCAGTGTAGTCTAGCAACTCTCCATTGGCTTTCGAGCTGGAAAAACCAAACTCTAGTAAGGCCAATCACATCGTGTATAGAGTTGGTGGGCGGGCTTTACATAATGACGGCAGAGTTGTGACGGTTTCGCGTGAATTCCCTGCTACTTGAAAACAAAGAAGATGACCGCTGCTGCTGGCGAACAGCTGGCTTTCGAATCGGCTTTGGCCGCAACTCTGGAGGACTCGGAGTTAAGCTTTTCTTTGAGAAAAGAACAAAGAACGGCACTTAAGTCATTCTTAAAAAAGGAAGAAGTTTAATATATCAACTAACTCCGCTGGTGGGAAAACGCATGGGACTCACTCAGCCACAACCGTTCGTTGCTCTGGTTGGTTGTAGCGCTATCCTATTGCGTGCTGAGGAAATTTGAAATACAACTGTTTATCCCGCCCCTTTAAATTGAGGCATGCAAATGGTGAGTTCCCAGACCTAACATCTTGATCTGGATCTGGCTTGCCAGGCTAGTGGATTCCTACTGAAATGATTGGATTTAGCTCACGAAAATTCACAAAACAGTTGACGATTTCCAGAAAATGCTTGCAAAATCTGCATGGGGAAATCTTTCACCCTCACATGTAATTCTCGGTTAACGGGGATTCCTATTGAAGTGACTGCATTTCGCCCGTGAAAATTCACTGAACAACTCTAAATGTGACTGCACTTTCAGTGCGAAAGTTGAAAGTAAAGCTAGACAATTAAATTGGAGTGGATGATTTTCAGCTTGCAAATTTTTTTGTACTGTGGGAATCGTCTGCAAGTTGACTACTCTAAAGAGCGTAAACTAAGTGGAGTCTGACATGTCCATCAGCTTCTTGCTCATGTAATAGCATGAGTTTGAGTTTGGTGTTTAGTTTGTGGTGGGGCGGAAGGATCGGTATAAAACCTGAATGGAAACATTTATTATGTTTACATTTCTGTTTGGTTGTGCAAAAATTACACACTTCACTTTCTAGTAAAATATATATGCTACATCCCTGGGTTTTGAGTGAATTCCCTTTGTGTCCACTTTTTCAAAAGTTATAGAGCTAAAATTTAAAATTATAAGAATTAAAAAAATAATTATCATAGTGTACATCTCAAAGACAACTGAATCTATGGGTGCCCTATATTTAAGACAAACAAATCTCTTCACATTTCATAGGGGATCTGGCTCTTTAAAGTCCATCGCCTGCGTAGGACGGAGAGACAGACAGTTTGAGAGAGGGACGTTGGACTCCCACTCGTGATGTTGCCACTGAGGCATGTTTACCTGTGGACATGCTCTCTCCAGGGGACAATCCGTCAAGTAGACCCTGCTCCAGGGGCTGGGGAACCGTAGGAGGGACGGTGGGTGGCTGGGGAGGGGGTAGGCTGGGTCTCTGCCTGGGCTTTGGGGTGGGCCGGGACTTTGTGAGCGTACCAGTCAGAGAGGGCGGCGAAGACAACGTATGGGGTCCCCCTAAAGGGGTCTGGCCAGGGGAAGAGGTGGGCGCGTGTCCAGTGGGACAGCCCAAACCGTACGGGGAGGGGGTACTTGGGGGAGTGGGGGACAGGCTAACCGGAGACGGCTGACCTGTGGATTGGTCTGACATCCCCCCCGACTGGCAGTAGGGAATCTTGGGCGGCACAGGGGCCAGTTTCTTAGACGCTGTAGGGAGAGAGAGAAGACAAAATCAAACATGCATGCAAGTAGCTTTTACACCATGACCCTGTTTAAAACTGGTATTAACATCTATTTTGGGTGAAGCATGAATTATGTGAAATGTTATTATTACAATTTAAATCAATAAATTTTTATCACACAAGCTGTGATTTGTATATGCACATTTCTGCAATACATAACTTAGACAGTTACCTCTGACAACAGATCACTCTAAATTGTAATGTGTAATTTTCTGTAAAGCTGCTTAGAAATGATGTGTATTGTGAAAAGCGCTATACAAATAAATGTGAATTGAATTGAATTAAATAAAAAATGTCATGATGTAATTATCAAATAAAATGAATAGCATTTTCCTTTCACCTTTAATGCAGGTGTGTACACACCTTAATCATTAATTTAATAATAAAAAAATAAAATATATATATATATATATATTATGTTATCAATACTTTATAGTTAGAAGTATTTTTAAAATAATAAATATATCATTAAGTTTTGGGGGACTTGCAACACATGACAAAACATTTTTTTTTCTCGCTCATTATTTTTTGAAGACTTGAAAAGCAAAATTATGTCTCACGTTTAAGTCGTGTTTTCTAAAAAAAAAATATAAAAATTAAGTGTTTATGCTTAAAACAAGATTTTTTTTGTAAACTTAACATCTAAAGTAATTTTCCTTCTCAAGTAAATTAATCTTGATTTAAGAATTTGTAGATATTAGTACTGGGAAACAAATTTGTTTATTCATTTCTTTATTTTTGCAGTGAACTAACCTTAACTTGTCATTAAAAGGACAAATGTGACTAAATCAATGAAGTTGTGTATACACTGATCTGTCTGATCACCCAAAGTCAGATGTTATACCAATTTTAAAGAGAATTTTATCTCTACATGAAATTTTATAAAACCATTAAAGTGGAACCCCAATGGAACGAACCATTGCGTAAGGTGTGAGGACTGTGCTCGGCAGAGTGGGGAGACTGGCTGTTGCTCTGCTGACCGCTGACAGGGGGCACTGTAGCTCCTGCCGCCTGCACAGCCTTGTGGCCAATCACAGGAGAGAGCTCCTTGCTCTTCAGAGTGCTGGAGAGAGATAAAAACATGACTGCCTGCCATCAGTCTGCACACATCATATCATTAATGACAAGGACCCCTCATGTCCCCAATCATCAAAACTAAAGTGCTAAACAACATGCTGCCGGTTTTGATTGTGTCTGAAAAGACCTTGACAAAGCATTGGCATAATTGATAATTGGGAATCGAACCCATGTTTCTGGCACCATGCTTAACCAGATGAGCTAAATATTGAAGCTTGTTTCTGCCACAGAATAAAAAAAAAAAAACCTTTTTCTCGCTATTGTGAGTTTATATCTCACAATTTGGACTTTAAAACCCACAATCGTGAGTTTATATCACGCAATTCTGACTTTTTTTATCGTAATTGCGAGTTTATAACTAGCAAATTCAGATTTTTTTTTTATATATAAACTTGCAATTGTGAGAAGTCTCAGAGAAAAAGAAAATAAGAAATCTTTTTTTATTTTTTCTTCTGGGGAAGAAACACGCTTCCATTGTTAAAAAATAAATAAATTAATTAAAAAAGCAACAACATATTTTTGTTGCTACTGTAAATTCTTAGATAACATGAAGGAGATTTGAAAACATCCACAACTAAAATTTGCTTTCATGTGAGTGTGATGGTTTTTTTTTTTCAAAGACATGTGAAGGTGGATTTACACCGGGTTTCTCATCCACGTCAGCAGGAGGGGGATTGAGTGTCCTTGCCCAGCAAACACACACACACACACACACACACACACACACACACACACACACACACACACACACACAGACACACACACACGCAGCATGTATCTTTAATATGACTGAGCATGTGGAGCTTGTTTTTCATTCTGACAGCTCTATTCAGGCGCCTCTGCTAAACTCTGGGGAAGATTAATCTATATGCACACATGGACACAAGTCGTCCACATATATCCGTGCAGACATGCAGAGAACGCCTCTATGTGACTATGTTTGAAATTAATCCGTCACATCTATGACTCAGTCTCTGCAGTTCCCTTTCCCAGCGACTTTTGAATGAAGGCTCACAAGGGTATATGGGGTGGGGAACTTGCACCATTGCGATACACAGTCAACATCATTAGTAAAATGGCTAATACTGTCCATTTTGATGCTAAGCGCTCCTAATAAAGATCTTAGATTGATCTTTATTGCATTGATGGAGTCTGCATGTGCAGCAAGCGATGGGAATTCTTGTTATTCCATTGACATTCCTGCAACCTTTCAAACAACTCGGGACACTGATGGTCCAAAAAAAGAGCATTCGTATACACAATTCCCACCTCAATTAAATTTGTGGCCTACATTGCTGTGAAACGTATGAATTCTAATTTGATTTGGTAAGCTTTGTTTCATTTTTCAGTGCAGATGTCAAATTCAGATGGCTACTCAGTAGGGAAGACTTAAATCTTGCTCAAATGATTACATTTTAAGTGGCCAATTTTTCCTATATAGTGTCTATTGCTTTGTTCCAAAAATCTAGTGAGTTATCGCAATGTAAAAACACATGTTGTCATAACTTATTGATCATATAATGTTTTTTACAGTGTGAACAAAATGTGTAAAATTATAAACTTTTGTTGGTCACACAACTTATTTTCTGCAACAATCCAAAAGTCAATGGAAAAATCCTAGCTTTTTGTCGGGGAACCAGGGTGATACTAACTTTCGAGTTGGCATAAACCAATATAATCAATGCATCAGATATTATCATAATGATTAGCAAATAACTCAAATGCCACACATAAATATTGAATTTTATTTCAATGGAACTTCTCAGTACTGAGTAAATGTAATAATAATAATAATAATTTGTTACATTTATATATGGAATGTAAGTGCCTTTACAATTGTAAGAGTTCATTGCAATTGATTTTAGGAAGTCCTTACATTTCTATTTTCCAATGCTATTTTATAAGGCAGAATAAATTAGTTTCCCATTGTTTGTAAGAGTGTTTGTGTTGTGAGAGCACCTATGATGACTAAAAGAGCTTATTAGGGTTTGGAACAGAGCTGGTGTTTATGTACTTGCACATCTAGTATGACTATTCCAATGAGCAAACAGACCTCATGACTTAATCAATACATTCATCAGCATCCATGTCACCATGTGCATCCATGAACTTATTTCTAACAGGATAACTATAGCTAAATAAAACTGACACAAAAACTAAAACCAACCAACTGAAATAAAATAAAATAAAAAAGCTTAAACATTTCTCATTTTAATTTAATAGGGTTAATTTGAAGTAAAAAAAATTGTCTTGGGTTATATGTAACTCCCTGAACAGGGAACGAGACGCTGTGTCGAGACGCTGTGGGAATGCCCCTGCATGATTGCGTCGTAAAGCATGTGTATAATCATTCAAATGATGTGACGAGACGTCATAGGCGGGTGATAACGTGTACCCAAGCATCCAAAGCCCACACAGGGCACAGCAGATTAAGTTTTTCCTGATGTGCTGTATTAAAAGGTGGAGGACAGAAGGCCTGCAGCACTATTGGGCCCGCAACATTAGAAGGGACCTTAGGAATATAACCCACCCTAGGGTGAAGAAAGGCTTTCACCATACCAGGTGCAAATTCTAGGCACGAAGGAGCAACCGACAAGGCTTGCAAATCTCCAATTCTCTTGATAGAAGAAATAGCAAGGAGAAATAAAGTTTTTAGTGCAAGGAACTTTTCTGAAACCTCTTCAATGGGCTCGAAGGGAGCCAAAGCCAGGCCTTCCAAAACAACGGCCAAATCCCAAGCCGGTGCTCTAGTGCGCAGTGCAGGCCTCAGCCTCAGGGTGTCACGAAGAAAACAAGTAATGAGAGGATCTCTCCCCAATGGTGCACCACCCAGAGGAGTGTGGTAAGCTATACACCTTCCACATACACCTTCAAGGTGGAAGGAGATAAGCCCAGGGAGAAGAAACCGCAGCTTGTGCTTCTCCCTGAGATAAGGCACTGGATCTGGCAGGTGAAGGCTGAGATAGGGCTGGGCCCATCTCAAACCCCGCTGTCAGATCCATTTGTGATACCAAGATGTGCGTCGGGACCCACACCCTGGGGAGCGTGAACTGAACCGTCCTCATGGACAGCTTCTCACAATGCTCACAGATCATTCACACCTCGAGAACTGACTGGGCATGCTCCACTCCCAAACAAGCAACACAAAGCTGGTATGTGTCCCCACCCGTGATAAAACGAGGGCAGGGAACAGCACACCGCTTAAACTCTTGCTTGTTCGCCATTATATATATATATATATATATATATATATATATACACATTTATATATATATATATATATATATATATATATATATATACTCTTGTGAATTGGGCTTGCAATGACAGACAACACTATAAGACAGAGACAGTATACAGAGAGCGCTTGCTGAAGGCACAGAAGCTAGCGCGGTCTGTTTTCAGGTGTGCTTTATAGTTTCCTGATCAATGACGTCACCCGCCTATGACGACTCAGCCCACCATTGAACTGATTATACATGTGCTTCACGATCACGACGCAATCACGCAGGGGTGTTCCCACAGCGTCTCGACACAGCTCGAGTTCCTTTAGAAGGGAACTAAAGTTATCAGTTATTACATATATATTTAATATATATTTTCAGTTATTTAGTTATTATTAGTGGTCAAATCACTTAATCTCATTAAATATAAAATATGTGCATGTGTGTGTGTAAATGTATATATAAATAATTAATTAAATATATATATATATATATATATAATGCACACACACATACAGGTCCTTCTCAAAAAATTAGCATATTGTGATAAAGTTCATTATTTTCCATAATGTAATGATAAAAATTAAACTTTCATATATTTTAGATTCATTGCACACCAACTGAAATATTTCAGGTCTTTTATTGTTTTAATACTGATGATTTTGGCATACAGCTCATGAAAACCCAAAATTCCTGTCTCAAAAAATTAGCATATTTCATCTGACCAATAAAATAAATGTTTTTAATACAAAAAAAAAAAAGTCAACCTTCAAATAATTATGTTCAGTTATGCACTCAATAGTCAATACTTGGTCGGGAATCCTTTTGCAGAAATGACTGCTTCAATGCGGCGTGGCATGGAGGCAATCAGCCTGTGGCACTGCTGAGGTGTTATGGAGGCCCAGGATGCTTCGATAGCGGCCTTAAGCTCATCCAGAGTGTTGGGTCTTGCGTCTCTCAACTTTCTCTTCACAATATCCCACAGATTCTCTATGGGGTTCAGGTCAGGAGAGTTGGCAGGCCAATTGAGCACAGTAATACCATGGTCAGTAAACCATTTACCAGTGGTTTTGGCACTGTGAGCAGGTGCCAGGTCGTGCTGAAAAATGAAATCTGCATCTCCATAAAGCTTTTCAGCAGATGGAAGCATGAAGTGCTCCAAAATCTCCTGATAGCTAGCTGCATTGACCCTGCCCTTGATAAAACACAGTGGACCAACACCAGCAGCTGACATGGCACCCCAGACCATCACTGACTGTGGGTACTTGACACTGGACTTCAGGCATTTTGGCATTTCCTTCTCCCCAGTCTTCCTCCAGACTCTGGCACCTTGATTTCCGAATGACATGCAAAACTGAGCAACAGTCCAGTGCTGCTTCTCTGTAGCCCAGGTCAGGCGCTTCTGCCGCTGTTTCTGGTTCAAAAGTGGCTTGACCTGGGGAATGCGGCACCTGTAGCCCATTTCCTGCACACGCCTGTGCACGGTGGCTCTGGATGTTTCTACTCCAGACTCAGTCCACTGCTTCCGCAGGTCCCCAAGGTCTGGAATCGGTCCTTCTCCACAATCTTCCTCAGGGTCCGGTCACCTCTTCTCGTTGTGCAGCGTTTTTTGCCACACTTTTTCCTTCCCACAGACTTCCCACTGAGGTGCCTTGATACAGCACTCTGGGAACAGCCTATTTGTTCAGAAATTTCTTTCTGTGTCTTACCCTCTTGCTTGAGGGTGTCAATGATGGCCTTCTGGACAGCAGTCAGGTCGGCAGTCTTACCCATGATTGCGGTTTTGAGTAATGAAACAGGCTGGGAGTTTTTAAAAGCCTCAGGAATCTTTTGCAGGTGTTTAGAGTTAATTAGTTGATTGAGATGATTAGGTTAATAGCTCGTTTAGAGACCCTTTTCATGATATGCTAATTTTTTGGGACAGGAATTTTGGGTTTTCATGAGCTGTATGCCAAAATCATCAGTATTAAAACAATAAAAGACCAGAAATATTTCAGTTGGTGTGCAATGAATCTAAAATATATGAAAGTTAAATTTTTATCATTACATTATGGAAAATAATGAACTTTATCACAATATGCTAATTTTTTGAGAAGGACCTGTATATACAGTATATACAAACTTTTCTCGATTCATCACGACTTATTGATTTGACAGCACTAATAATAACTAAACTAAAACTGAATTTAAAATCAATAAAAACTTTATAGATATATATTTAAAAAACAAACTACTAAAGATGACAAAAACAACAGAAAATAGAAAAATGAAAACTGAATAAAAACGACAAAAAATTACAAACAAACAACAAAATTCCTGAAATCTAACTAAAATGAAAATGGAAAATACGAAAATAAAAAATGATTCAAAATATTGATATAAAATATATAGATATATTTGCAGAAGAAAAAAAAAACCCTACTAAAAAATTACTAAAACCATTAGTTAACCACAACCAAAATTAAAATGAGAATGCAAAATATAAAAACTGATTCAAAACATTAATAAAAACCATTATGGTATTTCAGTGATACTACAATAACACTGATTTCTATTTGAAGGATACACTTTCGCTAAAGGCCAGTGACATCATCGGTAACATCAGGCTTCCCTGGACAATGACAATTTTACAGAATCTGTGTGATGAGGCTGAAAAAGTAATAACTTCACAAAGAAAATAAATAAAGAAAAAAATAAATAAAGAAAAAACAGGATGGAAAGAGGGAGCCAGTATGGAGTGATCTGAGGTGAGCGCTCAGACAGTGTGGGGAGCCCTGGTGGACGTCACAGTGTGTTGCGAAGGCAGGGTGGCCGCAGGCAGGTGGTATTTACCTAGTCAGCCTGGGGGGTCCTCTGTCGCGGGCACATGGACAGGCGGCCCACGGCGGGGGGGCGGAGGAGGGGAGGCTAGGGGGGTTTCCGAGGGACACGTCATGGCGGGTCAGCACGAGAGGGGTTTTAATGTAGAGGGGCGAGGCATTGGCGTCAGGAGGAGTGGCATGCGGGGCGTCACACACTGGGCCGTGTTTGGGAAAGTGCAGGCAGCTAGGCTTGGGGTTGGAGTTGATATCGAGTGAGGAGGAGGAGGAGGAGGAAGAGGAGGATGGGGGTGGCTGGGGCAGGGGCAGGGGCAAGGGTGGGCCGAAGCCAGCCCAGCGCAGGGGTGGAGGCGGGGAGCTGGGAGGCTGCGACTCGGGGCCGGGGGCCACGGGCCGAGCGCAGGGAGGGGGTTTGGGGTAGAAGTGGTGGGAGGACGAGGAAGGGTAAGGAGGGGGTGGCCGCTCCTCCACGTGGGACGCATAGACATGTGAGGAATCCGGCCGATTGGGCGACACGTCGTCTGAGCTGCAGATATTGGAAACAATAAAGAGCAAACACAGGAGAGAGAGCTCTGGTCAACTGCACACGGATGGATGTTGAGCTCCAGCTATGGCTCGCTGGCGTTATACAATACTGATCACATTCTCAGGATCCTTTGGTCCGCATGTTTGTCTCAAGCTGGTATGAGCATTTAGCCAGTTTAGCGCACGGCAATGAGCAACAGGTTTAGCAAACAGCAAGCTTAGCAACGAAAAACAGGCGCAAGGAAACGCTTCCATCTCCGTTGGGAGGAAAAGCACAGCAATGCATTAAAATGGAAAAACTGAAAATGACCTTGTGTCTGCGCACTGCACCAAGGGAAGAAAAAAAAAATCTCTGTTAAAACAACCAAACATCAGAGAGAGTTTGGTGAATATGCAATAATCTATCTAGAGCTGGCGCTTAAACCATGGTCTCCAAATGCGATGAAAACCCAGAGCAGTTAAACACAGACACAAAAACCCTTTCATTGCCTGAAAGAGTGTCCGAGGAGGGGAGGTAAGCCAGTCAAATCATCAGCCATCGCAAACCCTAAATGCAATGACTGAACCATGGCGTGACCTTCACTTCATTAATGTATGATTTACATATGGGCTTATGGGTTGAGTTTTAGTGAAATTAAATGAATGGGAAGCCACAGCAAGAATGTCTTACATTCATGAGATAAATTGTTCCGAACTGTGACATTTTAACCTCACTAAATGATATTGAGATATATATACGTATATATATAGGCCTGTACACACTGCAAAAGTGACAACCACGTTCAAATCCAGAAGTGAATTCTCTAAATTATCGTTTTGGGTGTGAACAAAATACAGGAGTCACTCCTGAAATTGCAAATGAGAAACTGTAAAGATATTTTTAATGTATTTTATTGTTTTTTTTTATTGCAATTGATTTTGGGAAGTACTTACATTTCCAAAGCTATCATATAAGGCAGATTAAATCCCTTTTATATTGTTTGGAAGGGTCTTTATGTTTCGAGAGAGCCTATGATGACTAAAATAGCTACCTAGGTCGGCATCATTAAAAAAGCCTTTACTGTCATTTTTGATAAATTTAATACATTCTTGCTAAATAATAATAATAATAATAAAATATATTAACTCACCCCTCGCAAAAAAACAAAAACAACCTTCACTTGAAGAAAAATCTTCACTTTATTTTGATGGTCCATTTAACACGTTCTGTTGACTATGTAATGTTGCACCTACATGTCTAACTCTCATTAGAGTGTCAGTAGAGTATTAGTAGACTTACTGACCCCAAACTTTTGAATGATAGTGTACCTGTTTCACTGATTTTTTTCTTGCCCCGCACCAGGAGAAGAGACTCGCATTTTGCATGGGCTTTTAAGGCGAAATTATTATCATTATATCTCCAATACGTCCACAAAATTATGTTTCGTGTGTCCACACTATTTCTCCATAAATTAGAAAATACTGTCAACAGGCAGAAAAAAAAATGCACTTTCACCATGTTTTTAGGAATAAAATGATATATAAATGAGGTGAATATTATATTAACAAACCCTTCTGCGAAAAACGTAAAATTATTGATAGTAATAAAACTTAAGTAAGTGCTACTGAAGTGGAGATTTCTGACTCGATGCATGAGAAAAAAAACTGACTTTGAGAAAACAGCCTTTAAAAATATGTAGTGTAATCAAAATCTGCAGATGCAAATAGATAGTGTGATAAAAAAAAAAAAAAAAAAACACTTAAATGTGTATTTTGGATGTTTTCTTTCCACTAACCTAAAAAAAGAAAACAAGTTATGCGAAGAGTCCAAAATCTCAAAATTGAGCAGTGGATAAAAATAAAATAAAATATGTTTTTTTCCTGTAGTGTCTTGCCTTAATTACTGTACATTACAAGAACTAATTGTTGAGTTTGGTTCTATACACACAGTACAGATTTAAAGTAAATGTGATTAATTCAGTTGCAGAACGCGGATATCACTCTGGAAACTGAACTCTGTGTGTACAGAAAAGGATGGAGGACTGGCAACTGTATTCAACTGCAGTGTGTACGCGGCCATACTGACTGCACTAAGTAAAGAAAAAATAAATTACTTCTATTTATATAGACTCAGTGAGGCAAAAATAAAAAGGTAAAGTAAAACGAGGAAAGCATGAAAAAGCAGAGGAAATGTCATTAATACACAAATGCAGGGAAAGCAAGAGAGTTAATCGCTGAATGGAAAACAATGATGTCACAAGTTAATTCTACTGTGAAATGCATATACGGTACATTGAAATGTCAATGGAAAACAGGTAGAGGATGACGGGGATCACGTGTTGTTGTTTTTTTTTACCTGCCCCTGTCTCCAGGAGGGGGGGTGGGGATTGGAGATGTGGCCAGCTCACCGGGCTGTTCACAGATCAGCGTGTCCGCAGGAGAGCCGGGCGGCTGTGCGCTGGGAGGCGTGGACGAGGATTTGCGGGACAGCGTAGAGGTACTTTTGCCCTTCACCCACGATGTGTCCATCACTCTGACACCCACACTGCCCACAGAAAGACCACAACTGAGTCAGTCATAAACACAACACAACATCTAGATGCAATGCACAGAAGCGGTAACCCTCTTAATCATTACATCAACTTGTGCGTTGTTATTACAAGCCAGCATGGGTCATTATTTTGAGAGCAAAAACAGAAGTGAAGTACAAAGTAGTTCTGGAAATATATTCAAAATATTGTCATTTATTACAGATGCCAGACGTGTAACTCCCTCAATTATGATAATGTATATTCTTATAAAGAAACATTGTTTGTCATTTAATAATTAATGTCACAGGGGTAAACACTTTATAGTAGCTTTTATTGTTAAAATTAACATTAATTATTGTAATTATTACAATATATAATGTAAAATATTTTTGTTTTCATTTTTGATTTATACTCTATTCACCATTGTTTAAAAGTTTGGGGTTGGTAAGATTATTTTAATGTTTCTGAAAGAAGACTTGTGTTCACAGAGGCTGAATTTATTTGATCAAAAACATTTGCAGTAAAAACAGTAATATTTTTAAATATTACAATAATTTTCTATTTTAATGTATATTAAAATGTAATTTAATTCTGGGATATCAAAGCTGTATTTTAAGCATCGCTACTACAGTCTTTAAATTATTCTTTAGAAATCATTCTAATATGATGATTTGATGCTCAAGAAACATTTATTATCATCATCAATATTGAAGTTAGTTGTGCTGCTTAATTTATTAAGTTTTTGGAAACCATAATTAAAAGTTTTTAGGATTGTTTGATGAATAGAAAGTTGAAATATTACCTATTGTAACATTATAAATGTCTTTACTCTTTTTGTTTATCAATTTAATGCATTCTTTAAAAAACATTACTGACCCCAAACATTAGCAATATTAATGTAAGAATCGTTAATTAAAGGGACAGTTCACCCAAAAAGTCATCATTTACTCACCCTCAAGTTGTTCCAAACCTCAATGAGTTTATTTCTTCTTCTTTGTGTTCAGCAGAAGAAAGAAATTCATACGGAGTTGGAACTACTTTAGGGTGAGTAAATGATGACAGAATTTTCATTTTTGGGTGAACTGTCCCTTTAAGTTATAAAAAAATGGATCCCACTTTATATTAGGTGTCTTTAACTACTATATACTTACGTAAAAAAAAAATTGTTAGGTACAATGTTGTATTGTAAAACACTTTTGCTGCTATTAAGGTAGGATACGGGTAAAGAGAGCGGTGCAGCGGGTTTTTTTCAGTTAAGACTACACTGATATGGAATATCTGCGGAAGTGTTACTAGTATGTAATTTCGCAAATAGTTGGTTTCTGAATACAAAAAATGTCAACACGTAATGCAATTGCTCTGCCACTTTTGGATGAAGAGATGTGCTTGTTGATGTCGTTTGTTATTGTTGTACAAGCAGAATGTGGCGGTTGGTCGGTGTGGTATTTGTCCTGCCCCTCCTCCACTGTGATTGGACGGCCGGGTAAAAAGTGACAGAGATGTTTTTCCAAAGCTTGAACATTTTTCAACTCTCGGCGACTGGTAAAAAAATGCAGAAGCGATTAGCGCTCAGGGTGAAATAGATGCTCAGCACTTCATCGCGCTGCTGTCTTTTTTAAAATATGCAGTGCTCCCGTTGAAAACAATTGGGAAAATACGCTAACCTCAAGAAAGAAAGAAAAACCGCTTTGATGGACACACGGCCTAAGGGAAGGGACAACAGTGTAATTAATGATGTAATTACAGAAATAAACTACACCTGTAATTACGTGCAGTTTTTTTTTTAAGATATAAGTGCAATGTAAAAGCATGTATACACACAATGGGCCCTATTTTAACGATCTAAAACGCAAGTGTCAAGCGCAAAGCGCAAGTAACTTTGTGGGCGGATCTCGGCGCTGTTGCTATTTAACCGGCGGGATAAATGACTCTTGCGCTCGACGCAAATCTAAAAGGGGTTGGTCTGAAGTAGCTTCATTATTCATAAGTGTGGTTTGGGCGTAACGGGAAACAAACCAATAAGAGCTTTATATCACATTCCCTTTAAGAGCATGATGAACGAGGTGCGCTTGTTCCATGGCGCAATACTATTATAGCTTCAGAATCGGTTCTCAGCCGAGGAGAACAATGTTCTCGACAGGGCCGTAAAAGAAAGAGAAGTGACATTGGGGATGGGACAAACCCACCCAAATTAGCTTCGGTTAAACATGCATATAATAATTTGGGTAAATGTGTAAGCTTTATGCCTATTTTTCCCATCGTCATGGACACAACAATGATTTCCCTCGTGTTTTAATATTTTTCCTTATAATAATGTATCATTTCCAAAAAGGAAAATGCATCTGTGTAGATGAGAGAATCATCTACAGTGTATGCGCGTTGTTCACACTCTGTATTATGGCCAAGCATGCGCGCTTAAAATAGCATCTGAATGTACGTGCAACGCGCCACTGACTTTAGACTAGGTTTTTTCTGGTCAGTGGCGCAATTGTTTTCTGGAACTGCAAAATAGCACCAGGGATTATTTGCGCCGGAACACGCCTCCTTTTTTGCGCTGAACCACCCAGGGAGCGCAAGTTCATTCCCTAGTTTGCCAGCGTGCGTCTGTGGAGGGAAAAGTCCGCTTTGCGCGGGTGCAAAATACGAATGATACATGCGTCGGTGTACAAAGTCAATTGCGCTGGGTGCAAGATAGGGCCCAATATGTCCATTGCATCAAGTGATTTATTTAAATGTAAGTGCATTATAGTTAAACCACAATATAAATTGGGACCAAAGGTGTTACCAAAAACAAAGAAAGCTCACAGTATTACAGAAAAGTGGTTGACATTACCTTTGAATTTTCCTAATGCTGCATTAAGTGAAGATAAAACAATGATTTTAGAGGAAACGCAGTGTGTTTACATGTCTAGAACAAGAAAATGACATGGGGACAGGGAATGACAGCTGAACGATGAACCATGTAGAGTGCAGTGGGGGACATGTGTAGTTTGACAGTGTTTGGCGGATCAGGGCGGTCCAGAGGTGAGAACATGTCAGTCTAAATGAGCAGCTGGCATTCTTTCCTGCTGCGGCATCATTAAGCCTCATTTACTGTAATTGCCTTTACCCCGGGAGCTGTGGACATAAACAATTAGACACATATCCTCCCCTTTAACAAAACAAATCAGTCCTAAAATACGCTTGATCAGCGTCCTTAATTGTTATGTAATCTATACATAATTTTGTCAAATATATAGTATATCTCTCCTCTCCCACTGTTTTCATCTTGATTACTTTCCATCAAGTTTCCATCAATGAACTGTGCCTATGTGGCTTGAATTGTGAATAATAATTACATTAACTGATTTGCTGAATAGTTGACCTTGGAAAGTCAGGGTTACTCATAAGCACTTTTCAGGCGGGATTAAAAGGACAGTTCACACAAAAATTTTATTTTTGTCATCAGTTATACTCACCATCATGTTGTCCATCTTTAAAACACTATGCAGACAATTTTAATAAAACCTGAGAGATTTCGGTTGCTCCGTTGAAAGTCCATTCCACCAAAAATTTTCATAAAACATGGTAAAAAAATCAAATTGAGCAGATGAAAGATTAAATTTAGGCTTTTATATACAATTAAACGGAAAAGATTCTGCTTTGTGACCACCCGAAAAGCTTCTCCGGCACCAGAACCATCGCTGATATTGCCTTGATCGAAAAACTTTTCGATATTTGTACTTTAGTTTATATTGAGTATTTGTAGCAGTACTAATACTGATAGAAAAACGAATTGTAATCATAAATTGACTTCTATTTTTATAACAAAGTCTGCCTCCTGAGGCATTGATTTATGACTTTGAGCCAGAACAGACCACGGAGAAGTCTTCTGTCAGATTGTAAGTATTTTAAAGTGCTTATAATTTAGGTCAGATTCAACTTACTTACCTAAGGTGTCAAATTACGCACTGTTAAACATACATACATACATACATACATATATATATATATATATATATATATATATATATATATATATATATATATATATATATCGTCACCTTCCTAAAATAATTGCCTAAGTCATTTTTTGACAAAAATGATTTTTTTGCATAAGTCATCTTCTCATGATGCTTTCCACCTCTGCTAAAATTGCCCACATCCTCAGTTGAACAGATCATGCAGTTCTATCCCTGTAGTATAATGGCCTATGTCAAAAATGTGACTTAGGCCGTTTTATTTTGCCTAAGTCAAAAAACAATGAGACTTAGGCAATTTTACAAGCTTTTCAAGATGGCAGTTGCATCAAGAAGAACACAAATCTACTCGGCCTCTGAAGTTAGGTTCCGTTTTTTGTGTGGAAGGTGACGATATATATAATGTTTTGACAAATCTCTGCAGTTAATATTATGTGGTAAATTGCCATCAATGTTTGCCAAATGTTTGCCAGAACGCAGTATTTTTTTGAAAGGGGGTCTGGAGTAGGTCTCTGACTAAAAGAAGTCTGGATTTCCTCCTCCGTATGCGGTATTTTTCCACCTGCTGGAGCAATGCAGGTGGCATGAGTCAGAGCCTGGCACATCTGCCACGTGTCTGTCGATAGAGGCAGAAATCCAGCCCCCTCAGTGAATGATAAGGGAGCTGCGGCCCTCTTTCAACACTCCATCCACGTAACCATAGAGACCGTGGCAGCCTATCATCCCTAGACCAGCTCTATTCGAGGGAGGTTGAAGGAGTCGCTGAGATGTTCCCGGAGTTCAACTCAAATTGAGAACAAATGACACAGAAAGGCTACTGGATAACGACATGACTGACATCCCAGTCTAAGTGAATTACTCGCTGAACACATTAGCTATCTGCCGCTGTCTCATCCGCCACTTCTAATTGGTTTAAGCGGCACTATCTAAGCCTGTCGGTAATGGGCAGTTAGTGCAATGATAATAGTGCAGTGTTTAATTTAAAGGGATAGTTTACACTCACAGGAAAGAATCCAATTCCATTTGACTTTCTTTTTTTAATGGAACATTAAAGGTGAACATCCTGTCCACTCTTCTCTATATAATTAAGGTGAATCTGGATGAGGTCAAGCTCTAAAATTATTTTAAAAAACACCCTAAATGGTCCAAATAACTCAGAGATGAGTTTGTGTGGAGCAGCATTTACACAGTGCCGTGCTTCACTCTGAAACTCGCAGTCCATTTATTTAATTAAATCAGCCATATTGCGATTTCGGTTTCATTTTGATTCACTGTCCAGCCCTACTAGCCAGGATATTCTTCAAAAACTCCCCTTTTGTTTCATGGAAGAAAAAAAAGTCATACAGATTTACAATGACATGAGGGTGAGTACATGATGACAGAATCTTAATTTTTGGGTGAACTGTCCCTTTAAGAAGTAAGGCTGGTATGAGAAGGTAATGGAAGCGTGTGGGAGGGGAAATAAAACATGTAGAGATGGAGGAGGCAAACAAGAGCACAGAACAACCTACCCATCCTTCTTGTAGAATTCAAGCATCATGTTGTCAGTAGCAACACTGAGTGGGCGTCGGCTCTGCTCGTGCAGCTGTTTGCGATCTGATTGGTCCATATCTGGTGAGGGCATGGAGCTGTAGTTGGAGTTGTGGTTGGTGTGGACCGGGCTGCCATAGCTGCCTGTCAGGTTGAACTCAATATCTAAGAATAGCCAAGACAAATTAGTCCAAATCTCACAGGAGAACACACTCGTGGGTATGTGCGAATATGCTTTCACAACTCTTTCTATCTAACCTCCAGGGAAGAACCAGTCAGCATGCTGGATGATCGGCTCAATGATGCCAACGATTTGCAGGGACACAGTGGTCATCATTTCCGTCATGTTTCTGTGAAGGACAATGACCCATTTGATCTAAACATTTCATAATATAAAACTACTAGATCCATTAAAGAAATAGTTTACCCAAAAATGTCATTCATTCATGTCGATCCAAACCTATATGACTTTTTTTTTCCTTTTGTGGAACACGAAGGGTTACATTTTTTAACAATCTTCATGCAGTTCTTCTCTATAAAAAACAATTCATGGTGACTACATCTGTAGAGCTCCAAAAAAAAACTTGAATGTCACTCTCTTTTACACAGACAACTTTAACATGACTTCAGATATGGCACAAAAGCCATATAAACTACTTTAATGGTGTGTATTGATGTCGTTCTTGAAGCTTGATAGACGTGGTCACTATGAATGGTTGTTGTATGGATTCTTCATTCATTTTGCAGTGTCATTTTAAAATAATTGATGTACTATTGTAGTATTTAATAATATTGTGAACTAGCTTTTAATTTTATATTTTTAGTTTTCATTTCATTATCGTTTACACCAGGTACTAACACACGTTTCAAATGCCTCACCTGTGAGCTCTTCTGTTTAAAGTTCGTCAAGACTCCCCTATTATTTCATGACACTTTAGCCTTCATCATTTTCACTTTCACTGGACAAATAGTATTGAATGAACGAACCCGTGTTAAGCGGCTTACGTGAATGAATCTAATATAATACAATGTAGTATAGTATGTATATTTTACTTTTTAAGGGGAGAGGGGGGTGCTCTACCTCTCGGAAATTAGTTTTTGCAGGGTGGGATGTCTGCAAACAGCTATATTACACACTACAAGTAAGGTAATATTGAAAAAAGGCATAATAGGGGCACGTATTTCATAGTCTTAGTTAAAGGGGTCATCGGATGCCCATTTTCCACAAGTTGATATGATTCTTTAGGGTGTTCATGTAAAGTTTGTAATATACTTTAGTTAAAATTCCTCAATGGTTGTGTAAAACAACACCCTTTTTACCTCCTCAAAAACAGTTCTGTTCACGGTGACCTGTTTCGGTGCATGTCTCTTTAAATGATAATGAGCAACTTCTCACCCCACCCCTCTCTTCCATGAGCATTATGACATCATAGTGCTCCGAAAATCCAAACGGCTTGATTATTGAGAGTGTTTAGACTTTTTGAGGATTAAAAAAAAGGAGTGAATGGATTTTTTTCATTGTATGGTGGTTGTGTCCACACACTGCAGACACATTTATATGAAAACACCATATAAAAGTGAATTTTGAATCCGATGACCCCTTTAATAATAACAACACTGTGCTCCACATAAGAAAGACATAAGTCATATGTGCACTGTAAGCAATGACAGAATTTTCATTTTTCACTGAATTGCTTTGTGAATTCGCTGCTATCCACATAAATGAGAGAAGTAAGCCAAACATAGGACATGTACTCACCCTTCTGAATGTGTCCACAGAAGGTTGGGTCCAAGAACTATTGCAATGTTACCTGGTGTCATTTTATTAGCGTCTTGATACTCTGTTAGTTTGGCTAAGAATTTGATTAGATATCTGTTTAGAAAAGGGGGAGAAAACAGTTTCAGTTTAAATCTCAGTTTGACAAAAGGTTTTAGCCCTGGCATTTACTCATACATTTGCTATTCCTGTCGCTGTATATTATCAATATTTCAGTAGGTCTGACTCAAGACAGGTGCAGTCAAACAGCAATGACCCACAGCCTATATCTGGAAACCTTGTCATGTGGGTTAGAAGTAAAGATGTGCCAAATATTCACAGAATTTGACAGTGGCATTGTAAAGAAAATGCATAACAAATACCAACAGGCCTCCTCATTTTCTTAAACAGTAGCTTTGTTAAAATTTATTCCTAGATGATAATCAGTGGTGGACGAAGTACACATACCATGTACTTGAGTTAAAGTACAGATTCTCAAGGTAAAATATTATTCAAGTAAAAGTAGAAGTGCTGCCTTTAAACATTCACTTGAGTAAAAGTACAAAATAGTTGCCTTCAAATGTACTTAAGTATCCAAGTACTATGATTTTTTTTATGGCTATAATGGCCCATTATAATTTGTCACAAGACTCTTGCTTAACTCAGTCTACATGAAGACTAATGTCACTCTTGGCACACCAATCTATTAACAAAATGACATTACACTGATTCTTGAAACTTTGGCAAAAGAACATGTCCCACTAAGAAAAGTGCTAATTCTGTTGGAAATAAATAACAATTTCATTAATAAAAAGAATCAATTAGGGGGTCCTTTGCACATATGTAAGGTTCTTTTAAAGGTTTATTTTTATTTTTTATTAATTTAATGATTATATGCTGTCCGATTGCCTACAAAATCAGTTGTCCTTGGATAGGAGATAATCCCTTCATCTTGATTAAAAAAACAAAAAGTAATAATTGAATTGAATAATATCTTTACCACATGAAAGAGTACAATGTAATAAGTATTAAAAACTACAAACAGTGAGTTTTGAACAATATTTACTATTATTTCGTGGTTGCTCAAAATGTGTCCCACATATTAGTCACCACCGTCAGATATTTATACAAAGCAATAAAATCAGGCAACTACAAGGTCAACTACACTCCTGAGGACCCCATTTTCAAACCTTCAGCTCTACTGCAGGCTTCAAGATTCTCAAGCTCTCATAAGTTTTCTATTTTCTCTTAAACTTGTTCATATTTTTGGACACTGCTACTGTCACAACTATAACATGTCAACACCGTATCTTTTGTATAAAAAATATTAGATTAGATTATGACATAAATGTATAATTTTTAAGAAGAGGTCTGAAGTTGCTAGCAACAGAGGGGAAACAAGATGGCTAATGTGAACAACTCATGCATATCATGTGATAGAGTAACTTTTTGTCACCACCGTCAGACGTCACCACCGTCAAGTTTTCTGTCTGACGGTGGTGACAAAAACCTCCAAATGGTCCTCAACGAAGGCTAGAATATAATGATCACAATAAATACCAATATGACCTGTAATGTGTCATTAACCTCTTTTATATTTTTATTTATGTAATTCCCCCTATATTTCTTCCATACAGACCTACACTGCATGCTACTATTAATCAATATCCATAAGTATCCAATATCCAATATCTGATATCCTGGACAACACAGGTGGGCAAAACGAGACGATAGCCTTTACCAAGTCGCTCGCATTGCAGGAACCATTCCATAAAGTGACGGTAGGCTGTTAGGTGATATTGTCTACAAAACAGTAAGCACAACGTTAGCAATGCAAACTATTTGCACATACAGTATACTATCATATGTAAATATAACAATAGCTCAGCTGACTACGCGGGAAGAACATTGTGATAATGCCGGGTGTCCAAACTCTGTACATTACGTCTTGGTAAAAAAAGAAAAACAAACCAAATAACGTTACTCACTTTACACTAAGCCGTCCGTTTGTCCCTGCGGGCTTTGGCTGGCGTTTCCAGTTTATCTCGTCCAGAAGAAAATGACATCGCTGAAATTCGCGACAGCAATAGGACTCTCTATCTGTTTCCATAGGCGCACAGCGAGAGCACTGACACCACCAGTCCGCCCCAGCTGGAGTCTGGCCGGGCTCGAGTCAGGTCTTGCTCCCCTGCTGCAGCAGCTGCTCCGGCCGCCTCTTGTTCCTCCATCTCCCGCAACTGTTCATCGCTGTAGTGCGGCTCGTACAGGTAGCCGCGAGCGTTAGATTCGCGCAACAGATCTTCGAAATCCCCTTCTGCCATTTCAACTTCAAAACTAACGTTACCTTCCGCCATCGTGATTTGCTTACTATACAAACTTTATACACAGAACATGAGCCTGTTAGCTTAGCTTCTACAGAAAGATGGCTGACACTATCTTTACTTTCTGTGAGTGAGATCCCGCCCCATATGGGCGTGGTGAAAACATGGGGAACTAGCTACTAGTACAGGCTGTAGTTTTAAGCCTCTGGTCCAAAAATCCTCCGATGATGCAAAATGACGATTTTTGCGTCATCGGAGGATTTTTTCCAGACTAAAAATACATAAATCTCTCATATCAGTGGGAAATGAGGGGGGGGGAAGCACGGTAATTCGAAAATACTACTGGTTTTCTACTGATACAAAGCTAATTTACCACACAAAGGGTCTAATTTAGCTATAATGCTAAATCCTGAAGTATCCCTTTAAGCAAGAAGCCATTGACTTGAGCGGAATACATTTTAGAATTGTATGTTGTAATGAGGCCACTGTCACCACCGTCAGATTAGTGTCACCACCGTCAGTTCTAAAGTCACCACCGTCAGAGGGAGTTTTATTTGTTTTAAATGAATATGCTTACAATATGTTTCTTCAGTGCTGTTGAGTTATTAAAGTAATAGTCTCTTTTAATACAAAACTATGTATGTTAAATAAAAAAACATTACTTTTTGTCTTTAGGCTTAAAGTAAACATTGTATGATGTTATATCTTTTAAGGGAGTACACATGAAACAGTATAAAAAAATGAACAAAAGTGAATATTCAACATTTAACCGCATATATGTGTACTAAGAATGCCAGATAATGATTTAAAAACTCTAAATACATATTAGACCAAATAAATAAAAAATAATTATCTTTTTATTGAGTCTGACGGTGTTGACAAAAACAAAGTAATAACTGGAAAAACTCCTAGTTTAATGAGGAGGGAAGGGGACTGTTCCCATAAGGTATACTACATTTACAGTATTTACTGTATATATTTTTCTCGAGCGTCTATGGTCATAATTATTAAGATCCTAAAGTTATGATACGTTCACATAAACCTGCACAACGCCATATATATATATATATATATATATATATATATATATATACACACACACACACACATATATATATATATATATATATATATATATATACACACATATATACACACACACACACATAAATAGGCTACATGCTGCTCTCTGCCCTGCTTAAAATCATTGGCAACGCGATTTGTTTGGAACTATTGAGAGCTACACGAATCCCGTGATCGCGCGGCGGCGAGATCACTATGGTTGTTATTGTTGTTAATATTGTTTTATAAAGTATGTAACGTAAGATAAAAGGAGTAACTTACGTGTGACGAAGCATTTTCTTCGACAGCTCCAGCTCTCCGACGCACAGTGTAAACGTCAGGTCCGAATTCACTCACTTCATTTTGTTCACTCCTTGCAGATATAGTGCACTCAAATGCCATACACTATATAGTGATTAGTGAATGAGTGAACGAGTGAGCGGTTTCGGACACAGCTACTGTGTCACAACCGTCTATGTTCACAACTCTCATTATAACGGCTCTGGTTCGCACTTAGTAGATAGCGCCAATTCAAGTTCAAAACAAAGCGCGCGCGCTGTACTGTGATTGGTGGCTTGTTTGACCAGTTACGTTTTTATCCACTCATAAATAAAAAGGAACGACTGATTTTGAAAATGTAGTAGAGTAAAAAGTAAGATATTTGACTTTGAAATGTAGTGGAGTTAAAGTAAAAGTCTCCCCAAATTTAAATACTTCAGTAAAGTACAGATACGCAAAAAAGCTACTTAAGTACAGTAACGAATTACATTTACTTCGTTACTGTCCACCACTGATGATAATGATATAATATTCATTATTGTGGCTCTTAGCTTAGCTGTCTTTAGCCACATAAATCAGGGCAAAATGAAAGGCTGAATTTGTCCTAGCCAGAAGACAGCATCTATACAGTTGGCACATTAAACAGCTTAGACTAAATGATATTTCCAAACTCTAAAAATATTCTCAGTAGGGCTAATGAACTCTGAATATGCAGAAAAACACACACTTCCTGACAGTGAAGGAATTGCCACATCGCTCATGAGATGAAAGAGATTTGACACTCCTCTCTGCTAATGAGCTGTTGCATTCATGACTCATTTAAAGACAAAGACCTTGTCAGAAATAACAAATAATAAGCAAAAAAGCACCACAAACCTGAAGTTGTTCAAATTGTCTGATGATAGTTTCTCACATGTACCCAACAGGGCTTGAAGCCTTTTGTCCATATCTTGAATACTAGAGAATGGCCATAAGGAGAGATGAATTAAGGTACATAATATGGATAAACTATATGGATAAACTGCTGTATGTTCATGCATGGAACTGAGCTTGATCTCTTTTGCTATTAACCTACACAGAAACATATTTATATTGGTTTGATTTTACAGGAGTAAACTGTAATGTGATGTTAAGTTCACTAAACGAAAATGTACAAGTATGCTTTAATATTTGTTTAAGTATGCTTTATCATACAAGTATGTTTTTTTATGCTGTATAAAATTTATGAAATTGGCAGTTTTCTTGGTAGGAAATATTCTACTGTAAAACTCTGAAATAGTAAACTTACAAGTGTACAACAAATACATTGATATTGTTGGAAACTTTTTCCTCTAAAGTATAGGCAACTCAGAAGCGAAGACCAGGAGACTTGGTTGTATCTTTTAAGCAGGGTTTCTTTATTGCTGTTGCATCGCTGTAGTATTCCCAAGTCTGACTCAATAGCTTAAACACAGTGTTTTATACCTTTCGAGGGGGAGGGATTTACATAGAGACGGAGACACTCTGAAATAGGCCTGTCACGATAACAAATTTTGCTGGACGAAAAATTGTCCAAGAAATTATTGCGATAAACGATAATATTGATAATAAACGATAATATTGTCGTTCTGAGACCATTTTCATCTAAAATAATGATAATGGCATAATAATGTAGGTACACCTTTTCAAAGATCAATAAACTTTATTTCTAAAGACTATTTAAATGAACAAAACAACCAAAAACAATAAAAGCAATGGATTCTGTCTCTGTTAACAAAAATGCACTTACCAATGTGTGACTTCCATTCACACTGAGAATCATATGCATCATGTACTGTGTGAGCATGCGTCTCATATGAGTATGTGCGCTAGTTTGTGTGTGTGTGTGTGTGCTCGCGTCTCATATGAGTATTTGCGCGGAGAGTTTGTGTGTGTGTGCTCCGTCTCATTGAGTTTGTGCGCGAGTTTGTGTGTGTTCGCGTCTCATATGAGTATGTGCGTGGAGAGTTTGTGTGTGCGTGCGTGTCTCATATGTGCGTGGAGAGTTTGTGTGCGCACGCGTGTCTCATATGAGTAGGCTATGTGCGTAGAGAGTTTGTGTGTGCGCGCATCTCGTGTGTGTAGAGTTTGCGTGTATGTGCGTGAGCGACTTTGTTGTGCATTTCATATGTATTTGTTTGAGCATTCAGCAGTATACATGTATGTTTGACTACTTAATATATGTGTATGCAAGTGTTTCATATGTGTGCGTGAATGAAGTTTGATTTAAGCCCTAGACGGCGCCTCATATGAGGGAGAGAGAGCGCGCGCGCGAGAGAGAGAGGGACGAGCGAGAGGTAGTGCTTGCGCTACGGTGCTCTGCAATCAAATACGATTGTAAATAGGCTCATTTAAAAAAAAAAAAAACAATAATAATAAAAAAAAAACATTCGAAAATCAATGTGTGGCGGTCAGCGTTGATATTGTCATCCAGTCTCTTTGGTAGAGAGAGAGAGAGAGAGAGAGAGAGAGAGAGAGAGAGAGAGAGAGAGAGAGAGAGACGAGGAAAACAAAACAAGCATGCAAATGGGAATTATCGCGGCCGGAAAAATTATCGAGCTCATTTTTTTTATCGTGCGATTAATTGATTTATTGATTATCGCGACAGGCCTACTCTGAAACAAAGCATGTAAATGAGGTATACAGGTTTAGGAACCTGCCCTAGACTGAGAGTGTTACCAATCCTTATCCAATCAGCATAACAGTGTCATGTATAGATGGCAATCCAATCAGCCTGATCATTATCATAATGGCCAGGAAGTGCATACAGACAAAAGCTAATGTCAGACACCTGAATTGCTTGACTTAATCTTCTTTGAATCTCGTCATCTATGCCTCAAAATGGAAAACAGTGTGCAGAACTTTCTCAGTTAAAATACTATTGTATTGGAACCTAAATTAAACATTTTAATAAATTTGTAACACTACAATATTAATATAATTTCTACATAAAATATACTTGAACTTTAATTACTAAGTATATTTCGGGTAAGGATTTGCTCAATTGACAACTCACATTTGATTCCGCCAGGTTGGCAGCTCAATATGTTTTTGAAACAGACCTAATGTCTCACATTAAAGTGAAAATGGAAAGTGGTGCTGGGTAATGGCATGTGTGTTGGTGTAGACCGTCAATACTCACTTTGAGGCTTGAATCCATTCATCATAGAGTTCAAAGGACATTAGAGGTTCGGGAAGTTCACGAAGATAAGACTTCAACGCCCCTGAGGGAAGCAGATGAGGAAGGGAAGAGGTCAGTGGAGAGAAGGAGAGAGTGAAAGAGGGAAACACAGCACTAGTGATAGGATGTGAGTGGAGGTGTGCTATTCCCTGCTTAAAATACTAAAGGGAAGCCAGACAAATGAGCTGTCAAAAGCCACAATCAGCATGTAGCGACTGTCAGCTGTGCCCCCCTACCTGGCGGCTACTAGGTCACGGTTCAGGCCCGCTGTAATGAGATCAAATTAACCCGAGACAGAATTTAATGTGAACTGCTGTGGGGTCTGAGCCTTTGTAGCAGCGATCGACTAAAAAGACACTGCGGGTAGATCAGTGAACAATAGGAAGCTAATAGGAAAGAAACAGATGCTCACCTGCGATGGCATGTGGGTCGGCTGAGTACTCCTGCACATCAAGAACCCCGCAGTCCAGTGACGCCTTCAGTTTCTTTAGCTTGGAGGCCGAGGGAGCCACCCGAAATAAACCCTGAAGTGACAGGAAGAGTTCTCAACCAGGAGCAATTCAATCATTTAGTAATCTTGAGGCCCCAAAACGGCAAAAAGCTGCTTGTTTTCAAACCTGTTTTAACAGAAACTGTATGTATTACCTAATATACAAAATAAACCAAAATTGATCTCAGTAATTAAGAACTATACAACAACATTTATTGAGATAATACTATTATAAAAGAAATACATTCCAGTTTATTTAGCATGTTCATTAAGGAAATAATATATATTTTAATATTTTTTATAATTTATTAATTCCATGAATATAGTTCTTAATTACTGAGATCACAAAAATGTCAAATTTGGTTTATTTTGTATAATAGGTAATACACACAGTTTCTGCTAAAAAAAGGTTTGAAAACAAGCAGCTTTGTCATGATTACAGCAGAAACACAGGAAATAGCCTATTGGGTCCCTTCAAACATTGTGTTGCACAATGGGGGACTTTTGAGTAAAAAAGGCTACACCATGGAAGACTCTGAAGACACACATAGGCTAAAATGCAAACTGGGACACCCTACAGCAGTGTTGTCCACTTCTGCTCCTGGACAGCCAATGTCCTGTAGAGTTTTGCTCCAACCTGCCCAAACACACTTGCCTGAATGTTTCTAGTGGCAACATCTCATACTGAGTAGGTACTACATATGAATTTATTTCACGAAAAGTGCTTTAAAAAGTGCATTCTTTACAGTATGAATGATATTTGGATGTACTATATCACACATGTTGTTACTGTCATGTGACATACAGCGTCAGTCACGTCTTCATAAACCCTCTCCCGTATCCATTGTATGCGTACTGAAGTAGTAGGTCTCCAGGTACTTTTCAACTTCTGTTTTTTTTTAATACTACGTATTCAGACATACTCTTTTGCCATACTATTTTTGCATTCTATATAGTAGAGAAGTATTCCATTTCGGACGCAGCATGATAATCCTGAAAACCTTGATTAGCTACTTCAGGTGTGTTTAATTAGGGTTGGAGCTAAACTGTTGACTTCCATAGTATTTTTTTTTTCCTTCTATGGAAGTCGATGGTTACGTCAACTGTCTGGTAACCAACATTCTTTAAAATACCTTCTTTTGTGTTCAACAGAAGAAAGAAACTCATACAAGTTTGGAACAACTTGAGGGTAAGTAATGACAAAATTTTAATTTCTGGGTGAACTATCCCTTTAATCAAGTAGAAATATTTAGTGAATATTTAGGGTTATCTACAGTATAATGTCTCCGAATGGCATCTGTGAAATGCCGTTGATTACCACAGACAATAGTTATGACTCGTCCCTCAGTTTGTTAGACAAACTGTGTATACATAAGGCACGTTGTGTTATTTCTCAGCAGTCTCACACCTCTTCCTCCATGCCACATTCTAGCAGCATGGTGACGCACGCCTCGATAGGAAATGCAATCTCCCTGCCACTGATGGCTAGATGTTCCTCTAAGGCCTTTCCATATGATGGCTTCTCTATCCAGGCCTCTGGAACACATCATGATAGATGTTAAATGCATCATTTTCAATCTGTTAAAAGCTACAGAAACAAGTTTAATGACAGATCCACATACGCATTTGAAAGATACCACTTAACCAAACTTGTACGTTCAGACACTGAAGTGGAGAGTCTCACCCTGCTGAGCTTTGATCTGTGGCAGCACAGTCTGCAGAATCTCCAAAGACTTCTTGTGGTACTCTGCCTGAACCTCTATGAGCTACAGCAAGACCAATAAGAGGACATACACATGTTGTAAGTGTTCCCAAGGTATTCCGACCAAAAGTACACACTTCCCCTTTAGTGTCCAGAGGTACTTGCCGTTTGAAAGTAGTTTGCATAGTCTATTTCTTTGGCCACAAAATTGTACATGTCCGCTGATAACTGGTCCTACAGAGAGGGAAACAGGTACATCATCATAAATATCTGAAATTTCTCATTTCTAAAAAAACATGTCCGCTGATAACTGGTCCTACAGAGAGGGAAACCGGTACATCATCATGAATATCTGAAATTTCTCATTTCTAAAAAAACAAGCAAAACATTTTGAGATGGAGGCTACTAAGTAAGAGTATGTAAGCTTTGCTTTGCTTTTAGTGAACTGTTTCATTAAAGGCCCGCTGAAATCAAAATTTTAGTTTTTTAGCTTTTAGTATGAATATGTTAGCCTTAAGGTTATGAATAAGCTGGTGTGTTCCAAAACAATGACAAAATTTGCATTTAGGAGATATAAGCATTCAAAACGTACAGTCTCTCTCTTCTGTTAAAATGGATCAGGGATTTTTTATGAGATCACCGGTGACTTCAGCTTCTCATCACATCTTCTGTCCAATCAAATGCTCTCCAGAATTTAAAGTGCCCCGCCCCCTATGCTATAAATACCACCTGGCCAAAGCGACCGTTGACACGTCATTGAGTAATATGGGTTGGAGGAGAAGTGTGTTCGGTTGCTCAAACGCTCGAGTTTTATTCCCGTTTTCCAACTGTAAGTTGGTTATGAATGAAATGGCTAGAATTTATTCACACCTCTACTATTGAATCAAACATATCATCAGTGCTCGGATTCGCTTCCATGGTGCTGTCAAGTACGACTTGCAGTCTGTGAAGTACACTTAACTCTATTGGCTATTTGAAAAGGGGAGGGACCATTCAATATGTCCTGCCTTAGCTTCCTGTTTCAGTATAAATTACGTCAACGCATCATACAAAGCTGCTCGTTCCAAGGCACTTCAGTGGGCCTTTAAATGCAGAAGAAAGAGTGAGATAAATCGTCACCCTGCAGATCTCCATCCGATTGGCCGTCTCCTCCATTTCCTCTCTCAGGGCATCAGACTTGGCTCCGCCCTGCTGCACATTACTAGGGTGACTTGAAGACTTGGATGACTGTTGCCACCTACAACCCAGGAGGACATATGACACCGTCAGAGCACAATGTGGGTAATGCGGAAGAATCAAATCTCAGGAATCAACCATAATATAGTTAATACCGTGTCCTTGCAGAATCCATGTCCAGGACAAGTTTGGCTAAATGTTTTCGCTGTTTCTGAATGTTCGGAATTTCCACCTAAACATAAAACCGTGCACATATGAGAAATAAAAACATGACCTTCATGCACGAAAAAGGGAAAGCATTTAGGTTGTAAGGCATTTTGTAAAGCCTTTAAAAGATCAACATAAAAACCTTGCTGAAAAACCTGTTGTAAACAATCTAGTACATGCCTTCTGTCATCTGACTGACTTGGTTCATGGTTCACGTGTCTTTTTGCTGTCAAATCTGATTTTTATGAACTAAACATAAGAATAAATTTTATATTGTTAGCAATAATTCAACATGAACACTTATTTGACTGTATTGCATTGCATTGCATTATATGATTGTGGAAAAAATACGCAAGATGTGGATTTCAGCATTACATTGAAAGGAAAAAAAAACATGCTCACCTCAGCCAGCACATACAGAGGCTCCACAACATCTCTTTCAATCTGTAACTCAAAGACGAGCAGCTCTTGAGCCAACTTCTCCTCCGTTTCGCCACAAAGATTCAGCATCTTACTGCAGAAAGACCACCAGTCAGTCAAACTAGTCAACAAAATGCCACATCTTTTGATCATGTTGATGTCAAAGGGTGTGTGCCCAATCAGACACTGTGGTACTTTGGTGCTGTTTCATCTGTCCCTTCATAGAAACTATCCAAATGCAAACCAATACAGGTTGCATGACAAGAGACATTTAGAAACCAAACTCTCAAACTATGAAGACAAACCAAAGAAGTCAAGACTTGTCATGTTAACATGATCCCATGATCCCTACCCTGTGGGTAGGTGCTATAACTACACCACCAGGCTGCAAAAACGTCTCAGGTTACGACTGTAACCCTAGTTCCCTGAGAAGGGAACGAGACGATGCGTCGATGACGCTTTGGGAACGCCTACACGTGATTACCTCTGAAGCACGTATGTCAACTAGTCCAATGGAATGAATGAATGAACGCCACGGGCGGGTGACGTCATGACCAGGAAAGGATATAAGCGCGTTAGCTTCTAGTGCCGAAACAAAGTCGATCGCAGGGATGCAGGAAGTATGGCAGGGCGACGCATCGTCTCGTTCCCTTCTCAGGGAACTAGGGTTACAGTCGTAACCTGAGACGTTCCCTTTCGAGGGAACTCGCGATGCGTCGATGACGCTTTGGGAACGAGAATACCCAATACGCCGTACTTACAAAATGCCAGATGATAAAACTGTCGGCAAACTAAGTAAAAAGCACCTGGGGCAGCATTAAGGTCCAAGCTGTAAAACCTCACGAATGTGAGCGGTGAGGACCAGCCCGCCGCATCACAAACATCTTGGAGAGAACTCCAGATAATAAAGCTTAGAACTCATACTCCTAGTGGAATGAGCCCTGACCACCAAATGGTTGGCCAGAGGACTCACAAGCAAGAAGAATAGTCTCGACTATCTATTTGCCCAATAGGTTAGATTTTCTCGAGGGACGAAATAGCTAGCAGAAAATAGTCTTAAAAGAAAGAACTTCTCTGAGACCAAATCTAAGGGCTCAAAGGGAGCCCCAGATAGGCCTTCTAGAACTATTGCAAGATCCCAAGCCGGCACCCTAGTGCAAGTTGCAGGCCTCAGCCTCAAACCAAATTCGCTTGGCCAGGGTGGTGCTACTAGCAATAGGCTTATACCATCCTGGCGGATTCACTCCAGAACTCCTGGGAGCAGAGCAACAGGGGGAAATGCATACAGACGTAGCCTCGACCACGTCTGCACCATAGCGTCCAGCCCCGAGGGGGCTGGTTGAGTGAGAGAGAACCAGAGTGGACAGTGCGTCGTATGCTGAGACGTGAACAGGTCCACTTCTGCCTGGCCGTAAACCTCCCATATTTGCTCCACCGCCTCAGGGTGGAGTCCCCTGGCCTCAGCCCCTGCCTCGACAGGGTGTCTGCTCCAATATTCTGGCCCCCTGGAATATACACTGCCCTCAGATAGCGTATTTTCTTGAGGGACCAAAATAAGAGGCCACCAACGTGTTGTCTGTGAGATAAGAACCAGAGCTTCCTCCATATAACCAAGGCGCGGGGATACTGCCGCGTGATCTTGATCGTATGTAGTGGTTTTCCCCTTGGGGAGAACCCTCTGGTCCTGAGCCACCACTGTAAATGTCTCACGTACAGCAGGTCAAAGGGAATCACATTGGACGCTGCTGCCCTGAGGCCTAACAGTCACTGTTCCAGAGCAACACATGATGGCCCCTCAGGTCTGGGAGGAGATGTCTCAACGCATTGACGATGACCATCATCTCTAGGCAAATCATGTGTCAAGAGAGATGATGACTCCTCCACAAGCCCTGAGCTGAGCGGCCTTCCAATACCGCTCCCCAGCTGGTGAGGGAAGCATCTGTCAAGATAGCAACTCGATGGCAAAGAGCTCCCAACACCGGAACCTGGGACAAGAACCAGTGTTTCGTCCATATAACCAAGACGCGGGGATACTGCCGCGTGATCTTGATTATACAGAATGGGTTTCCCCTCGGGGAGAACCCTCTGGTCCTGAGCCACCACTGCAAAGGTCTCACGTACAGCAGGCCAAAGGTTATCACAATGGACGCTGCTGCCCTGAGGCCTAACAGTCTCTCAAACTGTTTCACAGTGTGTGCCTGGCCTAGCTTTAGCTCTTTTGTGGCAGTAAGGATAGCAGCTACACGAGCGGGCGACAGAACGGCTCGCATCATGACTGAGTCCCAGACCACTCCAAGTAAAGTGGTCCTCTGTACTGGAGAAGCACACTCTTCTTGGCATTGAGCTTCAACCACAACCTTCGCATATAAGCGAGGACGACATCTCGATGCCGAACCGCTAACTGTTCTGATTCCGCTAGAATCAGCCAACCGTCTATGCAATTCAGAATGCGTATGCACTGCAGCCTGGCGGGGCCAGAGCTGCATCTACGCGCTTCGTGAATGTGCGGGGTGATAGAGCTAGAGCGAAAGGAGGTGCCTGATACTGGTGTTCTTTGCCCCTGAAAGAAACCCTCAGGAACCTCCTGTGCTGAGGGAGGAAGGAGATATGGAAGTATGCGTCTTTCAGATCTATCGTGACAAACCAGTCCTCGGATCTGATTTGAGTCACGATCTGTTTGAGTGTCAGCATCTTGGACTTGAGTTCCAGCACCGAACACTTCAACAGACGAAGATCTAGTATGTGATGCAGTTCTCCATCCTTTTTTGGAACAATGAGATAACGACTGTAAAGACCGACGCAATGTCGGGTGAGTACACCTGCTCTATAGCTTTGTTTGCTAACAGGGCCTTTACCTCTTGCTCCATTACCAGAACCTGCTCGGGATGCACTAACGTGAGCAACACCCCGTTGTAACCTGGAGGACGAGAACCAAATCTGCCTCTTACTACTAACTGCAGGGCCCATAGAGATATATTCGGCAGTAGCTTCCGCGCTGCCAGAAAATCTACCAAGGGAACCAGCCCCTCGAGGCTGGCCTCTGGTGTAATTGAGACAGTCAGATTAGGGGGCCTGAAGCATACTGGCAGGAACCACCCGAACTGACTGTTTTCGAACCCCCCTCAGAGGGCGCGAGTCCGACGCAATGTCGTGTTGACACTGCGCCGGAAGCTCGCTGGAGACTGCTGCGCCCTAAAGCACCAAGGGTGGCGGGGTTGGCAAAACGGTCCCCTGAGGGCACAGAGATGGAAAGGGCACCGTATAATGAGGTGTACACCTTTCCACCCCGGTTGGGGCTGCCCTCACCGGTCTGACGCCAGTGGCGCCAAGACCTTTTCTTTTGAGCCGAAGCCTTCTCAGCGTGAAGAATGGTCCTCGGATCCGGCTTCTGCTTTGAAGGCTTTGGCTGCTGTGTTGCGTATGAGAAACAAGACGGCTGGAGCTGCTCACGCCCAGCAGCCCCAGGGGGTTGGACATAGCGAGAGAGAGATTCTCTTGTATCTTTCTCCATGATTTCCATCAAATTGAGCCAGAGGTGTCTCACAGTGACCACAAGGGCTGCCATAGACCGCCCAAAAGTTCAGGCGGTCTCCTTATTATCCCTGAGAGATAAATCTGTGGCCCGACGAAGTTCTCAAACCCCATCGGGCCAAACTCCCTCACTTCTGTCCAAATACCCCAGCAGGTCAGCCTGATATGCTTGTAGCTCTACTATAGTGTGCAAGCAGCCTCCTGCTAGACCCACTGCCGTAAATGCTTTTCCCACTAGATTAAAATATATATATATATATTTTTTTAATGGTTTAGTGAGAGAAGCCGACGCCTTCAGGGCCGATACTAAACCGGGAAACAGATAGCTAGCAAGCGTCTGTTCTACCTGGGGTATTGCCCCATAGCCATACTCTCTTAACCCCCTAATATCTGAATATACATGGACTTGGGGGCAAAAGACAAGAAGAGTAAGGCTTTTTCCCTGATCTAGACAGCTCACTGTGCAGATCGGGAAAAAATGGAAGGCCCCGTGATGGAGGTGAAAAATGAGAGGGAAGGAAACTCGTTCTTTATTTTTAGGACGAGCTCCCCCTTATTTCTGCTGGCCATTAAATATTTAATTTATCTACAGCCTTGGTTAACACCTCCACCAGCTTTATTTTATATATACATTTATTTTATATATATAAACTATTATACATGTGTATATATATTTCTCATACGCTGGGGAAAGAGATGGCAAATCCACTTCCCCCATGATTGTGCTTTGTTTACTTTCAATGCCCAGCACATCTACCTCCTCGGGGGTAGAGCACTGAAGCATTGAACTCTCTCCCCGGGCGGAAGAGACCGCAGCGCGGGCTTCCGAGACCGGAGAGAGAGCATGGATCCCTCGTGGAAAGGGAGGAGATAAGATCCGCGGACCCGTCTCCAACCCCGTAAAGAGATCCTATTTGCGATCCACAGGAATGCATTCTCCGCGTTGCCTCGGCAGACGCGGGTCCTGCACCCTGAGAATCGCGAGCCTGGCCACTTCCCTCGAAAAGTGACAGGCGGGAGCGAAGCGAAAGCTTCTCACAATGTTGGCAATCAGCCAAGGCTGATACTGCATGCTCCACTCCCAACACATCACACAAAGCTCGTGTGTGTCCCTACTCGTTAAATAACGCGAATAGGAAGAACACAGAGTTTGTGCAATTGTTTCCATAGTGTGTGTATATATATATATATATCAGACGGACAACAATAAATATTCACAGACAGTTTTGACACAGCGCTTTGCTGAGGCACAAAAGCTAACGCGAGTAACGCACCGGATGTGCTTATATCCTTTCCTGGTCATGACGTCACCCGCCCGTGGCGTTCATTCATTCATTCCATTGGACTAGTTGACATACGTGCTTCAGAGGTAATCACGCGAAGGCGTTCCCAAAGCGTCATCGACGCATCGCGAGTTCCCTCGTAAGGGAACCATCTTTCTTCTTTTTGATTGGGTTTACAGGCAGGTTGCAAAACAACTTAATTAGATGCATGCTGCCACCTATTGTGTTGGAGTGTGGTGACAACTGAGTCTAAGGGTACGTTTACACCATAGATATAAACATTAGATGTCGTCTTGGCTACGACAGTTCATTGGAACGAATGTGTCAATAGAGCCGCCATCTTGAAACAGGGGAACCCCTCATCAGCGTCAATGTAGGAAAAAGTCTAACGGAAATAAAATCACCATAAATCGTCATGAATGCGATTTTCTAGTTGTTTTGGTTTGTTCCAACGGTCAGACATGTATTTATTATAGAGTCCAGAGAAATTTAAAAAATTTTACAAAATTTCACAATCTTGTGAAATGTAATCCCTTGCTGTCTGGTTTTTAGATTTTGTTCGTGTAAACATCCATACGCAGCACAAAAGTCCGGCATCATCCATGAATTCAGCGTTACCTAGCTACTTCCTATGACAAGACCCCTGTTCAAAGATGGCTGCGGTTTTGACGCATGTTTAGAACCCCAAGGCGACATCTAGTGTTTATATCTATGCGTTTACACAACAACGATGTGCTTAAAACTGAGAGTTTTCCGCATACAGACGACACCATTGTCAAAACGATCTCCATTCACACGAATCCATGAAAATGACTAAAAACGCTGTATTCTGCTGCCAGGCCATTAGATGGTGATTAAACACTATAGACTGAACATGTAATGCGCATGTGCATGACATCGTCATCTTCAGAGATTCACGTTTTTGTTGTTTACACGGAGACCGTTTTCAAAAACTTGCACTTTAAAACCCCTAGGGGCTGTTTACACGACACCGTTTTCAACTAAAAACGTAAAACTTTTTATGCGTTTTGGCCATTCATTTACATGACAACAGCATTTTGGGTGCCTGAAAATGCTAAATTTTGAAAACAGATCTCAAAGTACAAGTTTTTGAAAACGGTCTCTGTGTAAACAACAAAAAGCGTGAATCTGTAAAAACAATGACGTCATGCACATGCGTTTTACGTGTTCAGTCCATAGTGTTTCATCGCCATCTAATGGCCAGGCAAAAGAATGAGTTTTTTGTCATTTTCGCGGATCCGAGTGAATGGGTATTGTTTTGACAATGGTGTCATCTGCACGCAGAAAACTCGAAGGAAAAACTTCTCAGATTTAAGAGTATCGTTGTTGTGTAATCATAGCCTAAGTTTATAAGGCAGATTTGCTATATCATATGTTTAAGTCCACTGTTTCTTATAACTTTAAAAACATTTTATCATTTTACCTTCTTCTGGTAATTTTGTGGAATATTGTGTATTTTTGTGGAGATATTGCCCTGGCACAGTGTTATTATTGTTAACTAATATTAAAACTAAAACACTTAAAAATCCCTTTTGGTCACTGAGATAAAGCTGAAATAAAATAAACTGATTTTAGCAACTAAGTTGCTAACTGAGCAAATTAGGTTTACTTGATTTTCCATACATAACTTTTTAGAAAAATCATGTTAAAACGTGAATATTAAATATGATCCATCAGTCTTTTGAGGAACGTTTATTTGTATCTCTCCATCATCACTGTATTGCATTGGATTATATATTTTATGTTACTTAAATAAAATAAGTTGAAGTACAAAAATAACGAAAACTGGTATACATTTAATCTAAATAGAAATATAGCCTATGCAAAAACAAAAACTAAAAGTGACAAGGGGACATGAAATTATTCAGATTTAAAGAGGTCATCCTCCGACACGATCTGGGACGCCATTAAAATAAACCACTCACTTGTATTCAACCCTGGGATGCTTCTGAAGACACAAACGAGCTGTTTAAACTGGACTTTTTAAGCTGTGTAATTTACAGGATGTTTTAATGGTTCAAATACCTCTTATATGTCACAGGATCAAGGCAAAATTGATTTCTCGTTTCATGACCACTTTAAACTATTATTACAATGAAAACTAAAAATATAAAAAAAATCTTATTCAAATATGAATAAATACAATGATAAATACAAAATACTAAAACATCACTGAGTGTGATGCATAGTAATTCTGTCATTTATTTAAAGTTAGGATTAATTGCTTCGGTTCTGCTTTGAGCAACTGTTAAATTTGGGTTGCCCAATCAAAGTGATTGATTAGCCATTTCATTTCAGGCTTAATCTGTATTTCAATACAAATAATATGTGTGTTGAAATATCATATGAAATGAGTGAAGGCTAAGGAGAGATACAACTGAATATGAACATTTCACAACTTTTTTTTTTGTTGGCATCATGTATTGCTACCATTCTTTAGTCCCATCTGTCAATTTCCCACATTTTGCATTTTCTCTTTTTTTTAACTCAAGGACATAAAATACTGAACCTGTTCATCTAATATCTGCACTTCAAAAAGGGTTTTTCTTACTCTATGTGTGTCTTGTTTTTTCATACCCCACAGGAAGGTATCTTTCTTGTCTTCAAGAAAACAAGTTGATATCGTAAGCCATTTAGCTTTTCAATTAAGTTTCTTGATAAGAATGTTTCGATAATTGCACTGGAAACAAGACTAAAATACTGAGCAAGAAAATCACTTTTTAGCAAAGTGGTTTTCAAAGCATCTTCTCCATTGATGCCCAATCAGTGCAATAATGATCCTGGATGCAAATCCTAATCTGGCATACTATACAGTGTACACAATAGACAGAATTTGAATTGGGACGCAGCCCAAGAGAAACAGTTTGAAAATTTAGTTAAGAGGTTGAAATACAAAGGCAAGTACTTAATGTATGTGAGCTCTCACCCAAAAAGAGAGTCGTCTCCTAACACAGCTGCTCCCTCAACCATACATTGAGCAAGTGTCGTCAGGGGCAACTTTTTCTGTTTAGGGAAAAATCACAATCAGGTTGTTATGAGAGTAAACAATTGCAGTGTAGAAAACAGAAGTAACTGAGGTGTAAGAACTGACATACCGCGGGCGATTTGACTGATCTCTTGTCTAAATCGGTGCCTTGTTGTCCCTGCAGACAGGCAGTCAGCTTCTTATGTGTGCTATGAGAGACCTGCTTTACAAGGTCTAAACGCTTCTCCACCTGAATGCAAAATAAACAAGTAGGAAACATACAAACAGGGTAGTGTATAGATAAGAGTATAGACAGATTTATTCTCACCTGTAGCAGGTCTTCACTCAGTACCTCTGTTTTTTCAGCCCTGTAATATTATAGAAAACAGACATTTAGGTGTTGCACGAGCAAGAGGTTGAATAATTTAGCTATGGGAGCACCTCGGGATGAGTATAATTGCCTTCTGTAAGTATTTATTAAAGCTGCAGTCTGTAACTTTTGGCGCGCTAGTGGTTAATAAACAAAACTGCATGAGTCTTGCGGAAGAACATTGTAGCCGGAGCTACTTTTCTCTGTTTGTGTCTATGACGAGTCATGCAGGTACTGCTACTCCGCAGTAGTACGACCCATACCAGTCTAAAATAGTCTGAATATAAACACTTGTTATAGGTGTAGCGTAGTAATTCAGGATAAGACAAAAACACGGTCTGGAAAATGGATTCATGATGTACTCGCTTATTATATAAATTTTGTAAATTTTAAACTCAAAAAGGTTATGGACTGCAGCTAGCAGCTTTAAGACACGTATATGCCTAAACACACACTAAACAGATTTTTTGAGTGGATTTTGAATGCAACCTCAAAAAATGTGATAATGAATTTGAGTTGTATTTTAAATTAAAAAAAAGTTTATATATATATATATATATATATATATATTATATATGCTGAAAAATTGCTCTCTATACAATATAAAACATCTGAACTAGAGTCCCTGAACCACAATGAAACTTACAATTAGAATAATTACTTAAAAAAAAAAAAAAAAAAACCAACTAAAAAGCACCAACTACTAAGACAAGATTACCACTTGTCATGCCCTTATTACCATTCTGTCAATTGACACCAGGCCAATATCTTGCATTGAATACTGTAATATCATAAGAACAAGAAATCAACATTCCCTAGATACTGTAACTGGCAATTCAAGCTGAAGAGATAAACTTTTCAGAAATTAGTGGATGGTCAACTCCGCCCCCAACCCCCTCCAGGTCACATACATTCCCAAGCCATGAAAACACTTTCATGATCCCCTATGAATGCGGCGTATTGAACTCTGGCCATTATACATTCATAATGAATCACAGCAAGTCTGAAGCCACAGCGAAGATGCAGAGCAGGTTCTCTTTCTGCTGAACCTCAGATAAGCAGCATGACCCATATGGCACTCACATACATACAGAAGAGCAGGTTGCCATGGCAGCAAATGCCGGCGAATGAAAATAGACACAGCACATCTCCTTCCCATTCACGATGACAGTGACTTGTTAGAGTGTAAAAGAGGATCTTGATGTAATGAGAGGAGCATTTTATATCTAAGGTAGAGACAGCAGCATGTGTTTAAAGTGCCCCTATTATGCTTTTCTGAATATTACAAAAGTCTATTTTGTAATATTACAAATATTATAAAAGTATAACATTTCTAACGTCTTAAAGGGACTTTGATATTACCTTTCATTCAGTGTGTAATATAGCTGTCTATGAATGTAAAAGGTCTGCAAAGTTTTAAAGATCTAAGTGCATGACAAATAAAGCTATTGTCTCCTAAAATAAAGAAACGATTCTGAACTGCTGAAACGAGTTGTCAGTAATTCCAGTCTCACTTCATGGTACATACCTATTGTATGTAACAATGTAAAAAAGTTGCATAATGCCAGCCTAAATGGTCTTCACTGGCTGCCCAGAAACAATGTGTATTTTGACCCTCAAACACTGTAGATGTTGCTGAGGTCTGGAAGAGTTTGTTTTGTGTTGTCAACATGTTGAGAAGACACTGTTTTCAGCGCTGCAAAAGCAAATCACTTTTGCGTGTACTTCAAAAGGATGAGGACTCACACTGTTGATACAGAAAAACTGGCGCCATTGGAAGATCCGGTGCTCAAATTCAGATATGGTACTAGGCATTTTGTTTCTGACATTCGCTGTAAGCGGTAGACCAATCACAACAGACTGAGCCATCTGACTAATCAGAGCAGAGTAGACCAATCACAACAGACTGAGCCGCCTGACCAATCAGAGCAGAGTAGACCAATCACAACAGACTGAGCCGCCTGACCAATCAGAGCAGAGTAGACCAATCACAACAGACTGAGCCGCCTGACCAATCAGAGCAGAGTAGACCAATCACAACAGACTGGACCATCTGACCAATCAGAGCAGAGTAGACCAATCACAACAGACTGAGCCGCCTGACCAATCAGAGCAGAGTAGACCAATCACAACGGGCCTCAAATCTAGGCCCTAACCTGGCCCTGGCCCGAGACGCTCAGGCCCTAGCCCGGCCTGTGTCCGACAGCTCATCAGAATGATCAGCCCGAGTCCGACCCGAGCCCGTAAAAAAAAAAGGATACACAGCCTGCCCTATGTTGCAGTCAGTAAACCAGATATATTTTGTTTTCAATGGCAAAGTATTTACCGGTAAGTTTATTTTCATTTCTTTATAAAGTTAACTAAGAAAAAAAAAAAAAAAATATGACGACCAAGCAGCCGACAGCGAGTTAAACATGTTTGATCCATTGATTTATTTATAGCCTCTCAAATCAGCACTTTACTTGGCTACAATAAAATCCATAGATATAAAACAACTTAAGCATATTACACAGACAGTTAACGTTAGTTTAAACGTTTATTGTCATTTTTGAAAAGCTGAGGCAAACTGCTCTGCTGCTCAGTCGCAACAGCGCTCGCAAACTAAATGGATTTATAATATAGGCAAACTAAATGAATTTATAATATAGGCTACAATACAGAGAATGCAATCTAAACAAATCAAATAAATTACATTAAAAACAAAAATGCAGGTTATCTTACCTCAAAAATCAAGTCTTCACTACAGAACATGGCCATTTCCAATAGTTTCCAACAGACTCATGAAAATAAAGTCCAATCAAACAAAAAACAACCTCCTAACATGGCTAAGAACAGTCTCAGAGCATCGTGAAGAAAAAGCACAGCATCCACAGTGGAAGGTTTTAATCCAGTCGTACTTTTTCCAGCTGCGCTGAAGTCACGCTCGCTACCATAGCGGGACACTAGAACGAGCCAGTCGCGCGAATCTCAGATCACGCCGCCGGGAAACCTTTGTGTGTGTGTGTGTGTGTGTGTGTGTGTGTGCGTGAGCATGAGCAGACTGTCATGTGTCAGTCATATGTCAGTGTGATAGGTTATAAAACGTCTTTCTATGTTTGCTTTTCAATCGTCATCTTCTCATATTTTATTTTAATTAATGTCTAAAATAGGCTATAAAAAAATTAGCCTAAAACAGGCCCGAGGCCCGGCCCGTGTGTGAACTATGACGTGAAAATTGGCCCGAAGCCCGGCCCTAGGAGCATAAATAAGTCGGGGCCGTCGGGCTCGGGCTGAAATGCAGGCCTCTACGCCTGACCAATCAGAGCAGAGTAGACCAATCACAACAGACTGAGCCGCCTGACCAATCAGAGCAGAGTAGACCAATCACAACAGACTGAGCCGCCTGACCAATCAGAACAGAGTAGACCAATCACAACAGACTGGACCACCTGACCAATCAGAGTAGAGTAGACCAATCACAACAGACTGGACCATCTGACCAATCAGAGCAGAGTAGACCAATCACAACAGACTGAGCCGCCTGACCAATCAGAACAGAGTAGACCAATCACAACAGACTGGACCATCTGACCAATCAGAGCAGAGTAGACCAATCACAACAGACTGGACCATCTGACCAATCAGAGCAGAGTAGACCAATCACAACAGACTGAGCCGCCTGACCAATCAGAGCAGAGTAGACCAATCACAACAGACTGGGCCGCCTGACCAATCAGAGCAGAGTAGACCAGTCACAACAGACTGGACCATCTGACCAATCAGAGCAGAGTAGACCAATCACAACAGACTGAGCTGCCTGACCAATCAGAGTAGAGTAGACCAATCACAACAGACTGGAGTCACTGGACCATCTGATTAATAGGAAGGTTTTATAAAGGTCAAAGCATCAGCTCTGCAGACCTCTAAATGTACCTTTTCAGGTGTGTGCCTTTTTGAGAAAAAGTCTAAATTATCTTATTATTATTATTAATAAGTCCATTATTTTCTAGATTGCGAAATTAGCAGTGACCATGTTGTGACTTTAGCATGCTGGGACATTAAAATGAATAAAAATATTTTTAATTAATATATTTAATTACAATTACTTAATATTTTATTTAAATAATTATTAATATGTAATTAAAATTATTTAATCATTTAAAATTTATATCAATTATATTTTGATTTATTAAATAACTAATAAACTCCTGTTTTATGCAGGTTTAAGGGAATCCTACTTTCAAATTTGAGCTTTTTTCATTTTTTTTATATTCATTTTCACTCCACAGGGTCTCTGAAAGTTAATACAACTCATACACGACTTTTCAAAATCTGAAGCCCTGAAATATCCCCTCCTTACACATTTTAGCAGCAATTAATAATTAAAATATAACATCCTCCTAAGCAACATTTGTCAATTTCGAGGGATTTTTACCCTTACTAACATCAGAATGCTGGTTTTCCTTCTGTTGGTGACTCATCACTCAGTCTGTCTGTTCTCTTTGAAGACGACATGAAACAGACCCTATTGACTTTCCATATAAATGTCCTTACTCTTATTGTGCATGATTCATCAGGGCACACTATTACAAAGAAAAAAAATGTGTTTGTTTTCATAATCTTTCAAAAAATTAATGAGTCACAATCATAGCCATTTTAAACTAGCCAATGCTCACACCTGTGAGCAAACATACTATATTAATGAGCCAAGATGCTACACCACATGCCAATCATAAATAGCCTGCAGTTATTTCAATTATTATAAATTATAATTCCTCTTTTAACAATTCAGTTGCCATAAAATAATGTAATATATAATGCACAGACTCTAAAAAAAATTGGTGTTATCAAACTCTCCCTTCTGCTTTTGAGCAGCAGCATCCTCCTTTTTCAGGTCGATTGATTAAAAAAAAAAAATCTACAACAGATGCTTCAAGCTGAACGCTCTCCTACTCTGCAAATTTCCCAAGGCAAAGAAAAAAACAAACAAGCGGCCTGGCAGAGGAGAACAGATGATGCATGTGTATGACCTAGAGCTCAGAGAGAGCAGGCCTGCTGGGGCCGGGCCAGAGCTGAGGCACTGACCGGGGAGATTGTCCCGCACACATCCACTCGGCCTGTCATGAGGTTTACAAAAGCTCTCCTCCACTCACTCTTCAAAATGACTCGTGGGCAACAGCAGAACTCTCAGATGCAGCAATTAGTTTGCAAACACCTTGCAGGGATGTTTCTTTTTTATATCAAGTTTTTTTTTTTTGTTACTGTAAATTTAAGTTAAGTTTGTAAATCCTAAAATGCTGCTACTGTATTTTTTTACAGTAAATTTCTGGCAACCACAGCTGCCGTTTTTTTACCGTAAATTTATTTTACAGTGTAATGAGCGACAAGGGATTATATTTTAGAAATCATTTTTTTCTATTTCTTGCCACGTCGCGGCTGGAACAACAACATCCAAAGTATGGCAATGATAATATTAGGTACTTATTATGTGCCTTATTTAATGTTAAAATAATTTAATGTGAGTTTCAATGTCATCTTGCACTGGGAGAGACAATGTATAATTCACCTCAGATCATGAAAATAAATGGAAAAGGAAACTTGGTGTGAACAAACAATTGCATTCTATGACAAAGATTGTTTCAGTCACTCAGTTTGTATTTTTAATATTAAGAGTAATATTTGTCAATTTGGCTATGCATGTTACATGTTGGTGCTGCAAGAATAACATGGCTCAGGAAATAACTCAAAGAAAAATCCCCACTCTTCTTCGCGTCGGGCAGTTCTTTGCCTTCCACGTTGTGCATTAAAATTGTTTAATGCACAGCTAACCATGGATTATATATATATATATATATATATATATATATATATATATATATATATATATATATATATATATATATATATATACAGTGGTGTGAATAAGTTATGGCATGGGGTACTTTCCATAAGATCATCTTTCAATGCAAATCAAACCAGCTATTAGGCTAACTGAAATAACACCATGCCAATCTCTAGGTATGGTGAAGGGAATGTGATGATGTGGGATATTTTAATTCCAAAGGCCAAGGGAACTTTATCAGGATGCATATTATCCTGGATCCATGAAATAACTGGCCTTTAAAAATAAAAATCTGCCTGACTCTATGGGAATTTAACATAGCCTGACTTATTCACCCTGTATTTTAAGGAAGAACATTTATTTATTTATGATACATTATTCATACACAAAGAAAATTGGTGTCCTTAAAGGTTGAATTTTTCCTCATTTTTCTAATTAAGGCATTAAGATCAATTTCCAAAAGATGATTTTTTTATTCCTCTTTTTAGGCAACTTTAGCATGGGGGTAATAACTTATTCACACCACTGTATATATATTGGGCAGGGGTACAGACAAGGAGTCCTCTAACTCACATCAATGCATGACCATCCTTCTAATTCCGGGAAAACTGAGTGAATGAAATCACTGCCATTCAGGTCTATATGAGAACGGTCTACTCCCAGCCAAAGATTTCCAAACTCAGTCTGTCCCGTGGCTTCCTGTGTGAGCGGGGTGGTGCCTGACACTGAGGGGACCGCAGGAACAATGTGTACGGAGCGCCCTGATCACAGACCTCCGAACAGTCAAGACAGCAGCCACACAGACTCAGCCTTTCTCCTTCCCACTTCCTGTCCCGTCTGCAAAACCTCTTCCTGCTATTGTGACTCGAGCAGAGCCACGCCGCTGTCGAGCCGATCCACATAATAGCCATTCTACTGCTTTTATTTAAAGACAGAATGAGACTTTATCACTGCAGAGAAGTAGTGCTGCTATCAGGGCTCTTATCTGATGCCAACAGCCCTGTGGTGGAGGGATTGTTTTTGCCATCTGTTCCTTGGCTCCACTTCTTCCTCCATCTTATTTCAAGCACTTTGTCAGGCCTACAACAGTTTGAAGACTGTTTGGCACTTTTGAAGAATAGGGTACAAAACAAACTCAGTAAAAGGAGGTCAGTAAAAGGAGTTCCTCATAATATTAAGTCATTAATGTCCCCCTGTAGTCAATATTTTTTATCCTTTAAAACTCATCTTTGATCACCAAAATTACATATTTAAACGTTTTTTCTTTTAAAAGAAATTCCTCATGCCTTAGCTTGAATGTAACACTATCATCCTGTCACCCTGGCCTCATTTAATATACACGGTTCAATGAATATGTAAATTAGCCCCGCCTCCACTCACTCACACCAGCTCAGAGATCCACTCGTTGACGATCACACGTTGGCCTGATTGGTTACAAAATAGTTTGTGACGTCAGAAACACCAGAAATTTCAAACCGCATTTTTGAGACTGCAGAAAATACTTGAGACTGGTTCACTGCAGAAAATACTCAGCAATGGTGTTGACTTATGAATTTGCACATGGTTTGTCTTAAAGTTTATTAAAAACGCCACATAGACATATAAACAACATTAACAGATTGATTTTCACCACAGGGGGACTTTAGGGATGTTCTACAAGAATACAGAGAAAATAAGAAAGTGATATAAAAAGACTGTGAGCAAAAAATAATTGTATTTGCCCGGACCAAAATAGCAAATATGGAAATTACACTACGTAAAAAATTCAGTTTACTTGCATTCGGCAACATTTTTTTTCCGTCTTCATCCTGATATATCCTCTGCAGATCTACATGCAACATGATGCAGAAAGCAGAGCAGCTGTGTGTCTGTCATCCTGCATGTGTGCAAACAGCCCTAGGCATTGAGGCAGAGAAAAGGTTCTTACACACTGCTGGAGCCTTTGACGGAAAATAAATGCGTTCTCCATTGACGGCCATTTAAAATTAGAAATACACTTTTAAATCTAGTTTTTAAGTATCATATTTTAGTATACTGTGGTGAAGCACAGGGTGACTCCTGTGAGACACACTGGTCTCGAGTCCCATGGAGGAGCTCCGCAAGGATACAAGCAGGAGTGATGACAGTTGAAGGAGAGATGACCAGGCCTGGGACAGTTCAAGTTGTTGTGGAATTATGTTATATGCAGCACTGCTGCTTCGTTTCATAGTTTATTTCACCAGCCAGTTTATTATGTACACCTTGCTAGTACAGGGTTGGACCCTTTTCCTTCAGAACTGCCTTAATTATTCATAGCATAGATTCAACAATGTGCTGGAAATATTCCTCAGATGTTTTGGTCCATATTGACATGATATCATCACACAGTTGCTGCAGATGTATCGTCTGCTCACAAGCGGCAACATTCCAATCTGAAAAATGAAGCCTATATACCCGGAAGTGCGAAAAACTGCAATACATCGAAAATCCGCTAGGGGCAGGTCCCAAAAGGGAGCAAATGTCCATAGACCCCCATGTTAAAATGTCCATTTTCACAGCATAAATATATGTTTTTACAGGTTGGTCCCATGGACTTTTATTGTATTTTTCAATAGGTTCCGAGTGCCTGACAACTGTGAGGGGGGTGAATTTTTTTCTAACTCGTTAGTTTAGATCGTATTTAGATATAAAATGTTTGACAAATAAGGGCATGGTTAACTTTGATTGACAGCGTGATTGACAGCTGATAACGGGCTGCGCCGAGTGGAATTCCTGAAATTTGACGTCTCGGCCATGATCTGACACAACACATCATACCACCTCTGTATCCTTTCTGAAAAGATTTTCCGAAATGGCGCCGCCCATACCCCCCATAAACGGCCTCAAAACCGTTCTTCAGAAAGTCTATGGGTGACGTCACAGACGCTTTGTGCATATTTTTTACAGTCTATGTCTGCTCATCCATCATGTGAATCTCCCATTCCTTCACATCCAAAAGATTCTCTATTTGATTGAGATCTGGTGACTGTGGAGGCCGTTTGAGTTTAGTGAACTCACTCTCATGTTCAAGAAACCAGTTTGAAATGATTTGAGCTTTGTGACATGGTGCAATATCCTGCTGGAAGTAGCCATCAGAAGATGATACACTGTGGTCATAAAGGGATGGATATGGTCAGTAACACTACTCAGGTAGGCTGTGGCGTTTAAATGATGCTCAGTTGGTACTAAGGGGCCCAAAGTGTGCCAAAAAAAAAATGCAGACCTCAGTAACAAGTTGTTATTTGAGTTACTGTTGCCTTTCATCCATCTCAAATCAGTCCGGCCATTCTCCTCTGACCTCTGGCATCAACAAGGCATTGTCAATGTTGAAAAGAGTTGTGCTGCTTAATATTTTTGTGGAAACCAATTACAATATAAATCTTTTGTAACATCATAAATGTCTTTAATGTCACTGTTGATCAATTTGATGCATCCTCAATTAATACAATTATTAGTTTCTTTTAAAAAATCGTACTGACCCCAAACTTTTGAACAATAGTGTATGTATACCGTAGGCTACATATTGTCACATGCCACGGTGTAACCAGAAACGGGCATTAAGAAAGTAAATGGGTCATTCATATTGACTTTTGAATTTGTTCATGACAGAGTTTCACTTTCACAAACACTCGCGTTTTTCCTTTGCATTTGGAAACCAGTGCTGTTTAGGCACCCTAAGGCTGCGAGAGACAGATCCCTAAGTCCATCAAGAAAAGACATCCATCCAATTGAAGCCTTCATTGGTTGACTACACTGCTTCAGAGAGCCATTTGAGCCCGACAGGTAGTCGGACAGAAGACGAGCCTCAGAGAGCGAGCGAGATGACAGGAGCACATGTTTAAAAGGACACTTCAGTGACTCCCACAGCCCCGGTGCCACTCAGGCCAGAGGACATTGTTCTCAGAAGTAAGATCAAAGCCAGGGCTCTGTATCAGCATGGATCTTTAAAGAGACAGACAAGGGGTTGAGCTCCTCTACGCTGTTTGTTTTCAGAGGGAGGAGTTTCCTCCTGGGATTTCTGACTTGCATTTGAACTGCATATCACGTCAAGTGCCGAAAGCCAATTGCACAGTTGCATTTTGGGCAGACGGGATATAAACCCAAACACTGTGGACTTACTGACCTCAAACATAGACAGGATGTGGAAGGAAGGACGGACGTAGTTTGTATGTGTGAGTATTTGTGACTTGTAAATACTGTATGAAGTGGCCTACATCAACTTTATAAGAAGTGGATAGAGAGAGGGGTCTGTGTAGTAATCGTGTGGGAAGAAACCCATTTAGAAGTCATGCAAAAGCAGTTTGACACTGACATCTGTCACCATCTTTCTGTACTTACTTACAGTACATGCACTGACATAGACAAGATGCCTGAATCTAAAGCCTTAAAGATACACTTAATTTACTCTCCCATATAATTTCAAACTATAATTAATGTCAGTTTTTCTATATAATAAAAAAAAGAAAAGATTTGTACATAATTCAGCAATAAGTGACAAAAAAGTCATTTATAATGTTACAAAGTTTTTCTATATAAAATGCTGGTCTTTTGAACTTTATATTCATCAAATAATCCTGAAATAAAATGTATCACAGTTTCCACAAAAATATTAGGCACAACTGTTTTCAACATTGATAATAATAATAATAAATGTCTCTTGAGCAGCAAATCATCATATTAGAATGATTTCTGAAGGATCATGTGACACTGAAGACTGGAGTAATGATGCTGAAAATTCAGCTTTGATCACAGGAATAAATTACATTTTACAATATATGAACAGCAAATTGTTATTCAAAATATTAATAATATTTCACAATATTCCTGTAATTTTATCAAATTAATGCAGCCTAGTAAGCATAAGAGACTTCTTTCAAAAAACCTCACTGACTTTGAACGGTAGTGTAATGATTAATAATGACACAATTGTCCCTTTTTTTCTTTTCACTATTCCTATAACAAAAGCCTTCTAGGCAAACTGAATCAGTAGCATTCAATTTTTCGGATGTTTGCTCTATTGGTGGGTATTTTGATTCACCTGAGAGACTCTTTTCAGTCAGTTAATTTAAAAAAGATTTGCTCAGATTCATTCACTGATTTGTCCAGTGACTCTTTGGCTGTGCATTTGCATACTCTCTTGAGTACTTATTTTGAATAAGTAATTACTTCATGACCACTGAAAAGTGCGTTCTATATAGTATGATTTTGTGTAGTATGAATGTAATCTGGCCATACTACATTCGGCATGTTGTCATTATCATGTGACCTACAAGCGTCAGTTTCCCTGCCATTCACAAATCCTCTCTCGTGGCCTCATGGGATAGTAAAGTGTATATTGTATGAACACTTCTGAAGTAGTAAGTCATCCGGGGACTTTTTTCCGACTCTTTTATGAGTACTGTAAATTCAGACATACTAATGCGTCATATAGGCTACTGTTTATTGCTTACTAGTACTAGGGAAGTATGCCAGTTTGTATGCAGCCTTTCTGGTTACATCAGTTCACCTGATGCAGAGTGTTTTCTCTCAGAAGACAAAGGAGTCAAGTGAGTCGAGATCATAATTAATGTCAGCTTATTATAGTTCTTTTACACAAAAGAAAGCTGTACTTTTTTTAAAAATCATGCATAAAATTTACTTCCATGCAGTTTAATTCAGTCAGCAGCTTTCTACATACAGTATATCGAATCGATTAATCGCATCTAACAAAAGTTTTTTGTTTATATTATACGTGTATGTGTGCGTGTGTATATACATATATATATATATATATATATATATATATATATATATTAGAACTATGTTGGTAACAATGGAACTTGCAACAATAGTTGGCTAACAATGCTTTTGGAAAACACATCCCTGAAAGGTTTAAACTAGTAAAAATACACAGGCTAATTAATTACAAAGTAAAAAGTCACCCATTCAGACAGCATTACTCTCTGTCATATCACAACCCCTCAGCTAAGATACACCTCAGTGTCTGTGACCATCGTTGTAATTTACAGAGAATTAATTGACTAACAGTCAGAAAAGATGGCTATTAGTAATAACAGCCGACAAAACGTTTAATCTGAAGATGTTCAACAAAGAGACTTTAATGTGATTTGATTATAATAAATAGAATGAAAATGCATATTAGTCATATATGTGTTTGATCCTTCACAGCCTGCACTATAATTCTAATCTGTTATAGTGTTAGACATTGAAGGTAAGAAAAGGTATTCACAGGATTCAAAGCAATCCCTTCGAAAGAGAAAATGACCCTTTAAAATAAACCACGTTTTTGCGCATATACCTTTAAGGCTTCAATGCAAATTACCTCTATTATTAATGGCTAATCTCTGTTTACTGACAGTTCGCACTGTTGTTCATCAAGCCAGGCCAAGTTGCTGAATAGGCTACTGAATAGGCACTGATATGTGAACGTGGGTGGTCATACTGTATGTTCACATGCTCATGGTTGTCAAGGCATTACTATCCCAGTTTTTGTGGCTTATTTTCCATAAAAGATCTGTGAGGACTAAGCAAGGAGCTTTGCATTTTGAATGTCAGAGGACATCTACAAACTACATCAAACTGTTATATTTCAAAAGAGCAAAGAAAATCCTATTTTCCATGAGATGTCCCCTTCAACAAGCGCCTCAAAGCTCCTGGTTTTAACCCCAGGGGCAACTTTTGGATTTTAGCCTTAAGACGGTTCAGCCCCATAACAGAATATGAGATGATGTGGGATTCTTAGAGGTCACCCTTGCAATTCGTCCATATTCAACCAGGCTGACTTTTTCCCTCCCAGCACAGCCATGAAAAATGGTGCAGAGGAAACTGGCAGCTCAAACTCTTCCTCCTCCTTCTCCTCCTCCTCACTCTGCACCTAAGATGAGTATATCTGATCTAGAGAGAGTAATACACTCATCTCCCACTGTGCCGCCCACTCTCCCTCTCACACAAGAGATGCTACATTTTAATAACTGGGAAACGGAGAGAAAGAGAGAGCGAGCAGGAGGAGGCCTGGAGCGTTGGCGTTGAACTGCATTTTCTTCATGCGAGACCTGCTTTTAGAGTATCTCTCTACAGAGTATATTTATGAACATTTCTGCCTCAAAATGCAGCGAGACACATAAGCGCTACCCTGAGATGATAAGACGGGGAATGACACGAGGCGAGTAAAACAGAGAAACCCACTTACTGAGGGACGTGCAGTGAACTAGGTCACCACTCTGTTAAATATGCAAGAATAACTGCAAGGAACACACATTCGGAAACATCATTCATTCAGGGAGTGTAAAATCTGATTTATAAAAATAGCTAAACCTTCCTTTCCCTGCAGCACATATGCCGAGATGTCTGACCTGAAGGTAGGCCTACAACATCAAATGCAAAACCTATCAAATGATGTGCAAATGTTTTTGCTCAGATGATACTCTTTCACAGCTGAGGAGATTTAATGGAGTTCTCAGTTGTGTTTTAAAAGGAGTCCTATTATGCTTTTTTACATTTTCAACTGTCTTTAGAGTGTAATGCTGCTGTTTGAGAATGAAAAAAGTCTGCAAAGTTACAAAGCACAAAGTCACTCGAAAGAGTGTTATTCTCTATATCAGTGTGCGCTGTTTCCGAACTCCCTGAAACTCTTATGTTTTCTTCCGGGAACGAACACGTCACAATTTCCCTCATTTAAATAATTTATGCCCCAGGCATATGCAAAATAAAGGGGCGGGGCCTGTTTATGTTAGTTAGTAGTGTTGAAACTCACGGTTATGGTAAGGGGCGTGACATTTCCCAAACATTCTTAAAGCGGTCGACCAATCACAACACATTGATCCAGCTGACCAATCAGAGCACATTGTGCTATTCAGAAGGAGGGGCTTCATAGAGACAGGAACTAAACAGAGTGTTACTGACAGACTGGGAAGAGAGGTGCTGCAACAATGTCAAATATGATAAAAAATAATGTGTTTTTGATCATTCGAGCATGAAAACATATTCTAGTAGACCACAAAAACAAAATCAAGACTTATGTTAAAGAGAATAATAGGTCAAAATTTCCTTAAGATTTTGAGATATAAGCGGTCGTCATACTATAAGAATATCCTTTAAGTTTCAGAGCTGAAAACGTCCTTGTTAGTCCAAAAACATCTTTTATTGAAACCAAGGAATGTGTTTTGGAATGTGCCTATTTATGACGTCATATATATTTGAAAGACCTGCCTCTGCAGAAGAAGATCAATGCCTACTTCATCATTGCAACTTTGATGTAATATAGTGGCGTGTTAGTGAGATGACGAGGAGAGAACAGCAATACAGGATCACTGGACTAAAAATAACATTACCTTCCAAAGGATCCTAATGCAATGTGTTTTTTTTATTTTTAACAATGTCAATGTCAACAATATCTGTTGAGCATTAATTATTTGGACATGATTTAGACATGGACATATGGACAGATGAAACAAAAAAAGAGAGCTTTTTGGCAGCAAACACTTAATATGGTTTTGGTTGATACAGGAATAAAAAAAGTACCCCATGTGTAAAAAATGAAATACTCTGCTGTATCTTTAATGCTGTGGCCCTAATTTTCTGCTAGAGGTCCTGGACATCTTGTTCAAACACATGGAATCATGGATTCGATCAAATACCAACAGATAAAAAATCAAAACCTGACAGGCTAGAAATCTTATAACGGGCCATGTTTGGATCTTCCAAAAGGACAGTGATCCAAAAACAAACATCAAAATAAAAACAAAAATGGGTCACTGAGCACAAAACCAAGCATCTGCAATGGCCATCCCAGTCCCTGACCTGAACCCTATAGAAGATGAGTGGGCTGAACTGAAGAGAAGAAGCGCCAACATGGATCTGGGAATCTGCAGGATCTGGAGAGATTCTGTATGGAGGAATGGTCTCTGATCTCTTGTCAGGTGTTCTCCAAACTCATCAGGCATTATAGGAGAAGACTCAGAGCTGTTATCATGGGAAAAGGAGGTTGCAAAAAGTATTTAATAAAAGGGGGCAAATAATGTAGCCTGGCTAACGTCAGACTCAGTCTCATTGAGACGTGGGTCTGGGAACCACATGTTCTTTTTCTCGCATTTGAGGCGTGGTTTACGAATGCCCAGAGCCGTTTATTGGGTGCTACGAATGTCTATCAAATGCGCCTGTACGTAGCTCATAGCCAATCGTTTCAATTATACCAGATGACGTATGTAGAGCGACAGAAATTAGACGAGGAAGAAGACGATGGATCAGAGATTTATGTGTACACGATGGCGTTCAGCGACTATTGCCGTTTGTGCTGCATCGAAAGGTAACTTCGCGTCTGCTGCCATGTTGGATCCATAGGTATAAACAAACTGCTTCGGTGTGTCGCATAGACGTCGTCATCGTCTTGCTGCTCCCTCCCCGTTCTGTGATTGGTCCCCTCGCTGAGGCGAAAATCTGGTCCATGGAATCCAGACTGCCTAGCAGCGTGAATAAAATCGCGCTGCGCACAAGGCAGCATGGGGAAACCCAGACTACAAATAATGTGTTTTGGAGAAAAACATTTATTTCATAATGTGACCCCCCCCCCCCCCCACCACTTTCAATTCTTTTACTTCAATAAAAGGTTAGATTGTTGCATCTTTAAAAAAATAAAATAGCAAAAGGCCATCTTTGATCATATTTACCAAGGGGGCAAATAATTCTGACCAGCACTGTAAATACTGTATAATGCTACAATCAACAATTTTCACCATTGAGTTAACCTTAACCTTGAGAGCTGTAATAGTAAAAAAGTGCTAAAAGTTTTCAAGGCAGTTCCACACAATACTTGGCTATTTCAAATATGTCAGCCAATCACAGCAGTGTGCGTTTACACTGAAGTCTCTCAGCAGACACACCCCACTTCAAACAGAGTGTTCAAATCAGACGATAAAATCAGGGTAGGAAAAATGCCTTTTATTTCTAAATTATGACAATTTCTGATGTAATCATACTAACATTATAAGTGCACCCCAGAAAGCATTATAAAATAATAAAATAATGCAGTTCATGACCCCTTTAAGTATCAACTTAAACATATGTTTCTCCAACGACTCTTTAGGAGGAATAAAGGAGACACAAATGAGACAATTTCTGACAAAGTAAATATATAGATACAGAGCTATATCATATATTTGGGTAGGATAGCATTTAAATATAGAAGAATCTGATAACTGAAATCATTTTGTATCTTGAAAAATTGTAGCACCATTTGAGAAGTTATGAGGTCTAGATTGAAGACAAATTAGAACTTAATTTACTCTCATTGGTATCCAAGAAACAATATAGATATAAGTCACAATGAAACGAAAGTAGCATCAGATCTTTTCTTCCCTATTGTAAGATACATCCTAGTGAAACGGATTAATGGAAAGAAAAAGAAAGTAGTGCAGAGACTTGTTTCTATTCACCGTTTGTTGATTGGATGGAGGCAGATTTAATGAGAGCATTCAGATGATTGTAAGAAAGGAGTGAGGTTTAAATTGGACTAAATGATTGGAGAAGTCCAGCATAGCAGACTGACATTTTAAGGATCGAGTTATGGCACTTTTATTAAAAATGATGAGGTAATTTATTTATTAAAACAGGCATGGATGACTAAATCATATAATATATATATATATATATATATATATATATATATATATATATATATATATATATATATATATATATAATACATATAATAAAATAATAACATGCATTCAGAAAATGTAGGAAATTACCTATGGGTAATTACTCAATTCTTATAGGTTTCACAGACAAGGCTTAAGCTAGTCCCAGACTAAAATGCATGTTTGAGCTGTTTTAACTGAAAGTGACTTGCTCTGACAAATCTGACATATGTCAGTGCCATTGTTTTGTCTCAAGATGCACCATAATGTTTCTAAGGCATGTTTATAAAAGCTACTTAAATGTCCTAATTAAACTAAGGCTTAATCCTAGCTTAATCTAAGACCTGTCTATGAAACCAGGCCTAAAGTTTGATTATGAAGCTATGCTGCATATTGCACAAATTACCTTCCCTAAAAATAATACGCAACCATTTAATTACAGTATATCTCTGTAGGGTGCATTTGAACCTCTGATATTAGAAGTACAGGGCTCTGCTTTGTCTTTTCACCTTCCAGCAATAACAGGATGTAATTATCAATATCAAGTAGGCAGCATGCTGTAGATGAGCAGGCTTTGAAAACCGAGATGCATGGTTACTAGGCAACCAAATGTGAGATTCCTATATCATTAACAGCCAAAACAAAGTTCTGGAAAAAAAAATGGACAGTGACAGTGAGATGAATACAGATATAAAGGGGGAATTTAGCCAGAGGAAAAACAAAATGGAGCCTTGAAACAAGCATAGAAAAGATCAGCCAGATCTGTAGCGTTCATCAATCAATCCAGGAGGAAACAGACTAATTTATTGTCAAATTATACAGTAGGTAAACCTTCAAGTATAATGAAAAAAATAATGGTTGAATAAGTGAATAACATAGAGACATATAGAGCTATTAAAATAAATGTGGATATATATAGCGTAACTAAATGTGGAATAATCTGATTAGGAATATTTGAGTTCATACTGAAATTGTACCTTTGAACACAATTTGATTTCAGTTATTTTTTCATATTAGTTTAATTGGAGTAATTTAGGTTTTGGTAATTTAGTAATTTTTACTATATATATAGCCTATATATATAGTAAAAATTACAAAATTACCAAAACCTAAATTACTCTAATTATATATATATATATATATATATATATATATATATATATATATATATATATATATATATATAAAAATTATATATATATATTACCTATATTTCTATTTAGCTTCTATTTCTGTTTTAGTAATTAAAATAGTACTTACAGTACTATTTTCAGTTAGTTGCAAAGGCAGAATTTCTACTTTTAGTTTTTTTTTTAAGTTTCTAGGTGTTTTCACGCCATATCATTATTACCATAATTACGAGATTATGGCTTGTAAAAAGCATTCACGTCTTAGTAGAACCCATAATTAGAATTTGTAAACTGGTAATTTTCTGAGAGTTCTGACCACCTGTTCTACCACCTGACCACTGCAGATTCATATTGGCATCGATAGTGTTGACATAGAAATGCATAATTCTGAGTGAAAGGACGTGACCAGCTCCTAGTAGAACATCACATGTTGTCATCTTGTAATTATGGTAATTACAGAATTTAAAGCTACAATATTTAAAAATTTTTGCCGCTAGGGGTCGCTAACCTCTTACAATAACAAAGGCGTAGGTTTATGACGCATAAGCTGAATTATAGAACGTGTCATCAATAGCCGCGTTTCCACTGTCGGGCCAGGGCTAACAGTGAGCCGAGCCGGGCCACTGGCCTCGGGCCACAAGCACCGGGCTTGCGTTTCCACTGCCGGGCCCCCGCCCCGCCTTAACACGCCTTTCTGGATCAAACGTCATACAACCTAACCCATTTCAGCGGGTATTATGAATTTATTATTTTTTTTAGTTAGAAAGATAGCATGTATATTAACTCACCGGCCGTGGCTGCCATAGTGTCCCGACTTGTCTCACCACTAACAGAGGGACTGTGACCCAGCACACTGTCCATTAAGTCGAACCATGGAAAGTTCCTTCTCTCGGCTTCGCTTTGTCCATTGTGCGTTTTAATCGCCTCGTACTGCGTCCGCAACTTTTTTATTTTTTCCCGAACTTAAAGCTTTGTTCGCTGAATGCTTAGCTTCAGCAACGATGTATTTTATAACGTCCTCGTTTCTGCACACGCCGTCAAATTGAAGTTGTACCCTTTCTTCTGCCCAAATGCTCAGAAGAGCTTTGGTATCTTCGACAGGCAGTAACGTTACAGGCGATTCTCCATTTCGAGCAGCGATTATTTTGCGCTATATAAAAAAGGGAAGCGGCCAGAGTGATCGTTCTGCAACCACCTAAGCTCCGCCCACAAAAAAAACGTCACCATGTTTACCAACTGAAAAGGGGTCTATTTGATTCAGAAAACAGCGACGCTACCACGCTACTGAGAAATGTAGTTAAACTAGTAGCGTCACTACTTGTAGCGACACTACTGCCCAACACTGCTAATAACGTTTATGAATGAGTGAATACATTGATGTTTTTAACATGACTGGGGATATGAAGCAGGTTGCGATTGCTAATAAGAGACAGATATCAGCGCCACACGCGAGTCCCGCGGATATAAAGGAATAAGGACATTTCATTCTACCGAACTACCCGCAAGTGCTGAATTACTATTCACAGGTCAGTTTATTAGACGAATGAAACTTGTGAGGTAACACAGCGCTGTTTCACTTGGTCTACTACACTATCACACTAAACTGCATTTGAGTGTGTTAAAAGTTATAATGTTATTCTATGTGTTAGTTTGTCAGGTATGAGACTAGCAGTAAGCTAGATCAACATTAGAATAACATACTGATCATTTTCTAACATTTCATCATGTTGAGCTGTATAACATTGATTAGTTGTATGTACATTTGCTCACCTGTCTAATAAAGTATCTCTGTCAAGTTGGAAGTTTGTCACGGACGTGGAGCTCTCGGCATCTCGAAAACGGCACGCTGATATTGATCCTCGTTTTAGTTCTCCTTTTGTCCTTAAGTCTGCTTGCGATGGTCCATAATGTTTGAACGAAACAACAACAGCGTGAGCGTGCCGCTAGACGTAACGCAGTTGTTCACGTCTGTCGCCATGGTTACTATGGCAGTACGAGCAGAAACCAGGGATAAGTGAACATGGACGAGCCATTATTTAAAATTGGAATTTCTCTGAAATTAAAAATCTTTGGGAACTTTTGGGATATTCTAAGTACACAAATTCAGGAAATATATCACACCGTGCAAGTGATTTTTGGATATTTTATTACAAAAATCATACAAATTGTAGCTTTAATTAAAGTTTTTCATTCAATATTTATATTTAATTTCAGCTTTATTTAAATTAACAAAAACAATTTTAGCTTTAGTTAACAATAAACAATACTGACCCTAATATCTCAAGTTATGATCAAGAATTAAACCCAATGAAAGTAGCTGAAAGGGTCAACCTATGATTCCTATATTTTATTTCATAGTATGATAGTGCTGGTAAAAGGCTTCAGGTACAGACTGTACATGATAGTTGGTCAAATGCAGTTTTGTGACTCAGCTTCAACTGCTAGCACTTGGCTAAATGTTTGTAATTGTAAGTTGAATAAATCTTTTTGTATTGCTAGCACTAATCAGTCAGCAGCTGTACGACTGAACCATTTTCAATTTCAGTAACTGTATAATGTTCTGAAGCAGCTAAACTGACGCCCGCTCCAACATTCTGCCACTCAGCAATCTATATTTTATTGCAAACTTCTGCAAAGTCCAGCAAAAAGAACAGCTTTCAAGCTTTTACATCTATGAGAAGGCAATACCTCGACTTTGCAGTGTAAAGTTTCTTTCTTTTTTATTCTCTTCTTGGTTCCTTCTATAACTGCTCATTGAGAAACATGGACATGTTTTATGCATATAAGAACTTGAATAATTTAAAAAGGCATTTTAAAAAAACATTCAATGTCACTTCGGGGAGCCAAGGTGTTACCAAATGCTTGTGCATGTTCAGATTATCCAAAGAAATTGAGCACAGAACATGTCATGCTTTAAGTTTTAAAAAGCTAATTCTTTTTTGCTCCTCTAAATTTCTTGTGATGCAAAACAAATACACAATATGTGCATATTCAACTTGAGGCATGCAAATGAGGTTCAAGGTCTGGAACCTTCTGAACAATTTCATCACCAACAAAAAAAGCCCCCAGAGTGGCCTGCATGATCCTGAAGCCATCGAGAGCAGTTAGCTACTGAAGGGCGGCAATTTAGCAGTTATCCAAATCATATGCTCGGTAAGTGCTCCAAATGAGCGAATGAGAAATGGATGAGTCAGTCAAATAATGAGCGCTGATTAATGCAGGTAAGGAAAGTCCTGCAGAGTCAGAAAACCATCTCCCTGATTGAACCAAACGTCCAATCAAGCATAAAATCCAGACTGAGAAAGCCTTGTTAGGCCTCAAGAACTGAATGATCCCCAGATAGCATACATATCCGGGCCTCATCTGGGCCAACTATGGCACACATGACAAAGGTCATGTGGGCCGTATCTGCCCCACACACAACAAGCCGGTTTTAGTATGAGTTGTGGCTTGCTGTGTTTGGCCCAGATGTGGCCCATGTGACCTTTGCCGCTGCCAGAACTGAGCCATACGTGCCATAGTTGGCACAGATGAGGCCCGGATATGTATGCTATTGCAAGCTACAGTCAGGTTGATTCGGAATTTGGTAAACTGAGGTCGGAAACAAGAGTAATCAAATTATATTATTCTATTGACAAATAAGACACACAAATACATTAAAATCCATTCATACTATATTGGCTTGATATTTTAGGAAGATGGTCTCTCACATTGGGGATCATCATATTTGGGGGCATCAAAAAGTCTGAAAACCCCTGTATAAGAACAATAAGGCGATTGAACAGTCAACAGTCCCTGCTCAGTAAACCTAGTCAATCTGGGTTCGATTTGCGACTGCAAATGCTTGCTTGTGGTCAGAGGAACGTCATGAGAAGCCTGTGTGCCAACTCAGCGGTAATGTATTCCGGCTTGAGAGTGTGTGCTTTCTGAGCCAGGCAGAGGGGCGAGACAGATTGACAGAGACAATGAGTGCAAAAGAGGACTGTCCATTCCAAACAGTGGATTCGTTCGGGTAATTGGACCGTGCATTAGAGAGGGGCCGCCTGCCCTTAATTGCTCTACAGACATCTATTACTGCGCAGCAACGTGTATTATTTCAAAAGGCCTGGGCTTTGGAACAAGAGCAGGGAGTGAGAGAGAAAAAAAGGGGGAAGAGTGTCAGTTGGTGGCTACAAGGACCTGACGCTAGAGGTCTCAGCTAAAATGTTCTGTTCCGGAATGTTCTGGAATCTGTGGAAAGAATCTTGACGTGCTGTATTTATCAATTACACTTCAAAGTTGCTTTATGATGTCCACACAACATTCATCCAGAAGATTACTTTGGAGCAAGTTCAATTTGAAGGGGACATATCATGAAAATCTGACTTTTTCCGTGTTTAAATGCTATAATCGGGTCCGATAAGCCGATCAGATTTCTATGTCAGAAGGGAATCTTAACATATTATTAATGCCTCTTAAAGTTTCCATCCATGGCGCCACCATTTTGTTTTCGCAAGCAACAAAACAGTGTAACCAGTTCTAACGCAATGGCAAAAATTCGAGAAAAGCATGCAAACTGTTCTGTCGTCGCTGCACAGACAAGCACACAACATTATTTGACATCACAGCTATTAAAAGTCACAGCTGTCTTATAAAGACCTCAGGGAACTTTGTCAACTTGTGTAAAAGTTAAACATGAATCAATGTAACTCCACAACAACTACATAAATGTATCCACTAACTCTCTGTAAGGGTGCATTCCGGTACTGGTTATTTCAGAGATTTTGGATGAGTGATATTATTGTTATTCCCGGTGTATCCGAAGCTCGTGTAAAGAATCGTCCCTCTTCTGATTGGGGGCGCGGAGTAGCAGCTCATTTGCATTTAAAGGGACACACACAAAAACTGCGCGTTTTTGCTCACAACCAAAAAGGGGCAAATTTGACAAGCTATAATAAATTATCTGGGGGATATTTTGAGCTGAAATGTCACAGACACATTCTGGGGACATCATAGATTTATATTACTTCTTGTGAAAAGGGGCATAATATGTCAACTCTTTAAAGTTGAAATATTATGCCCCTTTTCACAAGAAGTAATATAAATATACACAAGAAGTAAAACTCTCAAACCGCTTATTGACTTATTATTAACCGCTTATTTTTTTGACTGAAAAAGAGGGTGGTCACTATTGTACTCGATTGCCATAAAAACTCATATCGGTCATCTACTCTCTCTCTCTCTGTGTGTGTGTGTAAACCCACTGCAGAGACTGACTGCCACTAACCAGTGAACACACACCAGCAGCACTGGCATGAGTTTAGTCTCATTGCTGCTGACACTGCACACCTGCACTGCCCCAGAGACACTGGGGGAGAGAAGAGAGTAAGAAGGAGAGCTTCCTTATAGAAGCGTTTCCCATCTAATTTAAAATTAGGCCACTGCAGATACATAGACGAATGGTCGCCATGATGTCTGAAAAAAGACACTGTCCCTCTGACTTACATCAAATATAGGCTAGGCTAATGATAGAGCTACAGTAGCGGGGCTAAAGGCTCAGCTTCTTTCCCAGGCTGGCACACACTGACCCTAACTGTTTTAGGACAAGTTTTAGAACTGGCGAAACTTTAAAGCATTTTCTAGTAGGCTATCTGAAAAGGTGGGCATCCCACTGTTTACAAGGCAATAGAATAAACTAAATCATTGGACTACAGAGATGTGCGATATATTGGAGACTATATTATAGACCATAATCTGGCCAATACCAGAAGAAAATAAAGGCCCAGATATACAAACTGGTGTAATCTCATTTTGAACAAAATCGGGCCAAAACGAATTTCGTTTGGGGTTACTTTAGGGAGGCCGAAACAGTTTGCCAAAGCAAACTTTCTGGAAAAGTTTGCTCGGGCTGGTAAACACATCGAACTACCATTGGTCTGTGGCGATTATGTATTATGTATAGCTAAATTAAATCTGTTCATCATTTAAAGTGATCATGTGTCTTTACAGAAGAATTGGATTAAAAAACTCAAATGATTCTAATTAATTACCTCTCACTGGACTTTTCACTTTGTCACATTGAATTGTCACAATACATGCATGTTTTTTCAATGAGCCTGGGTTGGGACTTTGAATGTTTAGACAAAAACAATGAGAAAATATTAAATATATCTTCATTTATGTTTCAAAGATGAAGAAAAAAAGTCATATGGCAAGGGTGAACTATCCCTTTAAATTCTGTGTAGGAATAGGCAACTAGACACTAGTTTTGAAGTAACTGTCACGGTTTACGTTTTAAAAATTCAAACAATTTCTTTCTATGCCGCCACTCTATAAAAATATTAAAGAATTATACACTTTGATTATGATTTTAGTGGTAAAGTTCTATCTAAATTAATATTATAATAATAATTAGATAAAATGTTACATTTGGAGCATTAACCATATTAAGCTACAGTGGGAAATGTGCAGGATCCTCGTAGCTATAATGAAAAGGACAAATCAGCAAAATCAACAAGCTAAAAAACAATAAAACTGAGTCACAGTTTTAATCTGATCATTTTCTGTATGCTACAGGAGAGCCCTATTTGATTGCCTGGTTTAAACTATAGGTCGGCTGAAGATATCACCGATAGTGTTTGCAATTATTCGGAAATTATTAGAAGTATTATTAGAACTAGACAAATAATGTTGTCTCCTAAAAGAATCAATTCTGAACTGTCGAAATGAGTCGTCATTTCTGGCAGAAAGGAGGGGCTTAGAGAGAACGAATCCTTGATCGACCCGTTTCAGACGCTGTGAGAAAAGAGGTGATGCTGCAATGTATATTATAAGCAAATTACAGAGTTTAAAAAAACACCCATGATGTAAATCTATTGTAGGAGACCTTAGAAATAGAATTTTAATAGAAATTAGGAATCTTTGAAATGGCACAATAGAGGCACTTTAAACTCCACACTATGTCCCCACAGGCCTTCTGATGTATTTTTTGGCTACAAATTGCAGTATGCTTGAATTATAAACATGGGTACCGCCATGATCACTAGAAGGGCTTTTCCTAATTGAAATAAATTATAGGGGCCCCACAAAATCCAGCAGTTATACAGGCCCTTGTTCTGTAAATAATTATAATATTTGTTTGCCTGAGATTTTAATGAAAACCCCAAAAACATGCAATTTGGTCAAATATGGTCAAATATTGGTCAAATTGGTAAAATTGGTCAAATATTGGTCAATTTGACGGACATCTGCGCACGCGGTTTGTGCTTGGAGCTCCGTCGAATTGATTCATAATCCTTGATTTTCTACATTACACTCATTTATAAACAAAGCATTTTCTATTTTTTCAGCATGTGAACATATCTTCGCTACTATTCCTTATAAAAAACAATCGGATTGCTTTGATATCGCTACTTATATCCAACTTTCCGAATTTTCCGCTACTAGCCTTAAGCCCGCTAGCATTGCACGCGTGGTGATATTGGTAGTATCACTACTAAATTATTGTTCATTTGTTATAATGGCGAATAAATCGGATGTGTGTCTAACGTTACCTCTGAGTGCAGGTGAGGACACATTCGAGCTGCATTCGGTGCTGTTGGAGCTGGAGTCCGTGGAGAAACAGATCCGTGATCTACTAGAGAGGCAAGCCGAGCTGCGAGATCGGCGTTCAGCGCTTGAAACATCACGCGCCGATGCTCACAAGTCAGTGGTTAGTAACTTTTTGACTCCGACCTCGTCTACTCCGTGTGTTTCTCTGCACAGGACCCAAGCACCTAGGACGCGATCATCACTGGCTTCATTCACTCCGGCACCGACACAACACCATGGACCCTGGATGATCCCACAGCGGAAGACACAAGCCAGGACCAGAGCAAGAACCTCTCCGCCCCTCCCGGTCTTCGAGATCTCCACCCGGAACCGCTTCTCCCCTCTTCGCGAGTCGGAACGCGACGACGCCGTGATCATCGGCAGTTCCATCGTCCATCATGTCCGCGCTACCTCAGGCAAAGGTAAGGTGCGCACTCACTGCTTTCCTGGTGCTCGTGTTCTAGATGTCGCAGCACAGGTTCCCGAGATCCTGAACGGTGACGATCGCGTTGGAGCTGTTGTGCTGCACGCGGGAGTGAACGGCATCAGGCTGGGGCAGATGGAGGTTCTGAAGAAGGACTACAGGAGCCTGATCGAGACGGTACGCAGCACATCGCCTGAAGCAACAATCATCGTGTCTGGACCGCTTCCCACGTACCGACAAGGACAAGAAAGGTTCAGTATAGGGCTGCAACTAACGATTATTTTCATAATCGATTAATCGGACGATTATTTTTTCGATTAATCGATTAATCTGATAAAATTTCAATTTGATTTTTTGTTTATTACAACTAAATAAAACCCTTAATCATGGTATTTATGTGTAAAAGTGTACAAAAGCCACACATTGAGTTTTACTAATATCAATATTTGCATTGTTTTTGATGATAATTGCTGATGGCAAGTTGACAACCATGAAAAACAAAAAAATCTAAATTATATACAACATTGTTTTAACATAATTTTTGTTAAAAACTAATTTACACAGACATGTTCAGATGTGAAGATAGAAACCAAAAACATGTAAAGTACATAATTCATTTAATTTTTATTTAAGATTCAATTAATTATAAGGATAAATTGCTAAAATAAATATAGAAAGACTGAAAAAAAGCGTGTGAACGTAGTAGAGCCGCAGTAGATCGCGTTTGTAAAACAATTAAAACTTAATAGAAGACAAATGCTATAAAAAGAGAACGGAATGGAGACGCAGCAAACAGGCTTGATTAAAAGGACAAGAAAATGATGCATTAGTGCACAAGCATTCGCTGAAAACCACTGACTACAGTGACTAAAAAACAATCTTTTACTGCTGCTGTTAATAACTGCCTTTATATTTAGTGCTTCACTTTCTAAACACTGTTTTAATTTAGCCTATTTCTGCGTAGCGCTATTTTTAATCCATCACTTATGTTGCGAGCTAAATGATTGCACAACCTGATGCCCGAGACAAAATACAGACATCCCAAGTCTCCCAGAAGTTCCGGGAGTCTCCCGCATATTGATAGCGGCTCCCTGATGCCCGCAAATTAGTTCAAACTCCTGGAATCTAGAGCGTGCAAGCAAAGTGCTCCAAGAGAGTGCTCCAAAGTCCAAACTGTGTAGCGCGCGCACAACAGAGCGGCACAGGGAGAGAGACCTTGCGTGTGTGTGCGTGTGTGCCGCATCATGATAGGCCTGTTTCAACCAATCACCAGTAAATGCTCCCCGTGACGTAAGCAGAGCAACTAATCGATAATGACATTCATTGACAACGATTTTCATAATCGATTATAATCGATTATATCCATTAGTTGTTGCAGCCCTAGTTCAGTAGATTATTTACACTAAATGAATGGTTAATGTCATGGTGTAATGAACAGAAACTGCTCTTTGTAAATAATTGGAATCTGTTCTGGGAGCGACCTAGGCTCTACCGTGCTGATGGCCTGCACCCCAGCAGAATCGGAGCGGCTGTTCTGTCGGACAACATCTCCAAGACGTTACACACCATATGACTAGTAAGTCAAAGTCCAAATCACAGTCTTTGCTGTCCCAACTTAACTGATATCATAAGTAGTGTAGAACATTACATAGAAACTGTGTCTATTCCTCGTTTAGTGAGGCCAAACAATAAATCTACTGTAGGATCAAGGAAAAATCTAATTGTAATTAAACCAGAAAATCTCAATATCAGTGAACAAAAACAATTTCTAAAGCTAGGTCTTCTAAACATTAGATCGTTCACACCTAAGGCGGTTATTGTAAATGAAATGGTCACAGATAATAGTTTTGATGTACTCTGCCTTACTGAAACCTGGCTTAAACCAAATGATTATTTCGGTCTAAATGAGTCTAGTCCACCAGGATACTGTTATAAGCATGAGCCCCGTCTGATCGGTCATGGCGGCGGTGTTGCAACAATCTATAGAGATATTCTAAATGTTACTCAGAAAACAGGTCAAAGGTCTAACTCGTTTGAAGTACTTGTGCTAAATGTTACACTTTTAGATGTAAGAAAGAAATCCCTATTATCTCTAGCCTTGGCTATTGTATATAGACCTCCAGGGCCCTATGCTGATTTCCTAAAATAGTTTGCAGACTTTCTCTCAGATCTATTGGTCAATGTCGATAAAGCAATAATTGTTGGAGATTTTAACATACACGTAGATAACACAAATTATGCGTTAGGGGCTGCGTTTACAGATTTATTAAACTCCTTTGGGGTCAAGCAAAACGTCAGTGGTCCCACTCATCGTCTAAATCATACACTAGATTTAATTATATCATATGGAACCAATCCAAACGATATAGATATTATACCGCAAAGTGATGATGTCACTGATCATAACATGGTAACTTGCATAATACGTACTGCTGAAATTTGTCATGTTGCGCCAGCTTATCGACCAGGCAGAACAATCCTTCCAACCACTATAGATAGATTCTCAAATAGCCTACCTGATCTATCTCAGCTGGTCAGTGAACCCAAACAAATAGATGAACTAGAGGAAATGACTGGCAGTTTGAGCACCATTTTCTCTAGTACATTAGAAATTGTTGCACCAATTAGATTAAAAAAGGTTAGAGAGAAAACTAAAGCACCATGGTACAACAGTGCTACGCATGTTATCAAGAGAGAAACTCGTAACTTAGAGCGTAAATGGAAACAAACTAATTTAGAGGTCTTTAGAATCGCGTGGAAAGACAGTATGTCACGTTACAAAAAGGCTCTAAAAGCAGCCAGGGCTGAGCATCTCCGCAAACTAATAGAAAATAATCAAAGGTTTTTATTTAACACCGTGGCTAGACTAACAAATAAACAGACATCACCAGAGCAAAATATTCAGTTACAGTATAGTAGTAATGATTTTATGAATTTCTTCACTGAGAAAATAGAAAGCATCAGAAACACAATTGTAAATGTACAATCTCTTATGGTGTCTTATGATTCAGCCTCAATTATCGCCCCTCAAGAACAACTACACCGCTTTACAACTATAGGACATGAAGAGCTAAATAAACTTATCATTGCATCTAAACCAACAACATGTTTATTAGATCCAATACCCACTAAACTACTGAAAGAAGTGTTACCTGCAGTGGAAGAGCCTCTTCTCAATATTATTAACTCGTCTTTATTTTTAGGTCATGTTCCAAGAATATTCAAGCTGGCAGTAATAAAACCTCTCATTAAGAAACCACAATTAGATCCAAATAACCTAGCAAATTACAGACCCATTTCAAATCTTCCATTTATGTCTAAAATACTAGAAAAAATTGTGTCCGCTCAATTGTGCTCTTTCTTGCAAGAAAATGATATCTAAGAAAAAATTCAGTCAGGATTCAGACCGCATCATAGCACAGAAGCTGCGCTAGTTAAAATTACAAATGATTTACTTTTAGCTTCTGACCAAGGCTGTATCTCAATACAGGTTCTACTCGATCTTAACGCTGCGTTCGACACTATAGATCATAAAATACTCTTGGATCGACTACAAAACTACACTGGTGTTCAGGGACAGGCATTAAGCTGGTTTAGATCGTACTTATCAGACCGTTACCATTTTGTCTGTTTAAATGGGGAAAAATAGAAGATAACGTCAGTAGACAATGGAGTGCCGCAAGGATCGGTGTTAGGCCCTCTGCTATTCTCAATATATATGCTGCCACTTGGTAATATTATAAGAAAACATGGAATTAATTTCCACTGTTATGCTGATGACACTCAATTATATATTTCATCACGACCAGATGAAAACACTAACTTATCTAAATTGACAGAGTGTCTTAAAGATATACAATGCTGGATGGCGTGTAATTTCCTGCTATTAAATTCAGATAAAACGGAGGTATTACTTATTGGTCCAAAAAACTAGCCACAAAACCTCGTACAATACAACTTTAATTTAGAAGGATATCCTGTTACTTTATCCACTACAGTAAAAGACCTGGGTGTTATACTAGACCACAACTTATCTTTCGAAAATCATATTTCATATGTTACAAGAACAGCCTTTTTCCACCTTAGAAACATTGCTAAGCTACGTAACATGCTATCTGTTTCTGATTCAGAAAAGTTAGTTCATGCATTCATGACCTCGAGACTAGATTACTGTAATGCTTTATTAGCTGGCTGTCCTGCATCCTCAATAAACAAGTTAAAGTTAGTGCAAAATGCAGCTGCTAGAGTTCTTACTAGGTCAAGAAAATATGATCATATAACACCAATTTTATCATCTCTACACTGGTTACCTATTAAGTTCCGTATCATTTACAAAGTACTACTACTGACCTATAAAGCCCTAAATGGTTTAGCTCCTGTGTATTTAATGGACCTTCTATCGCCCTACAATCCATCGCGTTCTTTAATATCTAAGTCCACTAAAGGAGGGAGGGCGTTCTCACATTTTGCTCCTAAACTCTGGAATAGCCTTCCTGATATTGTTCGAGGCTCAGACTCGCTGTCCCAGTTTAAAACTAGATTAAAGACACATTTCTTTAGCCAAGCATTCAAATAATGCTTACCTTTTATACTACTGTTGAATCAGATCGAATGCATTAATATTATGAACAGCAGCTATGCTAATTATTTCCCATCTGCTCTTCTGCTGTTATCTCGGGACGCTAGTCCCGATGTAAATAGCGTTCGTCAGCTCCAGTTTGTATCCAGCCTCTCACGGAGACCTCAGATGCCCCAACACCTGCGATGAGATGACTAAACGCCTGTGAAGAGACGACTCAACGCCTGTGAAGAGACGACTCGACCCCTGTGAAGAGACGACACAACGCCGGCGATATGTTATGCCCTAAATTAATACATGATTAACTAACTGTATTTTTCTATGTACATTTCTGAAATGCACTTTCTGTAAAGCTGCTTTGAAACAATATGTAATGTGAAAAGCGCTATAAAAAAAAAAAAAAAAAAAAAAAAAAAGTTTTCCAAATATCTGTTCCTCTCCGCACCCTAAAAATGGTTTAGTCTGAGTTAGGGATGCTAACCGATGACCGTTTGACCGATGGTTGACCGTCTCAACGTTAACCGATCAAAGTTGTCGGTAGTCGGTTAAAACAAAAAGTGATCTCTAAATTAGGCTATTATAGACAGTGGACTAAACGCTACTACAGTTAGCCATCTCATTCCAAGATATTTTTGTGTGAAGTGAACAAATCCCTCACACTCGCCGGTTTGTAGGCCTACTTAATAAACCAATAAAAACATTTGGCGCGAGGTCACAGCGATTGAGTTCGCACGCTCACAGGGTTTGCGAAAAGCAAAGGCTACAGGCTAAAACACTCGAGGTTAGAGCCAGGGCAGATGACAGGATGAAGGGTGCAAATAAAAGTAGTGTGTGGGACCATTTCACCAAATAGAATGACACAGATGTAAGTTGCTGGGCTTAGATTTGGAAATACATTACATCTACACTTCAGTGGTAACAGATAAGGTGATGATGATCATCATCTTTCTTTATTATTGTTAGCACTACCTCAAACTAAAGCGGCGTCTCTTCGGAGCTGTCATTTAGCCGCGGCAATGTTTCAAATGAGCTTCTAACGCTAGACTAACGCCTTTATTTTCAACGCGATCACCTCGTACCCAAACCATTTCGAAACTAAGGAGCCATTTGTCCTCCGATTACATACAAGCTCCTCGGCGCCGCGTTAGCGGGACTCATGTTTCGCGCTGTATTGGATTTTAAAAAAGTGACGTGAGTGGAAGCGCGGCGCCGGGGCAGTGTGTGTGTGCATAGATATCATGATGTCTATGTGTGTGTGTGTGTGTGTGTGTGTGTGTGTGTGTGTGTGTGTGTGAGAGCGGGAGGCAGAGAGAGATGCGACAGAGTTGCGAAATGGCTGTTATTTCAAATAGCGTGGCATATTTTAAACTAATCGGTTAACCGGTTTCAACCGGCTAATGAGGCTCGGTGGTCGGTCAAGAAAATTTTTAGTTTTCGCCATCCCTAGTCTGAGTAGAGTAGACCAATCACAACAGACTGAGCCATCTGAGCAATCAGAGCAGAGTAGACCAATCACAATCTCTGAATCTTGTTGGTGTACATTTTTTGGCTGTTTGAACCGCTTATACAATCTCTTTTGTGTAAGCGGAGGGCAATCCTTAAAAGACTGCTCCCTTCAACGCTTGTCCTAGACCGGTTGGGATGCACGCATAACTGCAGTTAAACCTTTTGCAAACCACTTGCCATCAATCATAGACGCTCTGGACACCATCCCTGCTAAGTGCAGTTTAACCAATGAAGCCAGGTCAGAGGCCAGTGGTCTAAAAACTCATGTCATTCAAAGCCATAGTTTTTCTCACTGCATGGAAGCAAATCTTGCAGCCCATTGAAGACAGAAACCTAATTATTCAATCAGGGAAAATTACAATGGAAGTTGAACTAGGCAACAGACAGGCACTGAAGGAAGAGATGGAGAGTTCAGAAGATGCCAACCAACAGGAGACAAAAGAAAATTGGTTTCGAAACGACGTGTTCTTTCTGGCATTGGATAATATAATGCATTGGATACCCACTTCCAAACCACTGCAAAGATATTTGAAGAGTTTGCTGCAATCTTAAAAGAAAATGACTTCGAAAAAGATCAGATTCACCCTGCTTGCCAGTTATAAGTGAGCAAATATTTGTGTATTATGTTCAGTTAAAACCTTTATTTGCATTTAATGTTATCTGTTTTGTTATTTTGTAAGAAATCCCTGTTAGGTTACATTTGGGCCTCCATGCTCATATCTTCTACAGACAGTATATGATATGGGCGGAGGGTGGTTGGGGCTCACATTAATATCTTTTCAGGGGGCCCCGAATTCTCTAGCCACAGCCTTGAGTGACAGCTGTTTGAGAATTCACATGTACCTCAGACCTCAGTTTTACTCAGGTCTGGCTTCACATCAACTAAATGAATTGAATATATATATAGTGCCTAGCATAAGTGAACACACCCATGCTAAAGTTGACTAAAAGAGGAATAAAACATCATCTTCTGGAAATTGATCTTAATGCCTTAATTTAAAAAAATGAGGAAAATTCCAACATTTAAGGACACCAATTTTCTTTGTGAATGAATAATGTATTGTAAATAAATAAATGTGCTTCCTTAAAATACAGGTTGCATAAGTCAGGACACCCCTATGTTAAATTCCCATAGAGACAGGCAGATTTTTATTTTTAAAGGCCAGTTATTTCATGGATCCAGGATACTATGCATCCTGATAAAGTTCCCTTGGCCTTTGTTATTAAAAAAGCCCCACATCATCACATACCCTTCACCATACCTAGAGATTGGCATATTTTTATTCCTCTTTTTAGTCAACTAGTCAACTTTAGCATGGGTGTTTTCACTTATGCTATCCACTGTATCTATATACATTATATATTTACAAACTTTTATGTTAGATGAGATTAATCGAGATTAATCGATATGACAACACTAATTTATATATATATATATATATATATATATACACACAGATATAAAACCACGCACTAATTATTGCTCTCTAAGATAGAATAAATCATATAAGCGTTTGCTCTCTCTCTCTCTCTCTCTCTCTCTCTATATATATATATATATATATATATATATATATATATATATAGAGAGAGAGAGAGAGAGAGAGAGAGAGTACATACATAAAAGTATTCCCCTGCTACATGTGGGCACTCACTGTTGTGTGGGCACGTTTGTAACGCGGGGCCATTAATCAACATACACACTGTTCCCAATCTCTCTACTGATGGCGAAAAACACACACAGCTCCATAAGCACTTCCGACATACTGTTCCCAGTAAAACCAAGCTGGCAATCTGAAGGAAGAGGGAGGCTTCCATACTTCCAGAGAGAGAAAACACTAGAGGCATGGTGCACCACCCCACCAAAAAACCCCATAAACACTCACTGCCACAAAAACATGAATGAGAAGACTATAAATATAGTTTCAATGAGAACACAGAGAAGGTTCACAAGTACTGGCCCCTGAGCTAGACAAACACAAATACACACACAGAGCAGCGGGTAGTCGTTTTTATTCAAAGAGGGCAAGAGGAAATGTAATTTACAAATGATGACAAATTAAAACAGTGGGGAGGGTGGGTGACACAGCTATAAAAGCATCTGGACAAATGTCAGATACATAAAGGGATGCGCAGTATGACAGTATCAGAGTACAGTGTGATAAATATTTTTTTGTTGCAATGGCTTCAAGCATGACTCGTCCAAACAGAATTTGGTCTGAATTACACTCATTTTGTTTAAAAGTTTCAGATCAGTAAGATTTGTTCAATGTTTTGAAAGACGTTTCTTGTTCACCAAGGCTGCATTTACTTGATTAAAAATAGAGAAAAAACACAGTCATATTGTGAAATATGATTACTTATTTAAATAACTGTTTTCGGTTACACTTTATTTTAGGGTGATGTAGTTACATTGTACTTACTCAAATAAGTAATATTAATTAACTACATATACTTATAGTTACAGTTAGGGTTCATTTTAGGGTTAGTTACTTGTAATGCATAATTTACTGTTATTACTATAGTAAATACATGTAGTAACGTAACTACGTCACATTAAAATAAAGTGTTACCCTGTTTTCTATTTGAATAATGTTCCTGTAATGTTAAAGCTCAATTTTCAGCATCATTACTCCAGTCTAAATTTGTCACATGATCCTTCCGAAATCATTCTAATGTGATAATTTGCATCTCAAAAGGCATTTCTTATTATGATCAATAGGTGAGCTGCTTCAAATTTGTGTGGAAAAAATATCAAAAATCAATATAATTTTTTTTAAGGATTATTTCACTTTTGATTATTGTAATGTGTCCTTATTAAATTAAAAGATTAAAAGTATTCATGTCATTCATTTAATAAAACGAAATAAAATACAAAAATACTGCGCCCAAACTTTTAAACTTTACTGTTTATAATTTGTTTATAATGTTGGTTTCACTGTTTTTAACTCAAGTGTTAAATAATGGGAGACATATCATTCATAAGTTAATAAATAATTTTATCTTTTAAGTTTACCTTCATCAAGTTCCGAATAAAAACAGAAAATAATAAAAATCATTTCACTCTGAAATACATCATAATGGCTCAAATGCTTTAAATTTCCGTGCCGTGTCAACTTTAAAGTGCTATGTCTCCGACCAGTTGCGAATTTAAATTAAACACATGGGATGGAAACGCTGCTTTATTCTCAAATGTTTTATGCGACATTCCAATTTTGTGGACAAGTGAACAAAATAGACAAAAATGGAAGTTGCTGCAATCGGGGAAAGCCATTGTGGCTCTTTATTCCTTTCCCTACATCATAAATGAGAGGCAAAATGCAATAAACACTGACATGTTATCTGTTATTTGGATGCTGTTGTTTGCGAACGCAATCGTGTGAGACGCTTCTGGGAGGGAATTAAACCAAATCTTTCTGATGACAGACTCTATGTCAGGCATTTCAGAATGATCAAACCAACAGTTGAGATGCTGCGATGCGATTGGTCCACTGGTTAGTCCAGTTATCCAATCACATCCATTGTTGAGGCTAAAACAAAAATAGGATTTATTCGGTAAATGTGTTTTTTTTTTCCATCGTAGTTGATGCGCATGTCTTCTTATCGGATAAAAAATGTATCCGCCTCAACTAAGCGTTTTTTTTTAATGTGCATTTTTTAGAATTTATGCTCATCTTTCCATGCTCATAAAAAAGTGAGCGTTGCATGATGAAATGAAGGGAGTCTGAATGCAATTGGTTCGACTGCAGCACGGCCTTGCATACGTCAGCGGAGCGAAAACAGTCATCACAGGAAGAATAAGATATAACATTTTAATTACAATTTGATCAGATTTTTAATCAAATAAAAATATATTTATGCATGCATAAATCGTTCACAATGAGATCAGTAACACAAATGAATAAAATAAAGTCTTATTTGATCCCATGCTGACTTTAATTTGTTTAAGTAGCAAGCGAAAGTAAAATGGCGTTGATAATGTCTAACATGTGTCAGTGACGTAACAAAAGACATTGAACATCTCTTACACTGCATTACCTCTGTAAGACTGTCAAGGTCATGAACACGGTTTCTAGGTGTCACTCTCAGCTGATATGGGGAGATGCGACTCTGTACTCCTGACAGGAACATGCAACTCTATTTTCCAAAGCAAACATCAGCCCAACATACCCTTTCCGGCCCTGGAACATATTATTAAGGAGTCAGGGACACTGTGTTGTTCAGGAAACATGTTGTTTCTCATTACCGCACAGCTATACAGACAGAATGCCACAGTGGCCGCTGCCACAGTTCCCTGGACATTACCAAGGAAAGGTAGGGAATACTAATGCAGAGCTTATGCACAAATACACACACACACAAATTGGATGCCCTGAGCAAAGCTGGAAATGGTTTTGGGGAGCTGGGCTTGCCATTTTCCACTGGCCTGCTGATGCCAACCAGAGGCGGTAAAAGAGAACCAACCCTTCTAACCACCCACTGAGAATGCATCTGAAGTGATGACCCACAACATCACGCTGGCATAATCGCCCAGCAAGGAGCTGCCTGATAGCAATGCACACCTTCTGGCCCTATGCAACGCCTTGTGCACAACAAACCCTCCTCATCAGGTGAGAAGAGAGAGGGCCGAGCGAAGAATGTAGCGAACCACGTGAAAGGTCAAGCGTCTCACACCCACTCCAGCGTAAACAGGATAAATGTGGCAACCACACAACCTTTCTAAAACACACTTCTTTTTTGCAATCTGCAATACATACTGCATTATAAGTTTTGTGTGCAGGGAAATTCAAAGCTCTGAAGCAACGATGACCTTCTCCATCACTGACAGATCTTGCTGATGTACTGCACCCAACTCCTCCTTTTTTTCTTCTGTTTTTCTCTCTCAGAGATCAGTGTGCATGAAAACATTGCGCCTTTCCCCTTTCCCCACTCATCCGCATCCATCCACTGCATCAGCCGGCACTTGAGACATGTCATTCTCCTCATTCAAATCAACGAACGTGTGCTGATACAGCAGTGCCACATAAAGCTGCGTTTGATGGAAATGCATCCGGGAGGCTCGTGCATGAGGGGGGTGTAGTGTCAGTGCCATGGGGAACCTCCGAGAAGCATTTTTTTGCTAGAAGAACTGCCTCTGCAGTGAACCCGTTACGCACAAGGCACGGATGCACAACCGTTAATTAGCTATGCCTTTATAATAATGCATGGGTATGATAATGAATAAAGCTATTTTCAGATGCATTGCGCAATCAAGATGACGCTATATGGCTCAGACCAGCATATTTGTGAGTTTAAATATGCATTTATCTTTATATTAAGAAACAGTGAAAGTTTGAATGGGAAAATATAGCCTATGTGAATAGGAAGCTACTGCAGCTAAGGATGGTTTCCCATTCTTTTCTGTAAATAAATTATAATGATAAAAAAATTAAATAAAAACTTCCGTCACGCAGTAAAATGATCGTATTTAAGACCATAGCTCTCACCTGCCAACAGTCTGATTGGCGAGCTGTCGCATCCGATTGAATTGCTTCTTCATTTTTGTATATCTTTTTTTTTTCTGCGTTAACACCTCGAGCGCAAAACAACCCGCATTTCTCTCAAAATAAAGAGACGTATTCCGGTGCGAACATCCCCGTTATTCCCATCACACGCCCTCATGGCAAACCGAAAGAGGGTGGAAATGTCCTAAGATGCGTGTTTCAGTGCATTTTTGTGCTGCTGCTCGGCTGAGATGCTCCTGGGCGATTCTCGCATCGGCGAACTGACAGCAGCGGAACGACGCGGGCGCGGTGCAGCATGGGAAATGCAGTCTTATTACACACGATCCATGTGCGGAGCGCTTTTTCATTTTTTTTAAATGGTGGACAGGTATGCAGAAGAGCGGATAGCTTTTATTCTGTACTGCAGTGCAATTCCATTGTAGCATAATGCTTGTAGACAATAATAAACTGTGTGTAAACAATGCTTGGATTCAAAAGGGTCTCATAGGCCTACAAGAAATATTATAGGCTAGCTAGTCTATATGATACAACTTTCATAGGCTACTTAAACGCCAGTTAAAGACAAATTTTTGAAATTGGGTTGTGAAATTCTGCTTCAGAGCAGGTTTCGCATCGCTTTTGTCGGGGTTAACTCTAAATACAGTGTATCCTAGCAACAGACAAGCAGATTCTTACCTCATCAAATATTCATGAAGTTTGTAGGCCTACAGTAGGCTAGCAGCAACTTTCCCGCTGTTTAAAGTCTCCAATGTCTGAGGAAAATGTCGGACAAGTGCACATCAGCACACTGATTTATTTATAAAAGCAAATTTTTTAACACAAAGCAAGAACACTGTAAAACAAATTGCTGCCTTAAATTAAGTACAATCAACTTGAATGTTTAAGTCTTTACAACTTAAATCACATTAAACTGACTTAAAAATGAGCTAAATCTTGAAACTTATGAAAAAAGCTGAAAATTCCTTAACTTATTTTGATTAGTTAAAGCAATGTAAAAAACATATGTTGTCATAATTTTTTGGTCATATTTTTTGGTCATAATAGGCAAAATTATTACTATTATTTGTTCGCTTAAGCAGATTCTGACCTTTTTCAGATTAAAGGCACACAATTTCATACATTTATGGTATAACACAATGTCGCGAATTAAGCATAATCTGTTAAAAAAATCTTGCATGTAAACGCACCTATTCAACGCGTTAAGTGGAGAGATGAAGATTTTTTTCTCCTCTGTTTTTTTTTTTTTTTTTTTTTTTTGGAAGAGGCTCTTTAGGCTGTTTGTATCAGATATGGTTGGCTACACTTTTGCAGATGAACAGGAATTAAAACAGGTCGCTGGATTTGTCCAATCAGTGCTGTTGACCTTAAATATGCTAATAAGGACGTTAATGCTGTAACCCAGGATTAAATAGCCTATGAGCCGTGAAAAACATGTAGGCCTCACAGATAACCCAGGATATCAAAATGCTGTAAATCCATAGCCTATCTAAAGAACCAGAGAAATAAAGAGAGAAAGAAAAAGATACACTTTACAAAATATGAACACTCGATATTAATTTTGAGTTGTGTTATTTCCATTGGGAGCTGAACAAATAGGCTACTAGATATGGTTTTGCGAATGTTATTAATTTCCACTGGGACCTGAACATGAGCGGAACTCCGGGGCTTTATGAAGATAACAGTGCCATCGTGTGGCTGCATTCATGTTTGACTTGCACGATAAGGCATTTCCACAGACTCCGGAGTCCTGACAGCCAGAAACTGCATTATTGCCCAATTTTGGAAATCAGATTGCATCTCAGGAAAGTTTCAGCGATCATTTTTAAAGCGTGGCATGTATTCATCCAACCATGCCAAGTTTATACTCTCAATATATAAAAAAATGGATTCAAGATAAATCCAAAGATGCTATACAGAACATGAGAAAACAATTAAACTGTTCATATGAAGATGACGAGAAATCAAACTTGTTAGATGTAAGCCTATATAGCAGAATTCTGAGCCAAATTAAAATAAAGAGGCGTTGAAATGGTGTTGACAGGCTACCATATGGTGTCATTTTGACAATGTTACAAAGGCTAAGATGATTGTGATTCACACATCCAACACAACAGAAATGTATTTTATTATTTGGCAGATGGTTTTAATCCAGTTCAATGCACCTACAGTCATGAAGCAGCATGAGGTTAAAGCTACAATATGTAAGATTTTTGTAATAAAATATCCAAAAATCACTTGCACAGTGTGATATATTTCCTGCAGTTGTGTATTTACAATATCCCAAAAGTTCCCAAAGATTTTTAATTTCAGAGAAATTCCAATTTTAAATAATGGCTCGTCCATGTTCACTTGTCGCCTGTCAATGATGTAGGCCTAATGTCATTCTATATAGATCAGTGCCTAATATCCAAATTATCCCTGGTTTCCGCTCGTACTGCCATAGTAACCATGGCGACATACGTGGACAACTGCGTTACGTCTAGCGTCTATGCAGTTTAGTGTGATAGTGTAGACCAAGTGAAACAGCGCTGCGCACCTCACAAGTTTCATTCGTCTAATAAACTGACCTGCGAGTAGTAATTCAGCACTTGCGGGTAGTTCGGTAGAATTAAATGTCCTTATTCCTTAATATCCGCGGGACTTGCGTGTGTCGCTGATATCTATCTCTCATTAGCAATCGCGACCTGGTTAATACCACAGACAGTCATGTTAAAAACGTCAATGTATTCACTAATCCATTAACATTATTAGATCCATTAGCATTATGACAAGTTCCATAATTCCATTTATGCATCATCAACCTACGCCTTTGTTATTGTAAGAGGTTAGCGACCCCTAGTGGCGATGATATAAATGAAATGGTTTGATAACTTTCTTTCCTGTGGTGACATGCTGCTAATAGAAACAGGATTTTGGTGTTGTACATATCAGTAGACTGGTCCCTTTTTCTGAAATAGCTTAAAAAATAAAATAAATGCCATTTTCACTTTCTTTTGCTGATTGATTACAGGAAAGATCTAAAATACCTGTGAAATATGTTTGTTAGCATTCCTATTAATAACAGTTGCTTGGCCTCTCATCACTGCTTGCATAAGTCGGCATGAAACAGAAGTTGCAATAATCTTTTCTTCTCTATTGTGATGTATATCCGTGTGAAACAGCTTCGCGAACAAGAAAATATGTGGGACTGGTCTTGATTTTGTTCATGGGAAATTGATTGGATAGTTGTGGTTTGCTATTGGTGGATCTCGTGAGTGACAGGTTGCCCCGCCCTCATGTAACACATCATCAGAGAAGAGATGAGATGAAGCGAGAGGAAGGGGGAGTTATTCTGATTTAAGATTTTGATGGCACACAAATTAAATGAAAAAAATATAATGTGCACGGATGAATCATAAATACTGAAATATATTTTAGGTGCTAATTAGCATTTTTGATTTTGCCCCACTAACACTTACTTCACTCCATCTGTTGTAAAACATAAATTAATTTTAATGTCATAATAAAGTGTCACACAACATTACCCACATATACATTTTAGAGTGGGGGGTCCTGAAGATGGCCTGCCAGTAATGTTGTAGTATATTTATAATTTTACACTGACATTCTAATCTTCCAATAACCTCCATGTCACTTTCCAAAATATTCATGAACCTCAGAACTCTGTTTTGGCATTGGGATACAATTTTTATTATTATTATTATTATTATTATTATTTAATATTAATCCTGAGACAGAATCTGTTGTTGCAAGTCAACAGGGCTAGACTATATATTTTAATTTCAGCTGGCAGTGTGAAATGGCAACAGCCAATAGTTTTATTGCTCGAATTCACAATAATTAATGTTTTCCACATCTGCAATTTGCAATTTGTTTTCTATTCTAATCTGTCCTTTTTACTATTGACACTTGTATGTGTAACTGATTCAAATGCATATTTGGTCGCAAGTGGCAATCATCAGGGTCCAAGCAACAATTACCCATGTGGACGATTAGATGTTGCAGTTGAAATGTATCTTTAACCACTGATAACGCCCATTCAATCGAGTGATAACATTCGAAGCGGGTGCTTAATAACTACTATTAATTTTGTATATAAAAAATTTACAAGTGATATATAATTGTTAACGAGGGCTGGAAGTGAAAAAAAAAAAACCCTTTCCCTTTAAGACGTGTTTTGGAATTGGAAAAAAATATGATCAAAATATAGACTTGCATAACAAATATGTACACAGTGTATAATGTGTTTTTTACAGCACAATCCATCTTATATTTTCCCTGATAATTAGGGTTTAATGAAACAGGTTACTGAAACTTACACTGGTGTCAAATGGTATAACTGACATCCAAGGAAATATACACCTTCCCAAATACAACTATATTCTAAAATCTCTATGTTGAGAAAGGTTCATGAGCATTTGTCATGTTATTCATCAACTACAAATAGAACAATCAAAGCTTTTCAAAGGAATGGACTCAAACTACAAAACTAACTCACCCCTGCATCACCCCTCCCCTATAAACGGGCGGTTGTGCAGTCCATTAGTAGTTAATGGGGCAACAGGTGGGCAGTGCACTGAGGCCTAAGGGTTCAGAGGCCTCATTGAGTAAGTGATACTGAAAAATAGCCACTCGCTGCTCCTTCCACAGGGGCCCCATTAATCTGGATGGCTAGAAACTGAGAGGACATCCTATGAGCCTTGATCTCGACCCTCTGACCCCAACACTGTCATTCGTTTTTATTAGTCTGGAGTCAAATGTTAATCACATCTAAGCATTGACGGATCTTTTAGTGCTGTCAGACCTGTGCAGGAACCATGAACGGGAAAACAAGCAGTTTTGGACGCTCTCCTGACTATCTTAAATCAATTTGAAAGGAGGTCCCAAGCATGTACATTCCCCCAAAAAGACCCCTGCCTCTGTATTTCCGCCCAAAGCCCACTTCATCATTCATGAAGTCGTGCCATTCTGAGAAGAGACAGGAATGTAAGAGGGGAAGAGGTCAAAGTGGAAAATGGATACTGCAGATATGATGAAAAACATGAAGCTCGTGAAAACAACGCAAATATAATGTCATTTCAGCATGGATAGTGTGTTTACCGTATGATTTACAAATAGTCACATGGAAAATAAGCTACTAAGCTTAAAATCAGGCTATTGTTGTGCCTTCAATACACATTGCTCTCTGGTGACTGGTGATTGTCTGAAGGCAGAGCTGTTACTGAGCTAATAAAGCTGTTTCCTCAAAGTTCACAACCTTTGGTACCACTGACCTTCGCTGTTGATGGTACTATGCTGCTTTCCATTCAAACTCGCATGTGGGATATTCCTGCTTGATATTGCCGACTCCCGACTACAAAGATCTTCCTGATGTTAATACAGATACATGATATAAAGAAAAAACCTGGCAGCACTACCATTAGCTTTGCAGGAGTGAGACTGTCAACAAATAAGTCTCGCAACCCAAACTGCTATGCTAGCATTTCTTCTTCAGGTGATTAATAAAGAAGATGTTTTTCATACCTGTCCTTGCAAACATTAAAATAGGTTCCATTGTCGAAATTGTATTGAATCACTTATTGATTTTATTTGATTAAAAATAAATGTTTAACATTTTAGCATTTTTTTCATTTACAAAATTTCCATCACCATCCTTTTTCCAAAGTGTGTTTTTGTCTTACCCTGACTCACTATGATACGCATATTATAAGTGTGTATATTTTAGACAGAGCGGGATGGTTTTTGCGGGAAATTGCGTACTTATGTCACTCACCCGTGTGTCTCATCATATCCGTAAATAGAAAAAAGTTGCTCTGGCTCCTTTGACGTGTGTATGTGAGAGTGGCAGAGGTTACAGTAGTTGTCACAATGAGCAAGAAAATTTGACATTAATCACACTAAATTTAAAACCTCCAGTGAATCACCCATTTTAGCAAAAAGAGAACGCGACAGAGCTTATAATAAAACCAGAATCAACTTTGGCGAGACGGCGAGAACTGAGGGATTTGAAATGTTCTAAAAGTGGCATGTTTTTATTACTCAACGGGTGAGAAAGTTATTTTATTGAACAGATAAATATGTATTTGCCATATGTAGCTCTCAAGCAGAGTTCATTGAAAAGCATTATCTATTGTGAAGGGTCATTTCATTATGGTTGATGTAGCTGTGCTGGAATTTATCTAGCTACAGTAACGTCTGAGATCCTTTCCATCTAAACTGGTTTTATATCTTAAGCCTAGAAGCAAATGTTTTATGAGCAGTAAGAAAACCATATTCATCTGCACAGTCACGCAGAGCTGAATCACAACCAAAACGATGTTCTTCCGCAAAATGCAGTTTTGTTTTTTAACAGCTGCCAAAAGTTACATAGTGTACCTTTAATTATGTAATGCCACAAATATTTCTATTGTTTTAGAAATATAACGTTTACTGCCAAATGTAAACTATACTTTAATGCAACTTTTAATGCAATACCGCCCTACTTTCAGGTATTTAAATATATTTGTAATAAGTAGCAAAATGGGTTATTCCAATTATATTAACTTTAAATGTAATATTGATTAACAGTTCAAATAATGCTTCAATGCTTTACTCTGTTAGTCAACCCATCAAAATAAGTGTACTTCTTAGCATGACAAAATATTTAAAAATACATACATGATGTAAAATGTACTTCAAAATTTTCTTTTAACATTATTACAAAGTGTTCTTAAGAGTGTGACATTATACGCCATAATTCAGTGTACTCTCTTTAAGTACACATAATTGGCCTTTTATTTAATTAATATTATATCATCTGCAAATAGAGTTTTTTAAAAAACATTTTTTTACAATTTGAAGTACACTACAAGTGCACATTCAAAACAAGCACACTTCTTTTTCACAAGGGGAAGGTAACGCAGCATACTTAAATTGAATGTCTTTAATCCCTGTGCTTACGCCATGAATCACCTCCTCACTGTATGATGTTTTTTGTGATGCAAATGTTGTTATCTGATATCCTTTTCATTCTGTTAGCACTGATTAAGAACAAAGCTAACTGAGGCTAGCTGGCACAGTTGTTGTTAAAGGTATCAAGTCCAGGTTGTGACCTGTAGGACCCTCCCACTATCTGCAGGGGAAGTTCATACAGAACATATGTGATCAGCCAAGGCCACAACTTCTTCACAAAGAGTGTCATCTTACCATCCATTGAGAAGAAGTTTTGTTTGAAGCTGTGTCTCTTACCACCAATAAAGAACTTCATTAACAGTGTGTGTTGCTTCATAGACTGACTTCTAAAGCATCTAATGTTAGAGGCCAAGAGCACTGTTATTACCAACCTGTCTGTGCAAGGCACATGCCTTTAAACAAGAGTACTGGGATTAAGATGCTCTTCCAGACTGGGGCAGTACAGAGATCAGACTGTGAGTTCGATCTTTAAAGGGTCCTGGAGTCATGGCTATCCCTTGCACCCTGGCTAATGAAAATGCTGTGAAATTAGAAGCAGTAGGAATTTGCAAGTCTAAACTGGAAAGGTTGTTTCTAGGTGGATAGGGTGACAGAAAATGATGGCTATCTCCACAGCTTTGAGACGCTAAATGCAGGGAAGGGCGATGGACCTGATAAGCCAGCTGACCTTCTCATTACTCATGGCGTCACTCCAGACATAATGTATCGCCTTTTTCTGCTTGCAATGAGCACACAATATATGTGGGGTGAACAAAAATGCCTCATCTGACAAGTAAGACCTAAATAGATTGGAAACCAGGTGAATGCTTCTCAGTGCACAGCTGCCAAGTTCAATCAACCTTAAAGGGTAACTAAAACTAAAACAACTTATATTTTAGTTAATGATCTGTAAGAATGGAGCTTCATAAATGCTGTGGAGTCAGGCTCTGACCAGGGGCCTGTTCTTCGTACGTTGCTTAAAACATCCGAGATCAAACGAGACATCCAAGATAATATCATTGTGCTCATCATGATCCGGCTAATTAGGTTCTTCGAACACTCCTGCCGGTTATGATTAGTATAGCTGGATTGAGTTATCTGAGATAATTGCGCGCAGAGCCGGATTAACGCAAAGGCAAACTAGGCACGTGCCTAGGGCCCGATTGGCGGGATGGGGCCCAGACAGAGGGACAAAAATAAAAAAATAAAAAAAATGTACAAATATCCTACAATTTATTTCAATATTTATTAATTAACTAAAAATAGTGACGATGTTTATCTTAACCATAGACTTTTACATTACGTCACATTAACGCCAGCCCATCAGGTGCTGCGTAGCAAAAGCCTATCGCAAAGAAGCACAGCTCGTAATGCAGGTGTGTGCGTTGTCGTCATCTATTCTGGAGTGATTGCAATGTATTCTAAATATAAACTTGTACTGTAGATCAGCTTCATTTCTGTAAAAATCATTCACCGCTTTATTACGAGTTTAAAAGACCGCGAGCGTCATTAACGTTCTCAGACGCGAAGCTTTGAATTTGCGCGTACAATGAATAACATCGCGTCGGGAGCTGACTAAAAACGCTACAAAAGTAAAAGTCAAGACGTTTGTAGTCAAAGTTAAAAAGCCAACACACTACAAATAAAGGATCTCATGGGTCTATCTTCTAAATTCTCCTGATGATTAGATTATACCCTGTCTGACATCAGCCTACTTACGCCAATAATATCAGTTTAGATTTTTTTTTTCTAATCAGTAGCGATCGTGTCTTTCTCGTCCACTTGATTTGTGTATAGCATATTTAAGGTAGCAATGCAATGCATAATATCATATTACTTATATTAATAATATGACAATATCTGCAGTCAATATTGATTAAATGGGAGGGAGAATCCTGCCCATTCCAGCTATGAAAAAAATGATAAAAGCATATATCACTGAAGTGGTATTCTGGAACTGTGAATAAATTGAATAAAACAGCAAAATAACACAATAACATCTTCATTAAACAAAAAAGAGATTACCTTAGATGAAGTTTGATTAATATGCACATACAGTAGCCTACTGGTAAAAAGTCTGGACCAATTACTAGTTTGAATGTTTTGAAAGAATTTTTTTATTATGCTCTACAAGCCTGCATTTATTTGATCAAAAAAAAAAACAAAAAAAAAAAAAACAGGAATATTCAGCAAGGATGTGTTAAATATATAAAAAGTGATAGTGAAGACTTTTTTAAAACAACTTTTTAATAATCAAAAAAAAAAAAATCCTGAAAAAAAGTATCACAGGTTATAAAATAAATATTAAGCACCATTTCTAACATTTGATAATAAATCAGAATATTATAAAGTTTTCTGAAGGATCACATGACACTAAATTCTGCTTTGCATCACAGAAATATATTTTAAAGTATAGTAAAATTGGAAAACCATTATTTTAATTTTTTTATAATATATTATTTTCCTGTATTTTTGATCAAATGAATCCAGGCTTGATAAGAGACTTCTTTCAAAAACATTAAAAATAGTAATGTGTCCAAACTTATGTACTGTGTAAGTAAAAACATTTAAAATTAAATGTTGTATAAATTAAAAGGTTAGGAATCATATTTGTTTCAAGAGTTTTTTATTGGGGGTGGGGGGCCTCCAACATGAATATTGCCTAGGGCCTCCAAATGTCTAGAACCGGCCCTGATTGCGCGTTCATGCACTGGTTTAAAAGGGTATCGATAGTAGAAACATTGATCAGCAACGCTGCTATTGGCTGCTCACCGTGGCCAAAGATCGCGCTCAGTTTTTCTCATATGAGTTTTTCTCTGCAGCAGAACAAGAGTTATTGCTTGAAGGTTATGCTGAATTTGAAAGCTTAATTAAACGCCAGTGATCACCTCAAATTGTGCAAAAGCCACGAGAGAGGGCTGGCAAAAAGTAGGCTAGCAGACAAATTAAGTTTGTAGTGACCAAGTTAAATGTTTTTATCACTTATTACAGTATATATATTTTTGTATTTTAATAATTTCTAAATAATTAATAACTTTGTTTATTGTAACGTCAGAGTCACCACCCACTACTAGAACAAGTAAAAGTGAAGTACTATAATATTCTACATAATGGTAATTTGTACTACTTATACTAGTCTCTTTTAAAAAGGCATTGTTAATAAATGTTTGCCTGTTTATAAAAGCAACCAAGAAAATGGCTGAGAAAAAAAGAAAAGAAAAACAAACAGGTGGTGGTCCTGCACCCCCACGTTATACCCAGGCAGAAGAGCTGGCCCTTGGGTTGAATGTGAACTGACCCATTGTGAAGGGCGTCTCTGTGTTCAGCTCTTCCTCAGACCCACAGCAGGGACCAGTAGCAGCAACACGTTCACTGCTGGTAAATTAACTTTAAATGATCTTAGTACACTGTAAAATAATTTGTTGCTGCATTAAATTAAGTAAGCCTATAATCCAAATAGCTGGTCCAGTCATATCAACTGTTAAACCTTGAGTAGCCTAGTAATGAATTGCTTTGACTTGTGAAAGTGTACATGTGTGAAACTACATACAGTTAATGTAAAAAAATATGTTGCCATGAGTTATTGATCACATTTCCCCCCAGTTTACTTCATTGTAATGAAATTGTGTTTTCCTCTTTTGTGCAGTTTTAAACAATACAACAGCACTTTTACCTGTTCCCAAGAAAGGCTGAAGCATGTGCAGTAAGACTTTTTACATCAGAACTTTACATCAAAAGGGAAGAAAGTACAACATTTTGTAATGCCTATTTTTCCCCAATGCACAGAACAGTGAATAAACCAAGCGGCAACCTCCCCGTCTCTCTCTTGAAACCAACAAGGAAGTGAGTTAAACTGCAAATCATTGACTGGCCGCTTGAGGCTGGCTGCACAAGTGAGTCAAATCTGTATCTCCCCCATGTTAAAATTACCAACTTTACAGCAGAAAAAAAACATGTTTACAGCCTGGTTCTCTATGTGGCTTTGGTCTATACAGCTAATTTTGCCTTTCATAACAACTGTGAGGGGGTGAATTTTTTTATAACTCATCCGTTTTGTTGATTAATATTTAAAGTTCTGCATAATTAAGGGCGTGGCCACTTGAGAGACAGGTGGATTGAGGCTGCTGTAACTGCTAGCCCACGTTTGTCTATCTGTTAACGTCACCCTCAGCTAATTCCAGCAGCTGCTGTACTTGCCATCTCTGCAGTGTTTGTGCTTTTTTCGGGATTATTTCATACAATTTAATACACGCATTATACCTTTGCCCACGCCGTTGGATTCCGTCGTTGTAGAGTATGGAGAGAACAACCAGCGCTGTATTTCCAGTTGTTTTCCTCGCATGCACTAATGGATGTCTGACAATTTCTTTGCTTTTTGGAGTAACTATACAGGCTACACTCGTTATGCGGTACCGTTGCTCTCACGGAACAGATATGCTTATTTAACTTTTAAGTGTTAAATAAAAAGTACCGTGTGATGAAATCCTGCAGGTCAGGGCCGGCCCATGGCATAGGCAGTATAGGCAAATGCTAAGGGCGCCGGCGCCTTATACCCTAGGGGGGGCGCCAAAGCCGCGTAAGGAACTTTCCGCTTTTATTGTACTTAATTAACACTGCAACGAGTGGAGCAATTACATAAGCCTGCCAGTGGCGCAAAAAGTGGGTATACCGTTATGTGTAGCGGAGTAGGCGCCCTCATAAGATTTCATCATAGAATTTTGACGGGGGACCCCCCTCCAATAATATCGAGCGGGCACGGGCGCCGTGAGCGCTGAGCGAACAGGCACGAGTTAGTGAGTTGTCGTCGAAAAAGATGGATAAAGCAAAAAAGCGGCCGGGGGCTAAAATAGAAATAGCCCATTCGTTTTGTTTTGTTTTGTTTTGTTTTGCTTAATCGGCGGCGCTGGGTTAGTGCTGGTGTAATGCATTGGTAAAAAAAAAGTCAGTGTTAGCTTTTTTTCTGACACCGCATGAAACGCGTAGATCAGCGGCCCATTGGTTGTTTTCTTGATTGACACTGGGCTGGCCCAATCACATCTTTAATGTGAAGTATAGAAAAATACTCTTTCTATTAGTATAGAAATTAGTACAAAACTTATGAAAGTTTTCTTTATTTTTCAGTGCATTGTTTTACAATATTATCATGGGATTAATATTATAACTATTATTATGTAATGTAGACAGACACTAACTAAAAGAGGTTTGAATTTTTCTTTGTTTAATTTGAACATTGAATATGGGTTGGAGCTTTTAATTTTGAACTCTCTAAGTGCACCAGATTGATAAATTTAACATTAAAATGCACAATATTTTCTTACGGGGGAGCATGTCCCCGAACCCCCCTAGCCTTGTAGCAGCCTAATAGATTAGTAATAATAGTAGTGGTGGTAGTAATTGTCATTCATCTACTACAAGTTACATGGTCAGATAAAATGTATTTGTACAATGCAACTATGTAGGATGATTGAAATATCCTAGAACGTTCTTTGTAACATTTGTATAAACAATTTATTACAGTTCAAGTCAGAATTTGCTTGTTGAAGTTTTGGAGTGACTATAAGAGCATTTTTGTTTAGTTAAATAAATACTCATTATTTTTAAAGGAGGGGGGGGGGGGGGGTAGGGCGCAAAAATCAATCTCGCCTAGGGCAACCAAAGGGCTAGAGCCGGCCCTGCTGCAGGTGTCAGTGCTTTCTCTCCGTCCATGCAATAGATGCACACCCTTGAATGAGCACGGATTTCTATTGCATTTACTTGAACTTCTGAGGTAACATCTTTGGTTTAACCCATTTGAGAAATTGAGAGGCGGCCAAAATCAGATTTTAAAATCGATTGAACTGAATAAAGCTCTTTACGAACTTGACGTGCGATGCCGCGCTGACTGCATGAATCACTGTCACACGTACAAGCTCAGAGCAATATTGTAAGTTACTGCATGATAATACATTTTTAACTAGCAGCATAATGATGCATCACGATACACATAGTCTCACTTTTAGTTACGTCTTTTAATTATTATAGTATTTCGAAGGGCAAAAAGATGAACTTTAACTATTGGCTTTACTTCTACATTCAGCTGTCACTTTAGCGCAAGGCCAGTCATAGATATAAACACTAGATGTGGCCTTGGGGTTCTAAACATGCATAAAAACCGCCGCCATCTTGGAACAGGGGTCTTGTCATAGGAAGTAGCTAGGTAACGCTGAATTCATGGATGATGCCGGACTTTTGTGCTGCGTATGGATGTTCACACAAACAAAATCTAAAAACCAGACAGCAAGGGATTACATTTCACAAGATTGTGAAGTTTTGTAAAAAAAAATTAAATTTCTCTGGACTCTATAATAAATACATGTCGGACCGTTGGAATGAACCAAAACAACTAGAAAATAGCATTCATGACGATTTATGGTGATTTTATTTCCGTTAGACCTTTTCCTACATTGACGCTGATGAGGGGTTCCCCTGTTTCAAGATGGCGGTTCTATTGACGCATTTGTTCCAATGAACTGCCGTAGCCAAGGCGACATCTAGTGTTTATATCTATGAAGGCCAGTAGCATAGCATTAGCACCTAAGCTCCACCCACGTCCCGCCTCTTTGCCCATTTTCTTTTATCCGGTAGTGACGAGAGATGACGCGCTGCCAAGTTGGCGACGGTTGGCCCCGCCCACTTTAGGCTTCAAAAACGCTCATCAGAAACCTACGGGTGACGTCACGGACACTACGTCCATATTTTTTTACAGTCTATGGAATAAACCATCTCAGGTGACTGTCTTTTGGAGAAAGTATCTGTAAGTGCATAAATAACTTTACTTAATTTACACTTGAGTACCTATTATTTCTGAATGCAATATGAGTTGCAGGAGTCCACATCTACATAAAGGCCTAAAGAAGAATCTGAACTTTTCCTTTTAATTTTTGTTACATAAGGCATGTGTTGACAGGTTTACCCCAACCCACCCCCAGGGACTTCCCGTATCAGCTCTGCTTATGAAGCCGCGATCTAATCCTGTTTACATGAAATAAGCCTGCTCGCGAGCAGGTTCAAGTTTACGCACCTGTTGCTATGACAGCAAGTTCAGGATGAGGGTCGAAGAACCAAACAATCCTAGATCATGCCAAATCGCCAACAATCAAATCCAGCTAAGCGAGTTAGCGACATACGAAGAACGGGTCCCAGGGGTTTAGTTACCCTTTAACAAAAAGATAAATACTGTAGCTAGCTCTTAAAGTCACACAGTAGGTCACCAAAATGAACATTTACTCACCTTCACGTTGTTCAAAACTCGTAAGCCTTTTTTTTTCCAATAAACACAAAAAGAATTTTGCTGAATGTCTCAGCCACTGTTTTGTGATGAACATTTAACGGTTACAATTTATTTTGAAAGTGCACTTTAGACATTCTACTAACTAATCACTTTGCAACTAACTCATTTTTTCATCAATTTCTTTCCTGAGACTTACTGTTTTAAAGCTACAGAATGTAGTTTCTGGAAAACTATAAGTATTGATTGCATTTTGAAATGAGTGATGCCAATGAATAAAACTACATGTACTCTTGAGCCTATCCCAACATTTGTTCTTAAGGGGTATCTGTCATCAATTATTCCCCTCCTTTTGAAAATTATGAACACCTCCTTTACTACAGGTATAGTTATAATAATATAATAATAATTCCCGAAAGTTTGCAGCTACACCAGTCTTTAAAAAGCCTGGATGTGATAAGTCTGACCTCAGATCTTCCCTTTCTTGCTAATGTTTTGGAACATGTCATTGTGGCACAACTCCATTCACTCTTGTCATTTCAGCAAGCTTTTTGAAACATTTTAATCTGGGTTTAGAAAGGGACAGAGAGACTGCCTTGGTCTGAGTTATGAATGACCTGCTTGTCTCCGCTGGCTCTGGAGCCTCCACTATCTTGGTGTTGTTAGTTCTGTGTGCAGAATTTGACAAAGTGTGCCAGTCCATTCTGCTCAATAGGCTTGAAAGTTGGCTTGGTATCTCTGGTACTGTGCTTAAATGGTTTAAATCTGACCTAACTGATCGTTTCCAGTTTGTTGTCTTGTGAAACAACAAATCTGACACTGGACAGCTCTGTCATGGTGTTCCTCAGGGATCTGTCTTGGGTCCTATACTGTTAAGTATTTATATGCTTCCTCTCGGACAAATCATTAGGAAATATAGCATAGGGTAACACTTCTGTTCAATGCTGATAATACCCAAATTTACATCAGCTATGTGTACAGTCACCTATACAAATGATGTTTTATTAAAAAGGTTCGGGAGGAGCACATACAGATAATCTATCCAATCAACGCAAGAGGAGGCTTATATATAGAGCTGATATATACCTCTCCATGACATTATGATGGCCAAAATCAAGCCCCACTTTAAATTTTTTCTTGTTCAAAAAGCCTTTTCACTCGGCTATACATCACAAAAGAGAAGAAAAGATTTATTTTTTTATTTTTTGGGTGAACTTTATCTTTAAAGGTCAGATCAGGAACTTATGACTCAAAATATTATACTAAAAACTATTTCATGCCTGCAGTCAAATTAATCACCAAACTGTAATTCTCAGACTAACAGTGATATCATTACGTCTATATTTATCCATTTCAGATGTTTGACACTGTTGTCATTCAGACCTTCTGAGAAGTAATCTTAAACAGTCTGGGACTGCCAAAGTGATGGGTACTATCCTCAGGCAAGGCCCACACATGCAGCATAACATCTTAAATTAGCAGTGTCTAAAACACACCTTAACAGGAATGACCTAAGGTGTGCAGCAGTGAGTGTATGTGTGATTTGTGCAAGGTACTGTAAGTGTAAAACAGTGGGCAGCTGTTCGGGAAAAAAACATTACCATCATGTTGACACAGACTTGACAATGTAGTTTGGACTCGTACTCGACTCAAACTCGACTAAGGTGGACTCGAATCTAACGCTAACGTGTAGTCTGACATATTTATTGTCCATCACACAAGAATGTTGTAGTCAAAATTGTATTATATGACACAGTGGTGGCGTACAAAATCGCATACTCTCGAGTAGGTACGCATTTTGACGTTGTGTTCATTTCACCACATAAATGGTTCTACAGATGAAACATGAAGCCAAATAATTATGATTATGAAAATATATATTCTGCGTGTGTTTTCCATGTGGCTTGAGGTATTTTTAAAGCAATAATGAATGAGAAATGCTAAGCAGGTGTGGCATTCAGTTTATTACAAAACACTACAAATAATGTGACAAATGCACATCTGCACATTATTTAATTAAAATCCACTTTTGATTGCAGTCAGAAGTTAAAGTTCTTAAGTTATATTATTCATTTATTTCTCTGTGGGCCTCTAATCAGTTAACGTAGTGTGATTGCGTAGAGCTACGTCACTCGTAGGCTCACTATTGGCCGACGCTGGTTATGTGTGTGATGTACAACACGGAAGCGCTGCGCTGTTACACTAGTGAACTGACTCGAGGCCCACAGAGAAGGAAATGAATAGTTGAAAGTCGTTTTTTTTTTTTCGCACAAAATAGTAGATGATGAACGAAGGTCTTACGTGGTTGGAACAACATGAGGGTGAGTAAATACTGACAGAATTTTCATTTTTGGGTGAACTATCCCTTTAAGACAAAAAAAAAAAAACACTTTACAATTAAAAAGTAACAAAAAAACAGCTATAAGCACAGAGCAGGAAGTGAATACAGATGTGTGCGTGCTTGGGCAATTATGTTTGTTCCACATTGCATTTATGCTTTAGTACCATGCCTTAATTTGTGTGTGGAAATTCAGATTTGAGAAATAAATGTATTTTTGTCCATCCTGCAAACACTCATTGTGTAAAAATAAAGTTTCACTAAACATAAGCTTTATTTGGTGATTAACAGGGAAACCATACCATATGAAAAAAAGCACTGATTTGAACTATAAAAAGAATGTTATGCAAAATCATCTCGACACGACATGCTGTTGCGATTGGAAGATTTGCGAGGCTTCACTGGAGGAGGCTTCAGCGGTCTGGCTGCAGGGATACAGATATTCCGCTTTAGACAGTCCATTAAGTCTCAGATATACAGCACAAAACTCTCAAAGCATGAATAGCAAGTTTTACTTAGAGAGGGAATTGTATTTAAACTAATCATTATCTTTATTAATTTTGTAAAGCCATTCTGTGCTTGAAACTGTGCAATATGGGCTAAATTTGAGTATGATACAATACTGAAAAAAAAGACTAAGCTGACCCAAAAACCACAACAGAATACTATAGTATTTCTAAGTTTCATGGATAGGTCAATGTGTTATTTGCTTTTTTTTTATTTTTTTTATTTGTGAAATTTACTAGCAAGCAAAGTGTTTCTTTTGGGAGATAGCATCCATCATTAATTGAAACTCACTGGAAACAGGCAGCACACAAAAACGCCCACGGGGAAATGTACAGCATATGTGTCTTCCAGAGCAGTCTCTATTAGAAGTGCATCCTCGACGGGTCAGCATGCCCATCAGCTTGGCCGGACACTCACCGGACACTACAGAAGAGGATTCAGACGGATTGTTATGCGAGACCAGGGAGTGCTGTAGTTTCAGCATTTGCAAATCAGGGGTCTTGCTACTGTATACGAGTCTCAAACTTGAAAATATTCATATTTATCTGCTTCAAATCAGGTAGAAATGCCACTCATTACTAAACTGTCAATTAGTTTCGAAGACAGAGCTTTCTGTTACAACAACCTACCCCACTATAGCATGTAGCAGAAGCAGTGTTGGGAAGGTTACTTTGGAAATGGAATGGTTACAGATAACAAGTTAAGCCATTTAAATTTGTAAGTAGTGTAACTATCAGTTACTTTTCTTAAAGTAATGTAACCAATTACTTTTCAAAAATTCTAACAAATGTTTTCAACTGTTAATCATTTTCAAACATTTAAACCATGGTTTAACCTTATAGTGCTCAACACTGATTACTGTCAGACTTTAAAAACATTCTTCACTTTAATTAAGACTATGGTAGTTGAAGTTCAAAAGCACAGCCACAACAAAATCAAACATGAACACCTTTTTTTTTTTTGGATCATTTTGAGGTTAAATACAGATTTAAAATAAGAAAGTTTAAAATTATAAGAAAGTTGAAGAGCTATGGTAACATTTTTGTTTCTTAAAGCATAAACATACACTCAAATAGAAAAAAAAACTTATCGTAAGCATGTAAGCATGTGCTAAACGCCTGAAATGTCTAAACGCCTGAATACGTCTTGAATACACATTAGCATGGTGTGGCAGGCGGGAGTAGGCAATGCCTTTCCTACTTTATTTAATGACTGCTTACAGTTAGGCTAAATGCAGGTGAAATTTAATTGTAATAGTTGACAAACATATTGCACTGAACTGTTATATTTGTATCCTTTTCTGATTTCTGAATTAAACGAATTTTTTAAATTTACAACACTGGAATGCAATTTTTATCACCCGCCACCCAGACAGCAACATGGTGCCCAGATCCAGCCCACATCTGGTACACGTGCCACTTTTCCACTGCACGGTACAGCTAGCTTTAAATAGTACCACCTCTGCTGAGGTTCCAAGCATACCGTACCGATACTAAAATGTGACGTGAAAACACTACAGATCACTGATTGGTCAGAGAGAATCGTCACTATCAGCGTCATTGGATTCGCAACATGAGAGACACCAAACCCACTAGATTTAAATAGTCAGCAACAGCCACCGCATTATTTTTTCACACAAATGCTATTCCACAATGCCTAGATGTGGGCCGGATCTGGGTCGACACTATGTTGCTGTCTGGGTATGGTGGCAGCTCTCAAAAAGGGATGCATTTTCCAAAGCCAACTATGGTTGCAAGTTCCATCATAACCAATAGAGTTCAATGGAAATTGCGATCATAGTTGGCCAACGATGCTTTTGAGTAACACACCCCAGGTCGTAGCTTTCAGCGGCAATGTGGATTGATATAATTGGCTCTTGAATAATTTCTCTGTATCTAGGTTATGGTTACATTTATGTTAAATTACACAACTCCACTACATTTAACTGGTTATTCCGCAACACTGAACATAAATACAATGCTGATAGAAAACATGGAGTTAATGTTGTTCATAAGTTTACCATGGTATTAAAAAAGAAGATATTTTGTAAGGTACCTTTTTATGTTTTTCTTTGGGCTGTGTAATGAAGTTAAAAGATATTCTCACCTACGACTCCAGTGTGTGTTGTGCTCAAACATGCAAACAGACACAATAAAACAACGCTCAACGAGCAGTACACTCGAGCGGTCATCATCTCGACTTGCGATCTCACAATGAGCTCTGCTGGAAAACAGCTGACTTAATCAGTCAGGAGGCACAGAAAACTACACTGGAAAGAAGGTCTGCCCAACTCCAACCCTGATCACACTCACCTGCCTGTAGCTATAGTAGCCTAATCTTGAGGACCATGATTAGCTTGTTCAGGTGTGTTTGATTAGGTTTGAAGGAGATGAATGATGGATTCATGCAGTATGTTGTAACAATCACCGTAATTAGGTGATGATTGAGCATTTCTATGGCAAAACCATCGCCAAAATGAATCTGCAGGGTCAGGTAGTACAGAGATCATGTGGTACAAGTAGAGGTTCTCAGAAAATTCCAAGTTTACAAGTTGTAATTATGACTAAACTCCAAGTTACACCCTACACTCTGCAGGAAAGTGGATCTCAACTGGAAACGTTTGGCATTAATCGGCATATCAAGAGACACAGCAGACAGATAATAATCCACCTGGATAGTGGTATTTGGGGTAAAAGGCCCTGTTGCTAGGGCGAAAGGCACAATAATTAACATGATAATAAACAGCTGGTTGACTTTTCCATTTGTTGACATGACACGGATTCAGATTGTAAATATCAAATATAATGTTGGCTGTTCACCTTAGAGATAATCATCATATTTAAAATGAAACCATCATATTTAAAGATATGATAATATTATAGTCACCTTTATTAATGTAGCGCTGTTTAGAATAGAGATTGTTTCAATCATAGTGGTTTACAGTGATAGCAGAAAAATAATGCCAAAAAAAAAAGTTTGTGTTGGCTGTACAGCAGATCTAGAAGAAAATAGCGCCATAGTCCATCTTATGTAAGTTCAGTGATGGTACATTTCTGTTGAAAAAAGTTATTTTAAATTAGTTAATTTATCTATACAGCCGCTCTGGAGAAAACAGTGATGTTATCGTCCACCTCAATTCAGTTCTCATACAATGGTGTCAACGCAGTCAGATCAATAATATAGTCGAATATTAAGTGTACCCTGTTCTCCTCTGGCCAATGAACTAACAGAGTATATGATTCAGGCAACATTACAGGTCAGAAGTCAGATTGGACTGGATTGGAACATTCAGAATATTATCCAGTTCCATGAAGGTCGGATTCGTCACGCCGGTATGGAGACGGGTTTGTTGAGGATCTCATGGCTGTCGTGTCGATGAGGCCTTCACAGGGGAGAGTCTAGTTGACACAATCTCTGCTGATACTTGAGGGATGTGTTGTGGTCGTGTCTAAGCGCTGGTCCTCCGTCTGATCTGGATACGGCCTGGATCTGGCTGATTACAGTAAACCTCGGAATAAACTGAGACACTAATATTAGCATAGATGCCATTATTCTTATGATGTAACAAGTACATCGGGTGTTATAGGAAATGTTCCCGGTTCAGGCTGACCTTATGCAGCCTAACAATCATTTAACTGATTTGAATAGTACAGTAAATTGACAATGTTCTATGTGTATGCCAGGTTAAAGAGATTTAAAGAGATTTTTTAGTCTAGATTTAAACTGACAGAGTGTGTATGCTTCTCAAACACTGCTATTCCAAATAATAAAATATCATATTTAATTGTTACAACTATAAATTATTATGGGATCTCATTCAATGCTTTCAGAATCTTTTTCAACAATTTTGTTTCTGTATTTTTTAAATGAACATATTTTAATGACAGTATATTTATCAAACAAAAAATAATTATTTTATTTATCAAAAAATAAATCACTGAAAATAGTGCAAAAAAAGTAATTGTTTTTTCTTCATTGTGAGAGACCGTGTGCGTCTGCGGCTGGATATGGATTGCTCGTCAACTGAGTCTTCCTCGGTCAGAAGGAATAGGCAAATCCAATGGTGCAGTTTTGATTATTTATTGAGAAGGAGTCAGGTACATGAAGGTGATGATGGTTCACAGGTATTAATAATATGACAAAATAGGTGTGTTTGTGAGGGTGTGTGTATATGTGTGTGGTTATCTGAAGCAGAAATACAATAAAATGTATATTAATAAACATGTAGGCTATGGTTACATATACAGGTCCTTCTCAAAAAATTAGCATATTTAGATAAAGTTAATTATTTTCCATAATGTAATGATACAAATTAAACTTTCATATATTTTAGATTCATTGCACACCAACTGAAATATTTCAGGTCTTTTATTGTTTTAATACTGATGATTTTGGCATACAGCTCATGAAAACCCAAAATTCCTATCTCGAAAAATTAGCATATCATGAAAAGGTTCTCTAAACGAGCTATTAACCTAATCATCTGAATCAACTAATTAACTCTAAACACCTGCAAAAGATTCCTGAGGCTTTTAAAAACTCCCAGCCTGTTTCATTACTCAAAACCGCAATCATGGGTAAGACTGCCGACCTGACTGCTGTCCAGAAGGCCATCATTGACACCCTCAAGCAAGAGGGTAAGACACAGAAAGAAATTTCTGAACAAATAGGCTGTTCCCAGAGTGCTGTATCAAGGCACCTCAGTGGGAAGTCTGTGGGAAGGAAAAAGTGTGGCAAAAAACGCTGCACAACGAGAAGAGGTGACCGGACCCTGAGGAAGATTGTGGAGAAGGACCGATTCCAGACCTTGGGGGACCTGCGGAAGCAGTGGACTGAGTCTGGAGTAGAAACATCCAGAGCCACCGTGCACAGGCGTGTGCAGGAAATGGGCTACAGGTGCCGCATTCCCCAGGTCAAGCCACTTTTGAACCAGAAACAGCGGCAGAAGCGCCTGACCTGGGCTACAGAGAAGCAGCACTGGACTGTTGCTCAGTGGTCCAAAGTACTTTTTTCGGATGAAAGCAAATTTTGCATGTCATTTGGAAATCAAGGTGCCAGAGTCTGGAGGAAGACTGGGGAGAAGGAAATGCCAAAATGCCTGAAGTCCAGTGTCAAGTACCCACAGTCAGTGATGGTCTGGGGTGCCATGTCAGCTGCTGGTGTTGGTCCACTGTGTTTTATCAAGGGCAGGGTCAATGCAGCTAGCTATCAGGAGATTTTGGAGCACTTCATGCTTCCATCTGATTTCATTTTTTCAGCACGACCTGACACCTGCTCACAGTGCCAAAACCACTGGTAAATGGTTTACTGACCATGGTATTACTGTGCTCAATTGGCCTGCCAACTCTCCTGACCTGAACCCCATAGAGAATCTGTGGGATATTGTGAAGAGAAAGTAGAGAGACGCAAGACCCAACACTCTGGATGAGCTTAAGGCCGCTATCGAAGCATCCTGGGCCTCCATAACACCTCAGCAGTGCCACAGGCTGATTGCCTCCATGCCACGCCGCATTGAAGCAGTCATTTCTGCAAAAGGATTCCCGACCAAGTATTGAGTGCATAACTGAACATAATTATTTGAAGGTTGACTTTTTTTGTATAAAAAACACTTATTTTATTGGTCGAATGAAATATGCTAATTTTTTGAGATAGGAATTTTGGGTTTTCATGAGCTGTATGCCAAAATCATCAGTATTAAAACAATAAAAAGACCTGAAATATTTCAGTTGGTGTGCAATGAATCTAAAATATATGAAAGTTTAATTTTTATCATTACATTATGGAAAATAATGAACTATCACAATATGCTAATTTTTTTAGAAGGACCTGTAGTTGCATAAAGAAATAACCCGCAGTACAACCAAAAATTCACTAGTGGGAGCTCTAACACTATAAATAAACTTGCATAGATACCATAAATCTCCAAACGGTGAAAAGTACCAAAATAGGCTAACTATACATTAAATATATTATTTACGGTTGTTTGCAAGGCAATAACTAAAGTATATACAGTAGATGGCTACTTTATGAGCGCATATGGAGCGCCGTAGCGGCAACAGCAGTATAACAGTATTGAATTAAGACGAGTATAACAACTTCGCCATCTGGGAAACAAACGCATCATTCATACAAAAGCCGTACTTACATCTTAAGGACGCACACCGCACTCATACACACAAGATTAGCGCAGGATTAACAAAGGATGGCAATTCTCTGCATCGTGAATACTGCTCTCATGGCACTGGACTACACCAACATTGAAAGCGCCCAGCACAGCCACGAGCGGTCGGAACTACAAAACGAACACATGCATTATGGGTAACGTAGTCTATGTCAGGGAACGGACTTTTAACAGCCGCCCCTGTATTTGCCTAGCAAATATATTAATTCAAAAGTCAACTAGTTTGAATAAGTGCCGCTTGAATCCTCTGGCATTTCCGGGAGTTCCACCAGTTTGGTTACTGGACGAATGTAGATACTGTCTTTAACCTTCACCTCCGCAGCTCGAACGACGCCATCTGTCCCTGGGAAAACCTTGGTGATGGTCCCAACAAGCCAAAGTCCTCTGGGAAGGTTGGAGTCAACGATCATCACAATTTGTCCCACAGTAGCATTATCAGTGGATTTCCTCCATTTATGTCTCAACTGAAGACCTGGGAGGTAGTTCTGGACAAAGCGTTTCCAGAAATGATCACTGATCACCTGACTGTGTTTCCATCTTCTGTTGGAAAGGGCATCATGAGGGCCGTATACTGCCTGTGGTAATGCAGCGTCGCGCCGCCCCATTAGCAGCAGGTTTGGCGTAAGGGCGTCACGATTTCGATTTTAAATCGAAATCGATCGAAATTAATTCACAATCTCAAAAATCGAAATAAAAAATGGAATCGTCGATGCTGCCACGCCCCCATGTCGCGTTTTACTGACTCTTATTGTTCAATCTCGTTCATCAAAATTAACTAATCTTTTTTCTAGTCATTTCAGGGGCTTTAAATGTTATACTTTTAACAGGCAAATTCCCCGAACACAACCACCTATGCAATCTTGATCATATTCTGAATTAAGAAATCAATGCAGTCAAAAATAATTTACAGGGAACATTAATAATTACTTGACCTTCCGAGTCTTTTGTTAATTTGTCGCGTGACAGAGGCAATGAACGACTCATCACAGCGCGGAAAAAAACAAACACACGTGTTGAAAGGCTGTGAGTCCTCTAACTTAGATTCTATGCCCGAGCCCGAACTTGGCCCGACCCGGGCCGATATTTCCCGTCACTATCCTCGGGCCGGGCTCTTGATCTATAGACGTGCACTCCCAACGCAATAGAGTGCTGCGCGGGACTAGATTTGATGGCCGAGTGCGAGCGCGGGCGGTAATGCACTCACTCTGTGTGTGCGGGAGAATAAAACGATTCGCGGGACTCCCGCAAACTAGAAATATCTATGAATAAAACATATAAAAACTAATACATTTTTATTTATCTGTTGCAGAAAAGCAACAAGAACAACTAAAACAAAATAGAAACGATTTACAGGCCAGAGTTTCTATTTATAACATGTTTGCAGCGTTGAGCGATTTAGCCAATCACAGACATGTGTTGATTTCTTGAACGCAATGGTCAATCAGAAGCATTTAAGATAGACTCTCCTCACCGCTCAAAACGGACTTTTTGTTCAGTGCTAAATTCTGTAAGCTGGCAAATCCTCTAATTATAACAAACAAAGTGTAGGCTATATATTATGAAAGATTCATTGTGCAGTCAGCTTTATTGATAATAACAGAGATGTGTGAGATTGCGATGAACTGATGTCAGCTTTTTAGGAGCAACAGCAACCTGTGCTTAAAAAAAAAAAAAAAAGGTAAAAATCGAGAATCGAATCGAACCGTGACCTTAGAATCGAAAACGTAATCGAATCGAGGATTTGGAGAATCGTGACACCCCTAGTTTGGCGTGATGGGGTCCGGGTCAGCCACATCAGAGGAAGCATATCCGAGTGGTTTAGAATTAAGGAGTCCTTCAACTTCTATGAGAGCTGTTAGGAGCACTTCCTCTGCCACAACTTGGTCTTTCAGGACGCCTTGCAGGGCTGACTTAACAGATCGGATCTCCCTCTCCCAGTCTCCCCCGAAATGAGGAGAGTATGGTGGGTTGAAGTGGAAGTTGATAGTCTGGTTAGCCAGTTGCTGCTGCAACTCTGGTGCCATGTTCTCAAAGGCGTTCTGTAGTTCTTTATGTCCGCCCCTGAAATTGGTGCCCCGGTCGGACCACAGTTCGTACGGCTTCCCCCGGCGTGCAATAAACCTGCGTAATGACATTAAGAAAGAGTCAGTATCAAGGCTAGGGATGAGATCTAAGTGAACGCATCTAGAAGTGAGGCATTTGTAGATGATTCCCCAGCGTTTCTCTCTCCTACGCCCAATCTTAATCAGGTATGGTCCGAAACAGTCTACGCCTGTAGACCAGAAGGGCGGTTTGTAGAGTCTCAACCGAGATAAGGGAAGGTCAGCCATCTTTGGTGTGGAGGGTGATGCACGCAATCTCCTGCATTCCACACACCGGTACTGATGTTTCTCAATGGACTGACGACCTCTGAGGATCCAGTAGATGCGGCGTAACTCCGCATAGAGTCTCTCTGCACTGGGGTGAAACAGCTGAGCATCATAGTGCTTTATGATGAGCTGAGTCAGAGGGTGATCAGGTGATAACACAACTGGGTGGATGCTTTCAGGATCTACATCTGTAGCTTGACGCAGGCGGCCTCCCACTCTTACTAGTCCACTGAGGCTGTCATACTCAGGTGAAAGGGCACTGAGACGGCTGCTCGAGCGAACAGGGTTACCTGCTTGTAAGGCTTGGACCTCCTCTGGGAAGCTATCCTTCTGCGCAGATTGAAGCAGCTGGGTCTCTGCCTCCAGGCGCTCACTTGCAGTGTAGGGGGTGGTAGCCGCCCCTTGCAGGGATTGGTGAGTGGCCAGAATCAAATCATCTAAAGATGTGTACTGTGCTGGATCTGGCAGACTTGGTAATACATTTGTAAGGCCACAGAAGACAGTCTTTCTGAGTTCTTCACTGCCACATTCTAGGAACTCTGTTGGGGACTTCGGCCAGGTGTCAGGAGTCTGTGTGAGAAAGTGTGGGCCCTGTGACCATCGGCTGGAGACTGTGAGCTCTGACAGTGGTTTCCCTCTTGTGATTTCATCGGCTGGATTATCATCAGAGTTCACATACCCCCACTGTTCCGGAGAGGTAAGGTCCTGTATCTCTCAGATCCGAGTCCCCACACAAACTTTGTACCTGCAGGAACTGGACTGGATCCACTGAAGCACTGTCGTGGAATCCGTCCACAGGTAGACTGAGTGAAGGGGTAGTGATAGCTCAGTTTGGAGTACCTTGGCCAGTTGAGCTCCAGTGATCGCAGCACACAGCTCCAGCTATCGACACCTGCTATCGACACCTGCTTGCAGGGCGCTACTCTGGAGCGTGCCATGATGAAGGAGGTGGAGAGGTGAGCCTGTTGCTCTATGACTCTGAGATAGGCAACAGCTCCATACGCCTTCTCTGAGGCGTCACAGAAGATATGAGCCTCATATGTCGCACTGTTGCTGTTGTGAGGAGGAGCGTAACATTGGGGGATGGTGATATACTGGAGATAAGACAATTCCCTTTCCCATTCGAGCCAGGACTGAAGCAGGTTTCCTTCTATGGGCTCATCCCATCCTCTCTCTGTGCTCCACATGGCCTGCACAATGAGCTTTACTCTTGTAGTGTAGGGGCAGATATAACCCAATGGGTCATACTGACTGGCCAGTACTTTGTAAACATTGCGCAGCGTCACAGTTGTGTAGGAGACAGGATGGTGCTTGTATCCCAGGACGTCAGTAGTGCAGTGCCAGCTGAGACCCAGTGTTGACTCCTGAGGATCAAGACTTTTAAGGTTTAGCCACAGTTCACAACTATCTGACCTGGCCGTACCTGGCAGATGAGCGACCACCTCAGGGATGTTGCTAGCCCACTGGCGTATCTCAAATCCACCTTGAATAAGCAGCTCTCTCATTCTGTCAATGAGCAACTTGGCCTCATGTGGGTCAAAAAGGGACTGCAGGCAGTTATCCACGTAGAAAGCTGTGTGGACAGAGTCGTGGACGTCTTTATAGGTGTCTCTGTGCCCCCTTACGTGGCTCTGAAGGGCAAAGGTAGCACAGCAGGGGCTACACGTTGTCCCTAAGGGCAGGACTCTCCACTCATATACATCTGGGGCCTCTCTGTTTCACAGTCTCTCCATAAGAACCGCAGCAGGGGGCAGTCCTCAGGAAGCAGGCGGATCTGGTGAAACATGGCTTTTATGTCTCCGCTCACTGCTACAGGATACTGGTGGAAACGCAGGAGTACACCCAGCAATGTAGGCCCCATGGGAGGTCCCGGCAGGAGGTAGTGGTTGAGAACGGTCCCCTGGAACTCAAAGGAGCAGTTAAAGACCACCCAAGCTTTGTTGTTATGATGTACAATGTGGTGTGGTACATACCAAGATTCAGCAGAGCTATGAATCTCTTCAGGAGTCAGCTTAACAACATAACCAGACTCTATCAACCTCTTGATCTCTTGGTTATATGTGAGTGCCAGGTCAGGATTCCTAGCTAGCTTACGCTCAGTGGACCTCAGAAGGCCTTTAACTACTTCAGAGGAGACATGCATTTGTGGGAAGTCCTTCTTCCTGAGCAGGGGGGTGGCATATCGCTCTACACCATCCACAGGTACTCTGATGGTCTTTGCCTCTAACATGGCTATGGCCTCTCTGTCCTCTTTTGAGCGTGTGACCTCCTTCCCAGGTCTATGAAGGGGAGCGTCTAGTTGCCACAGGCACTGTACATCCTGTTGAAGGGCAATGGCAGGAGAAAGGCATGATATGTTCAGGCAGTGCGCCTCCCCCTGCTGTGTAGGCATACTGCAGCTCGGACCCTGGATGGCCCACCTGAGCTTTGTACAGACGGCAACAGGTCCTTGGGCTGAGCCTTGCAGGATAGAACGGACAGGAGTTATGAGGTGGGCATTGTCAGAGCCGATTAACACAAGTGGCTATATCTGATTGAATCCTTCAAGCTGCTCTCGTTGTAGGTAATGATACTTCTCCTTTAAGAGCTCCACTGGGCATGACTGTTCAGCTAGGCTAAGCTGTTGGGCAGTGAAGGCACGCGTGATCTTGTAACGTCTTTCCGGCTTGGCCTTTGGGGACACATGGAAGGAGACATCGCCTCCTTTAATATGGATCACATCTTGGCGAATAGTACGCAGAGACAGAGTTTCCTCTTCCTGGATTAAGCCTAACGACTTGACAGCAGCAGGGAGTATAATGGTTTTCTCTGAGCCATCATCAAGAAGAGCATATGTCTCCAGGGATTTCCTTTGATAGTGTAACTGGATAGGCACAACCTTAAGCATTACACGGCCAGAGTGACTGATAGGAGCCAAAAACACTCGGCTGGTGCTCACTGTTAGGATATTCGGGTCCCTCCTCTTCGCTTCAGACAAGTCATGAAGCACTAATAAGTGCTGTTCTCCACAGGTGCTACACATCTTCTTAAGAGTGCACTGCTCAGGGGTATGTTTACAGCCACAGCGCCAACATTTAGATTTTTCCTTTATCCAAAAAGCTACAGCTTTGAGGTCTAGCTTCTTAAAATCTACACAGCCACTGAAGTAGTGCTCTGTCCCTTCACAGTATGGGAAGTATGGCTTAAACTGCTTCTTCTTAGAGGAGGGATAAGGATTAGTAATGTGTGCCTTAGTGTCTATCTTTGGCTGTGTTTGAGCAGGATCTGATCCATAATATATGGATGTAGACTTACTCTGTGCCCTGGACCCTGCAGAGGCTCTGGGGTTGCCCCTCTCTGGGCGTGGTCTGTCTGAGGGCTGTGGATGAATGGCTTGCCGTGATAACTGTAGAACTTGGGACTTGCGCTCGAGCCACTCGGAGAAGTCGTTCATATTGTAGGTGCGACTGCTGCCAGTGCGTATGATGCCATGTGTGATGCAGTACTCGATGAAACTGTCTCTGTAGCTAGGCGGAAGCTTAGTGAGTAACCTATCTACATGTGAACCACACTGGAGCTCACTGGCTGCTACATCGTCCATAGTACTGAGGTGTCCCACTAGGCTGGACACTGCCAGGGAGAAATCTTCAAAGGATTGAGGTTCACCTGCCTTAATAGGAGAGCAGTTAAGAATAGCACTCAGTTCACTCTGGACTAATTGCCTGGGTTGCCCATATCTCTGCTCTAAAGCTTTCATTGCACTAGTGTAGGGAGTGCGGTCGTGAATATAGCGTTTGGCCACTTGTAACGCACATGGATGCTCTAACTGATCTATCAAAATGTGATATTTATACTCCTCTGTGAGATGAGCATGTGGCCCAAGTAGGCTGTCCAGTCCTTTCTTCAGTAACACAAAGTCACTATCTCTGCCTGATTTGAATGTCGTCAGTCTAGGCTTCGGGATGCCATATGAAGATGCTAAGAGCATCTCCATCAGGTTTGGCTGGGTGACTTCAGCTGCATAAGGTACTGCGTCTTGAGCAGTAAATGCAGCAGGCAGTGAAGGGTAGGCAGAGACTGATGGATAGGCAGCAGAGTAGTAACTGGCAGAATCAGGAGGTGGAGCTGCATAAAGCTGGCTATAAGTCTGCGGCGCTGATATCCCCGGTGGTGGCTGATACAGTGACGCTGAGACTGCAGGGAAGTCGTGGGATTGTGCAGAGAGTACCTGGGTGGATCTGCCTGGAAACTGCGAGTGTTGGTACCTCTGACTGTATAAGGGCTCAGCCTGACGTGGTTCAAGCCTCCTAAACTGTACTGATTGAGCTACTTGATTGACAGGTTGTAGAGCAGGCTGAATCAAATGACTCATTCCAGTGGCGCAGATAGGATTTTTTAACTGGGGGGGACCAAGCTGTCAGCAAATTATTTAAACTCAATTCGTTATTTTGCGTAATTTGGGCTTTAACTAGTGCTCAAGTAGTTACTTTGCGTAATTTAGGCTAATGATTTGCACTAAAAAGCCATTGGGGGATTCTTATTTGAAATCATGCATAAACAACAATGAACAAAGGTAAACAAAGGCCTACCTGATCACCACTAGCAATGCATGATCAGACTGTTATTTGACTAGTATGCCAATCACCCACCAAAACTTCATGTCTTCAGCAAAGTATTTTTTGTGGCTGCCCTCCTGCAGATCCTCACTTGACTGACTAGGGCCTGCCTTACTGTCATCAGAAATTGCCTGCAGCCCAGGAGGACAACATTTTAAATCTTATAATTTCAGTTAACCCTCTATACCTCTATAGAATTTCACAACAATGTGAAATACAACATATTCCTGAGAATTAATGGCTAAAACTACTATTACAAAAATGTCTAAGAATAACTCTAATAGAATAAGAATAAGAATAAGAATAACTTAAATTTAAGTGTTAATTACAAGTTTGTTGCAATTTATAGATTAGAAATATCTTTCAAATGATGTATGACATATTAAGAAATGTTTTTCATAGCCCATAATTTAAGAATCTATATCCTCCGTTGCTCCAGTCCGTACAATAAAAAACATGATTTCCTGCTATAAGAGGATGTCAAAAGTTTATGTAGGCCTTTATTTGTTGTTTGCATAAACCTTGCACCACACAAATTTACTTATAATTATTTTTATAGTGGCTTACACGACAGTGAACATACCTCAGTCAATTTATACAGTACAATGGGTTAAATGATAAGATAAAACATTATTTCCTGACGACGATAAATTGTTTGATTTATCCAACCATTCTTTTTGTGTTCATTCATTATTTGCCTCTGTCCACTCACCTAAATGTATAGTTATGGTCTCCACATTTTGCTGTGTTTACTAAGTGCAAAAGCCTTCTTGCCATTATTGTCAGACTAGCTATTCCCCTTAACAAATCTAATCGGCCACATCTGGGAAAGTCAACAGGCATAGGATACTTACATTGTTTGGTTTTTGAAAAAACGAGATGATTGTTTTTTGTCTCTTCATTGCCTTTATGTGGCATTTATACAGTCGATTTTTTCAGTTCAGAAAATCACCGACTCAGCTCAGTCATAGATGGTATATGATCACTATGGTTACCGGTCCGCTCCTACAGGCACGATTGAGGCAGCTACCAGCTCCTCACAGGACCCCGGCGATGTCACTCAGGAGTCGTAGCACACATACAGAGAGAGAGTGTGTAAACGTCGGTGGCATGATGGCATCGTGTGTTTATTGACAACAGAACAGCGTGTAGTGAGAATGTGGGTACAAACAAAGTAATGGTGACCGGTGTAGATTATTATTGTGTGTCAGCCTGCGTCTACCCCGACTCGATTCTGAAGCAGCGGCGGGCAGGGACACTAATGTACATAGCGAAAACACTGGTTAATCCTCTGTTTTACCGATTTTTGTCGCCTTTCGTAGAGATAGTGAGGGCGGGGGACGGATCGGGTCACTCTGAATCTGGGGGGGTCGTGTCCCCCCCGTCCCTAGTGCCATCTGCGCCCTTGACTCATTCTAGGGGGCGGAGCAAGTAGCGGTGCCGGCTGAATACCTGGATGGGCTACAGGGATTCTCAGCTGGGGAGCAGGTTGTGGTGCGGGCCAACGTGTAAACTGACCTGCGGGCTGAAATGCAGTATTCACCCTGGGCTACAGTCCAGGCGGTGTCACTGTCGGTTGCTGAAGCACAGGTTGAGGTACTAGCACTGCGCCTGGTTGCTGTGCAGGTTGAACTACAGGATTCGGTGACAGCGGCACTGGCTGAATATTTGAAATAGGTTGAATAATAGGGCTTAAAGGTAGTGGAGCTGAGTTTGGTGCTGAATGAAGAATGGGGTTTGAATTTTGCAGTGGTGAAGATGCAATATGTTCTACTGGCCTTAACAGGTTTAAAGGCGTTCTAATGTCCTGTCTCACTGCTGGTGCCAGTACGTGTGGCTGATCAGTGGTATGGATGCTGCTCGTGGCCACACTACTATGCTGTGGTGTCTGGAGTAGAGCAGGAAACGAAGCGGCTCTATCTTGCTGTTGAGCATCACTCTGAGTTGGTAGAGGACTGCATGACACGCATGATCGCTCCAGTTGTTCCACACGCTTTGTTAATGCACCACTGGTCTCCTTCATAGTGATTTGCATCTCATTCATCGTTTTCAGTACACCGCCCCAAGCTGCCTCCATTCTTTTCCATTTTTTCATCTCCTTCTTCTCCTTATCAGATTCCTCTGAACTGCTGCTGCTTGAAGACTCTGTCTCCTCTGGATCAGGTAGGTTGTGCTCATACCCCGCCAGATGTCCCGGAAGCTTTCTGCTCCTTCTTGGACGGGAACTATGCTTTGGACTCTTCTCCTGAGGAACTTCATCTTGTGGAGTTAGCATCTTGTTGACTCAGCCAATAAACATCCGGCTCGAAGGACCACTTGTGAGAGACCGTGTGCGTCTGCGGCTGGTTATGGATTGCTCGTCAACTGAGTCTTCCTCGGTCAGAAGGAATAGGCAAATCCAATGGTGCAGTTTTGATTATTTATTGAGAAGGAGTCAGGTACATGAAGGTGATGATGGTTCACAGGTATTAATATGACAAAATAGGTGTGTTTGTGAGGGTGTGTGTATATGTGTGTGGTTATCTGAAACAGAAATACAATAAAATATATATTAATAAACATGTAGGCTATGGTTACATATAGTTGCATAAAGAAATAACCCGCAGTACAACCAAGAATCCACTAGTGGGAGCTCTAACACTATAAATAAACTTGCATAGATACCATAAATCTCCAAACGGTGAAAAGTACCAAAATAGGCTAACTATACATTAAATATATTATTTACGGTTGTTTGCAAGGCAATAACTAAAGTATATACAGTAGATGGCTACTTTATGAGCGCATATGGAGCGCCGTAGCGGCAACAGCAGTATAACAGTAGTGAATTAACACGAGTATAACAACTTCGCCATCTGGGAAACAAACGCGTCATTCATACAAAAGCCGTACTTACATCGTAAGGACGCACACAGCACTCATACACACAAGATTAGTGCAGGATTAACAAAGGATGGCAATTCTCTGCATCGTGAATACTGCTCTCATGGCACTGGACTACACCAACAGCGAAAGCGCCCAGCACAGCCACGAGCGGTCGGAACTACAAAACGAACACATGCATTATGGGTAACGTAGTCTATGTCAGGGAACGGACTTTTAACATTCATGTTTAGCATCTGTTTCCAATGAACACGCAGGCCGTGTTAAAACAAAATCACTTGATTTAGATTGAGACTGATTTGTGAAAACTTTCACAATCGCTTTTAATCGCATTCCAGTGTTTCTCACTGCTCTGTTCCCTTTTTCTTGTAGGCCTAATAGGCTAATGACAAACATGCTGCACCAATGAATAACGGTCCAAGCCATTAAATAAACCAGAATGTAAGTTTAAAAATCGTCTAGTCGGGTCATACTAGACTAAAATTGACTATTTGTGATTTGTGAAATATTACATTAGAAAAATATTTTTTGGGCCAATTATCCCTTCCTATCTATCCATCTTCACTGTCATGAAAAGTATGGCCCGGAAATACTTAATAAAAAAATCATGTTTTTTCTTCCATCCAAGAAAAAAAAAAAATCATATGGGTTTAAGTGAGGATCAGCAAACAATAATTTTTTTGGGTGAACTTAAAATAAGATCCACACATACACAGGAAAACTACTGAATCACTTCATCCATCTTTCATTCATCCAGTCAAGCATGATCTGAACACCTCTTTAATCTGTCAAACCAAAAGCAGAGCAGTTGTCTGGCACCCATCACTGGTACTGTGCAATCTGCTCTAAAACTGTGTTATGTAGTTTAATGAATAGCCTCAGTTAATGTTGTCATTAAAAAGACAAACTGAAGGCTTTACTTTGGTTTCATTCGCTCTCCTCTGTGTTAACATGGTGGTAATGTTTTTTCCTGAACATTCGGCCAGGAATTGCGTATTCGGAACGTAATTGCGTATTACATGCCGTCACGAACGCGCATCACAGAACAGAGCAAGGCGAGCATTTGTGCTTATAAAACTTAAACTTTTTTATTTATTTTTTAAATGACCGATCGTTTCGCTAGATAAGACCCTTATTCATCGTCTGGTATCGTTTAAAGCCCTTTGAAGCTGCACTGAAACTGTCATTTGGACCTTGAACCGTTTGGGTCCTATTGAAGTCCATTATATGGAGAAAAATCCTGGAATGTTTTCATCAAAAACCTTAATTTCTTTTCGACTGAAGAAAGAAAGACATGGACATCTTGGATGACCTGGGGGTGAGTAAATTACCAGCAAAAGTTTTTTTAAAAGTGAACTAATCCTTTAACATCAGCATTTTGATTTGTGAAAACTTTCACAGTATAGTTTTAGTCAGTTAACCCTTCCCTGAGTTCTTAACATCAGTATTTTGATTTGTGAAGACTTTAACAGTACATTTTTGGCTAGTTAACCCTTCGCTGAGTCCTTACCTCAGCCATTCTGATTTGTGAAGTCTTTCACAGTGCAGTTTGGGTCAGTTAACCCTTCCCTGAGTGCCGAACTTCACTAGTGTGATTTGTGAAAACTTTCACAATGACAGGTACTATCCTCAGGCAAGGCCCACACATGCAGCATAACATCTTAAATTAGCAGTGTCTAAAACACACCTCAACACACACCTGAAGAGGAATGACCAATGGTGTGCAGCAGTGTATCTGCGGTTTATGCAGTGTAAGTGTAAAACAGTGACATAGGGCAGCTGTTCAGGAAAAAACATTACCACCATGTTGACACAGAGGAGAGCGAATGCAACCTAAGTAAAGCCTTCAGTTTGTATTTTTAATGACAACATTAACTGAGGCTATTCATTAAACTACATAAACACAGTTTTAGAGCAGATTGCACAGTACTAGTGATGGGTGCCAGACAACTGCTCTGCTTTTGGTTTGACAGATTAAAGAGGTGTTCAGATCATGCTTGACTGGATGAATGAAAGATGGATGAAGTGATTCAGTAGTTTTCCTGTGTATGTGTGGATCTTATTTTAAGTTCACCCAAAAAAATGATTGTTTGCTGATCCTCACTTAAACCCATATGATTTTTTTTTTCTTGGATGGAAGAAAAAACATGATTTTTTTATTAAGTATTTCCGGGCCATACTTTTCATGACAGTAAAGATGGATAGATACTGCCAGTGAAGAAATTTTGATCAAGTTTTACACTCTTTTACATATAGGGAAAGCATACACTGATCAGTGACTGTCAATCTCCAAAAAAGAGTAAAAAAATATTCAAAACAACTTTTGTGATTTTCTGTTGTCTTCTCTAATGTTATGAATTTGTGTGAGAACAGATTGAAATTTAATGCAGGGTTTAATACAATTCCATAGACAATATCAGCCAGATTTTGGCATGATCCATTTGATGTAGAGTGTTGTGGTGATTTGACAATGGGCGTCGGGACATAAGAATCGATCATTTCATTACGTATACTGTGTCATAGTGGACCACAACCGGCACAGTGTCTGTGAAGCTTCACAACTTCCCAACAGAAAGACTAGTATATATATATATATTTTTTCAGTCCTCCAGGATGGGTTCTGTCACATCTGTGACGTTAACCAATAGGAGCACAAAAGCTCTTCTGTATAAAGCTTTCAAACACGGCAAAACTAAAAAGATATTGGTATTGGTTTGGTTCTGTGAAATCATGCAATGGAGGGTTTTCTTTTCTGAAAACATGACGTCACTTCGGTAGCCATTGTTTGTTTACACTCTTGTTTCCAGAAGTCAGTAGTTCCGCCTTCTCAATGACATCACATATGTCGTTCAAGACAGCAAGCAATAATTGGATGGGAAGCAACGTGTAGTTTGGCATATTTCAATAACAAGAATTTAGGAGTCAAAATCATATAATATGACACTGTGGCTGCGTCCGAAATTGCATACTCTCTTGAGTAAGTACTTATTTTGTATAAGTAATTACTCCACAATCTATATAGTATGAGTGTGTGTAGTATGAATATAATCTGGAGATACTATATTCGCCATGTTGTCATTATCATGTGACATACCAGCGTCAGTTGCGTCGCTTCACTGTCATTCATTAATCCTCTCCTGTGTCCTCATAGTAAAGTGTACACACTTCAGAAGTAGTAGGTCATCAGGGGACTTTTGCCTAAAAATGGTTCTAAACAGTACCAAATTAGGGTTCTTCAGCTTGTAACAATTAGCAGAACCCTTTTTATAAGGTTCCATAAAGAACCATGCTTTGAAAGTGCTAATAGATCCTTAATGGTGTTATAAATAACCTTTTCAACTATATTTATTTGAATTAATATTAGTATTTTAGTATCTTCATATTATTAATATTACTATTATTACTATTATTTTTTATATATTATTTATTAATATTGTTCTATCTGCCTGGTCTTATATCTTGTTGCCTCTATTTGGGGTTTACATTTTTTTTTTTAAACAGCATGTTGTGTCAATTAGGTACTTTTATTTTTCATTGACATGGCAGATTGTAGCAAAAATGACAGTGCTCTAACAACAGAGGTTAGCTGAATACATTAATAAATAACAATTGACACTGAACACGATATAGATGTAAGGAAGACCAAGTTCCAGTGAAATATCTTCACAATCCCCAATGATGTCTTTACGTCCTTCATCATCTGTGTATTCTGAGCAGTTTCTCTCTGCAGATGATGAGGTTATGGTACGTGACAGCATCTGAAATACACAATTAAGTTTAGAGTTACATTGTGTCTCTTCCATTTGATTATGTAAAAACAGTTCCCTTTTTGAGGGAACTCAGGATGCGTTGATGACGCTATGGGAACGCCCCTGCGTGATTGCGTCTGAAGCACATGTGTCAACTAGTCCAATGGGGAGAGTGAATGTCACAGGCGGGTGACGTCATGACCAGGAAATGATAAAAGCATATCCGGTTGGAACTGCGCTAGCTTCTGTGCCTAAGCAAGCGCTCTGTGTCAAACTGTCTGTTATATTTATTGTTGTCTGTCACAAAAACCATACAGCTTCATATGTATATTGAATTATTGCTATTGCTGCTTACCATGCCCCCTTGGGGGGTTAATCTATTGGAAGAAATCCTGTCATTATACATTTCCTTCGTGGCACTCTGAGGCTGAGGCCTACAGTTCGTACCAGAATTCCAGCTTGGGATCTGACTCTTGTTCTAGAAGGTCTATCTGTCACTCCCTTTGAGCCTCTCGAGTCTGTTTCAAAAAAATTTCTGACCCTCAAAACTGTGTTCCTTCTTGCCATTTCCTCACTAAAAAGAGTAGGAGATCTCCAGGCCCTGCTGGTATCTCCTTCATGCCTTGAGTTTGCACCCGGGATGGTCAAAGTGTTCCTCTATCCGAAACCCGGTTACGCACCTAAGGTTCCAACCAATGTACCACGGCCTATCGTACTGCAGGCGTTCTGTTCTCCTCCCTTTAAGGATTTAGACCAGGAGAAACTGAACCTCATCTGTCCAGTCAGAGCACAGGATAGTTATGTCCACAGATCTGCACAGTGGAGAAAGTCTGATCAATTACTGGTATGCTTTGGGTCCCCTAAGAAAGGCCTTCCTGCATCCAAGCAGACGGTTAGCAAGTGGATAGCAATGGCGCCACCAGGGGGTGGCCAGGAGTGGCCGTGGCCACCCCTGGCCGACTCCTGGCCACCCCACTGGCCACCCCAATGCCATGGCCAGTATAAATTTTAGTAGCATCAGTTATGCATTTCATAAATAAGTCAAAAATATTCTTTAGTAAACGAAGACGGGGAATTATGTGTCGTGACGTGCTTTTCAAGTGCCAAATTGTTACAGTATACTGTTACAGCATCTTTTTGATGTGTCTTTGCCACGTTTTGAGAAGCAGGGATGCAAACAGCGCGTTTTTTGGCACCTCCCGCTTTTTTCACGTCAGTTTGGGTGACAAAGTCATCTGAAGTCATTCCATAGCTTAATGTGAGGGACAGAAGTCTATTTACATCATTAAAGTATACGGAAACTCGTTTTCCCTCCTCTGCGGCTGTCAATCATTCTCCATTCATATTCAAACAGCGCGCGCGCCTCTTGAATGCACGGTAAAACTCTCTCCAATATGATATATTCACATTATAATGCATGATCTGTAGATAAAAGGCTGTAGATTTGCATAAAATTACTTTATTTTGTTGGAGTTCGTTGCTGTTTTTAAACGACTCACTACCGTGTGCTTGCTAGATAACACACATCACAAGGACTATGAATCGGCATCAAACGCACAATAACTGGAATTTAAAGCTCCAGTAGGTAGCTTTTGTAAACAAATATTTGTTAAAACTGTCATTATGTCCTCACAGTAGAATATGAGACAGATAATCTGTGGAAAAAATCGAGCTCCTCTGGCTCCTCCCTGTGGTCCTATTGCCATTTGCAGAAATACACCGCTCCCGGTCAGAAACAACCAATCAGAGCCAGGAGGAATGTCTTAGCAGTGTCAATCACTCTCGTGTACGCGCTGATCACCCCTCTCTTGCACAGCGCGAGCGCGTACCGTCGTTCGTGACTCTCCTGTTCGAACTCGTTCATCCAAATGAACGAATCTTTTTTCGAGTCATTTCGTTCATTCAACGAACGAAATGACTCGCAAAAAGATTCGTTCATTTCGAACGAGTCTTTTTCGGAGTCATTTCGTTCATTCAACGAACGAAATGATTCGAAAAAGATTTGTTCATTTTGATGAACGAGTTCAAACAGGAGAGTCACGAACGTGCATCACAGAACAGAGCAAGGCGAGCATTTGTGCTTATAAAACTTAAAGTTTTTTATTTATTTTTGAAATGACCGATCGTTTCGCTAGATAAGACCCTTATTCATCGTCTGGTATCGTTTAAAGCCCTTTGAAGCTGCACTGAAACTGTCATTTGGTCCGTGAAACGTTTGTGTCCTATTGAAGTCCATTATATGGAGAAAAAGCCTGGAATGTTTTAATCAAAAACCTTAATTTCTTTTCGACTGAAGAAAGAAAGACATGGACATCTTGGATGACATGGGGGTGAGTAAATTATCAGCAAAAGTTTTTTTTTAAAGTGAACTAATCCTTTAACGTTATCTTACTAGCTATTTATAACTTATAGAAAGAGTGCAACGTTATAAAGTTACATGTATTGCAAAATACATAATGATTTGAGGACCAAGTTTGTAGTCAAAGTATGGGCAGGCCATAGTCAATGTAAAGCATATTGCTGATGTTTCGTCCCTATTAGTGAATGTTCCATAACTGTTTATAATCTGCCGTCATCGGTGGTCCTGCTTACTAGCCTGCGCGTTCACGGCAGGCTACGCTGTGGGGGAGGAGCTGTGGAGGGAGGGCTGTAGCGCAGCAGAGAGCAAGGGGGTTGGACCTGGAAGTTGTGCTTGTTCAAATTTTCAGGCTAAGTCAACATTTTCTCAAAACTCCCTACTGCAACTTTAAAACTGTGAAACAAAGGAACAAATCGCACTAGGATTTGTGCGCTCGACATTTCTTCGCTTTGTGACGTGAACTTTTAAATGCGCACTTATGCAGCGCAGCGCTGCACACTGTGACTCCATGTTGCTTTGAGCACATCATTCTGCACCCGCGATGCGCATACACGCCGTGTGCGCTCTGTTTTTCATGCTATCATGGGTTTGCGCACTGAAATATTATTAAAAGCCAATATATTTTGTTATACCTAGCCTGCTCAATACATTTAAAATAAGCATAATTTAATTGTATATTATTTCTTTGTAGTGTAGGCTATATATGCACTTCTGAATTCTTGACATTAATATATAAATATAAAAATTGTGAAATGTATGATTGCCTGATTGAATTTTATAAGAGAACTAATAGTAATTTGTTTTTATTAACATATTTAGATTTCGTAAAATTACTGTGCAGATTTTTTCAAGAATTACTTTTTGCTGCTGATGTATACACTCATTAAGTTGATTAAAAATTCATAATACATTTATGTAATATTTGAAGGTGTTAACTGTAATCTTACACTGCAAAATTATAACTTAAAAAGGATTAAATTCATCACAATTATGCACAGGGGCGTCGCTAGGCCCTTTTTAGGGGGGCTTCAGCCTAGCCCACCTAAAAATTTGTGATTAATGTAGGCTACACAAATTCGTGTTCGCTTCAGTCTTGTTATAATCAGATTCAGCGCGTTCTTCATCTTCAATCCGCAGCGGCGCCGAGCAGAAAGCACGTCAGAAACAGAGGACAGGGTGTGTGTGTGTGTGTGTGTGTGTGTGTGTGTTCATCTGAGCCTCATTGGTCTGTCACTGCTCGTCAATGTCAGAATATTTGAGATGACCAATCAAATCAAAGTAGGAGGGCTTTATGTTCACAGACGCTGCTGAGCGCGAAGTTTAACAGTGCGACTCGACGCGTACGGTCAAGATGTAAGTAGCTAAACTTGACATTTTATATTTTTAATTTTTTTAGGTCATAAATGTTAAACGAATGACAAAAAACAATCAGGCAAACTAATATAGTTTTGTCTATTTTCGCCATTTTTAACTGAAAATAGGCCTATGTAACGTGTAATGTAATAATTAGTTTACTGTCATTGTGAGGGGACAAGAAACATTAACAAAGCCGTTTTCATCATGTTAGGCACAAGATTAATAATGAATGTGTACATATTGAGAATATAATACAAATTGTAGCCTTTAGTAAATTAAAAAGCTCAGCTTTAGGAGGGGAAGAAAAAGGGATGAAGAGACTGAGAAAAAGAGAAAGAGTGATGGAGATGAGGATAGAGCAGGTATTGACAAATAATCTACTGCCCACTGACATGGTTTTAAAGCTATTTTTTATCCTTTTTTTTGGTCTTAAAAACGTCTTGAAATACACATATCAGAGAAATAAAAAATTTGAACCCCCTACCAACCTCAAATTTAGGACCTCTTTGATTATAAAGCCCTGTCTACGGCCCTGTATTAGGCATAAGATAAATAATGAATGTGTAGCCTACATATTGTGAATGCAACCTATCAGTTGACCCTATGTTTACTTTCTTCACTGACAGACAAAAATGAAAAGCCTATATCAGTCAAAGCTCAGCTTTAGGAGGGGAAGAGACAGGGCAAGATAAAAACAAAGAGAAAAAGAGTGTGATGCTGATGAGGAGAGAAAAATAATCAGCTGCCCACTGACATGGTTTTAAAGCTGTTATCCAATTTTTTTGGCCTTCAAAACATCTTAAAATGCACATATGTAGATCAGAGAAATCAAAATTTTCTCGGGGAAACCCCGAACCCCCCATATATATCCTACCTCACATTTGGGACCACAGTGATTATAAAACCCTGCCTTTGCATGGTAATGAAATTAATAGTGAGCATTAGATCCTAAACTAAAGTGTTAACTTTTTTTATTATTTTAAAAAAAAATCATACCCTCATTGGGGGCTTAGCCCCCCTAAAATGAAAATCCTAGTGACGCCCCTGATTATGTAAGTATCTGGAAATTTGCCACGGGGTGAGGGCCCTTATATATATCATATCTATATAATATATATCATTATATATAATATATATTAGGGCCCTACTAATATCATCAGTAACATTAAATATAACACAATAAACCAAAGTATATCAGTAGGAGTTTCCTTAAGTCTTTCTGATAGTTTTCTACAGGCCGGTTTACTACAACAGTAGAATAAAATTCTGAAATTATGGTTTATAGTTTTGGTGTGCCACCCCAAGATTTTAAGTGGTCCCATCTGGCCACCCCTATGAAAAATTTCTGGAGGCGCCACTGGTGGATAGTCGAGGCTATCTCTCTTGCATATGAGGTTCTGGGTCGGCCTTCACCTTTGGACACTAGAGCCCATTCTACTAGGGGTATGGCGGCCTCCAAGTCCCTAATTTCTGGGATGTCCATTCAAGAAGTTTGTGATGCAGCTGGCTGGTCTTCACCGCTTACGCTTGTCAGATTTTATGACCTAGACATGGATACCCCGGTGTCTAGAATTCTCATGTCGTGACACAGGTAACACAACAGGTTCTTGGCCGTATGGCATTCGGGCATTCTTGTTCCCAAAGTGCCATTGATGCATTGCGAGATGCCTCTAAAGGGAACGTCTCAGGTTACGACTGTAACCCTAGTTTCCCTGAGTAGGGAACGAGACGATGCGTCACTTTGCCATACTTCCTACATTCCTGTGATCGACTTGCTTCGGCCTTTTTCGAAGCTAGCGCGGTTCTAACCGGATGTGCTTTTATCCTTTCCTGGTCATGACGTCACCCGCCCGTTACGTTCACTCTTGCCATTGGACTAGTTGAAACATGTGCTTCAGACGCAATCACGCAGGGGCGTTCCCAGAGCGTCATCGACGCATTGTCTCTTTTCCTACTCAGGGAACTAGGGTTATAGTTGTAACCTGAGATGTTATGTTCATGAAGGTCAAAATTAGCAAAAATGGACAGAATGAGCCCTTTACCATGTTAAAAGGAAAAAGTGATATAAAGTCATGGTATAGCTTTAATGGTGTTTTTGTGACTGTGTATGTTCAGGCATAAGATTATAATTAAAAGGTATTAAGAGGTATCACGTATATGCTAAATAAGATGCAGATGTTGATTATACTCTTATTGAGTATGTTTTTATTTACTTCATATAAAGAATGAGATGTGCCCAAACCATGTGTAACAGTGCATTTTATCAAAGCAAAATTAGCATTTTAGAGACCTCTGTTTTTTTCTCTCTTCTAATTTCTGGTTAAAAGGTCATTGCTGACTCCAGGTGATGTTTGGACCGAATCCTTGAGCTTTACAGTATTCCAGAAGTATTACTTACTGCAATAACACAGCTCTGCTGTACCTGCTCGAAGCATCTTTTTAAAAACTTCAAGATGAAAGCTCCCCTGCTGAAAGGCTCTTGAATGGAGTAATAATCTGGTTTTATTCTTTCTGAAATTTGTCACGAAAAATGCAGGCTGCAGCTTTAATTGTGTTGCTTTAATGGATGACCTTGTTTCCCTCAGCCTCTGGTTGAACTCCATTTAGATGAGACTGCAGTCTGTAATTTAAGGAAGCCTCTTATCATTTCTCTCTCTTTCCAGCCTGAGGGGACATACGGTTCACTGACGGTCACAAACTTCGGGGTATGATATGTCAGCAGGGGAAAATGCTAAAGAGAACACTGCAAATTGAATCTAATATCATGTTATCAATTGAAATTGATGGCAGATGTCTTTAAACAGATGTCATTATTTGATGGTCTTGGAAGAGGAGATTTGTATGTGTCCCCCCAGCCCCCCTTTCATCATGTTTTGACTCTGGACGGCTGAATGCTTAGAGTGAGGGACCTCACAGGTTTGTCATCTCGGTCCTGATCAAAGACAACAATAGTCTTGGCCTCTGGTGAAGTTATTAAAGGTAGTCTTCTGCCATAGAATACTTTTTTTTTTTTGTACTTTTCACAATTTAGACTTTTTTTTGCAATTGCGAGTTTATATCTCACAGTTTGGACTTGCAAATGTATGACATGCAAACAAAAAAACATGTATCTTGTACAAATTAACAATTCGTTCCCTCGACTTACTAATACGTCTTACTAATTAGTACGCCTCGTTTGACTAATTCGTTCTTTCGTTTTAAGTAAATCATGGCGACGTTGTAACAATTCTTTCCCTTTTAATCCCGATTAGTTGAATCAAAAAGAGGGAATCAATTAGTTCAACGTAACCACGATTTACAAAAACGAGGGAACAAATTAGTAAATCATTGTCATGATTTACTAAAATGAGAGAATTAATTATTAATTTGTGGGCGGCCATGATATATATATATTTTTTTTGTTTGCATATCATGTGCGGGGCTCCATACATTTGTGAGTTTCTCAAAATCTCAAAATTCTTAATTTTAAAATTAATTTTATTTATTTTTATTCCTTGGCAGTAAAAAAGCTTTGAAGTAAAAAAAGTTCCCTTTCGTTGTCACTCCGAGTTACGTCGGATGACGACGAATGGGGTTTCGCTTAGAAAGCCTATCAACTTCGAGTATTACAAAACGAGCCAATGGCAAAGAAATGCCATGGGTCTGCGGAATTTGCATGACGTAACTCCGCCCCACCTCGTGGGTATAAAAGGAGGAAGTCTGCAACAGCAGTTTATGTTTTCGCTACGATCGAGGCTCCATGATCTCGCAAGAGTGAGGGTCCCCTCATCCACACCCCGATCTAGTGTCTCCTCGAGAGGCCCTACTTCGGCTGGTGGCCAGGGTGATCTGAGGGTGACGGTTTGGAACAAAGCGCCGACTATACGTCCGTGCCCAGCCGCACACTCTCCAGTGTTGCAACCCGCGAGTGTTCAGGGGATTTCCGCGGGTCCATCTTCTGATGCCCCGCGGATTTCCTTTGGCGCTCCAGAGGAGGACGCCATGTCCATCGCAGCATCACAAGGTGGGTCTGATTCTTTTGGAAGTGAAGACTCGGCACAGCTGCCACCTTCCGGTGTGCATACGGCTGCGCCCGAGTCTGATCCGGAGATGACGGCCATGCTTGCTCGGGCCGCCACGAGCGTCGGACTAGAGTGGTCCCCTCCACTCTGTCCTGAGCACTCGTGGTTGGATGATTGGTACTTGGGTAAGGCCGCGGACCCCCGTCCGCGGCAAACCCCAATACCTTTCTTCCCGGATGTGCATGATGAAATCTCGAAGTCCTGGAAGACTCCCATGTCTTCCCGTGACCGCTCGTTGGTTTCATCCGCCTTTCCTCCCCTCGATGAGGCGGCTGCCCGTGGGTACACTGGGCTCCCCCCGGTTGAACGCTCTGTTGCGATGCAGCTGTGTCCTCAGAGCGCTTCTTCTCGTGGTGAGCCTAAGCACCCATCCAAGGCCTGTTGGTACTCGTCTACATTAGTGGCGAAGTCCTACAGAGCGGCAGGACAGGCGGCCACCTCTTTGCATGCCATGGCCATTCTGCAGGTCTACCAGGCCCAGATGCTCAAGGACATGCACGAGGGGAGGACAGACCCAGGGCTCTTCAATGAGCTGCGTGCCGCCACCGACCTCGCTCTCCGGGCGACGAAGGTGACCGCACGCTCCCTGGGTTTGGGGATGTCCACAGCCGTGGTCCAGGAGGGACACCTTTGGCTGAACCTCGCTGATATGCGGGATGCCGAGCGGTCCCGTCTGCTCGACACCCCCATATCACAGGCCGGCCTTTTCGGCGGTGCAGTCGAGGATTTTGCCCAACAGTTCTCGACTGCTCAGAAACAGACTGAGGCGATCAAGCACATTCTGCCCCGACGGCCCGCTGCTGCCTCCACCCAGCCGACCGGGCAGAATCCTCAGCCTGTTCGCCGCCGAGGGCGCCCTCCTGCGGTTCCCCCCCCTCCCGCCCGGCCCAAGCAGCAGCCTCCACCCGGGCCCGGTCGCGGAGGAAGCCGAAAGAAGGCGCCCCAGCCCTCTCCTGCCCCGCCCCCCGCTAAACGCCGGGCTAAGCGGCGCTCCTGAGACGGGCTGCTCAGGGATGACTCTCACTTCTCAGGAGATGGTAGCAGGACCACTCCTTCCCCCGGTGGAGGGCCGGGGGAGAATCTTTTGTTCTCCACCCCCCGCTGCTCACCCACGGGTTGGCAGCACCCTAATGTGGTTAAAGAAAGAAGTGACATGTTCATCCCTGAGCACACAGAGTTCTCGGACGACACGGTGCGCCGCCTCCGAGCCGTGCACCCCTCGTCCCCCTCTGTCCCAGAGCCGGATGACAGCACGCGCCGTCCCCGGACCGTGCAGCTCTCATCCCCCTCTGTCGCCAGCCCCCTGGCAGAGCAGACCCCCGTGGAACGTTCGTCCTTCCCTGGTCTCCTCTGTCAGGACGCGGTCAATGACTATGCCCCGACACTGGGCCGCTATGCCGTCCACGTCCGGGACAGTCATTCCGCCTCGCTGCCCCACCGACGGGAAGTCTGTGGTTCGCATGACCCCGCTGGTACAGTTCTTGGGAGCCTGGTTAGAGCTTCCCCACCTGTCCCGCTGGGTCGCCCGAACGATCAGGCTCGGCTACGCGATTCAGTTCGCGCGGTCTCCTCCCCGCTTCAGGGGAGTTCGCTCCACTATGGTCGGTGGCAATGCCCCCATCATGAGAGCGGAGGTTGCTACCCTGCTGGCGAAGGGTGCGATCGAGACTGTCCCTCCAGCCGAAATGAGGTCCGGCTTCTACAGCCCGTACTTCATTGTCCCGAAGAAATCCGGTGGGTTACGGCCAATCCTGGACCTGCGCGTGCTGAACCGCTCCCTTCACAGGCTGCCGTTCAAGATGCTCACTGCCAAGCGCATTTTCGAATGTGTACGGCTCCAGGATTGGTTTGCAGCGATCGACCTGAAGGACGCCTACTTTCATGTCTCCATTCTCCCTCGACACAGGCCGTTTCTACGGTTTGCTTTCGAGGGGCAGGCATATCAGTACGCGGTTCTCCCATTCGGGTTAGCCCTGTCTCCTCGCGTCTTCACGAAGGTCGTCGAGGCAGCCCTTGTTCCTCTTCGGGAACACGGGGTTCGCATCCTGAACTATCTCGACGACTGGCTGATTCTAGCTCACTCTCGGGATCAGGTTTGCGAACACAGGGACCTAGTGCTCCGGCACCTAGCCCGTCTGGGCCTTCGGGTCAACTGGGAGAAGAGCAAACTTTGCCCCGTGCAGAGGATATCTTTTCTCTGGAAATCGACTCGGTCGCCATGTCCGCGCAGCTTACGAGCGAGCGCACGCAGTCACTGCTGACTTGCCTGAGACAGTTCGAGGGCAAGAGTGCGGTTCCACTGAAACTTTTTCAGAGGCTCCTGGGGCATATGGCATCTGCAGCCGCGGCAACGCCGCTCGGATTGCTTCATTTGAGACCGCTTCAGCTTTGGCTTCACGACCGAGTCCCGAGGTGGGCATGGCAACACGGCACCCTCCGAGTACCAGTTACTCCGACCTGCCGTCAGACCTTCACCCCGTGGGCGAACCTCAGCTTTCTACGGGCCGGAGTGCCCCTGGAACGAGCTTCGCGGCATGTTGTTGTATCGACAGATGCCTCTTCCACGGGCTGGGGCGCCATGTGCAATGGACGTGCTGCCGTGGGCTCCTGGATGGGACCCCAGTGCCTATGGCACATCAATTGCCTCGAGTTGCTGGCTGTGCGTCTTGCTCTGCGCCGCTTCCGGGCCGTGCTCAAGGGCCAACACGTACTAGTCCGATCAGACAATACCGCCACTGTAGCGTACATCAACCGTCAAGGTGGTCTACGCTCCCGCCGTATGTCACAACTCGCCCGCCACCTCCTCTTATGGAGCCAGAAGCATCTGAGGTCGCTTCGTGCCATTTATATCCCCGGAGCTCTGAACTGTGTAGCCGACGAGCTCTCACGGTTTCACCTCCTCCCGGGAGAATGGCGGCTCCATCCCCGGTCGGTTCAGCTGATTTGGGACCAGTTCGGGGACGCACAGATAGATCTGTTTGCCTCCCACGACTCGACCCATTGCGCCCAATATTATTCCCTGACCGAGGGCACGTTCGGGACGGATGCTCTGGCGCACAGCTGGCCGCAGGGCCGCAAGTATGCGTTTCCCCCAGTGAGCCTTCTCGCGCAGACCTTGCGCAAGGTCAGGGAGGACGAGGAGCAGGTCATGCTGGTTGCGCCGTACTGGCCCACCAGGACCTGGTTCTCCGAACTAGTTCTCCTCGCGACAGCACCTCCCTGGCCCATACCTCTGAGGAAGGACCTCCTTTCTCAGGGACGGGGCACCCTATGGCACCCTCGTCCTGATCTTTGGAACCTCCACGTGTGGCTCCTGGACGGGACGAGGCAAGTTTGAGTACCCTACCACCACCGGTGGTGGCTACCATCACTTCCGCTAGAGCCTCGTCCACGAGACATCTCTATGCGTTGAAGTGGAACCTCTTCGTCAGCTGGTGCTCTTCTCACCGAGAAGACCCCCGGAGATGTTCGATTAGTGTCGTGCTTTCCTTCCTACAAGATGGGTTGGAGCGAAGGCTGTCTCCCTCCACCCTAAAGGTCTATGTCGCCGCCATTGCCGCACAGCATGACCTTGTTGAAGGTAAGTCTTTGGGGAAGCACGACCTGATCGTCAGGTTCCTGAGAGGAGCGAGGAGACTGAATCCTCCTCGCCCTCCTCTCGTTCCCTCTTGGGACCTCGCAGTGGTGCTAACTGCCCTGCGGAGTGCTCCCTTTGAGCCTCTGCAGTCAGTGGAGCTTAAGTTCCTGTCAATGAAGACAGCGCTCCTGGTTGCACTGGCCTCCATCAAGAGGGTAGGGGACCTGCACGCATTCTCCGTTGACGAAGCGTGCCTGGAATTCGGGCCGGCTTACTCTCACGTGATCCTGAGACCCCGGCCTGGATATGTGCCCAAGGTTCCTACCACTCCCTTCCGGGACCAGGTGGTGAACCTGCAAGCGCTGCCCCTGGAGGAGGCAGACCCACTCTTGGCACTGCTGTGTCCAGTACATGCTCTCCGCACCTATGTGGACAGAACCCAGTGTTTCAGGACCTCAGACCAGCTCTTTGTCTGTTATGGTGGGAAGCTGAAGGGAAAGGCTCTCTCCAAGCAAAGGTTGTCTCACTGGATAGTGGACGCCATTGCTTTGGCTTACCAGCAGCAAGGTCGACCGTGCCCCCTTGGTGTGACTGCCCACTCCACCCGGAGTGTGGTGTCCTCTTGGGCTCTAGCGCATGGCGCCTCGCTAACAGACATCTGCAGAGCTGCAGGCTGGGCGACACCGAACACATTCGCCAGATTTTACAATCTCCGAGTGGAGCCTGTGTCCTCTCATGTACTCACTTCAACTAGCTAGTACTGGACCCGCTCAGGTGTCTTCGCTTGCTCGCCATTCCACTCCACGGACTGGATATGTGCGATATTCCCCTCAGGTGAGCTTCTCCGAAAGCCCTGAGTTCCTCCAGCACTTCTGACGTCGCCGCCAGTGTCTATTGCCTGCGCGCCGGCTAGGTGCCTGCCGTGTGCATGGTCCCTCCCCTGAGCGACCCCCACATGTGTATTTCCACTGTAAGCCTCTCTCGAGCATGTCTTTCCCTTGGCAAGCCACCTTGCCACCCCTGGGGTTGAAATATTCCACCTGCGGCTGGACACCCTAGTGTTCTCCATATGTATCCTTTGGGTCTTATGTGTATTCTCTAAGTCCCCCCCTCTGGGTTGGCAATAATTGCATATTTCCTCTAAAATTGTGGGATATGCTCCCCAGTGTACCTTGGTATTCCTGTGCTAAATAGGAGTCCTTCGTCCATGCTAGTCTCACGACAGGGATCTCAGATTTACGCAGGGCACTGGAAGACAGCTGAGAAGGTGGCGTGATTAGACTGGTAACCCCATTCGTCGTCATCCGACGTAACTCGGAGTGACAACGAAAGGGAACGTCTCGGTTAAAAAACAAATAACTGTACATATTGTTTTTTACACAGGTTATAACATTACAACTTAAGTTCCCTGAGTAGGGAACGAAGACGTTACGTCTTCCTGCCACTTTCCGCTGTACCGCGGGGATCGCCTGAGCTCAGTCTTGGCTCCTCAGCGAAGAAACATAAACTGCTGTTGCAGACTTCCTCCTTTTATACCCACGAGGTGGGGCGGAGTTACGTCATGCAAATTCCGCAGACCCATGGCATTTCTTTGCCATTGGCTCGTTTTGTAATACTCGAAGTTGATAGGCTTTCTAAGCGAAACCCCATTCGTCGTCATCCGACGTAACGTCTCCGTTCCCTACTCAGGGAACGAGGGTTACATACGTAACCGAGACGTTTTTTGTAGTAGTTTTTTGGGGTTTTTTCAGAAAAAAATATTCTATATGACTATAGAAAATAAAAGCATATTTTGGGGAAAAAACAGAATAGCCTATAGGCTAATAAAGGTTGAAACATTTGTGAAATAGTTTAATGAATCCATTTCAATTTACCGAACAAATATCGTAATTTACCTGACTTGCAGTGAAGAATCCTGGAAGAGTTTGAATAATTAATGCAATCAGCCATAATCATCAGAATTGGAATTCACTCTGATGCCAGACTTCAACGCTGATTATTTCAGAACAATATTATTCCACTCTAATGATTGCTGCTGGTGAGTCATGGCTGAGAAGGAACTCACCGTTCACAGTGTTCTTTTCCTTGGATGCCGCTTATGATGAACACTTTGAACATTTCACTAGTTCACTATTGGTATGATAACATAGCTTGCATAATGAGGGCTGTTTAGGGTCCTCAACCTTCCCCCGACCCTTTCACCCGCCCCCTCAATATCTTTCACCCAGATGCCTAATTTCCTGGCAGGCAACGTCTTTTGCAGACAGGCTGGTCAACGTCAAAATTACACTACATCCTGATCAGTTTCCTGGGGCAGTTTGGAACAACTTTTCCTGAACTATTTCTCAACAACATTTCCAAAACAGTCAAACTCATCCCAGGATTCATCACAGTCTTTGCTAACAGAGAAGTATTGTAAAACAACCAATGAAAACTAGAAAGGCAAAGTCTGCCAAGACAAACTTTTATGTTGGCCTGGCAAAGCCTCAAAGTTTGAAGTTTATTTAGGGCTTTGTTTGAATACTGTAAGATCTGTACAACGTTAAGGGCTGGATAAGATCACGGATCAATTTCTGTGTTTTGTCAGCCATTTCAATGGCAATTTCGGTATAAAGGAATTTGTCATTAACCCTCATTAGTGAAGCTAAGCAAGGGAGCATTAAAGAAATAATGTTTTTATTATTAGGTTCTATGTTAATCTTTCCCTTATTTGGGGAAAAACATATGATGTTAAAGACATTATATCAAGCAATCCAGACATGTTCTTTAAATATACATGCCTTGTAAAATAATGTTTTCTTACAACCCTAAAATACCAGTTTTTAGACGCCTTTGGATTCTGTATTTAGCCTGTGTTTCTGAATCAACCGTCACATAAGGTGGATGTAGAACATCTGGACTTTTTCACAGTGGTTATTGGGACGGATGGTGGACCACTGCAAACCCAAAGTTTACTGAGAAAAGAACATATTCCTTCTAACTTCTGCTACAAATTATCGGTTTGTTTTGAATGAATCTATCTATCTATCTATCTATCTATCTATCTATCTATCTATCTATCTATCTATCTTCTGTCTGTCTGTCTGTCTGTTCAAATTTATTCTTGGAGTTACAATTCGATAATTTTTTTGGGGGGATTTCAATTCGATATTTAAATATTTGATATTAAACATTACATTCTATTATAATTATTATATTTTAACTGAAAAAATAAAACGATCTTATGCTATTGTTTTACTTTTACCAATCAATTTATAATATCGAAATATTTTATATTGAACTCTTTTAAATTACATTTCCTGCCTTTTCGTTTTGTAGTTTACGGGTAATACTGGTAATGTTGTTTATATTTGGGACAGTTGTACCTCTGGTACAGTTTTGCCGTGTCTGCTTATTATATTGCGTTTTAACAGCAACAGTACATGGCAACCCTTCATCTAAGGAGAGGGAAGCGTTCAGGAAAGCAGCAGTATGTAAACTGAACAGCAGATACTTTTAGTGCCGATTGGTCGGGAGCTATTTAAATAAAGTATAAATTATACACACCTTGTAACCGCATTATTATTTTACAGCAGAGGCTGAGACACCACAGCCGCTCAGCCTTTCCCATTCACCTCTCATGGCATGAGCACGCACACTTCTTTTGCATCATTAAAATGTGATCAGTTTATCTTTATGTTTGCGCCATAGAGTTCATGAAGATGGGAATCATCAGAAGTCGTCGTAGAGTCTCTGAGAAAGAGTACCAGGGCAGAAGTCAGAGGTCAGAGACACTGAACACACAATCCTGCTGAAGACTCGCTAAGCTCAAATGATTAAGTGGCCTTTTGTTTTATAACATTTGCCAACGGCAACACAAGGACAGAATAGCTGGATAAAGAGGATAATGCCCTGAAATCCAAGCGGACTTGGACCTCAGAGGAGGAGATAAGACAGAAGTTCAACAGGCTGGTGGGAATTTATAGACATTTAAAACAGTCTTAGTCAGAGCAAATGACTCTGAAGCGTGACTTAAGGACCCTGAGCAGTGCGTTGATCTGCTTTTCTACATAGTTAATGATCCTGCAATTAGCGTCACTAGGAATTGGCTCTTCCTGTTGTGCTGTTTATGCTCCTGTTGAAGATGAGAACATATAATGAGGGCACCAGCTGCTTTGTTGTCCTCTGTTAGTCACTCACTCATAATGCAGAAAGAATTTACTGATGTAAGTGGTTAAATTAAATATAAAAAGCCTCAGATGTTTTTAGAGAAACATTATGTTGAAAAGACATTTGAGATAATAAAGGGAGATGATCAAGGCAGGACATGACAAAATCGAACATCAAAGCGCGTACTGTCATTTACCAGCTGGATATTAAGGAATTTGAAATGTATTTTCCAGGATTGGAAAAGACATGGAAATGGATAAACAGTCGTGGAAATTTGTGTAGAGGATATACATTTTTGTAATTACGCTCTGCTCTAAAATGTTTAAGCGAATACAATTTGGTCACGAGCCAAAGTGAGGTCTGATTTGAACGACTTGACTCTAAATTAAATTCATGAATGTTTTCAGTTAAACTTGTTTAAAAATCCTTCGTTTACATGACGCCATTTTCAACTAAAAACGGAAAACTTTTTTTTATATGTTTTGGCCGTTCATTTACACAACAACTTCGTTTTTGGGGCCCTGAAAGTTTTTGAAAATTATACTGTTATCGTCTCTATGTAAACTACAAAAAAGTGAAATTGTGAAAACAGTGACGTCATGCGCATGTGTATTACATGTTCAATCTATAGGCGCGTAGTGTTTTTTTACTGGCCTCAATTATACAGCGCTTTTCGGCGGATCCATGTGAACGGTGATTGTTCTGGCAACATTATCATACGCAATAAAACGCAAAGAAAAAACGTTTCCGTTTTTAGAACATCGTTGTCGTGTAAACGTAGCCTACCTTAAATGATTTACTAGCTAATCAATTTTTTTATTTTAATCCTTTTTTTTTTCATCACAAATAACTGGAGAGAAAGTGGAAAAGTCATGGAAATGTATTAGTCTAATGGGAACCCTTAAATACATTAGTTCCTTACCTCCATTTACATACAATGTTATGGATGGAGTGTACTGGTTCACATGGTGTAGAAATGGTTTTAGTATGTGATTTAATGGCAGATCAGAGGAGCACATGTTAACATGGTTACAGATATTCCATTGAGAGAGATGTACAAGAATTTGAGTCCTTTGATGTGTCAACCGAACAGCTCTAAATCTCTCAGAAAACACACTTTGGTGTGTGTGTGTGTGTGTGTGTGTGTGTGTGTGTGTGTGTGTGTGTGTGTGTGTCTATGCATCATGAAGCATAACGACTGAACTGATCTGCCCATATGGTCTTCCGGATGCTGGAGCGGTCGATGGTCTAGATCTCTGCACTCCCGCCCCTCAGGTGTCTTTTGTTCCCACCACGGTGTCCCCTCCCTTCTAGTCACCCACTTACTTTGAAGTGCCAATCATATCAAAAGGAGGCGCTCACAAAGAACAAACCGCCAACATAGAATGTGTTACTTTTTCCCTTTGTCTCTTTCTCTCTTTATGTCTTTGTATGCATTTTCCCCACTTTGTCAAACTCTTCATCACATTCTGGAATTATTAGCACATAATAAATGACTATGTGCTATATGGCAGACCTGTTCTGATACAAGGTTATAAACATGAACATGCAATTTTTGTCATAATTACTTTCACAATTACATTGGCAAATGTGCCTTTGAAAAGTCAAGTCTCTTCTTGATGATGAATGGCTTAAAGAAACGCAAACCAATCCTTCATGCAATGCGCTGTGCGATAAAAATGAACAACAGTTCTGTTTGCTTGTTTAAGCGTCGTGAGAGAAACGACAAGATTCCCGATGCAGAATTGTTTAGGCACGATTCCAGCAGATGTTTGTACATCTCCCGCTGCTCGTCTCTCGCTCTTAGCTATAAACATGTCACAGTGGCACCAAACACTTCGCATGAAAAGAGATGTAGGGTATGTTAGACGATGTTATTCTAGAGGGGGGGAAGTAAAGTTAAGGAATTGTTGAACAGAGACACATTTGAACTTGAGAATGCGCCCCTGTGCGTATATGTGTGTGTGTGTGTGTGTGTGTGTGTGTGTTTGGCCTCAGGTCAGGGGATCTGGACCTCTAGCACCTGTAGCATTCTACAGGATTATCAGGATTATGCCAGAGCTTCCATGTCAATCAGAGTTTGAGCAGAACCACACAACCACTGCACACTAATCCCTTTATCTCATCTACCACACGGTGTGTGTGTGTGTGTGTGTGTGTGTGTGTGTGTGTGTGTGTGTGTGTGTGTGTGTGTGTGTGTGTGTGTGTGTGTGTGTGTGTGTGTGTGAGATCACTGTATCTAGACTTCCTGCATGCACTGTTGTCTGTGACACACATTCGCTTCCTGTCAGGTCAACCTCTTCACAAATAAAATGACAACACTTACTTGTGTCATAAGCATAACAATTTGTATTTTCACAGCTAGATTCATGCTATGTTAATTTCATAGTTAAGGGAGAAAGGACAGGTGGATTGAATGACTGTTTATTTTTAGAAAGGTGTACTCGGATTATGATTCTAGTCATTTAAAAATGGAAATTCAGCATAGACCAGCTATTCTCAACTGCTTTTGGTAAAAGAAGACCCAGAGTTTACACTGAACATTAAATGGCGACCCAACACAGAACTAAATGCAAAACAACAGCAAAACAGAAATGTCCTTAAAATAAAATACTGAAATGTATTCATTTTTTGCAAAGAACTAATAAGAAAAAAAAATTGTGAACAAATATTACACTCTTAAAGATAAAGGTTCCAAAAGGGGGGTTTTACATCGATGTAATAGAACAATTTGTTTTGGTTTCCCAAAGAAACTATCTTGAAATAACCATTGTATTTCTTAGTGTGAAGAACATTTTAAGCCTTAAACGCATACCTCAGGTCTTTAATGACCTGGGACGTCATTCACTACCCTCCTCCTCATTCATTTTTTAAAAAAAGTTAGACATCAACCTTCTTAGTATTCCTCAACCAATTCATTATAAACGATATAACAAGAAAACAATATATAAAAGAATGTCTGTTTTCCCATTCATTTTTTGTAAAAAATGCATAGGGTTGCTAACAACCTGAGGTGTGTAACAGTATTTTTTTTTTCTGCACAACGATAATTTAATCTTTATTGAACAAATATTTATTTCAACAAGGTGTCAATGTCTGATCCACAATGATGAAGTGATGTTTCACTCATAGTCACCGCAGGCAGAAAACAAAAGAATAGGAAGTATCATCAGCAAAACTTGAAATTGCTCAGTGATTTACTGCAGAGCAAGTCAAACGCAATCAAGTATTAGTGTCACTGTAACTTAAATGGTGGATCTGGTGAAGAAGCTGTCAGGGATCAAAATATTGATTTTGAAGATGAGAATATGATCCCCCCCACACACACACACACACACACCCACCTTCAAATTTTAGTTTTCCCTGGTGTCTGCGCGTGCAATAAGTGGGCGGGCAATATGCTAATGTTTTGTCTTGACGTCACAACGAAGCGGCTTATGACTCGAGTCGTTTGAAAAACGATTGATCTCATTGACTCAGAGTCGACTCTTACTTTTGAAAGACAATAACTTTATATATGGTGCACTTTCAGATTTAAAACTTTGCAGGATGTTTTCATTCACTTAGATCTATGTTACACACTACATGAAAGGTCATTTTCAAAAATCTTTAAATCACAGTCAATCACAATCACAGCAAGTTTATTAGGGTAAGTTATCACATGTTTTCATTTCTTTATTTGGTATATAAGCCTAAAATGATCCGTTTAAGTAACAGGTTGTGACATCTTGCCCCTGTAGTGTGACAGTTTGCCCCATAGTCCACCAGTTCCCTGAGCATGGTGGAAATATGCTTTTTAAAATATGTTCATATAATGACATTTTGCAATTTTTGTTCTCCAAAAATAGCCTGAATCTACTTCAAGATGACAAAACAAAGACACTGTACTCGATCAATTAAAAAATAAAGAAAAACTACAAAAGGGCTTGGGCATGTGCTCTGATTGGTCAATCCCGCTGTCATTCACACGCCCCTCTCCTTTAAATTGAGCGCATGGCCCGCAGTTCAGTTCACTCAAATGACATGAACTAGTGGGAGGCGATGGAGTGATTCGCGCGAACAACACGCGCTCGTGCCAGTGTAACAGCTGTGACTTCCCACATCTCCGGCGCTGTCCCGACCAAATGAATTCCACATCTTCCGACGAATCATGCTCTTATTTTCCCTCTCCCGCGGAGATGCCTGCATGTTACAGGGACTTATGCGGAGGAACAAGTAACTTTGCCAATATGCCCTATTGGACATTGACATTCCACACAGGAGAGTCCTATGGAATATAGTCTGCACTGTCACTCTACTCAGCCGGTGAAAAACAAACTTTTCGTGTTCTGCATCATGCTGTCACTGTGGGTGTACATGATATACTGCTGCGTGGGCTACTGCTCCACCACACCGACCCTCATGATGGAAGAAAGGAGACTCAGACCTATCCAGAAACAAGACCAGGAGATGTTCCCCAAAAGCCAGTCCAGGGACTTATTGAACAACGAGAGTGATGCTGACAGCAGAGGAGATGGCTGGGAGGAAAATAAGGGCGATGTTGCTTATGACGAGGACTCGGGAGTGACAGGTGCCCTGAACGGGTCCGAGACCAAAAAGTTGCCCCAAGCGATTATAATAGGGGTGAAGAAAGGCGGGACGCGCGCGCTGCTCGAGTTCCTGCGTCTTCATCCTGATGTCCGCGCGGTAGGAGCAGAGCCGCACTTCTTTGATCGAAACTACGAGAAAGGTCTCGAATGGTACAGGTGCGTTTATCCACACAACACGCTGTTATTCATACTTACGTTTTTACATCGTTCAGGATAATTGCGGATTAAGACCAGGGAATTATGTGGCTCATATTCATCCGAGTAGTGACACATTAACCTGTTTGTAGCCTATAGTCAGTGTGAGAACTATGGGAGATTTCAGGAGCTCTGACGCCACTGTTTAAGGCTAAAGATGAAAGGAAAAAAATAAAAATAAAATAAAAAGTTGGACGAAGGTATAGGCTATTTCAATGTTTTTTTTTGTTGTTTTTTTTACATGGGTTATATATAGGTCTACGTTTCAACAGCGTTTCAAACAATTATGTAACCAAAACGGTTAGATTACAAGTTATATAATTATAAATATAATTTATAATTATAATTTAGTTAAATGTTTATTGTATCTCCACTGTGAAGGACGTCTGGAACCAATACATTTCCATGATTTTTATGGTCCTTTGTGATTTTTAATTTCATTGCACTCACAAAAGGCAATTTCTAGCCAATGACCATTTATATTGACTAATAATTTTCATTGACTTTAAGTTTTTACTAATTTTACTGGTTTCCAGGACTGGAATTACATCTAGTAAGTACATGTAGTTCCTCAATGTTATTCCGTACTTAAATATATAATTACACTAACAATGACACCTTAAAAAAAATGTAACCAAAACTTGTTGGTAACACTTTATTTTAAGGTATCCATGTTACAGTGTAGTTACTACAGTGTCAGGGTTAAGGTTTGGTTTAGGGTTAGTTGCATGTAATTATGCATACTTTATAGTTATTACTACAGTAACATGTAACAAGGACACTGTAAAATAAAGTCTTATCAACTTTTTTGTTGTTAATGTTTTGGGTCCCAGTTTATATTAAGTGGTTTTAACTACTATGTACTACTAACATTCAAATGAATAATTTGATACAATGCACTATTGTGTCCATACATGTTTGTACTTGTATACATGTAATACCTGCATGATGTACTTAATTTCTGTAATTTCATCTATAATTACTCTGTTGACCCTTCCCTTACACCTTAACCCACTCTTAAACCTAGCCATACCAACAAACCCGTCCCTTACCTTACCCGTATCTCAATACCAGCATAGTGTTTTGAAATACAACATCAACACAATAAGTACATTGTACCAATTTTTTTTTTTTTTACATAGTAGTAAAGTACATAGTAGTTAAAGGCACCTGACCATGTTTAATATAAAGGATTTAGACAGTTGTTATTGATTATTACATTTTACATAATTACAAACAGAACTAATGTTGATGGGCATGATTTAGGCTAGATTAAAGGAAACCGAAAGAGAGAAAAGTGAACTTGTAGAGTGTAGTTTGGTAATGGTGAACTAGATAAAATGCTGGAACGACTCAAGGCAAACATAGACTAAATAAACATTATGCTGTGTGCTTGTGTAGCACCCCTTCATCGTCAGGTGTATTTGCACAAAATTATCAATCCGTGCAGGTTTGACCCTCACCCTTGATTCCTAGTATTTTTTTATTCTTTTATCAGACAGCCGTATTGTGAAAACAGATGAAATTAACTGTTTTCCCTTGTGTGATTTTAGATTAAGTTTGGCATTCTAGTTGTAGTATAAATCTGACACAGTCACTAGAGAGTTGGTTTGGCCAGTTATCCCTTTTAAAGGGATAGTTCACTCAAAAATGAAAATTGTCATCACTTACTCGCCCTCAAGAGTTTCTTTCTTCTGTTGAACACAACAGAATATATTTTAAAGAATGTTGGTAACCAGACAGTTGACGTAACCATTGACTTCCATAGTAGGAAAAAAAATATTATGGAAGTCAATGGCTACCATCGACTGTCTGGTAACCAAAAATGTTTCTATAGTTTTTGTTTAACAGAAGAATGAAGCTCATAAGAATGATACTCATATTGAGTGAAATATCCCTTTAAAAATAAATGTTTCAAAACGGGGTTTTCATGGTGATGCCATATAGAAGAACCCTTTTTGGTTCCCTAAAGAACCTTTCAGAGAACAGTTCTTAAAATATTTTTTTCTTAGTATGAAGAACTTTTGAATAATCTAAAACCATTTTACACTATAAAGTACCTTTTGTGTAATAGAAAGATTCCATGGATGTTAAAAGTTCTTAATGGAACCATCAATGGCAATAAGAACTATTATTTTTAATAGTGATACAGAATTTTGACTATCACCAATAAATGTGTCCATTTTGCTAGTTATTTTGGCCCAGAATCACCTTAGACCATCTGAGGTGCGTTTCCCGTAAAACGACGTAACTCGCTGCTTAACTACAATAGTTCGATGCATCGTTGAAGAAATCAAATAGCTAGCCATGACTGTTTGCCGAAACTGTACTGTTGCAAATTGTTCGTTCAACCACACTGGTTAATGATGTCACGCAGGTGGTGGAGTAATAACTCCTTTTAATGAATCTACTTGAGATCGAATTAATGATAGATGTTTTGCTATAAATTACGGACATGGTATCTGAGGACTATTCTCATTTTTCAGTTATTTTCCTTTATTTACAGATTCAATCATAGGCTCGTTCACATGCGCATTCTTCAAAAATGGTGCTTTAAATCTCTTGACAAACTAAAAGACTCAAATTACATTTGTATGTATTCTAAATAAAAGATATAGATTGTACTTCATGTCAGCTTGCTTATTTGGCTCAAGATAAGGATCTATTGAGTCCACATGTCATGCAAACAAGAAACTATGCTTCTAACCACAGGTCAAGAGCTGTCGTTCTATACACTCGACCATATTTGGCTAACGATGCTTTTGGAAAACGCACCCCTGATTGACAGCGGCCAATCACAGTTCAAACTATGCAATTTGTTTGATATAAACATCAACATAGACAAAATGAAATGCTGGAAACCCTAGCCAAGGAAAATGCACCCCAAAGCTTTTTATTGTTCACGCCGCTACAGACCTTCTGTGGAGGAATCTGAAGACCCAGTTCCTTCTGTATTGACGCACAGTGGGGATACAAGGAAGAGGCAAAGAGCAGGATGAGCCCCTTTATCCAGGGAGCCCAGTAGACTAATTGTGAAGCAGAAACATGGAGAGAGAAGCAGGCAGCCAGGTGGCCAAGTCTCCAGTTGAGGTATTGAGCTCTGCTGCACTGTTAGTCCAACACAGAAGAGGCGTCCATGTGCTCCCTGCAGGAGGCGTTCAGAAGGGTGACTGAGCACAGCAGGGCTTTATATCTGTACATGCAGCGAGACGTTTCATATGAGGCTTTTGAAGAAACAGAAGGGCTGATTAATTCAATAAACAGGCCATGCATTTGTGGATATTTATGATTTTGTTCCTAATTCTGAAATATTTGACCCCTTAATCTGAATTTCTTTCCCAGCAAACCCTTACAATAATAACTCTGTAAAGCCTGACATAAAATAATAGTCAGAAAAACATAGTTGATTGAAACTTTAGACAAAATATATTAAATAAAAAATAAAAAAAATTTTTGTTGAGTATCATATTTGATACTTCAGGCTTTCATGCCTTGTACACTGCAAAAACAATTATATGATCAATAAGTTATGACAACATATGTTTTATATTGCTTTAACTCATCAAAATAAGTTTAGCAATTTTCAACTTTAAGTTATACAAGAATCATTTTTTTAAGTTCAATGTAATTTAGGTTGAAATTACTTAAACACCCACGTTGATTGTACTTAAAATTTGAATGCAGCAACTTTGGTGCAGATGCTAATATTTATATGGCCAAAAAGTAAGGTGAAATTCTGAAAGCTTGAAAAGTATCAATGACATCTTAATAACAATAGCAGATGCTTTCATAAAATGCATATAAATATCAGTTGCCACTCTATATCTCCCAATAAAATTTCTTAGTAAGATGATAAATGCTAAATGATACTAAACGATAAATAAGTGATCAAATCTCTGTAGTTTTAATTGTGGTGGCAAAAAACATAATGCAATGCAATACAATGATGATTGAGCGATGAACAAATAAACGTTCCTCGAAAACATGATGCATCACATTTGATACTCACATTTTAACTTGATTTTTCTAAAAAATGACTTGCTTCAGTCTTGTAAATGTTCATCTTGAAATATTACTAACAATATAAAAGTTATTCCTATGTTTATAAAAGTCAATTAAGATTTCACAACAAAAAGGCGCGTGTATCACAACCTGAAGGTGGACATTTTTACTTGCTAAAAGTCAAAACTATCATTCAGACGACAGAAGAATATTGTGTACAAAAGGGTTTTTCAGCAAAGTTTTGATCATATTGATCTTTTAGAGGCCATAGAAATTTGTGTATCAAATATAATACTGTAGACTTTATAGGGTTAATGGCATGATACTATATTACTGTAGCTACAACTAAATGACCATATTAATATAGCATCGTATTTGGTACTTTAAAGAATATTAGAGTATTACCATGGTAATTTAAATGTATTATAATGGTAATAATGACATGTTGGTCCATATTATTTCATGTGTCAGTATTCAGCTGTCCCTTTGAGAGTACAGATTCAGAAAAGGACATGGTGAAAAGTTCTCTGGCGCAATCATATAACTTTTTGACTCCGAAGCAATGATAGAGTCACAAGGAGTGGCTTGTTTGTGGATGGCAGATGCTGGCAGTAAATTGAAAGTGAGTCTATTGAGTGAGATACTGAATGTTTCAAAAGAGGATCTGCTGAACCCCTGAGGTTCTGCATTAACCCCAGTGAGAAAGAGCAGGCAATTAGAGTGAATTGTGTTGTTTCTTTCTTCACTTTGTATGCAAATGTGCTCAGAGGGTGAAAGTGCTTTTGAGAAACACAGCAGGATCTCCCTCAAAAAAAGTCCTGAGAGGAGCAGAATGAGGGTATTCTTAAAACATGCACGTAACTTTTCCGCAGTCTTGAAAGATGTTGCTGTTGTGTTTACTGATACAATTGCTGCTAGCCTTTGTGTGGGATGGTAAGGCACGACTGGATTGAAGAGAATGATGGATTTCTTCTGTGTGAAAAAGCCAGTTGCTTATAATAATTTATAAACCCTTTGCTCTTCTCTTCACTGGCACTTTAAGGGAATGTAGAGCTCTGTTCAAAAGCCTAGTGAGCTGCCTTCCTGTCTGTTGCCTAAATAAACAATTGAAATGGAACCTCATAAGTGGGTCTGAAGTTGCTAAGGCGTATACTCAAATTAATATACAAATACACATCTTTAGCCAATGAATGCAGAATTCAAGTCAACATGAAACAAAAGTTGCATTAGTCGTTTCTTGATTTCGGTAGTCTGATTTTGATAGTTCAGTAGTCTTTCTTAGGAATTGATGGGATGGTTGTGGTTTGCTATTGGTCGATCTCATATGAGTGACAGGTAGTCCCGCCGTCGCGCCATTAAGTGAGAGAATAGAAGAGATGTCGCTGCAAGAGGAGGGGAAGATATTTTGATTAAAGATTACAAGTGCACATGAATATGAAATTAAAACAATGATACGTGTAACCCCTTCGGCACTCGCACCGCGACGAGCAGGAACCAGTGTTTCCGGCTGGGGAGGCGGGCGCGCTAACAAGAACGCTAGGAGTCAGTCGCTAGTGCATTTCTTAAGGCCAGAGGAGTCAGGTTTACCTGCATAGCTCTTTACTAGCTGTCCTCCGTTACACTCACCCCCCTAAACCTCACTCCCATTCGGGTCACGGCACCAATGTAAACCCTCTGGTTCTACTCGCACTGCTCTGAGCTGGAGTTTCTGATGTGGGAGGCAATACGCTAAGAATCCCATGCGTCTCACAGTTTTTCAGAGGAGAAGTAAAATTATTTTATTTTCCCTATTTTTGTCTTTTATCTGCATACAAAAATATATGATGACATACTGTTTTATCCACAGACAGAAATACTCGAAAATCTGAGTCTGTAAGAGCGCACAAATGATAAGACGTCATACTTTAGTCATGGAAGGACCCACAGCCCCACAGTTTTACCTTTGATGCGGGTCTGGAACGTGTCCCACAGGAAACTCTGTCAGATTATTTGAAGTAGCTGCATACCACCCCCTCTCGTACCCTTTTCTTTTTTCTTTTTATTGACAAAGTGATGTTCCCAGAAGAATTCCTTCCCAGGTTAAGTCTCTGCTCTCTTAAAATGACCTTTGTTAAGTGCTCATTTTGCTTGAGAACAGGTGGGTAGGACATTTTTAAGCAATTGGATACTACTGTAGGTGCTGTGCACCATTTTAAAAATCATAGCTGAAAGGGCTTGCAAACCCTCCAGCTCTAGGATTCAAATTTTTTTTTTAAATTATATATTTCATTAAGAAAATTAGAAGATATGGCATCTAACATAAACTGTTGTCCTTCTGTGGATGCTATACAGTGATATACACCGGTGAATAGGATATAGCTTTTACTAAACTGTGTGTTTTAGAAGGGCTAAACATAATATATACAACCCCAAATCAGAAAAAGTTGGGACATTTTGTAAAATGCAATAAAATAAAGAATCTATGATTTGTTCATTCTATTTAACCTTTTATTAACTGACAAAAGTACAAAGAAACATTTTCCAATGTTTTCACTGACCAACATAATTGTATTTTGAACTAATTTTGATTTTGATGGCTGCAACACACCCCAAAAAAGTTGGGACAGAGACATGTTTACCACTGTGTCACATCACCTTTCCTTTTAATTACACTTTCTAATCATTTGGGAGTTGAGGATACTAATTGTTGGAGTTTTGCTAGTAGAATATTTGCCCAATCTTGTCTGATACAAGACAGCCGCTCAACGGTCTGTGGTCATCATTGCCTGATTCTTCTTTTCATGATAGGTCATACATTTTCCATAAGAGACATATCTGGACTGCAGTAAACAGGCAGGCACATCCCTTCTATGGTGCAGAGTGTCTAGAAACCACTCAGTTTTAGCATGTGCAGAATGAGGCCTGGCATTGTCTTGCTTCCCAGGAAAGATGTCATCTTGATGGCAGTTTATGTCCCTGTACAATCCAAATATATGCCTCCATGTCAATGGTACCTTCACAATAATGCAAGTTACCCATACCGTTTGCAATGATGCACCTCAATACCAGCACAGATGTTTGCTTTTGCACCTGTCGCTGGTGAAAGTCTGGTTGGTCCCTTTTGTCTTTGGCACTGAGAACTCAATGTCCATTTTCTCCCAAAAACAAGCTGATACATGGACTCATCTGACCACAGCACACATTTCCACTGTCTTCTAGACCATCTGAGATGAGCTCAGGCCCAGAGAAATCGCCGGCATCTCCACATAGAACTGATGTAAAGCTTTCTCCTTGCGTAACAGAGATTCAAGTGGCATTTCTTAATGCAGCGTCAGACTGTGTTCAGTGAAAACGGTTTTCCAAATTACTCCTGAGCACATGTGGCTGTATTTAACGGATTAGCATGATGGTATCTTGTGCAATGCCATCTGAGGGCTCAAAGGTCACGCACATTCAACAGAGGTCTGCTGCCTTACCCACCCTGCCTTGGGGTGTGTTACAGCCATCAAAATCAAAATTTGTTCATATTTACAAAATACAATTATGTTGGTCAGTGAAAACATTGGAAAACGTTTCTTTGTACTTTTGTCAGTTAATAAAAGGTTAAATATAATGAACAAATCACAGATTCTTGATTTTATTGCATTTTACAAAATGTCCCAACTTTTTCTGATTTGGGGTTGTACACTACTGTTTAAAAGTTTGAGGTTGGTAATATGTTTAAAAGTTTTTGAAAAAAGTCTCTGGTATCTTTCAGGAGTTATTATACAAAGCAGACAATACAGGATTAGCGAACTTCATCCATCTTGTTCACTCAATTCACTTCTGTTCTCACTCACGTTACATCATTCAGGTACTTCAAAAGTTTTTACTTCCTGTTTCAAAATAGTAATTAACAATATAATTCTATATATTTTAAAATATAATTTATTTCTGTGATGAAAAAGCTGAATTTCCAGCATCATTACTCCAGTCTTCACACTTTTTAGTTAACTTTACTTAATGTCTTAACGTAATTGTAAAAATCTAGTGATCTACTATTCACATATTATGCTTTGTTTACTCAGAAAACCCAGGTAAAGATTAATTGATTGGTTTGAGTTTGGTTTTTGAGGCGGGGAAATTTTTAATGGACTTTTCGCTAATTTCCTCCACTTCTGCAGTTATTTTTCTCTGTTTGCATTCACTCATTTCCCAAAGTCATCTTGAATGTTGAATTGTCAATACAACTAAAAACTTTGAGAGAACATCACATAAGCCGACTTCATAAATTGATGTTGATTTTCCTAAAATGTTTAGTCACCATTATAGCGATTACTGTTCCCTTTGGTTGGGCACTTGGAACTTAATTTATACTATTGTAATTATCTCCCCATTGATGCGGTGATGCAACAATATATCAGTTATTTGGTTTTAAAGGAAGAGAAGTAATATATACATATAAAGTGTATACTAATGTGTGTGTGTGTGTGTGTGTGTGTGTGTGTGTGTGTGTGTATATATATATATATATATATATATACACATACATACATACACACTTACACACACACACACACATATATATATATATATGTATATATACATATATACACATTAGTATTGATTTTATATATAATGTATGAATTAATGATGTATAACATAACTACATTCATGTCAATTAATAATCTTTTATAATTTTGTTGCTAACACTTCTGTCCTAAACACCTATGAAACTTTTAATTGGGTTTATATAATCCCTCTATATTTGTGGTCCATCTTGCAATTGATCATGCTTGAGTCATACAGACTTCAGCATTCAGCATGCAAAACACAACAATGGTAACAATTATAATTTATTTAAAGTAAATTATCAAGTACTCTCTACAGTTATTTTTTAGTTACTAGAACTCTTGTGTAAGTGAACTATACTAACTAAGCATTTGTCAGTACGACATACTATTCCTATTTCACTTTACTTGTTTTTAAGTCAATCGTTTTGCATGCTTTTTAAAGGAAATCGGTTTACATGCTTTTTTAAGTCAATCGTTTTGCATGCTTTTTTAATTAAGTCTAACTAATTAGATTTTACAGTGCAGTGTCACATGATCATTCTAATACATCAATCATTTTAATACTCTGTAAAATATTATATGAAAATGAAGTATGACAACATATTTTTTTTCACTTCTTTAACTCATCACAATAAGTTCACCAGTTTTCAATTAAAAAAAAAAGATTCCACTCATTTTTAATTCAAGTAATTTAAGTTGAAGTGACTTAAACATCCAAGTTGACTGTACTTACAAATTCAAGGCAGTAACTTTTTTTTTGCTCAAGAAACATTTATTATTATTATTATAATTATTATTATTATTATTATCAATGTTAAAAACTGCTCAGTATTTTTGTGGAAACCTTGATAAATTTAAGGATTCTTTTGATAAATAGAAAGTTTAAAAGAACATGATTTATTTGAAATAGAAATCTTTTATAACACTATAAACGCTACTGTCACTTCTGATCAATTTCATACATCCTTGCTGAATAAAAATAGCCTAATAATTAAAAAAAATGTACTAACTTCAAACTTTTGAATGGTAGTGTATATTCCCCCAACAAGCTCTTGTATGAAGCTCAAAGAATGAATCATCTTGAAAGAATCACATTATATTTTAAATGTCATATTTTAAAAGATCTTAAAAGAAGTTAATTTGCATACAGACTACATCCTAAACATGATAATCTAACATAAACATGTGCTATCAAGGCTGTGATATAAAAATATAAGAAATTCCAATGAACAGTTGCATAAGCAGAAAGCAACTCATTAAACAGTGCAGTTCCCCTCTGCAAAGTGCTGTTCTATGACCACCATCTTCTCAGCAACTCAAACTATCCTGAGGGAACTTCAAACAGCACAGAGACTTTAAAAGGCATAAACACCAGCCTTTGAACGCGCTACCTGATAACAGATAATGTAAACATAGGTTTACAGAGAGCTCTTCAAAAACATGCTCCAGAGAAGACACAGCTCACTTCCCTCTCGACAAAACAAGGTAATAACCGCCATCTAGCACAAAAGGCTCTCTAATTTAACCCTGTGGAGCTGCAGAGCTTTATTTCTCTGCCCGTCCAAGAGTGCAGTTTAATCTTAAACTGTGGCCTAGTAAAGACTTTATTATGCCGGCCTGTGAGCAGAAGTCTGTTTTTTTCTCTTGACTGTTCCTGGCTTCAGGGTTGGCTTGCTAAAATCCATGTTAACTCATTTATTAGTAGGGCTTGCTTATAAGCAAACATCATTACTATTGCTTAGTGTTATGAGTTTTTTTTAAAACCTCTATGTGCTAAGGATGTGAATGGTTGCTCGAATCTTGTGGTTTGTTGAGGAGAGATGTGCTATTACTTTTTTTGTAATTGGATTGATTTTTCACTCTTTTCGCAGAGACACAGTATACATTGATGGAGAGTCTCAAGTATTTTATTCATTAAAATAACCAGTACTTGTAAACCAGTAGTTTACTGATAGTATACATTAATGTGTACATTCATAAACTAAAAAGTGGACTAGAAGTATTTAACTAGTAAACTAAAAGTATATCTATGAGTTCACTTGTAGAATAGTTGCAATACTGAAGAAAAACTTATGCAAACTGTTGTGTACTCAAAGTTTACTGTTGTTACACTTGAAGTATATACTTTTATAAAATAAAGAGTGGGCCAATTTAGTCCTAAGAAAAAGTATGCTATACTAGTAAATTGATATTAGTATTTTATACTTACTATACTTTTACTTTATACTAATTAGAGCCGCACAATAAATCAACAAAAGATCGTGGTCTCGATTCAAACACCCACGCGATCTCATTCCTAAATGCAACGATTCGCCTGTGTCCATTTAAACCTTTGACAAAATCACACCGAAATATTCAAATCTCCAAAGATCCAGAGAGTGCAGTTGTCATGAACACTTAGAAACAGCTTCACAAACAGTATTTTTAACCACTCAGTATCGTTATTTCTGTTACAAATATTCATATTGTCTCAGAAATACTGGGATAAAAAGTGTATAGTTCGGATAAAAACACTGATGTTCAAAATAGAGCAAATCATCTTTAGAAAGTAACATGGCGCTTCAAATAACAATTACATCGATTACATCGTTACAGCAGTAGGTGGCGAGAAGGGACTGTTAAAAAGATGTATTTGTCATTGAATCATTCATCCAAGAGATTTGTTCAAAAATGCTGATTCTTCCAGTGATTCTCAGTTTATCCAGAATCGTGCAGCTCTAGTATCCTTACTACAAACAAATATACTTGAACTTTACTAGTACTTACCAAAATTAATTGATTAATACAGTGATTGATTAATACACTTTCTTTTTCACAAGGCAAGCACAACATACATAATGTAAAATCTAGCTTCACTCTGCACCCATTTATTGTTTTTTCCTCTTTTTTACTAATCATGCATATTTTTGCTTGTTGAACAGAAGCAAACTTTAGGCAGTCCCTCAAGGATTTTGCGGGCCTTTTTTGTGATTGTTGCGGCCTAAAATGCCTGATGTTGTGGCCACTTTTCTAAAAAGTTGCGATGAAAGTTGCGATGTTTTTGGCATTTGTTTTTATAGGTTAAAACGGCAAAGGTAGATAGATTACTTAAAGGGATACTTCACCTCTGTAAAGATGAATGTGTATTTAAAATGGGTCATTTATGTAGTAAAAATGTGAAATTATTTTTGAATTTGCCATTCCCAAGCCACGCCCTACCGGTAAGAGAGCGCAGTTAAATAACAAGGCTATCTACTAGTGAGTCTCTGTGACAAGTCTGCCCGGGATTTCGAGATCGCCAAAAATGTCCAGGATTCGGCTTTTGCGTTCTACAGTCGCCATTCATTATGTTTACTGTGGCGAGCAGGACGAGACTGAGGGCCGCGGGAGAACAACGTGACTGATTACTGATGAGCGACACCTGTGAGACGCACCGGTCTCGTATCTCTCACGGAGGAGCGGGAATTTTCTTTTATTGTTATATATATTTTTTGTGCATGTTATAGGTTTACAAAGTGAAAAAGCCCAAAGTCCACCCCAAAGGGACTTACCATGTCCCAGAGAAAACACTGTTCACCATCTGCTCTATTGTAGTCCTGCCTTTACTTCAGAGACAAATGTGCTCACTTTGTAACACACGTTATAATGCCCGCCTAGCTGCAAAACATAATGTTGCATGTAACTTTGAAATGCGTTTTACTTTTACCTATTCTATAAAAAAGATTGAGTCGCCTGCTGTGTGAGGAGAGTGAGCCGCTGCGTGAGGAAAGTGTTAAGTGTTTTGCAGGAGACCGCAATGATTGGTCAAAGTTGCAGAAAAGTTGCGGTGAGTGGTTTGCAAAATTGCAAGCCGCACTGAATTCACGGGGCTTTGTTGAAGTTGCGTTAATTGTTGCGATCGCAACATCGCGAAATCCTGGTGGGACTGTTTAGGTAACTCTTTATTGTGATAGCCCTCAACAGACATTCTACTGACTATAAGTAATTTTGCAACTAAATGTCAACTAACTGTCATTAGAGTAGCCTCAGTAGACTGTCTGCTTAATATCTGCTTTATTGTGATGGTCCTCAACAGACATTCTACTGACTATAAGTAACTTTGCAACTACATGTCAACTTATTCTACTAACCCAAACCAAGTCTACTAACAGTCTACTAATACTCTGAGAGTTACCCTAACCCATTACTTATAGTCAACAGAATGTGTTAAAGGGACCATCAAGATAAAGTGAAACCTAACTTTATCCTTATGTCTAATAATGAGTTTTGTCTGTAAGACAGCATGCTGGATTAAGATGTTTGGAAAGCCAATGCTTCTGGGCTGCGCAATCTGTTAAGAAAAACAAATTGCAAAAGCACTTATGTTTCCGGATTCCACGTTTGTGTCTGTCTGCTTGTATGAATAATGCATCGAGTCTTGTTTGCTTGGGGACCAGGTGGAAAGTTTGATCAGTTGTGTTTTGTATCCCTGTGGACCACTGCAAAAGACTCTGCTTGTGTATCTAAGGGACTGGGAACGTAATTGCAGAAATACTGAGCCATCCCATTCCCCCCCAATATGTGGCTATTAGGTTTGTTTTTTCACATCCCTTATTAATGATGAGAGTCCAAAGAGAAATAGTGAGGTTTCTAAGATTACATAAGATGCACTGCATGAGTTTTTTTTTATTTTTTTTGGTTAATGAGCTCAGCCCACTGCAATCCCCCAGACAGGATTAGCCCTTCATCCCCCGACTCCTCAAAGCACTGAGGAACCAATGCGTCTTTCTTCTCCTCTTACAGTATAAACGCTTTCCACACCTCCACACTTCATGCCAGTAATTGCTTAGATATTGTCTTTTGAACTTTGTCTTGAAGGAAAGGTTAAGACAACAGTCTTTGCCTAGTAATGCGTCTATATATAAATACCTCATTAACAGGCGTAATCGTTACAGCAACATTTCTTTCCCTACTTTCAGCTCCACGGCTAATTTTATTTTCAAACATCTGTCACTGTCAAAACTCGTCACTGACGAACTATAAATGGCTTTGGATAAAACGACTGTTGTTTCAAGCGGAATAGTTGATAGGTATATCCAAATTGTATAAACATAAATATTGTTTGACAGTTTAAAGTGGTCATATTATATTTTTATGAACATCTACCCATTTTCTTATCCATAGAATTAAACTGGACTTTTTTGCTGCTCTGCCTTTAAGACTTTACAACATCCTCATTGCATTTGAAAGAGTTTACATAGGTTATATGGTACATTATTTTCATTTAATTATTTTTTTGTCTTAACTTTGCTGCACATTTGCTGCCCTTCAATACTACTTACACTCAAAAGTTGGAGCGATTTTTAGTTTTTTGCTAATGCTCACCAAGGCTACATGTATTTGATCAAAAATACAGAAAAAAGCTGTAATATTCTGTAGAGATGCACCGACTGATCGGCTGGTGACCGGAATTGGCCGATTTTCACGTGATTGGCCATGACCGGCGACCGGCCGGTCAGTCTGACATGCCGATTTTATGCCGGTCAAATGCGCCGCATAATTAACATCGCGCAACATCAGCATCACACGTGCACACGGAACGCACTTGTAGGAAACCTCGTGAATTTCCTACGTGAAAATTCGCTAGCGTGAAACGTGAAAAACGCTAGCGTGAGCAGCGCGTATTTTTTGCGTGATCAACAGTGAAGCGGGGGTTTCGGCGCAGTCTATTTTTGCTGCTGCTCACGCTCAATTAAAGTGAAAGCACACTTTTGATGTACAAAATAAATATGATTTCACACAAAAAGTGCCCATAATGCACAGAATTTGCATTTCTGGTGTGTTTTAACAAGAACTGGAGTAGGCTATGTCAGAAAAGAAAATGAATTTTCTTTTTGAAATGAACACTTTTTGTTTGTTGGATATTGGATGTGAAAATTAAGGAAATGGTTCTTCCATAACACTGCACTTTAGATGTGTGTGAATTTCCCACACCTGGAGCCAGTTGCACCAACAGGGCTTTACTAAGCCTGGTCCTAACTGCTAAGTAGGTCTTAGTTAAGACCAGTCTTTAGAGTTGACCTAACGTCGGTTGCACCAACCAAACTTAAGCCTAGGCTTAACTACGCCTGGTTTTAGCGATGCGCGTTCCTGTGAATGGCCACGGAACTATAGCGGTTGCCTAGCAGCGTGCGTTGCTGGGGTTACGTTGTAAACTATCTTCCGCTGTTTGGTTAACTTGTAGCCGTATCAATGGAGGATCAAAGAAAAAGGAAAGGAAATTTCACCGACATTGAGATACGAAAGTTAATAGAGCTGTACAGTCAGCACGTGACAATTCGCTTCATTCGCGGCAGGCAGCATTACGTCTGTCTCCTGCACGCGAGAGGAGAGGTAGAAGAACGTTGGTAATAAATGTCATTTCAATTGTAAGTTCATTCTTTATGTGCTAGGAGTGTGCGCTATGTATTGTCTACGATGATATTGTAATCATTGTTTTAATTATGGACGAGGCACTGCGAGCTGACATCACATTTGTCTCTTGTGCTTGTTTTCACTGCATGATGTGTCACTGCAGTTATAGGTATGTCCCAAAATAAGTTTTTTGTCTTATATTTATATCATATTATGTTATTAAAATATCTCATGAGCAAGAGTGCCGTTTTCATGAGCACAATTGATAAAAAAATATTTATTTTATACAACAGTTAAATTAACAATAAGTTAACATTGTGAGTTACTTTTAGACACAATATTGTGAATATTGTTTGTTTCCCCTTTATTTCGCTGACGATAATTTCAAAATGAAACTATAGCAGAGTCTCCATGCAACAGACAGCGAAGATTTTTTGACCGTTTTTAACGAATCATTTTAACGATTCAATGAACAATCACTTGCTTTTAGTGGTTACTATAGAAACATTAGCTGTCGGAAAATGGATAGGCCTATTAACGCTATTATATGCCTAGATTTTGACTTTACGCCTGCTACTGACTAGGCGTAAGATTTACGCCTGGTCTTAGCGAGAAGAGGACTTAAGCCTGGATGGTGCAACGGTCGTAACTATTAGGTCGGACTTAGAATGTTGAGTTAAGACCTACTTACCTTAAGGCAACCAGGTTACTTACCTTTTTAAGTTAAACCAACAATATTTTTTTTTTTACAGTGAAACAAATCAAGGGAAATTTGATTCCTCGTGATATTACCCCTTTAAAAAAACAACACAATCATATTGTGATAGTGCTGATATCTTGTCCTCAGTCAACCTTTCCTGACCCTGCATTGACCTGAGTTTGTTTATTATTGTGCATATGTCTGGTCTTGCATAAACCTCACTTGACCTAGTTCAGCCGCATTCTCCCCTTGCTAGCTGGAGTTAAAAGACTAATTTGCCAATTACAGCTGCTGGCCTGATACTGCTGATTCAGGTATCATGGGAGTGAAATTAAATCTACATCCACAAGCGAAAACCTAGTGTGAAATAAAACACAGGGGGAAAGGGAGTAGGCTGCATAATTTATGCACATTTCCGAGCCTTTGTGTGATTTATTTTGTGATCTGTACTGAGAGATAGTTGTGATGTTACAGAGAAGGATTATTTTAAGACTGTAAGAGGGATTAAGTGGTGTATAGGGAGATGGTTGTCTTTTCTTCTGTGTGCTCAGTAACACTTCATAATGCAGACTGATCCAGTCACTATAACTCAAGCACAGATTAACTCAGGGTTGGTTATCAATCTGAAAATGTGACTTTCTATATACTGTATTAGCCCAACAGCTTTTGGTCCAGTCTACTTTGCCGTCGTCTTTGTAGTCTAATAATATGAAGTCTGGTCCAATTTGCAACTTATTCTGGGCATAAACTTCCTGCGTTGACAGAAGAGGCCATCAGACCCAGAGGGGTTCAAACTTGCTAACCATAGCAAAAATGATGATCCCCTTTTCTGAAATGCAGCTACAATGTTTCATGTACCCATTTATATGATGTAAGGGGGGGCTTTTATATTGTTACTGTACTGAAACCAACGCAAATTATTACAATAATAATAATAATAATAAATGTGTATATATATATATATTAATTCCAAGGGCCAAGGGAACTTTATCAGGATGCATAGTATCCTGGATCCATGAAATAACTGGCCTTTAAAAATAAAAATCTGCCTGCCTCTATGGGAATGTAACATAGGGGTGTCCTGACTTATGCAACCTGTATTTTGAGGAAGAACATTTATTTATTTACGATACTTTATTCATTCACAAAGAAAATTTGTGTCCTTAAAGGCTGGATTTTTCCTCATTTTCTTAATTAAGGCATTAAGATTAATTTCCAAAAGATGATTTTTTTATTCCTCTTTTTAGTCAACTTTAGCATGGGTGTTTTGACTTATGCTAAGCATGGTATTTTATTATTTCAATTTAGATTTGCTTTTCACAATAAACATTATTCCAAAGCACCCTGATTATTCCAATAAATATTATTCCAAAGCACCTAATATTTTAAAAAAATATTGCATTAAGCTCATATAATACATGTTTATTTTAGTGATAAACAGGTGTACTATATTGCATGACATTGCATTTGTTTGTTTCTAAAGTAAGTGTTCAAACTAAAGATTTGGTGGCACAAATGTCCAAATTCTTTTCTTCCCCAAAAAGCACATTGGAGCCTGTATTCCAAACACTCTTGTTACAGAAGCTCAAATGATAGATTGTGTTGTTTAATATCATCAAATGGGTTCAATTCCTGTTGATAACATGTATAACTTGAACATGCTGTAAGGGTACATTTACACGACAACAATGTACTGAAATGGAAACATTTTTGAAAAGTTTTGCGTACGGACGATAACGTTGTCAATACGATCCCCGTTCACACAGAGACCGCCAAAACAACAATAAACGCTGTATTATTCATACCAGGCCAGTAGTTGGCGATGTCAATTTGTAAAGAAACACTACCCGCCTATAGACTGAACACGCAAAACTCATGATGTTACCGTTTTCACAAATTTGCGTTTTTGTAGTTTGCACAGAGATGATAACGGTACACACTGTTGTCGTGTAAATGGACGGGCAAAACGCATAAAAAGTTCTGTTTTTAGTTGAAAACGCTGTCGTGTACGCATCAGATGGTCCTGAACTATCCATGGGTGTCTCTTCTGACGGCTGAGACTGTCTTCTTTGAGCTTTGGGTCTTTAGTCATACAATAGACAGAGATGTGTGTGTGTGTACCATTACAGTCCTGCTGTTTTTCATATCGGTCGTGTCTGTCAGTATGAATCCTACTTTGATACTCACCCCATGCCTCTCTGCTCCTAGGGAACTAATGCCCAAAACTCTGGAGGGTCAGCTGACTATGGAGAAGACACCGAGCTACTTTGTAACCAAGGAGGTTTCAGGCCGGATCCACGCCATGTCTAAGGACACTAAGCTGATAGTTGTGGTCCGAGACCCAGTAACCCGGGCGATCTCGGACTACACGCAGACCCGCTCAAAGAAACCTGACATCCCGTCTTTCGAGAGCTTGACTTTTAGAAACATCACAGGCAATGTAATAGACACCTCGTGGAGCGCGGTGCAGATCGGCATGTACGCCAGGCATCTGGATCAGTGGCTGCAGTTTTTCCCCATGAGCCAGTTGTTGTTTGTGAGCGGGGAGCGTCTGATCAGCGACCCGGCCGGGGAGATGGCCCGCGTACAGCACTTCTTGGGCCTGAGGAGGGAGGTCACGCACAAACACTTTCACTTTAACCCCGCCAAGGGCTTCCCGTGCCTCAAAAGACCCGAGAGCAACAGCAAACCGCACTGCCTCGGAAAAACGAAAGGTCGCACGCACCCAAATATCCATCCAGATGTGATTCAAAGACTGCGAGACTTCTACAAGCCATTTAACAAAAAGTTCTACCACATGACCGGTCATGACTTTGGCTGGGACTGATTTTTTTTTTTTTTCTTTAAGAACACATTTTTGGAAAATAATTCATTGTAAAAAACAAACAAAAAAAAAAGTATAGATCTATTTTATAATAATTTATTGAAAATAATATACTCACTTGGCTGCCTATCTGTTGTTGTACATACTGCAAGTTTCTACCTTTTACATTCCAGTCAAATATGTAAGCTTGATATTTTGTCTTTTCTTATGGGAAGAATTGTTTGAAGTAGGAATTTAACTCTTTCCCCGCCATCACCTGCATTTTTGATAATTTTCAGAAAAATGTAATGGCCCCCAGAATATTTTGTATGAATATCTGAAAATGCAATATATCAAAAGAAAGAACAGACCCTCTGCTTTGCAAGTGTTCTTTTTATCAACACTTGAATGTGGGTAAGTTTCATAAAAAAGCAGCATTTTGAACAAAAAGCTGAGAATTTAATTCGGATCAGATTCAGAACGATGATAAAAACATAGATGCAGTAGATTAACACCGCCAAAGCTTCACAGTCCTATACCTCGTCCTGGGTCGACATTTCATTCAGTAACATTTGGCAGTTTTGATTTATATGCTGTTTAATGTTTGATGATCCAGTTATTTTACATGTGCGTAAGCAATCTTCTATCACTTGTTTCTGCTTCTTTACCTGTGTTTTGGATCTGGAGATTCTGTACTATTTCAGAAGAAAATTAAGAAATTCGTAATAGCGCCCCCTGTGGTATAACAGTGAAAACATGGATAGCTGGAATTGTGGGGAAAGAGTTAAAAGAGGGAATGTTTGACAAAGGAAAATAGCACAATGAAACTAATTACGGGTATATGATGAGTCCTATTTTGGTAAACGTCATCTAATGGTTTTTTTGAGGATTCTAGCTTGTCATCCTTCATTTTAAAGGGGTTAAAGGGTCGATATTGAGTCTCAGCTGTTCCAAAGCCACATCTTGTGGATCAATACACATACAACTATATGACATGTCAATTATGTCCGAAAAATGGTTTGGCACTGATATTTAGGACACCAGCTGTTTAACATAATTTAAGAAAATGCAATTTTCTACATATAGCATTACACACAGGAAGTCCCTGACGACAGACATGTTAAATGTATTACAACCGTGCTTGATACTCTATTACAAAAGAGTGTATTGATAATTTTCAACAAGAGAAATGCAATGCAGTCAGACAAAAATGTCATGTTATGACTTCATGTTACAGTAAGTTTTTTTTATGAAACATGTCATAAATGTTTGTTGGTTTTTTTCTGAGGGCCTCTTTCAGTATGAATATGAAAGGGAGAAGTTCGATTAAAAACGGGAAAGTGAAATTCCCCTGGTCATAATTAGTTTTCATACATCAATGGTTGAGTTTTAGTCAACCCTTATTATGTATTTTCAAATGATGTTTTTTCTGATGAAATCTAGTTGAAAAATGAGTGTTCGGTTGTTTCTTTCCAACTTCATACCAAACAGGGGTACGAGACTGAGTATTTCTGTGCTGTGATTGAATAAATCTATTTTTCCCAGAGCGTTGCTGATGCAAATAGAATTTTTCACGGTTTCCACAAAAAGCAGCACAGCTGTTTTCAACATTGATAATAATCAGAAATGTTTCTTGAGCAGCAAATCATCATATTAGAATTTCTTGAAGGATCATGTGACACTGAACACTGGAGTAATGATGCTGAAAATTCAGCTTTAAATCACAGAAAGAAATTGCATTAAACAATATATTAAAATAGAAAGCATTTATTTTCAATTGTTTTTACTGTATTTTTGATCAAATAAATTTAGCTTTGTAGAGCATGAGAGTCTTCTTTAAAAAAAAAAAAAAAACATAAAAAAAAAATAGTAGTGTATATCCAAGCATAAAAACTTGGATAGTTTTGAGTAAGTAAGATCAGGCAGACATCTCAGAAAACGCATGTCCCGGAATTAAAAATACTCCACACCCTGTTACACAGTCTCACTCATGTCAGATTTCTGCTCTGTTTTTCTCAGCTGTCAGACAACAGGAGCTTAGCACATATCAGCCTGCGGGTATCTGTGCAAACAACAATCCCCCAGCTGGGAAAAAGCATTTACAGTTGGTTTCGACCTTCTCCCTATAAAATTGCTGAGAGGGTGCTTCTTCGAGAGCTTTGCCTGGTATCCCGCTATTGCCAGGGGCAGCTTTTATGTCCTGCTAACAGCCAGACGAGGGGCATTTGTAAGCCGTTAAAGATGGCCTGATAATAGATGGAGGTAATCACTCGCTGCTTGTTGATCACATCAAAATGCTGGGACTAAAGAGGACAGGCATTTGCCAGTGTAAATTGTGATGTGATGTGTGATTTGTCAACCCAGCTAACTAATATAATTAAGGGGTTGTTTAAATGACACCGTTTTCAACTAAAAATTTACAACTTTTTGTGCGTCTGTTTATTTACACGACAACTGCGTTTCTGAGGGCCTGAAAACGCAAACTTTTGAAACAATATAAACAATACCATGTAAACTACAAAAAGGAGAATTTGTGAAAACGGTGACGTAATGCGCATGAGTATGTTCAGACTATAGGCGTGTAGTGTTTCTTTACAATGTGACATCGCCAACTACTGGCATGAATAATACAGCGCTTTTAGTCGTTTTCAAGGATCCTTGTGAACGGGAATCGTTTTGACAACGTTGTCATTTAAATGAACCCTAAGTACGTTTTCTAACATTAAGTTATATAAATGTAATTTCTAAATGTTCTCAGAACATTCAAAACGTTAAAAGTTTAAAAAAACAGTAGACTAATGTAAAACTAAACAGTAAAAAAAAAATGTTGCATGAATGGTGTATAAACAACATTCATGTGCTAATGTTTTGAGAACATTATTAAACACCAGATAACCTTAAAGGAACATTCGGTAACACTTTAGAATACGGTTCCTTCGTTAATGAATAACTACACAGGAACAAATGAGTAACACAATATTAATAATCTAGTAGCTACTATTAACCAACAAGAAATTCTGATTAACGAATTAGTAAGTAATAGCACACAGATGAAAGTGGTAGTTCACTATTAACTAATCAATAACTACTATTTTTTTAATGCTTCCCAGAGAGCTACTGAAAAAGTTTCATAATTCAATTATTTGGATCCGTATTCTAAAGTGAAGATCATGGTAACTAACTGGTAATGACTCAAGTGTTACATACTTCTAAAGGAATTACTAATTATTTTAAGCTTTTGACGTTTTTGGTGAAGTTTTAAATAGTAATTCCCATAGAAGTATGTAGTAACACTTTAGTCATTGCTAGTTAGTTACCATGATCTTCACTTTAGAATACGGATCCAAATAATTAGTAATTCCTTTAGAAGTATGTAGTAACACTTGAGTCATTACTAGTTAGTTACCATGATTCTTACAGTAGTTCTCTGGGAAGCATTAAAAAAATAGTAGTTATTGATTAGTTAATAGTGAACTACCACTTGGATCTGTGTGCTATTACTTACTAATTCGTTAATCAGAATTTCTTGTTAGTTAATAGTAGTTACTAGATTGTTAATATTGTTTTACTCATTTGTTCTTGTGTAGTTATTCATTAACGAAGGAACCGTATTCTAAAGTGTTACCGAACATTCTACTAAAGTTACTTGAAGAACGTTTATTTATAATTTTGAGAAAACCCGAACATTAGCTAAAGTACTGAGGACGTTCCCTATTACCTGCATGGGAAGCGCGTCACTGAAGGATACGCTAAAATTTCTTTCATTTTACAGTTGTGTTAAATAGTTAATTTCATGTATGTGCAGTAAATGTAAAGCATTTGAACAGGGAATTATTTGAGTGCTTGTAAGGCTGCAATTTCTCTTCGATCACCAAGGTAACAGTGTTAATAATGTGCAAGTTAACAGCAGGTGCTGTTTCAGGAGCCCAAGGGAGAGTTATCCACCCTCCAAATGGTCTCCTGTGAACTAACAGCAAGTGCTAAAGGCTATGATGTGTCCCAAAGCCCCAGAAAACAGCTCACCAGGTTAAAAAATACTGGAGAAATTAGTGGTGATATTGTGGCTGGTCTCATTATATTACTGTTTAAATATTACAGATTGAAGAAATCCAAACACATCAGTTGCAAACTGATTTTTGTTGTTTGTTGTTTTGTTGTTGTTTTTTTCAAAACAAAGAACATGCTGTGCAATGAAATATGAATATATTTGCAAATAAATTAATCAAAGTTTATGAAGATCTGTTAAATCATTTAGGCTATAATACACTTCCATTCAAATGTTTATTCAATCAAAAAACACAACTCATTGTCCAAGCGCTTGTTCTATCCAGACTGGACTATTGTAATGCTCTCTTAGCTGGTCTTCCAGCTTGCACTGTCAAACCTCTGCAACTGATCCAGAATGTTGCAGCAAGACTGGTCTTTAATGAGCCGAAGAGAGCACACGTCAAACCTCTCCTCACAAAATTGCACTGGTTAACAGTTGGCACTCGCCTTAAATTCAAGTCACTGACGTTTGCCTACAGAACAACCACTGGCACTCTGCTCCCTTTTACCTAAACTCATCAGATTTATTATTACTTCAGATTTATGTGCCATCCAGAACTTGCGGTCTGCAAGCGAACGTCGTCTTGTTGTATACCATCATAAAGAGGCACAAAATCTCTTTCTCTGACCTTTACCATGACTGTTCCCTGCTGATGGAATGATCTGCCTAACTCAACCAGAGCTGCTGGGTCTATAGGCACTTTCAAGAAACGGCTGAAGACACATCTTTTTCGGCAGCACTTGATCCAGTAATACTAACACTTTCTCTTCTATTCTATTTTTTATTATTAAAAAATAATATATATATATATATATATATATATATATATATATATACATATACTGCGCTTGATTAAACTGAGAAGGGTCATAGCACTTGCATATTGTTGTCTGACTGTTAGTTTAAAGGGGTCATATAATGCAATTTTTGTACAAGTTAATATGAATCTTTAGGGTCTAAATGAAAACTTTGTAGTATACTTTTATTAAAAATTCTCATTAGTATTGTAAGAAAACAACGGTGTTTTGACAACGCACGTGGAGTGTTGCCTTGACAACAGTTGAGGGTATATTTTGGAACAAGAATGGCAGCGGGAGTCTCCGAGGACACATCTGTGCAACTGAATCAATCTGAACAGGAGTCGGACCCGGAACAAGATGACGGCCCCGAAGAAGTTCGACAATTAAGTCTCGAACAGGACGTTTCTGAATGGTTGGTTAACGCGTTGTTCATTAGAAACGTGGGATTATGAATTATATTGAGAACGTCGCAACGTTACAGAGAAAACATGCTGTAATATACCCTGAGTGTAAACATTAGCCGCATTAATCGTGAAGCGTGCAAGCGATTTGCAAAGATTAATATTTAAAGGTTAATAAAACGTTATGTCACTGGCCTTTAACAACCACGGGTAAATGGTAATCCCCCAGACTCACAAACACATGAGGCTCAAAAACAGTTTACTCTTTTATTGCACAGTTACTAAAATTTACATAGAAGACTCACGGCAGCCCAACCATAAACATGCAGTCCCATCACAAGCACCCCCAACTGGGAAGCAGAACTAGATTAATAGATGCAGGTAAATAAGTTATCTAGGTGAATGCGCTATAAATATACGTGTCCACGGCACGTCACACAATGATACATTCAAATACCGAAAGGGCACAGCAATTCATGATTAAACAGCACAGCAATTCATAATTAAACTCCCACACAATGATCAGATTACACTACACATTATATTCAGTTCAGCTCACCCAACATTCCTGTCCACTCTGCGTTTACAGCTGGGCCGACGAGTCACGCAGACAACACAGATACAACACATAAAGAAATAAGTCTGCTGGTCGGCTTCCCGCAAGAATAATATTTATATTTAAAAAGAATAATCCAGAGGATGCCCTTCGATGTAGCCGGTCACTGCACCGTCGGCGCTAGGTAATCCACAACAAGTCCAGATCAGGGCGGATCCTTCCCTGGAATGTACTTCGGTGGTTCAGCGGACACCGCTGTCAATGCTGCATCCGGCGGAGTTGATTAACGCTTCCAGCATTCTTCCCGATCACGTTGTTGCCGGCTGATGTAATCCTGCGCTGCAACGGACAACAAACATTCATGAGCCACCCGCCACTTCGTCTTCCCACTCACTAACGCATAGCAAGTCAGGCTACAGAAATATAACTTCCCTCAACAGGGTACTTAGCTTGCGGTGATGGGGGGCTCTCCGCCGTTCTGCCACTTGCTGTCGCATCTCCCTCTCATAGCCCGCGCCCTCCCGGTCACCTCGTACACTCATATGAAGCCCGAGGCCAGGTGAAAACAAGTGGTTAATCAACCAATGTGGCGAACTCCTCCCTCTTCACAGATGCACATAATCATTGTCTATTACAACCCCAGTCCTCTACAGGTGTCCATAGTCAGTCCAATAGACACAGCCACTCTAGAAGTCCATTAGCCCCATAAATGACAGCAGATAACACAGCAAAAACTGTACATACATAACATGCATACATGACATTTCCTCCCCCCCTTTAATCATGGTCATCCCGACCCATCATCCCTCATCCCTGTACCTTGTGGGCGGGAGCCCCAAGTTGCTCCTCTGGGACCGGCGTGGCCCAGGATCCAGGGGGTGCACCACAACTCCAGCCTCCGGACTCCCTGGCTCTGAGTCGACACTAGCGGCCTCCCCTGGGTCCTGTCCCACTGGCCCTGCCTCTCTCGGTGGACCTGGGTGCACTGGGAAGGAAGTCAGTGTAAGGGGCCAATAACCTGCATTACCTGCCTCTGGAGCGTACCGCTGGGGGCTTCCACCCTCCATCTCCGGCTCTTGCATTCATCCGTCAGGGCAGGGGCGCAGGTTATTGCAGCAGGAACACGAATAGTTGGTACCGATTCTGTTTTCAGGACCAGCTTCTTAGCAAAACCAGATTTACACTGACCCTCGTTTATAAAGCAGTCTGGTGAGAAATGAATAGCGCAAACATAAAAGCATTTACGTAGATCGTTGGGAATATTCCCTTCAAAAATAAAACTCAGCCACTGCGTCTTCAGCGGTTCGAATTTAGGAACATTAAAATGACTGCTGTGTTCCTTATTACAGCCAAGAACAGAACACCACAATCGCTTAGACGCCATTCTGCTCCAGTGTATCAACAATGGCGGACTACGATGACAGCTCGCTCAGGGTCTGTGTTGAAACGCTGCTGTCAATTATCAATCGTGGGAGGGGAGTCTGATTTAGTGACGTCACAAAATCGAACGGCTCAATTTGAGACAGGGGAAAACAAATAAGGAGATTAAAACAAAAACACTGGATGGATTTTTATCATTATATGATGGTTGTGTACAGGCACTGCCAACACACATTTCAGTACAATCAACTTGTAAAAGTGCATGTACCATTATATGACCCCTTTAACTGCTTGTTCTCATTTGTAAGTCGCTTTGAATAAAAGCGTCTGCTAAATGAATAAATGTAAAAAACGTAAAAACAGTCTAATTGCAGAGACAACCATACTGGAACCATTAACATTCACATTCATCTTAGTGGCAGTTGCTTGAGTGGTGCAGGATCCCCCAAAGTATGCCATCTTAAAAGTTTATTACCATTGATTCTTAATACTGTGTCATCACCTGGATGAGCCACGATTATTTTTATGTTTTGTGATGGTTTTTCTTGAGTGCCTTGTTTGTCCAGTTAAACTGCCAAATATTCTTCAGAAAAATCCACCAGGTCCCGAAAATTCTTCAGTTTCCCAGCATATTTGGAATATTTGAACCCTTTCCAGCAGTGACTGTATGGTTTTGAGATCTTTTCATACTGATGACAATTAAGGGACTAAAACACAACTATTAAAAAAGGTTCAAAGATTCGTTGATGCTCCAGAGGGAAACACGATGCTTTAAGAGCCGGGGGTGAAAACTTTTTGAATTTGAAGATCAAGGTAAATTGTACTTAATTTGTCTTCTGGGAAACATGTCAGTATCTTCTGTTGCTTCCGAAGGGCAGTACTAAATGAAAAACAAAGAAGATATTTAAACAAAATAACAAGATTTTGGACATCTTCATCCTGTTCAAAAGTGTCAAGATCTGCAGCTATGTGATTGTTTCCAAATTTCATTGGAATGAATAATTCTTGGTAACGATGAGTCCGTTCAATTAAACTTTTTTTAATTTAGTTTGACTGCCATCATATACGGCCTAAATCTCCTCACTGTAAAACCCCATTATAAACTTTTAAAACAAATTAAAACATGACAGTTTAAGCCTTGGTGACATGATATTCTTCACAGAGGTTAAATCCCTTTTGTTTTAGTAGCCTTTAAACTGTTCAAGCCCTTGTATGCTGGGCAAAGCACTTGACTTTTTCTTAATACCAGCTATGGCAGAGTTGAAGGCTTTAGGCTTTGGCAAATAAGATTAGTGAATTTTACATATGGTTCTCAACATGGGCCCTAATCCAAGTTTGAGAGTGGGCTGGATTTCCCTGCTATAAAAATGTCTTTATTGCAGACTGCATAAGCTTTATACAGTATTACTCAACCATGAAAAAAGAGATTTGCTTTATTCACACTTAATCCAGATATGCAGCAGCACTTGTTAATAGAGTAATACCTTTGAAAAGTGCTACGATAATGAGAAAAGACATAAAGAGATCATCTTTCAGGGAGATATTATTTTGATGAATATTAACTATTTGACATTTAATCGTCTCTTTTTTTCAGCAACAGATGCACCAATGCATTTTTATAACTGAAAACTTTAAATTAGGTTGCCTGCTAAGATTGTTCCAACTTGAATAGAGCAAGATGAAGCATTCCCGAGCTCCTTGACAGAAGTACAACAAGCCTCATTTAGTAAAGATGGGAAATCACTATCCCCACATTAGTAGCAGATGGTAATATTTACCCCTGCTGGTATCATGCCCAAAATAAGCCTGATCTTAGCTCAAGAGGACCTTCTTCCTCGATCTTCTATTTCCACTGCAGTACTGTGACCTTGACCCAGTGTCATCCTCATAATCACAATAATGGGGCACAAGGACCCCCAGTGGGATTAGAATGACCTCTCTGTTGTCTGTCCTCGTCACCTAGGACCATCTACAACCCAAGCACAGTTTAACCTTCAAGAAAGATCTAGAAGTAAAGGAGCTCACTGAATGTCTGAGGTGCAGTTGCTCAGCCAGCTTGGCTCTTAAAGATAAGGATGGTTGTATCGCCCTCTCCTCTTATTTCTTTTTCTCATGCTTAATCTGTCTCTTTAAAAGTCACCATAAATTAAGTTTTAGCCACACCCGTACCCAAGTTTAGATGCTATGACGAAGACTACAAAAATCAAGGATTTAATCTTTTTGTTGTATCTTATGTGTGAGAACAAACAGGGACTGTCTTTAAAATAATTTAAAAAATGCAGCCTTCATCACAGTGTTACAAGATGAAGATGAAGGCAGATTTAAAATATAAACGAGGTTCAATCCACAAGCATGCGATAAAACATAACAGATTGTCTAACAAACACAAACAACAACCGAACTGAGAAGAGAACGGGAATTTAAGTGCAGATTCAAACAAGATAATTAATCAAACACAGCTGAACCCAACAAACTAATAATCTGTAACCATAGAAACAAAGGAGAAGCGGTAAAATCAAACAAAAGAACACAGGAATGAATGAAAACAAACTAAGGGTGCGTTTACACGACAAGGATATGCTTAAAACGGAGAAGTTTTTCCTTTTGAATTTTCCACATACCGACGACACCGTTGTCAAAACGATCCGCATTCAAACAGATCCTCGAAAACGACTAAACACGCTGTATTCTGCTGCCAGGCCATTAGATGGCGATGAAACACTATAGGCTGAACACGTAATACACATGTGAGTTCCCTTTCGAGAGGTCTCTCCTATTGCGTAAGTAGCTTACGCTATGGGAAAACTCCTTTTCTCGAGAATATTGAAGTCTTTATGTAAAACGCATTGCAGCTGCACAGCTGACAGCAATGAACGAAGGAGCTCGGTCATTGGCTGTGCTGCGGCAACTTGGGCGACTCTGAATGCGCGACCAATGAGCGCGCTTCGCGCCCGCGCGCGTCAGAGCCCCGTATAACCAGTATAATATAAGCTATATATTGGGCGCCCCGTCATGAGAGTTCTTTAGATTTAATCTCCTTCAGCGAACACCTTCTTCGCTGGATCCTCCGGATTATTGAAAGCCTTCGCCGCCGTGGAAAAGCATACCAGCGGGATTGCTACGAGGACGTCGGCACCTTCAGCCGCCTTCGAACACCATCCTACTGAGCCATCCGGCGCGCCACACACGCAAGTATTTTACATCTGTTCGCCCTGCGACATTTGTAAAAGAGCAATTTTTCTGAGGCGTTGTTTCAAATGCCTTCCTGCGCGTCGTGCAGAGACCTTCTCCCGGACGGGGATCGTCACATCATCTGCGCTCGCTGCTTGGGCCGGGACCACGCAGAAGCTGCTTTGACCAAGGGCGGATGCCCGGAATGTGACGACCTGGGTCTCTCCACACTGCGGGCTCGCTTCGCCGCTTTCGCCGCGAGCGAGCCCATCGCCGCCACCCCTCTGTTTGAGCCACGCTTTAAAAAAAAAAAAATAAAATAAATAAATAAAAAACGCCGCTCACAGAGGCTTCCTGAACCTGAGCTCAGTGACGTCACGCCGAGCCAGTCTCCGCGTGCTTCACCGCCACTCTTGCCTTCACCACCGCCGGTTCAGTTCACTCAGCCGGACCGACACCCCTCTAGCAGAGCGGTGGGCCTTGTGACTTTCGGCGCGTCCGAGGACGACGGGGGAGTGGATGACAGCCTGTCCATCGACGCTGCATCTGACGACTGGCCGGGCTCCACTTTCGACCCCGCCCCGTCGACACTAGCTAGCACGAGTGCGGGCTCCACCATGGATACGGAGATTATCCGCATCCTCTCGAAGGCCGTGGAGGACCTCGGGCTCGATTGGTGTTCTCCGCCAAGTCATGGAAAGCCCCCCACTCTGCGCGCCTAAAGCCTTCTTTTTCTTCTTCGCTCTCCTCAGTGGACGGCGCGAAGGAAAGAGGCTACGAGGGAACGCCGCCCCTCGAGGAGGCCGTGGCCAATCATCTCTGCCCGCCCTCCACCACCGGATGGAAAGCCAAAGCTTCCCACCCCTCGAAGCCCTGCCGCACTACCTCTGCTCTCGCCGGTCGCGCCTACGCCGCCGCCGGCCAAGCTGCATCAGCACTTCACTCAATGGCGGTACTTCAAGTGTTCCAAGCCAAGCTTCTCCGCTCTATGGACGAGTCTGGCCCCGAACCCGAAGCCTTCAGGGACCTACGCAGCGCAACTGATATAGCTCTGCGAGCCACGAAGGCCACCGCCCAGTCTATTGGCCGTGCTATGGCTAATTTGACTGTTCTCGAGCGCCATCTGTGGCTGACTCTGACTGAGATGAAGGACGTGGATAAGGCGCCATTTCTCGACGCGCCTATCTCCACCAGCGGGCTGTTTGGACCGGCGGTTAAAGGTTTCGCCGAACGCTTCACTGAGGCCCAGAACGCTTCACAAGCTATGCGTCTTTTCCTGCCAAAGCGCTCCAGCTCATCGCAGAGCAGACAGAGACCGCCACAGCCGCAGAGGGCTAGAACAGCTCCCACCGCCTCTCAGCCCGCGCCTCAGGCTGACGCTCGACGCCGCTCGCGCTCTCACAACCGCAAGCCGCCTTCTGAGCGACGGGGTCCTCGGCCCAAGATTGTGCTGAACCCTGAGCCTCGAAAGCCGTCCTAGCCACAGAAATGAGAAGAGAGAGTGCGTGTCTCGCAAAAGCCGGACCACTCTCTCTGCAAAAGCTCAAACATTACCCAGTCCCCTTACAGGCGGCTGGATATGTCCATACAGCAGTCAATGGGCCAGTCACAGAGCTCGCTCACCTGCAAACAAACGCCGTTTTTGCGGCGACGCACAGAAAACACGTAAAATAGTCTTTTTCTGCCTGCGTCACTAAGGGTTCACATGTCCACAAAGTGTGCATTCCCAGATACTGTCAAAACAGTGCCAAATTCATTCCCAGCTCAGGCTGCGCTTCCCATGAATGTAGATCACGTGCCTACGGTCATGTACGCACCACTACACACAAGCACTGTTCACACAGTTATAAATTCATCCCCAGTAAAAGCGGGAAACATTATAAAAGTGACGCGTGTGCCTACCACTGTTTATGCACCCCCACTTATAAACACTGTCCTTACAGTGTCAAACACAACCTCAGCTTAGGCTGCGAGTTTTACAAACACAGCGCGCGCTGTTGTAATCACACACGCGCCCATTCACTCAGCTGCTCAGCGCGCGCGCGCGCCTCTGAGAGCTACGAGCTCAGGCGATTCGCTGGCCAGGTTCCTACGTCACAGCGGCCCGCCCCTAGCCTGTATTCAGCCCATATCTGTACACGCAGCGGCATGGGAAAACATTCCAGATATGCCGAAATGGGTTTTGAATATAGTAAAGCACGGATACTCGCTCCAGTTTGCTCGCTGACCACCACGTTTTACGACTGTGGTCGAGACGAAGTGAGAAAGGAGTTTTCACATGTTCTACGCACCGAGGTGCGCAAACTAATAGAAAAGGGCGCTGTGGATACTGTTTTTCCCCCTCTCTGAGCTGGACAAGGGTTTTTACAGCCGCTATTTTCTCGTCCCGAAAAAGGATGGCGGTCTCCGCCCCATCCAAGATCTCAGACACCTGAACAAAGCACTAATGATTCGCTCGTTCAGAATGTTAACAACCAAGCATATCCTCGCGCAAGTACGCCCAGGAGATTGGTTTCTCTCAGTGGATCTGAAAGATGCTTACTTTCACATTCCAATAGCGCCTCATCACAGGCCGTTTCTGAGATTCGCTTTCGAGGGACAGTCATACCAGTACACAGTACTTCCGCTCGGCCTGTCCCTGGCTCCCCGTACATTCACAAAATGTATGGATGCAGCACTTTCCCCCCTAAGACGAAGGGGAGTGCGAATACTGAATTATCTCGATGATTGGCTGGTTCTAGCACAATCAGAGAGTCAGTTAATAACACACAGATCTTGGATTATCAGCCATTTAGAATGCCTGGGTCTAAGAATCAATTTTGCAAAAAGCATACTATCTCCCAGCCAGAGGATTTCTTTCCTGGGAATAGTTCTAGACTCGATGCAAATGACAGCGCGTCTCTCATCAGAGCGCGCGCTCACCATCCGGCGCCTTGCAACATCATTCAGGACGGGCGCGCGCGCCCCGTCAAACGGTTTCAGAGGATGCTCGGTCTCATGGCCTCAGCATCGGCCGTACTCCAGCTAGGATTGTTGCATATGCGCCCTCTCCAACGCTGGCTCAAAGAGCCGTGTCCCTACTCACGCGTGGCGTTCGGGCCACTTTTTATTCAGAGCGAACCACGGCTGTATATAAGCCCTGACGCACTGGAAAGCCGCTGACTGGTACCAGTCAGGCGTGATTCTGGGTGTGAACACAAGGAGAAAGATGATAACGACAGATGCCTCCAAAATAGGTTGGGGGGCCCTTTACGAGGGCAGGCCTGTCTCCGGTTTTTGGTCAAACTCGGAGAAGCACCTACACATAAACTGTCTGGAAATGAAAGCGGTCGCTTTGGCTCTCAGAGCCCTGCTCCCACATCTAAAAAACGAACACGTCCTGGTCCGAACGGACAACATGACGGTAGTGTCGTACATAAATCGCCAGGGTGGACTCAGGTCGAGCTCCATGCATTCAATGGCCAGGAGACTCATTTTATGGTCCCAGCACAACTTGCGCTCGCTGAGAGCAGCGCATGTGCCAGGCGCCCTCAACCAGGGGGCAGACATGCTATCCAGAGACAAGATTCTCCCAGGAGAATGGGCTCTCAACCCGCTGACGATTCAGTGGTTATGGAAAACCTTTGGCAAAGCGGAGATCGACCTCTTCGCCTCCAAGGAGAACGCGCACTGCTCTCTTTTCTTCACGAAAAGCACGGACGCGCTCGCCCAGAGCTGGCCGAGCCGCCCCTTATATGCCTTTCCCCCGATCGCGATGCTGCCACAGGTCATCAGTCGGGTCAGAGAGGAGAAAAACGCAGTGCTGCTGATAGCCCCACTCTGGAAGAACCAAACATGGTTTCCAGATCTGATGCAAATGCAATCTGCACCACGGCCGATTCCACTGAGGCCAGACCTCCTCAGTCAGGCCAGCGGGATGATATTTCATCCCCGCCCCGATCTGTGGGCCCTTCATGCATGGCCCCTCAACGGGTTCCCAGGAACCTCGCGAGCGGAGCACTAAAAACCATCGCTGAGGCGCGGGCGCCCTCCACGAGATGCTTATATGCCCAGAAATGGAAAGTGTTCAGTGACTGGTGTAATGCCAAGGGCCTGAACCCTGAGACATGCGAGATTACGAATGTACTCGTTTTTCTACAAGGGCTTCTGGAGGTGGGCCGCACCCCCTCCATGCTCAAAGTATATGTGGCGGCCATCACAGCGTCACACGATCCTGTAATGGAACGTCCATTGGGAAGAAACGACCTAATTATTCGTTTCCTAAAGGGCGCTAGGAGGATGAACCCTTCACGCCCCCCCTCAGTGCCGATCTGGGACCTAGCTACTGTCCTAGACGCTCTTAAAGGGCCCCCGTTCGAACCACTCCGAACCGTGCACCTTAAACAGCTCTCGCTCAAGACTGCGCTTTTGCTGGCACTCGCCTCGGTCAAGAGAGTGGGCGACCTGCACGCGCTTTCGACAAGCGCTGCCTGCCTAGAATTCGGTCCTAATGACTGCAGGGTCGTCCTTAGGCCGAAACAGGGGTATATTCCTAAAGTGCTCACCACTCCCTTCAGAGCACAGGTTATCTCCCTAACTGCGCTTTCGTCTCCAGCAGACGAACACAACGCTAATCTACTCTGCCCCGTTAGGGCTCTCAGAGTGTATTTGGAGCGTTCTGCCCTATTCAGACAGACAGAACAACTGTTTGTATGCTTTGGCGGCCGTACGAAAGGTTCCGCCGTTTCAAAGCAGAGAATCTCTCACTGGATAGTTGAAGCTATAGCGCTGGTTTACGAAGCTAAGGGACTTCAATGCCCCTGGGGAGTCAAAGCACACTCCACCAGGAGTGTGGCTTCTTCCTGGGCATGGTCGAGCGGGATACCGATCGAGGATACAGGTCCCGACATTGCATTCCAATATGCTATCAGCATGATGCTAGTTGAACTGCGAGTTCGCATCTAGATTATGTATGTGCTTGTGTCACACTGAGCGCCTCCTAGCCGCTCTGTATTTTTTCCCACATATAAAGCTCGCCTCTGCCGGCTAGTTGGATGATAACTTTGCTTTTCAGCTCAGGCACCTGCCTCTGGCTATCATAAGGCGAAGTTCAGCACGCACGGCGTTTTGCATGGTGTTCCCATAGCGTAAGCTACTTACGCAATAGGAGAGACCTCTCGAAAGGGAACGACTCGGTTACTAACGTAACCTCGGTTCCCTGAGAGGAGGGAACGAGTATTGCGTAAGCTGCCGTGCTTGTGCTTGGTTAGTTCGCTTCAGTCGTTTTAACCTAAAGAACTCTCATGACGGGGCGCCCAATATATAGCTTGGCCACGCCCATCTTGGCGGGCTCTGACGCGCGCGGGCGCGAAGCGCGCTCATTGGTCGCGCATTCAGAGTTGACCCGTCATTGGTTCGAGCAAGTTGCCGCAGCACAGCCAATGACCGAGCTCCTTCGTTCATTGCTGTCAGCTGTGCAGCTGCAATGCGTTTTACATAAAGACTTCAATATTCTCGAGAAAAGGAGTTTTCCCATAGCGTAAGCTACTTACGCAATACTCGTTCCCTCCTCTCAGGGAACCGAGGTTACATGAGTAACCGAGTCGTTTTTGTTGTTTAAACGGATACCTTTTTCAAAAACTTGTGCTTTGAACCCCGTTTTTAAAAGTTTGTGTTTCCAGGCACCCAAAAGGCCATTGTCGTGTAAATGAATAGCCAAAACGGATAAAAAGTTTTACATTTTTAGTACAAAACGGTGTCGTGTAAACAGCCCCTAAAAGTCAGTTGAAAATAACTGAACATAACTGTGACACAGAAAGTTTAGATAGTGGAGAGCTGGGTAGGCGATGAAATGTGAAAGTTCTCGAAATGTTATCTTAGTTATATAAGGTTTTTAATCAAAAGCATTTTCACCAGGTTTTTAACCACACTTTTGAGTAAATTCTTTATATCTGCGATTTTTGTATGTTAGTTTTAAACACCCAGCTTTACACTTCTATTTATTATCCATAATACTGCAAATATAAATATGCCTATTCTGCAGGTCTGACTAACTTTTTATTATAACCTTTATCTTACCAGGAAAAGAAGCATATTGAGATTAAGAATCTCTTTTTCAAGAGCGTCCTGGCCAAAACTGACAGACACAGCTTGTTTGAGTTTAACAGATAACATCCATCAATACATACACATATACACCCACAAGCAAATCCAATCAAATTTCAATATCAAAACATAACTAGTTAAAACATCTAACAGCCCGATGTTTCATTCTCCAAGTCGTTCAAAACTACTTTGAAAATGTCCAATGAAACCAGCTCCCTTAGTTTCAACATACTTTGCAAATTATTCAGAGGGAGCAGTGAATTTAAATGCCTTTTTCCCCAATTCAGTACGTACCACTGGAACAGACAGTAAGAATAATTCCTGGGACCATAGGCTATAGCAACAAACATACTTTTTACATATGTAGGTATAAAGATATGAAGGAAGTAGACCCAGGATAGATTTATAAATAAAAACATGCAGTGTTTCAAAGACAGGATTTGATTCTAAAGTAAAAACCCAATTTCACTTTCAATCTTTTCACCCGTTGCTGAACATGAGGGCTAAAGGAGAGAGCGTCATCAATTAAAATCTCAAGATACCAATACTGAGACATCAATCCCCGAACCTTGGGATGTAGGCAGAAGATTATTAGGGATTGATTTTGATTTAGAAAATAACATGAATTTTGTTTTAACAGCATTTAAAACTAGATTTAATTCAAATTAAAGCTGCAAGCAGCGATGAAGAGGGCCCCCCCACCCGGTGGTTTTAGGAAGACAGAGCACGGTGGGCAGTATGTAATGATAATAAATATAGGAGGACTATGTCAAAGTATTTGTATTTGCCACACTTCCTGCTACCAGCAGGTGGCGCTTTTGCTATAACCAAATATGAGCATGGTCATGTGTTCAGGACAGGACTCTTATCAAACATGTGAAGTTTGGGGCAGATCGGACATTGTATGGCTGAGTTACTGCAGGCTGTCTGTGGTTGCCTAGCAACATCGGAACTGCAAGCAATATTGAACTATATGACATATTCATGCACAAATCACCAAAAGGCTGAAATTGGGTGTATATTTGTCAGGCCGCCAAGGGCACACCCTTCGACGAAAACTCAAGATCTTCGCAATTTAACGTCGCAAAGGCCTTAAGATTACACTCACCAAATTTGAAGAGGATCCAATCAAAACTGTAGGAGGAGTTCGTTAAAGTACAACGTCTGGAAATGGCAAAAACTACACAAAATCTGAGAGGAAATTCAAAATAGCTTACTTCCGGTTGTGTTTAGGGCTATGCTCCAAGAGACTTTTTTGTAGGTATTGTGTCATTACATGTATGTACCAAATTTCACACCTGTACGTCAAACGTAGAGCCGGGGCAATAATGTAGGGGGCGCTATTAAGCCATTTTGCCCCACACATTTGTCAGGCCACCGAGAGCACATGCTTCGACGAAAACTCAAGATCTTCGTGATTTAACGTCGCAAAGGCCTTAAGATTACACTCACCAAATTTGAAGAGGATCAGGATCAAAACTGTAGGAGGAGTTTGTTAAAGTACAACATGAGAAAATTACGAAAAATGCACAAAATTTCAAAATAGCTGACTTCCTGTTGTGTTTAGGGCTATGCTCCAAGAGACTTTTTTGTAGGTATTGGGTCATTACATGTATGTACCAAATTTCATACCTGTACGTGAAACGTAGAGCCGGGGCAAAATGTGGGGGCAATAATTTGCAGAATTTGCCCCACCCAATTTTGAAAACCATATCACATGTAAATTTTCACCACTTCTGAAGCGTGTGCAAAGTTTCATGAGTTTTCGAGCATGTTTAGGCCCTCTAAAAAGCGATTAATTTAGGAGAAGAAGAAGAAGCGGAATAATAATAAACGGAGCAAAAACAATAGGGTCCTCTCACCATCGGTGCTCGGGCCCTAATAAGTTACGCTGAACAATATTAAATGCAAGCTGTAACCGAGAGAGAGCCAGATTGGGTGTGGATGCTGAACTATATATAACAAACTATATATAACTATATCATCAGCGTAATAATGAAAATTTACATTATGAACATTTTGATCAATATTATTTATATATAGAGTAAATAGGAGTGGTCCTAGGACTGACCCCTGTGGCACACCTTTAGTTACATTGAGTGAACCAGTGATAAAACCTTCTGCCTGTACACATTGAGTTCTGTTTGAGAGATAGTTATTAAACCAACCAATAGTATGTTTAGATAATCCAATTCTGACAAGTCGTTGTATCAGTAAAGTATGATCAACAGTATCAAATGCTTTTGATAGATCAATGAATAAGGCTGCACAGTGTTTCTTGTTATCAACAGATTCAATAAAATCATTTAGTACTTTTAAGGCTGCCGTAGTTGTGCTATGTTGTTTTCTAAAACCAGATTGAAAATCAGATAGGGTATTATTAACGGACAGAAAGTGCTTTAATTGATTGTTGACAAATGTTTCGAGGACTTTGGCCAAGACTGACAGCTTGGAAATGGGCCGGTAATTATTTGGGTGTGTGGGATCTCCGTCTTTAAACAGGGGAAGAACAAAAGCTGATTTCCATATGTGGAATTTCATTTAAGACAAGATAAAGGTTAAAAATATGAGTCAGAGGTGGTGCAATAAAATCAGCAGCTAGCTTTAAAAAGTAAGGTTCCAATTCATCAGGACCTGCCGATTTTGACAAGTCTTTTGAGTTCAGCTTGGAGTGAGAATTATGGAGGTTGGGGAGAGGTGTGTTGATAAGTGATACATGATAAGTGTGTTTGCGGGGTAAACAATGTTTACATGGTACAATAACTGGTACAATGACTGGTAGGCTACTGTTTTATTGGTGCTTGACTCAAATTTCACGATTTCAATTCATAAGCTTGAGATTCGATTCTGACATGTTATTTAACTATATCTCTGCTAGACTGTTTTCTTGTCCGTTGGCCACCATGTAGGTTATATTTTGTGTTTCTGTGGATACTGCTGATCCCTGCTCAAACTCCCCTGCTCCTCCGTTCTGCTCTGAACATCGGAGTCCCGATTCGTTACAGACCTACTTTGCAGAATTCCAAATGTTTCCATGGTTTCTTGCATGGGCATGTCACTCCCTGTCACCCTGGCAACCCTCTCTGTTCTCCTGGTACTTTATTCAGCACACTTTTGAGGAGAGATCTAAAAGAGTTTTCTCTTCTCTGCTGCCAGATTGTCTCTGACAGAGGTTGGCAGAATGAAAATGGAGAAAGGCGGAGATATTTCTCAACCTCAATAAGGTGTTAAGCAGATGTTTTGTCTACTATTCTCTCATTTCAGTGTTGCTAAGACTCAATATGATACTACAATTTTCAGATTCATTCATTCAATTCTAGAACTGCAGTCCGTCTCTGTGGCAAGTCTGTGTGAGATCATGCCACATCCGAGGCCTCCTTAATGATCCTGAAATGATTTCCATACATGCCTCTCGACCACACTGTCTTCCCTGACAGCAACATAGTGTTGGCCTAGATGTTTCTATTGGCAGGATTTGTAAAATGACACTTTTCTCTGTAACCAGGACTTGACTTTTTGGCTCACCAGCCACTGTGGCTAGAGGTTTTCCAAAGTTACTAGCCACTCAGAATTTTCACTTGCCACAATTTTGACATCGATACCATGGGGAAAACTGGCATATAGATATTTTTTATATTATCTTATAATTTGGCAGCAGGTTTATTAGGATGCTGTCACTTTAAGACCTGCCGCACGGATCCATTATACTGTTAGACATGCGTTTTCTTTATCAACTGTTTGTGTTCACTTAAAACATAAATGACTGTGCTTAAGTGAATACTCACCAAGACCAGCATTTTGACACTTTTTTTTGTGTGTATTTGACTGTTTAAGCACAGTAAGCAGCGAAAAAGAACTAAATTTAGTACTGAGAGGCGGCTTTATGTGTGCATACTTTAGATGTGAGCACAAAATCTGTGGGAATGAGTCAAATTATGTGTAATACGCACAATATTCCCACGCCACAATCCGAACCCAGTAACACCAACAATACTCATATGGAGCAAATGAAGCAATTGAGTGAGGAGAGGTGGGTTTGTGTGTCAACTCTCTGTCAGAGAGATGAGAGAGCGAGAAAGCGCAGCAGCTGGTATTGTGTATCTATTCTGTGGGAAATTAGTATTGGAAGCATTTCAGATATGTACAGAAAAATCTATATTTTTTACAATACTACATTGCACTTAGTTTATTCTTTTAGATGCATTTTTAAAATACTACAATTGAAAAATCAAACATCCACAGTGGCTACTGTATACTAGGAATGACTGCATTACGCCACTGCTGAAATACACCTGCATTTGACCCCGTTTGCGGGTGTTAATGTCAAGCCCGGTCTGTAGTGTTATTTCACACTGTATATTGCGTTTGTAAGCTCACATGCAGGCACATATGCAAAAACATTTCTGTCTCATCAACAAATAAGATGTTTTCATGTGATTCTTTATCACACCAAAAATTGTATGCAGGTTGTTTGCTCTCCTTTTAGTCTCTGGATGTCTCCACCAGCATTGCATCAATCACTGCTTTAATGTTCCTGTGACATCTGAAATAATGAAGGCAGATGGAATCTTTCACAGCCTTTCACGGAGCACTGCAAACAACAAGAAGATGATACTATCATGAATCAACTGCTGCTGCCTGATTCTGACATGAAACTAGTGAAAGTACAAAGGCACTGTCTTTCAAAGTTGAGAAATGCATCCTACTTTACAAACATGTTGCTGTTTTACAGTCCAACCATAACCAACCATATTTACTTTCATAAAACTTGTTATTTCTTCACAATTCATTACTTCATATGCATGCAAAGTTAAATTTGTATCTAACTTTACACCTTCACACATGATGTTTCCTAACAAAGTTCGGGAGGAGCATGTTCAGATAATTAAACACATGTGGAGCACATTCAGGTAATCAAGCCTAATTAGACACGAGTGGAGCACACTCCCAATCAATGAGGTAAGAGATATATATTCAGCAAACTTAACTCAGTTCTTTGACAGTCTAACAGCATCCCTCCACCACCCCATCTCCTCACTTCTTCTCCTAAATACTCTTACAACAAGGGGGGAGCACTCTGGGTTCGGGCAAAAATTTCCGAGCTCGGAGCCCTCCCCCTGGACAGCACGCCAAATACGCATAATCTTTACTCTGTTTAATTGATGTAAATGTGAACTCGTGAAAGTGCTCACTCCACAAAAAACAGTACATGACACAACAGCCAAAAACGTCCAACTGATGCATGTGAACAGACAATCATTTAAAAAGTGTACAGTAGCTTAGCTGCAAGAACCCTGTATGAACATCCCCTAAAGTCCAACATATACACTATATAAAAGTATACTTTGAAAGGCTATGTATTCGGCTGTATATATATATACACACTCAGCATTTGCATCAAAACTAAAGTCCACTTTGGGCTTTACAATGCAAAAAAATATAGCTCTACAATTCTCAATAAAGGAACATGTGGACCATTTGAAGAATAGTTTCTGTCCTGGCAGTGGTGGCTGTGGGAATGGAAGTTAAAAACACAAGGCGAGCATTTCTCTGGTCATCCTCTGACTAGGGCTGTCTATCATTTTCCCTTTATGAACTGTTAAATAATTCAAACCTCAGTTTCTCTGTGAAATGTCATTCCACACTGTCTATGTAGACAGAAAAAAATATGAATTGAGTGAAAAAATCCAGTTTGCTTCGTCCATGACAATGGATTGGCTGCGGCAAGTGCGTTTGACATACAGGAAGTGTTCTGCCATTATGTGACCAAGTTCAGTTAATTTACATGAATAAGTTCAAACCGCACATTTTAATTAATTGATTCAAGACTTTACTATGTACTGGTATATGAAGCTGGATCCATTCAAATGCAATGATAGACTTATTTGATCATATCACTGTTTCTTTGTAATACTGTCAAACAATTGCCAAAGAAACTCTCTTGTTATGATGTTTCATTAAACAAAGTTTGGGCGGAGCACGTTCAAATAATCAATCCAATTAACTTGTCATCAACAATCATCATGTCCATCCCATCACCATGAGAGGAAGCATATATATATGCACTCAGTCGACTCCCCTACATTCCTCGACAGTTTTTCAGCATCCCTTCACCACCCCGACACCACACTCTCGGCTTGTACCTTCCACAGCCAGGAATACGAGGGGAGTACTCTGGGTTCGGGCTGAATACCGAGCCCGGAGCCCTCTCCTCGGACAGCACGCCAAATATGCATACCATTTATTCTATCTGACTTATTTGTAAGTGTGAACTCGTGAATTAGGTCTGGATTTATATTAAATTAAATTACTAGCTCATTAGCAGATAACTTAGAATTAAATACACACTATACAAACCCAAATTCAGCACAATATTCAGCTGGGTTTTTTTTTTAACATTTGCCTCATTATCATCTTACACTCCAGTGTGTGTGTGTGTGTGTGTGTGTGTGTGTGTGTGTGTGTGTGTGTGTGAGAGAGAGATGTATAGTAATGAAGTAGAACTACTTCACTACTGTACTTAAGTACTAAAAGGCTGTATCTGTACTCTACTTGAGTATTATTTTTTTCTCCCATTTCCACTTTTACTTCAATACATATTTTTGATGAGTTTAATACTTTTACTCCGATACATTTTTTATGTGCTGCATCGTTACTCGTTACAATTATAAAAATGTTACGAATTCCAAACCCACATAATCACTGCCAGAGCGGTAGATGGCTCTGTCACCAGGTTTGATGAAGCTGGTTCATCATTGAGCGAATCAAGCGATCAAGAATACCGCGCATGCTCCCGTTCTGCCTCTCGCTCTGCTGCCTGCCTCCATTGAGGACACTTGAGATTTGTTAGTTTGTTTCGAGATGAAAGAACCAGAAACACCACCTTCAAATTAGAGTGATCATGGCGGTGAGGAAGGAGACCCCTGGCCCTACTTAGAGTCCATGTTTTCATTTGTCGGAGTGAAAGATAATTCATATAGAATGTGCGAGGACGCGGATCACTGAATCGTTCTTTGTTTTTAATAGTTCAAAGTTACTATTAGATTTAATGTTACTACCTTGACAAACTATACATCATTAAAAAGATATAAGACTCAAGTTTCAGTATTTGACCACTATTTTATTCTGAGAAACTTATAGTGACAGTTATGTCTTAATTAGTGTCAGGAGTTATGTAATAAAAAAATAAGTCGATACCTTTAATATGAATTCTGAGCATCAGCCGCTCCCATTAAAAAAAAGTTGTCATGAAAGCGCTTGACCAAACAACGTCCCTCAGGGCTTTTATCTCGTGCAGATTTTGACAAATATTGATAGATTTTCATGGCTTTACGTCAGATTTCTATAGAGAGGAATAATATTTCTTGAATTTATACCCAAAATGGGCCGATGTAATCATTATGAGCGTTGGATACTCTGTTATACTGTGTTTTCAATCCATACTGACAGCCTGAGGGCGCCCTGTGCACATTCAGTTCATATATGGAACACATGAAGAAGAGCCATATCATGTGACATTCCAGGAACTCCTTGACATAAACACAAGGGGGTAATCCATCAGCCGGAAACTGAAGCCTCGCGGGGGCCGCCATTGTAGCACAACTTCACCTGCGGTTAGCATTCCATTGACTCCCATTCATTTTGGCGTCACTTTGACAGCGAATAACTTTACATGTGAGGCGTCCAAAGACTTCATTTGTCCATTATTTATTTCTAAAGAAACACGACAATGTATAAAAGGCTCCATTACTTTGTATCTTACGTTATGGCCCCGTAGAAGCCGTTTTTGTAAAAAATAGGCTAACGATTGCGTCATAATCACACGACTCTGTGTCGCACTTTAGAGAAATTACCGTATAGACAGGAGGAGAAGTTCGCAGGCAATCTTTTACGGTCTATGAGGCAATCAGAGGGACATAGAGGCATAAAGTCAAGGGAGAAACCCATAGATAGAGAGTAGGGGTGTCGAAATTAATCGTTTCTACGGTGCACCGCGATGCAGACGAGGACTATTCGGTATCGGTTCAGTAATAGACCATAACCGGTTATAATGTACTGACGCTTTTCTGACGTCATTTATCGCGCATGTGCTTTGTCGCGGTAGCCGGTAGCATACACTGGCAGAGGGAGGCGAGACGCGAGTGCGAATTAAACATTCTTTCTTACATACATTTACATACATAACATGCGCATGCAAGTTACATGCGCTTCTTGAGGCACACACACGCAAGGTCTCGCTCTCTCCCTCTCTGCTGTGCGCGCGCTACACGGTTTGAACATACATTAACGTAGCCTTTCGGGAGAGTGGATACATTTCCCGGGACAGGTTATTAAAAGATAAATCGGGACAAACCGAGACAGATGGCAACCCTTCCGCACTCGATGGTCAAATTACAATTGTGTTGTTACGCGTGATTATAAATGGATGATCGTCTTCAACAGCGGACTCGGTGACGGTTGATGCGCGTGTCTCCAGGGTAACATTATACACTGATGAATGAGCGCTGCTTTTAAATGAACATTTCTTTAAAACAAAATTGATTTGACAGAATTTCATTTTCTTAATGGCATAAACAGGCTTTAGTCCCATGAAACTTAAACTGGAATGTCTCTTTTTTTGTCACTGCGACTTCCCGAACAGGCGAACACACGCGTGCGCGCGCACGCACACATCACTTTTGAAGTAAAATAAAAAATTGAGGATGCGGTGCATCGCAATGCATCGCGATATCGAATTGAACCGAATCGATGACATGATAATCGTAATCGAACCGAACCGTGAGACCAGTGTAGGTTCACACCTCTAATAGAGAGTCCATAAAAGTAACAGGACAAAATATTTCAACAACGTTTTTGAGGAATTAGGTGATTCAGATTTGTTTTGCCACAGCTACTAGAAGATGTACAACTGTCAGACTGTCGTCAAGCTCAGTTTGAGCCTGCGCAGTACGTTCAGCCATCAGGAAGTGAGTGCAATAATCAGGCTTCAGTTTTCTCCGTTGAAATCAAGGGGGTCGCTGTGTCCATTTCTTTTACTGTTTATGCATAAACAAAGCTTTCAGATATGGCTGTAACATGCAGATAAATACCCAATAATCCGTGGAGAAAAAAGGCACAAGCAGGGAAGAGAAGGGTGAGATGCTTTACTACAAAACACAATACTTTAACTTTTACTTTCAGTACTTTAGTACATTTTAAAATAAACTACTTGCAATACTTAAGTACAATTTTTTTTTAATACTTTAGTACTTCCACTTAAGTACGGTGCTTAAAGAGCACTTCAACTTCTACTCAAGTTACTTTTTTGATAGAGCACTTGTACTTTTACTCAAGTCTGTGTCTCTAGTACTTTACATCTCTGGTGGGTGTGTGTGTGTAAAGTAAGTAAAGTAAGTAAAATTTTATTTATATAGCACCTTTCACAGGTATAAGACCACAAAGTGCTTCACAAAAAAAACAATTATATCATAAAATACACACAATAAAAGCATAGACAGTACATGATCATATCAACCCACAAGCAGCTAATTAAAAGCCTGAACAAATAAATGAGTCTTTAGTCTGCATTTGAAGGCATCAACAGAGTCAAGAGAGCGCATAGACGGTGGGAGGTCATTTCACAACCTAGAGGCAACAGCCTGAAAAGATCGGTCACCTCTAGTACGATAGCGAGTGCGTGGAACTGTCAATAGGTTCTGATCCACAGACCTCAGAGCACGCACAGGGGTATAACGCTGAATCAGGTCACTAATATAGGGGGGTGCCTGACCATGCAAAGCTCTAAAAACTAAAACCAAAATTTTGAAATTTATCCTATAAGACACTGGTAGCCAGTGAAGTTCTTTTAGGATAGGGGATATGTGAGACCTCCTATTAGTACGTGTTAAAATTCTGGCTGCAGAGTTTTGAATTAATTGCAGTCGAAAGAGCTCCTTCTGGTTTAGGCATGAAAATAAACTATTACAATAGTGTGTGTGTGTGTGTGTGTGTGTGTGTGTGTGTGTGTGTTTTAATATCCTAAGCGATTGTGATGAATCACTTCATGGAAATATGAAATCTTATGGTGAAATGTAGAAATTTGGCCATTCATACCCTCTCCACTCTCTATATGTCAAAGTTACACCCGTCTGCCAAAGTAAACCCTCTCTGAGTCCAATCATTCAGTTCTGAGGTCCTGCTGTTTTAAATAGGAACTTTCAAAGTAAAAACTCCAGTGTGGTTTGATGGCAAATAGTACAATCTATTTAATTTGTCACAAATCCTGGGAATTGTTACAGTATATAATTACAATATTTCACTAACTGCTCATGCTAAATTTATTATTTGCAACGGTCACAGGTCGGGGCGGACTCGTATGACCAACCGCCCCTGACTCAAGACACCACCGTGAGGAGCCAACACCACAGGTACGCGACGGAATGGACCAGACAGAGGCAAAGGTAAATTTCAAGGAATAACAATTTTTATTAAGCACTGTATTTATGAAAGTGAAGAAAAGGATGGTAACGGTCGCTGGGCCTTTTCCCCGGAACAGCTGGGCAGATCGAGGGCTCCTTCCCCGGGATGTTACACACTCCACGGCCCCGACGGTAGAGAGACAGGTAAGCACTCTTCTTCCAGCGATAACTGCACACTTCGGAACTCAGGAGGTAAGTAGACAGGTAAGCACTCTTCTTCCAGCAATAGCTGCACACTTCGGGGCTCAGAAGGTAAGTAGACAGGTAAGGATTCTTCACAATACAAAGTATTTTCGTCAGTGCACAGTAATGAGACAGTGATTTAAAAGCTTCTTTCACCAGCGATGTTGCATACTTCCAGACTCGGACAATAAGTGGAACAGGTAAGGATTCTTCACAGTACAAAGTACTTTCGTCGGTTCACAGTAGTGAGACAGTGGTTTAAAAGCTTACTTCACCAGCAATGCTGCATACTTCCAGACTCAGACAGTAAGTAGAACGAGTAAGGATTCTTCACAGTACAAAGCACTCTCTTCGGTTCGCAGTAGCGAGACAGTGGTTTTAAAGCTTACTTCACCAACAATGCTGATGACTGGTGAGCGAGTCCTCAATCCGTGGCAATGGGAATGCATCTTTCTTCGTTACCCTGTTAAGTTTGCGGTAGTCAACACAGAACCTCCAAGCTCCCGTCTTCTTCTGAACCAGAACGATTGGCGCCGCCCACGGACTACTTCTCTCTCGAACGATTCCTCCCTCCAGCATCCCTTTCAACAGAGCGCGGACCTCAGCATAGAGGGTGGGTGGCACCGGACGGTACCGCTCTCGGCTAGGCGTCGCCTCACCGGTGGGTATTTGATGCTTCACTACCCCTGTGCAGCCATAGTCTTCTTCGTGGGTCGAGAACACATGTTGCCATTTTCTCAAGAGCTCCTGGAGCTGTAACACTTGTTCCTCTTCCAGATTCTCACCCTTCAGGGACTCTCCCATCAAATGGGTCGGCACCCCTCCTCCCACAGGGCCCTGTTCTGCCTCAACTGGGCAGACGGCGACTTCTACCACCGCAGAGCTCACCTGCCTGAAGCAGACATCCTGATGCTGATGCTCCTGGACAGGACGTACCGAGGAAACTCGGACCAGACGTTGGTGTCGACGAAGGAGCACGGGGTAAGGATTGGCGTTCCGTACTTTCACTGAGACTCGCCCTCGGTGAACAACCTCCAGCCCGTGAGCCACTTCAATGGGCTGACAATCCTCATGAGGCTCTACCAGAACACAGGTACCTGACCCAAGGGGCCCTGCGGGTCCTCGGACCCAAAGAACGGTCTCACTCTGGGCTGGGATGGACAAAGCGTATCGACAGGCAACTCGACCGATGTCTTCGCTCTCTTCCACGTGACTAGCCGCATGCACTCTTCGGCAATCGGCCAGAATTCGATCCCAGTCCTGCTTCGCCGGTGACAGAGACGTCCGAGCGGGCCGACCCCGAAACAATTCCTCCCAGCAATCCAGTATAACGTTCATCCCTAAAAGTGCTCGATGGATGCCCAAGCAATGATCTCGGACGATAACGACCCCTTTTTGTTGGACGGGGACCCCTCGGACAAGAAAGTCTACCACAATGTACCCAGTGTAGGGGATGTCCAGACCATTGGCCCCCCGTAAAGTCAGCCTGGAAGCTTCCGTTGCTTGGAGCCGATGATCTGCGAGCAACTCCTGTACCAGGCTCTCCGAGAATAGTGTGACTTGAGAACCTGTGTCGACCAGACAATCTATCGTGACTCCATTAGCTTGAACTTCCACGGTGGGACAACGCCCAACCCAGTCATCTCGTGAAACAGGAACAGAAGGAGGGTCATACAAAGGGTTCCCGGCCACTTGACCCACAGTGGCCGGTGAGACTAAAAACCCCCTTGAGAACCCCGACGGAGCCCACACTGGCGACTGATATGTCCCGGGTCTCCACAATTGATGCAGATAGGCCTTCCTTGGTCATCCCACTCGAACCGGGGGCCCACAGGACGTAGGGGGCGGCGCACAGGACCTCGCCCCTCCTCCGAATACGACCTCCCTCTCACCACTGATCCGCCCTCGACTCAACCTCGACGAAGTTCACTCAGCAGGTTCTGAGATAGTTCTGCCATCTGTCCCTTGACATCCTCTAACAGTTCAGTTCTCAATTTCTGCTTCCAATCGCTCGGTTCGACAGGCGCGGGTCCACTGGCACTACTTGCTGCCACACAAACTGGTGTACGAGTCATCTCTCCCTGATCCAGTTCCAACGCCAAGGCCTCTTGTCGCAGAGCCTCAAAGATCATAGTGGGGTCTCGTCGAAGCTGGAGTCGTATACCCTGATTAACCCTCCAATTTCAAGGAGTATGCCCGAAGTGTCTGCTTAGGCCCCTGTTGATAATTGAAGAACTGGGCACGAAGAGTGGCCACTGGGGTAGAGTCTCCATATAATCCGAACAAGAAATCGAAGATAGTTTTCGCAGTAGCCCGCGTGGCTTCCGACGCAGCCAGAACTTCCCTTTTGGCTTCTCCTTCCAAAGACCCCAACACGAACTGTACTCTCTGTGATGCACTCAGTCCCTGTAATCCGGCCAGATACTCCGTCTGCGCCTTCCAATCATGCAAGCCCAACTCCGATCCTGGTCCTCCATAGCGCTGTGTCCAGGGAGCTCCCATGAAGATCGGCATGACTTGTGGACGAGCCGCTGGTGCCTCTTCGTCCGCCATCGCGTACCTATGGCCGCTACAACTCACGGTGTGTATCCTGCCGACTACGCCACTTTGATGTCACAGGTCGGGGCGGACTCGTATGACCAACCGCCCCTGACTCCAGACACCACCGTGAGGAGCCAACACCACAGGTACGCGACGGAATGGACCAGACAGAGGCAAAGGTAAATTTCAAGGAATAACAATCTTTATTAAGCACTGTATTTATGAAAGTGAAGAAAAGAATGGTAACGGTCGCTGGGCCTTTTCCCCGGAACAGCTGGGCAGATCGAGGGCTCCTTCCCCGGATGTTACACACTCCACGGCCCCGACGGTAGAGAGACAGGTAAGCACTCTTCTTCCAGCGATAACTGCACACTTCGGAACTCAGAAGGTAAGTAGACAGGTAAGGATTCTTCACAATACAAAGTATTTTCGTCAGTGCACAGTAATGAGACAGTGACTTAAAAGCTTCTTTCACCAGCGATGTTGCATACTTCCAGACTCGGACAATAAGTGGAACAGGTAAGGATTCTTCACAGTACAAAGTACTTTCGTCGGTTCACAGTAGTGAGACAGTGGTTTAAAAGCTTACTTCACCAGCAATGCTGCATACTTCCAGACTCAGACAGTAAGTAGAACGAGTAAGGATTCTTCACAGTACAAAGTACTCTCTTCGGTTCTCAGTTGCGAGAGAGTGGTTTAAAAGCTTACTTCACCAACAATGCTGCATACTTCGAGACTCAGACAGTAAGGAGAACAAGTAAGGATCTTCACAATACAAAGTATTTTCTTCAGTTCATGATAGTGAGACAGTGGTTTAAAAGCTTACTTCACCAGCGATGCTGCATACTTCCAGACTCAGACAGTAAGGAGAACAGGTAAGGATCTTCACAATACAAAGTATTTTCTTCAGTTCATGATAGTGAGACCGTGGTTTAAAAGCTTACTTCACCAACAATGCTGCATACTTCCAGACTCAGACAGTAAGTAGAACGAGTAAGGATTCTTCACAGTACAAAGTACTCTCTTCGGTTCACAGTAGTGAGACAGTGGTTTAAAAACTTACTTCACCAGCGATGCTGCATACTTCCAGACTCAGACAGTAAGGAGAACAGGTAAGGATCTTCACAGTACAGGCTGCTTTTCAGCTCGGCTGTATCACTCTAGACTTCTGATGGAGAACAGATATAGTAAAAACTTTCCACAAATGTGTACGCATGGGTTGGGGCCACTTCTCAGCAAAAGCACACCACACTAGTGTTCACTTCAATTCCACAGCCATAAATCAATGTGTATCAATAAGGCAAAAGCACTGCAATTCACTCACACGATAGGGCTGTTCAGAGGCCTCAATCCATTTGTTACACTCACGTGGGGAATATTAAATCTTCAGTTCCTCCTCAACACACTCTGAAACACATAGCTTCTCCAACAATCAGTTCCACACTCACTGCATCCTCTTCAAACTGTTTAAATGTTCGCAAGATGAAATCAATCCACTTATCTTTCTCTCTCTCCTCTCAGTGCAGATTCGATCGATAACTCAGTCCAGTAGATTTCCCACAGACGATCACTCTGATCCAGCAGCTTCAATGGGCGGCTTCCACACTCAGACAGTTTCCCCAGAATAAGCTTGTGACCACCACTGCTCCGAGAAACCCAGAACCACAGAACAGTACGGGACCAACAACGGACCAACGACCTCAGACGTTCTCTGAATAGCCCTTTTATCTATGGCTTATGAAGCAAACAGCCCGTGTAAACGCCGCTCCTCTCTCTCTCTCTCTCTCTCGCACCTGTAGTGCATTAGCAATAATCAGGCCGGGCAATGATTCTGCCACACCCGGAACCGGAGTGGGATGTGCCGCACCCAAATCGTTCCCTCGGGGAAACTCGTGACTCCTCAAGGGGTTCCGCTCACTAAGCGTTTTTGTCACCCGTGACACAACTATTTCCTTTCCAGCAGATTTAGTTCCATCAACATTTCAATGTTGGTGTCTTCCAGAGACCCATACGTACATAAATCTAAAGCACCTTTATTAACACAAAGAGAAGTATTCTCTAACTGATGTTAAACAATAGATTTAGTATAAGAAAAAGCAAAAAGTTAGTTGGCAGTAGAATTGTTGACATGTAGTTGCAAAGTCACTTATAGTTAGTAGAATGTCTAAAGTGGAAATGACCAGTATTGCCACAAGTAACAGTCATTTACATTTGGCCAACATCTCTGCTGAATCTCCAATTTCTTTGATCAAACAGTTGCAGTTGCAGTCCTAAAAATGTCCTTGTGTAACATGCTGAGTACCAAGTTTGGACTCTGAAATTTAAAGTCCACATGCATAATGGTTTTATTGTGAGCAAGCTCTCATTCACACTTGAAAATTATGAATGCTATAAAACTGGAAAAAATAAGCCATATGTGTTAGTACTGGAATAAGATGTATTTTTGATATTGGCTAAATTAATCTGGTGTCCCACACTGTGCTTGAAAAGAATATTCAATTAAAAAAGAGAGAGGATGAAGAATGTGATAATAATGGTCCACAAAGAAAACAGTTGAAATCATTGGGTCTCCGTGCCTACACACAAATTTGTTTCACGAACAAATCATGATTCGTTAAAAAAATTTGTACTAAAAACGGAGCATGAGTTTTGGGGTTGTTGTTGTTGTTGTTTTTCACATAGGACTCTAAAACCCTACTTCTATTCCTGGTGCAAAAAAACGTAGAGCTTATTCTGAGAATGGTGAAGTCTTTCCAAAGAAAGGCTGCTGCAAAATTGTACATTACTCAGATTCTGGAGCAAATCCAAAAAAAAAAACACAAGATCAAAGCAATGCCAGCTTTACTGAATATGCATGCAAGGGATGAGGGGTAAAATAGTGATATTCATTTATAGAGTCATGAAAATGGTTTTCACCCAGCTCAAAACTCTTTTCAAAGGACTGACTTCAGCCACTTCTGCTAAATCAGTGTCCTAAAATAAAATGATGAACTCAGTCTGCAACAATTTCAAAAAGCAAATCAGAACATGTGTATAGAATTTCAATATCAGACAACCCTCACCTAACCTGTCCTGATAACTAGCACAATCCCAAAGTGTTTTACAATTCTCTGGGTTTGATGAGGTGCTTCTAAAGAGTCTAACTTCCCTCTCATCTAGTGAAAGGACTGTTAACTATATTGACAATGATGTGATAGATTGTACGCTTGGAAAGATATTTTGCAGTGGAAGACTATTTACAATGGACTGGTTTATAGAAACATCCCTTAATAGCCATCAGTTACTCATTCAAACATAATTTATGGTACCCAAAACTCTTGGAATGTGGGTATAGCTCTTCATATTTGATTCAACACTCAGATCACCCCGTTTTAATAGGCCATAAATATGAAGTGAAGTCCTGAGATCAGGCTACATAAGCCATTTGAGCTCTGAGGCAGCTTCTCACGCCACAAGTTGACAGCTTGAAAGTTGAACGACCTTGAACGCTTCCAAACTTAACAATGCCAGAAAATGTTGAGAAAAAAAATTCACGTTCATAATACTAAGAGCCAAAACTGTGGAGGAGGTTGAGGCAGAAGAAGGGTGAGTTTCAGTGGGGCACATCCATGTTCATAAAAACGCTTTCACACCAAGCAATCCAAACTCTGGCATCAAACAAACTAGGGTCCACGGTGTGAAAGCACCCTGAGATTCCCAGCTGAATCAGCGAATTCATGAATTGGTGTGTGTATAGATATGTCTGTTTGTGTGCAACGTTTTGTAGGAAAGGGAGATGTATGTTACTGGAGACATTTTCTGGTACATTTAATCTACATGGTCAAAAGGAAAGATTTCAATATGGTTATCAGATTATTTTGTATTGCACTGTGTTTGTGTATGTCTTTAGGGGTGAGGGTAGGGTGGTACAATACATTCAGATTTATAGCAGCGTTTGTGCCCATGGGAAACATGGCTCAGTTGGGTCTTAATCTGAAGTAATGAAGATCTGCCCTTGAGTTGTGATCTCATGGCTCTCCTGAACTCAGCAGAGTCTAATGTGCTTTTGATGATGATTTGAGAGCCAGCACCGATGCTAATCTCTGCAATTATATGTCCTCGCCACTTATCGGAGATTATTACCGCAGGTGTATCGAAACTGCTTGCTTTGGAAGTGTTACAAATTGAGGCACGAGAGTCTGAGAAATGTTTAGTGACAAAACAAAGCTGCATGTTATGGTAGCAAATCTTTTGTAAAGTTGACATATTTAGTTGACATGCATGTAGGCTTAACAAGGACACTGTAAAATTTATGTAAATTTTAGTTGGAAGTAGATGCCAGCTTAAGGATTTTAAGGTCACAATGTCATTTTGTGGAAAAACAAATTATTCAAAGCTTTGTTTTAAATAAAAACTGGAAGGTGTCTTTAATACACATTTTTTTAGAAGGTGTACTGAACAAACAAAAATTTTAATTCTGTATAAGAGTAAGTGGAAGTATATTTTTTAATTTAGCAAACAAGACGGTTAAGTGTTGGCATGATTGAGGCCCAGTGTTGGCTCAGTATCAGGTCCCAGTCTCGGACCAGTACCGCCTAAGTCAGGGGTAGGCAAGTTCGGTCCTAGAGAGTCCTGCAGAGTTTGGCCCCAACACTGAGAAAAACCTCACCTGCCTTAGTAATCCTGAATACATTGATTAGCTTGTTCAGGTGTGTTTGATTAGGGTTGGAACTAAATTCTGCAGGACAGTGGCTCTCTAGGACCGAACTTGCCAACCCCTGGGCTAAGTGTACCATTTTGGTTGGCGTGATTGTGGCCCTATGCCGGCAGTGTCGGCTCAGTGTACCCAGACTTGGGCCAGTACCAATTAAAGGGGACATATCATGCTAAATCCACTTTTTTAGCCCGTAAATGCATTTTGTTGTATATTTGGAGTGTTTATAAGTACAGAAAAGTTTAAATTAGTCTCTTCAGGTGCTTCGTTGATATCTTTATATTCTGTTTTGGTCATATTTTGCAACCTGTTCCGATTTTTCTATTCTCTATGACGTTTTTTGAACAATTACGTCACAATATTTGCAGCGGAACTGCCAAATAAGGACATCGACTCCCGGACCAACATTTCGAGCAATCCGCCATTTTTATTTCTCGCTGCGATTTTGTAGTTCAAGCTCAAGGATGCAGAAGTTATGAGAGGGTTAGTCAAAATGTTCGGTTGTTGGATGTAGTAACCCACGCGCTTCATTACACCGTCTCCCAGCATCAGAACCTCTTCGAAGTGCCTGGTTGAGTTTTATTTTTCATGGAAATCATTTTTGTGAGCGCGAAGCACTTCAAGGATAACTACTTCAGCAACCTCCGCCAGTATAAAGAAGGATTTGCCGATAGACTTCGTCTGATTGAGGGGTCAATTCCTTCTATCTTTGGAGACGACGAACAGAGCACTTCGGTAAGCTGTAAATAACGTTTTTACGCTTTTCTTTAATTGTTTATAATATAACTTATATTTTGTTTTGCGAGTGTTAAATAGTCGTTGTAAAACATGCAGTATTGTAGTAGTGGGCATGGATGGAGAAGTTACTGTAAATACAGTAACATACCATTGCGATACATCCATATGAAGACGTTGTTCTGCAGGTTCGTCGTCTTCATTTTCATCTCGCTCCGGGTCCGCTCTGGCTCGAACATGTAAGGCTTGATGGACAAGTCTTCCGTTGTTGACATTTTGTTAATAACGTGTGAATAAAAAGTTTCTGTGCCGCTAGATAATCGTATCTCTGCTATCAAACTACAAAAATGGCTGAATGGGGTGGAGTTGAAACGAGTGTCACCTCTGCAACCTGGAGAGGGGGCGGGGTATGAAGTGTCTCATTTGCATTTAATGAGACCGCACCAAAACGAGTTGCTCTCAGACGCACATCAGAAAAGGGGTAGAAAAGGGGCCTGTGGAGCTATAATAATGAGGAATTCAGACCCAAGCATTGCAGTTCCGCTTTATATAGACCACAAATGTATGATTTATATGTAAAAAGGAACGATTTAAAAGCATGATATGTCCCCTTTAAGTTTTTCAATTCTTGTCTGCATGATTGTGGCCCAATGCCGGCAGTTTTGGCAGCCAGACTCAGGCCAAAGTATTTAGGCCGATTCTGGGGCGTTATTCATTACGCGTCCATCTCGACTCTGCCAACTGCAACCGGACCGAGTTATTTCTTCCGGCCTGCTGGATCTGGGCCATCATCGGGCCGAACCGTTTTGGCTACCTGGGAGTGCTTTCATTATCTTGACAAACTAAAAGATGTAGAATGAAATTTGCATATGAAATGAAAGATATAGATTGTACTGCATGTTAGCTTGCTTATTTTCTCCAAGAGCATGAGCTATATGTAAGTCAATAAACTATGCTTCTAACCAGAGTTTGAGAAATATAGTTCCAACCACACAAGTTTGCAATGCTTTCTGTGAATGTTTGCAGGAACTTCAGACACTAAATAGTTCAGTTGAACTATGCTGGTAACAATGGAACGTATGACCATAGTTGGCTAACAATGCTTTTGGAAAATCCACCCCAATCCTACTGGATGCAAACATGCCATGATGCCACACAGGAGGATAAACTTGGAGGAATTTACATCTGAAATGACTCAAATCAAGCGCATACAAATTTTAAAAAGTACAAAAATATTGAATATTGCACCAATATGTTATGTTGTGTATGAAGGTGGTGTGTGACCAAAAAAAAAAAGAGATCTGCCATCCGAAAAATACATAAATCACTACATGACTAAAACTGAAATTTTGTGTCATCTGACCTGTGTACACCTGATCTAAGACACAATGACATTGCTAACCTTGTAAATGCATTCTTGAGAAAAAATTCTGAAAGCATCACAACAGGATATTACTGATACGTGCAGAACAAAATGTTTCATAACCAAATTTACAAATAAAACAATGCTTCATAAGCACATATTTTATAACATGTACAGGTCCTTCTCAAAAAATTAGCATATTGTGATAAAGTTCATTATTTTCCATAATGTAATGATAAAAAATAAACTTTCATATATTTTAGATTCATTGCACACCAACTGAAATATTTCAGGTCTTTTATTGTTTTAATACTGATGATTTTGGCATACAGCTCATGAAAACCCAAAATTCCTGTCTGAAAAAATTAGCATATCATGAAAAGGTTCTCTTAACGAGCTATTAACCTAATCATCTGAATCAACTAATTAACTCTAAACACCTGCAAAAGATTCCTGAGGCTTTTAAAAACTCCCAGCCTGTTTCATTACTCAAAACCGCAATCATGGGTAAGACTGCCGACCTGACTGCTGTCCAGAAGGCCATCATTGACACCCTCAAGCAAGAGGGTAAGGCACAGAAAGAAATTTCTGAACAAATAGGCTGTTCCCAGAGTGCTGTATCAAGGCACCTCAGTGGGAAGTCTGTGGGAAGGAAAAAGTGTGGCAAAAAACGCTGCACAACGAGAAGAGGTGACCGGACCCTGAGGAAGATTGTGGAGAAGGACCGATTCCACACCTTGGGGGACCTGCGGAAGCAGTGGACTGAGTCTGGAGCAGAGTATGTGAGCGGAGTGGAGTGGGAGCGGAGCGAGGAGTGGAGCGATGTGATTTTGAATGGAGCGCGGAGCGGATTTTTTAAAAGTCGGAGCGTCGTGGTTTTCACTCGCTCCGAGAGCGCTCCACTACCGCTCCATCACGAGTACAATTCATGCCAACAGCTCATTATAGAACTGCATTTTTAGTAAGGATTCACACGTTAAACACATTACGCTAGCATGATACAGATGGATCACTCAAATCAGAAAAAAATGTGAAGGTTATGATGACGCCGATGGACATAAGTGACTGCGGGAGGTTCTCAAGCCTACTGAAAATGATCGGGCAACACGATCTCATGAAAGTGCGTATATATAGCACGAATTTTATTTCTCGTGCCGTTTATACGCCAAAAAATAGTTTTTGCGTGCAAATGAAACACAAACCCCTTGGTTAGGATTAGGGATGTGAAGTGCGTGCACGCCATAAAGTGTGTATCATATGCACGCGAAAACTGCGCTATGCAAGCAAAAACTATTTTTGTAAATGGTACGAGAAATAAAATTTGTGCTATAGATACGCACTTTCATGAGATCAGGCTGGATCGGGTGAAAGCACATTTTAAACAGGGAACACTTAATCACACACGCAATCGCTTTCTCACTAATGCATTGGATTCAAACAAATGTAATCTTACAGTGCTGTCGGTAGCCTATTTGATTTCGAATGAGCAGAAATCTGTATGAAATGTAGCGACCCGTAGATGAAATAACTGATGAAAACGTAGTTATTTTCCTCTTTCCAAACAAAATGTGCTCTGCAAAAAGCAGCAATGATATTTAACTTTTAATGCTGATAACCATGTAATAAGTATAGCATGGCATAGGAAAAGTTTGCACACTATCCAATAAACCACATTGAAACTATTCTCCTAATGTTGTTTTTTATTTATTTTTATTTAATATGCCTATATATTATGATGAGGAGAAATTTTGTGAGATTTCAAAGCATACTTAAATACTTCATTCGCAATTTCCTCGGGGAGCGAAGACGGAGCGGTGTGTCTGATATCAGTGAGCGAGGAGTGGAGCGGGAGCGGTAAATGGTGAACCCGGAGCGGAGCTGGAGCGGAGTGATTATTAAATGCTTGGAGCGCGGAGGGGAAATTGTTGCCGCTCCACTCCGCTCACATACTCTGGTCTGGAGTAGAAACATCCAGAGCCACCGTGCACAGGCATGTGCAGGAAATGGGCTACAGGTGCCGCATTCCCCAGGTCAAGCCACTTTTGAACCAGAAACAGCGGCAGAAGCACCTGACCTGGGCTACAGAGAAGCAGCACTGGAGTATCCACAGTCAGTGATGGTCTGGGGTGCCATGTCAGCTGCTGGTGTTGGTCCACTGTGTTTTATCAAGGGCAGGGTCAATGCAGCTAGCTATCAGGAGATTTTGGAGCACTTCATGCTTCCATCTGCTGAAAAGCTTTATGGAGATGAAGATTTCATTTTTCAGCACGACCTGGCACCTGCTCACAGTGCCAAAACCACTGGTAAATGGTTTACTGACCATGGTATTACTGTGCTCAATTGGCCTGCCAACTCTCCTGACCTGAACCCCATAGAGAATCTGTGGGATATTGTGAAGAGAAAGTTGAGAGACGCAAGACCCAACACTCTGGATGAGCTTAAGGCCGCTATCGAAGCATCCTGGGCCTCCATAACACCTCAGCAGTGCCACAGGCTGATTGCCTCCATGCCACACCGCAATTTCTTTCTGTCTTATCCTCTTGCTTGAGGATGTCAATGATGGCCTTCTGGACAGCAGTCAGGTCGGCAGTCTTACCCATGATTGCGGTTTTGAGTAATGAAACAGGCTGGGAGTTTTTAAAAGCCTCAGGAATCTTTTGCAGATGTTTAGAGTTAGTTAGTTGATTCAGATGATTAGGTTAATAGCTCGTTTAGAGAACCTTTTCATGATATGCTATTTTTTTGAGACAGGAATTTTGGGTTTTCATGAGCTGTATGCCAAAATCATCAGTATTAAAACAATAAAAGACCTGAAATATTTCAGTTGGTGTGCAATGAATCGTCTCGGTTACGTATGTAACCTTAGTTCCCTGATAGGGAACGAGACGCTGCGTCAAGCTGTGGGAACGCCTCTGCGTTGTGCGTCCTGAAGCACGTATGGAATCAGCCCAATGGAGAGATGGAACGTCATAGGCGGGTGACGTCATCGACCAGGAAACTATAAAGCACCCCATAAACACAAGCGCAATAGCTTCTGATAGGCCTGAAGGAAGCGCTAGCGGGAATGCCGGGAGTATGGTGGAATGACGCAGCGTCTCGTTCCCTATCAGGGAACTAAGGTTACATACGTAACCGAGACGTTCCCTTTCAAGGGAACTCGAGCTGCGTCAAGCTCTGGGAACGCTAATACCCACGTCGCCATAGGACCAAGTGACCGCCATGTGAGAACTAGCGCACAGAGGGCGAGAGCACCTGTGCCCCAGGGGAAGGAATTAAGTCTAGGTCATAGATCTTAATGAAAGTATGCGGTGAAGACCATCCAGCCGCATCACAAACGTCACTGAGGGAAACTCCTGACAATAAGGCTTTAGAAGCCGCCATACTCCTGATAGAGTGGGCTCGTACAGCCAAGGTGAAGGCTGACCAGCCGACTCATAGGCAAGTGAGATAGCCTCGACCACACACTTGCTTATTCTCTGTTTAGACACGGGACACCCCTTCTTGGGTGGCCCAAAACATGCAAATAGTTGTTCTGACTTCCTCACAGGGCAGTTCTGTGGATATAGGCATCTAACGCCCTAGCAGGGCAGAGTAAATTAAGTTTCTCCTGGTCAGACGACAGAAATGGAGGAGGACAGAAGGCCTGCAGAACTGTAGGTCTAACAACATTAGTAGGGACCTAGGGAACTTAACCTGGTCTAGGACGCAACCAAGCCAGGCGAAAATTCCAGGCACAAGGGTGAAACCGACAGAGCCTGCAAATCACCGATTCTCTTTAGAGAGGAGATAGCAAGAAGAAAGATAGTCTTTAACGTGAGAAACTTCTCAGGAACTTCTTCGATAGGTTCAAGAGGAGCTTGGGAAAGACCTTCTAATACGATGGCCACATCCCACGCCGGCACCCTCGTACGAACTGCTGGCCTCAGCCTCAATGTGCCACGAAGGAAACGAGTTATAAGCGGGTGTCTCCCCAGAGAAACTCCACTGAAAGGGACGTGGTGAGCAGCCAGTGCCGCCACATACACCTTTAGTGTGGAGGGGGATAGCCCTGTGGAGAAGCGCTCCTGCAGGAATTCCAGCACTGCACCCACTGGGCCGTTAACCGGGTCCTGCAGGTGTCCTCCACACCAAGAAGTGAAAAGTTTTCACTTCAAGGCATAAAGCTTCCTCGCGGATGGAGCTCTGGAGTGAAGAATGGTCTCAACAACCTCGGTTGAGAGACCAGAGTTCATGAGCTGGGCCCCCTCGGAGGCCAAGCTCACAGTACTGGGCGGGGATGAAATATCATGCTGCCCACCTGAGAGAGTAGATCCCTCCTGACAGGGGGCTCCAAAGGAGAACCGTCCAGGAGAGAAATCAGGTCCGCAAACCATACTCGGGCCGGCCAGAACGGGGCTACTAGTAGTAGGCTGACCCCGTCCCGGCGAACCCTCTCCAGAACTCCAGGTAGCAGAGCAATCGGGGGAAAGGTGAACAGACGTGACCTCGGCCACAGCTGCCCCATAGCGTCCAACCTCAGAGGGGCTGGATGGCTGATGGAAACCACAGATGACAGTGCGTGGTCACCTTGGAAGTGAATAGGTCCACCTCGGCGCGACCGAAACACACCAAAGGAGCTCCACCACCTCGGGGTGGAGACTCCAACCCCCCGGCCTCGGCCCCTGCCTCGACAGGGAGTCTGCTACCACATTCAAATACCCAGGAAGATACATTGCTCTCAGAGATAGTAACCTCCCATGGGACCACAGGAGGATCTGACGGGCCAACTTGTAAAGCCGGCGAAACCGCAGGCTCCCCTGATGATTTATATAAGAGACCACCGACGTGTTGTCTGACTGAACTAACACATGATGACCTCTCAGGTCTGCTAGGAAGTGTTTCAGAGCCTGGAACACCGCCAACATCTCCAGACAATTTATAAGCCATGATAGATGATGGTCCTGAGACAGACCTTGGGCTGGACGACCACTCGTGACCGCCCCCCACCCTGTGAGGGAAGCATCCGCCATTAGCGCCACGCGACCCAGCACAGGACCTTTGAATAGGAACCAAGTTTCTTTCCACATGACCAGAGCACGAAGGCAGCGCCACGTGACTTTGACCGTGCGGAGCGGATTTCCCCTCGGGGAGAATCCCTTGGTCCTGAGCCACCACTGCAGCGGTCTCATGTACAACAGGCCGCAAGGTATAACGTTGGACGCTGCTGCCATCAGACCCGACAGTCTCTAAAACTGTATTACAGTAAGTAGCTGGCCTAGCTTTACTTGTTTCACAGCTAAGAGAATCGAAGCGATGCGGGTCGGAGCGAGTCGCGCCTGCATCGAAACCGAAACCCAAACGACACCCAGAAAAGTGGTCTTCTGAGAAGGAGATAATACACTTTTCTTTGCGTTCAGCCTCAACCCCAACTTCCTGATATGAACGAGAACGACATCTCGATGCCGAACCACCATCGTGAAAGTGCGGGGAGATAAAGCTAGGTCAAACGGAAGAACCCTGTGCTGGTACACCTCGCCCCCAAAGGCGAACCTCAGGAACTTCCTGTGTTGTGGAAGGATGGAAATGTGGAAGGCGTCCCTTAGATCTATCGTGACAGACCAGTCCTCGGATCTGATCTGTGACACGATCTGCTTGATAGAGAGCAACCTGAATTTTGGCTTCCCTACCGAGCGATTCAATAGGCGCAGGTCTAAAATTGGACGCAACCCCCCATCCTACTTTGGAACGATGAAATATCGGCCGTAATAGCCTGACTCCACACTGGGAGGAGGAACCCGTTCTATAGCCTCCTTTTGAAGGAGTGCTTTCACCTTTTGTTCCATAACCAGAGCCTGCTCGGGGCCCACCACTGTAGGCAGAACCCCACTGAATCTTGGTGGACGACACCTGAATTGGATAGCATAATCCTTTTCTATTGTCTGCAGGACCCAATGAGATATTTTTGGAAGGCTTTTCCCCTCTGCCAGAAATTCTACTAAGGGTACCAGTCTCTCGAGACTGGCCTCTGGTGTAACTTGAGCAGCAAACGCAGCGCCCTGTAACGGCACACCGGCAGGGAACAACTGGTTTAACCGCTCTGAAACCCTCCTCAGAGGGAGCGAGCGTCCCTCGGGAAATCGCTCGCTGGGACCGTCTGTGCCCCGGCATTAAGGCGGGGTTGGCAGAACGGGCCCCTGAGGGCACCGAGGAGGAATGGGCACCGTAGAAAGAGGTGAACACCTTTCCGCCTCGGTGGGAACCACCCTCAGTGTCCTGCGCGCCGTGGCGCCAGGACTTCTTCTCAGCCGAAGCCTTCTTAGCTAATATAACTGTCCTCAGATCAGTTCTATTACTGGGAGATTTCGGCTGAGAGTGCCGCGGCTGAGCCCACTGTCCAGCAGGGGGAGCGCGAGACGCGACACTCTGCTTCAGCGCCTATGTGATGAGCTCGCAGACGGCCGGGGCTGCTCCCGCCCAGCAGTCCCAGGGACATGAATTTTTAAAAGGGAGAAATTTGTTAAAAGCTGTTGTTTGCTTTTCCTTCTCCTGGAATTTATTGATGACAGAATTTACAGCATCGCCAAATAAACCCAGGGAGGGAGAGATTAGTGTCTAAAAGGAAAGCTTTTCCTTTCCCCTTTATATTTGTCTGATTTAACCACAGATGTCTTTCTACGGCCACGCAGGGAAAAATCAGCCGCCTGACGCAGTTCGCGAACCACGTCAGCACTGACCTCCTCACTCTCACTCACGTCCCTCAGCAGGTCAGCCTGGTATGCCCGTATATTTTTTTTTCATAATAGACATAGCAGCAGACATGACCTGCTGCCGAATACGCTTTACCCACAAAAAATGAAATATTCATAAGAGGCTTGGTGGGTAATGCCGGTGCCTTAACAGATGACGCAGCCTCGAGGGAGAGAAAACTCGCAAGCGTCTCTACCACGCGAGGCATAGCCGAACAACCATATGATTTATCCCCCACCATATTTAAATATGTTGAAGTCTGGGGACTAAACATTTTCTCTATATGACACCGGTTTTTCCCACGATTTCGACACCTCAGTGTGGAGATCGGGAAAAAAAAAAACGGCACGCACCGGCGTGGAGGTTGCACTCGTGACGGCGAAATCTCTCATCTAATTTTAATTTAGAAACAGACTCCTGTCTAGTCACTGGCCATACAATGCTGAGTTTTTCTACAGCTCTTGTTAATACCTCCACTAGCTCATCGCTTTCGGGAGTGTAAGGTGGCGAATCCTCCACATCTCCCTTATATATACTAGCAACATCCAGCTCCTCAGAACTGGATAGAAGCAACACTGGTGCCTCAGCCCGAGCGGAAGAAACCGCAGCGCGTGCTTCCGAATACGGGACTGAGGCACTGGATCTCACAGGTGAAGGGAGAGATAAGGCAGAGCCCGTCTCTAACCCCGCTGAGAGATCCATATGCGATCCCCACGATACGCGTCGTCGCTCTGCCTCGGCAAGAGCGGGACCCGAACCGCGGGGAGCGCGCCCCGAACCGCGGGGAGCGCGCCCCGAACCGCTCTCCTCGAAGAGCGCCCGGCGGGAGCGGAGCGTCCTTAATGGCAGACGCTCGCAATGCTCACAATCAGCTCCCTCGAGAGCTGACTGGGCATGCTACACTCCCAAACAAACAACACAAAGAACGTGTGTATCCCCACTCGTTAAATAACGCGAGCAGGGAGGGACACACTCCCTAAACTGCTGTTTGTTCGCCATATCTCTCTTAATATATATATATATATATATATAAATTGTTTGTGTGGTGCAGAGTATGTAAGGACAGACAATATTCACACAGGGACAGATTCACATATAGCGCGACTGAAGGCACAGAAGCTATTGCGCTTGTGTTTATGGGGTGCTTTATAGTTTCCTGGTCGATGACGTCACCCGCCTATGACGTTCCATCTCTCCATTGGGCTGATTCCATACGTGCTTCAGGACGCACAACGCAGAGGCGTTCCCACAGCTTGACGCAGCTCGAGTTCCCTTGAAAGGGAACTAAAATATATGAAAGTTTAATTTTTATCATTACATTATGGAAAATAATGAACTTTATCACAATATGCAAATTTTTTGAGAAGGACCTGTACATAATTGGCTATTTTTTTTTTCTATTCAATCAATGCTTTTTCTTTCTGAGTTCCCGTTAAAAAGCAGCGGTCAAGGCTTCAGACATTCACCGTTTTCTGCTATTAACTTGAGGAGGAAAATCACTAAATTGAGCAAAAAAGTGAGCTTGAATTCAGTCCGTAACTCTCCCAGAGCCAGACTACATAAAGTCTGATTATTCTAGCCACAAACTACCCAAATTACCTTTCGCTAAGCCCACGCTCAAAAACACCCTTCCAACTTTGTTGTCAAGCTTTTCTAATAAAAGGTCCTGCCCCTAATGGCCCATATAGGATCAGTTAAGTGAACGTGATTTCACCAAGTGAAACGTGTTCCTGAATACAGATCTTTGTTGATCCTGGAACAACATTCACAATCAACCAATCAGATTTGAGAGACAAGTTTACAGTTTATGTCAAGTTTAGGCTTACAACCAGGGTTAGGTGCTGTTACATCAGTGTTATTCACCATAATTTCTCTCTGATTTAGGGATATGTTACGGGTAGGGTTAGGTTTACGGGTAGGGATAGGGTTGATCCAGGAGCATGTCTTACTTGGCAAAACCATAGTGACTTTCTTATGGCCATTGGTTTATCATATACAAGATGAAGCCTATAAATACTTCAACAGTACCATACACTCATGTCTGCAAACACAGCGGCCACTCAGAAGCTGGTGCGAGAAGAGGTCAAGGGTCAAATGAGTCATTAGCACATACTTGCACCGATGGTGACACTGATGTTGAGGGCTTTTGAACAACTAGCTCACAATAAGCATAAAAGTGTCTAAATCAACAACATAAAACTAATTGAGAGCTGTTTACAGACAGTGGAGGTTTCAAGTCAACAGCACTTTCTGTCGCTGATTGTGATGATAATGATGTTGGCGTAACAAGCGAAGACAAGATGTGCTCTCTCAAATCAGTCAAACGTCTTCTCTTATTGAAACAGATACAATTCCTTGTTTTATGACGTTGAGGATTTGAGAATGCTTAGATGAAACTTCTGTGAAAGTAAAAAAAAGTGTTTTTTGTGCGACTTTGCAGAAATCCACCATCAAACAGCCACACCTTTGTATTTTTCTCAAGCGATTTTTCAAACAGACGTGTTTTTAGCCACCGCCAACACTGACAGTGCTGAATTGCATGCTTTTTAACATTTTTATAGATTCAGGTAAGGTGTGTTTTGCCATAACTGGATGATGATTAAGTACTAATGGGTTTTCTTGGTAAACCACAGCTCTCAAAGAAAGTGACTTAGCAAAACTCAATGGTGCAAATCTTGTTCAGGCCTGGGAGAAATGTTCTGCTGTCGTGAAGTCTGAGATCTGGCTTGAAGAAGGTCTTAATTGCTTACTTAGCAATCAGTTTAACATGCGATGTGCTGAATCTTTTAACTTAATTGTAAAGTGATGTTGATATAGTATTAAGTGTGATTTAGGGATTGAAGCGCAGTATAAAATGTTTCCATCTCTTGTTGAGACTTTTGGGGAACTACAAGGTGGAGCAGAAGTCTTTTAGGCCCTGTTTACACTAGGTATAAAGATGCGTTTTGGTCGATTGGATCACAAGTAGACGAGGGAGATGCATTCCCGTTTACACCTGGTATTTTAATCCGTACCATTTCTGTCTTGATATCTTTGAGGGGAGGTGAATGTATGGACTTTTTCCGATATTTCGATCTAATGGACAAAATAAGCTTGTGCAATTTACATATGAAAACAACCGGAGAAAGCAGAAGAATATACAGGGGTTGTTTACACGACATCAAAAACCTTTAAGACTCCGTTTACACCTGTATTTAGCGTCGTCCACTTGTGATCCCCTCGATCAAAACGCATCTTAATACCAGGTGTAAACGGTCTTAAATCACGCCACTAAGGGTGTGTTCACATTTGGCATGTTTGCTTCAATTAAAACAAACTCTGGTGTGATTGCTTTGTTAGCGAGGTTCGTTTGAACAAGTGTGAACGCTGCCATCTGAACCCTGGTGCCACCAAACAAACGGGCCAAGACCGCTGAGAAGATGGGTCTCGCTTCCAAACAAACTCTGGTGCGGTTCAACTGAAATATGAATTCAACATGCACCAAAGACATGTAAACGAACCAAAAATGGGACACAATGTCACAAGATGCGACCCTAAAAAGGACAGATACCTGCATTTATCCTAGAACACAGTATTGTTTTGAATGTTCGGTCAGTTCCGTCACAAAATATATGTAATAAAAGCCATATCCCTATGCCTTTAGCTTCGGAAACTTTAGGTTCAGTGTTAAAATGCCTATGTGAACACTAAGCTGACCAGGACTTTTTTTTTGGTCTGGACCAAACGAATCAAGCGAACCAAACTACAAGTGTGAACACACCCTAATGCATGACCACCACTAATTAACTAAGACATGCTTTTTACCCTTAATTTGATTCACTTCAGTAAATTTCTATTCATTTCTCAAAACACAGTGCGGCCTATAAGTGAAAGAATCTCAAATGTGACACAATTTTGTTAGCCTGACGTCGTCATACTCATATTCTAGTCAGAATGTGAGTCTGATACTGTCACGGTATACAAATCCATTGATTCCTTCTCGTCTCGTGTTTATGTTGTTATATGAAAGCACGTGTGCAGTGGGTGTGACTGAGTGACGTTCCTTGATCCGCTCCAGCTGTTCATCATCTCATCACCAGCTGCAGCCGATCTCATCTCCATATATACTCACCACTTTCTCATCCTCTTTGTCAGATCGTTTGGTTGATGTCTCGTTTGGTGTTCCTGTCCAGTCTGCCTGCCTTTCCCGTCGTCGTGTTCCCATGGGTTCGTTGTCTTGGTGTGGATTATCGTTTTGTGTCTTCACTTCACGGATTCTTCACCTCACAGACTTTCACGTCACGGATTCTTCACCTCACGGATTATCACTTCACGGACTTCTCACGCTGGCCATCAAAGTCCCTGTGTCACCCGTCCACGCCCGTGTTCATCTTCCATTTGTGTCATCTGACCAATAAATCTGAGTTACCTGCATTTGTTTCCTGTTTTGCTTTACGATCATGACAGAACGATCTGACCGTACCATGGAAGCAGCAGGGGGATCATCTACCACGTTAGAAGAGTTCGTTCACCACAGTGTAAGGTGGATGGACTCACAAGAGAGGATTCTAGGTGACACGGGTCGTGCGATACAAGCCTTGGTGACGCAGGTGTCCGAGCTCACCCAGCAATTCCAACGTCTTCAGGATCCCACTGCGCCCCCCACACCAGCCCTTCCCCCCACACCACCAGAGAATTCTACAACCGCTGAACCACGCCTACCCGTTCCGGAACCCTACGCGGGTGAGTCTGCATATTGTCGCGCATTCTTGACTAGATGTTCTATGCACTTCGCATTGCAGCCCAGGACATTCAATAATGAACAGGCCAAGGTGGCATTCGTCATAACCTTGTTGACTGGAAAAGCGGCATTATGGGGAACGGCGGTGTGGGAGAATCAAGATCCATGCTGTGCCTCGTTCCAGACACTCTCCACGGAGATGAAACGGGTCTTCGACCGAGCCGTAGTGGGGAGAGAGGCTGCTAGGGTGTTGGCCGACCTCATTCAAGGTGAGAGGTCGGTCTCGGATTATTCCATCGAGTTCCGAACCCTGGCGGCCGAATGTCATTGGAACGAGGAGGCGCAGTGGGACATGTTCCTGCATGGGTTGGCTGAGCGCGTCCAGAGAGAGATCTATGCCCTGGACCTCCCCACGTCGTTGAATGGGTTGATCGATCTGGCTCTGAGGGTGGACGCTCGACTTATTAGAGCCGGAGGAAGAGCCTCGTCTATCCGCTCTCCAGCAGGAGTAGAGAGCATACGGTCCAGCGGCAGGGACGCGGTCAGCCCAGTCTTCGATCACGAACCCATGCAGGTGGGTCGAGCTCGGCTTTCCCGGGAGGAGAGGGGGAGGCGGACATCCCAGGGCCTTTGCCTATACTGTGGAGGTGCGGGACACTATGCTTACAACTGCCCGGTAAAAGGCCAAGCCCGATAGTAAGTATGAGGCTACTATCGGGTGGGATCTCCGCCGAGAAGTCCTCATCCACATCTACCCTCCTCCCGGTAAGACTGAGATGGTCAGTTCAACAGCACGACTGTCAAGCACTTCTGGATTCTGGGGCGGAGGGTAATTTTATGGACAGCACTTTTGCACACAGATTTCAGATTCCCCTCAAACCACTCACACAGAAGATTGCAGTACACGCTCTAAACGGTCAGGAACTTCCCACCATTTCATTCGTCACTAAAAACATCACTCTCATTACTTCAGGCAATCACTCAGAGACTATTTTTTTTACATATTGGATTCACCCCTGGCACCCATCGTTCTCGGACACCCCTGGCTCATCCGTCACAACCCCCGAGTGGACTGGCATCAGAAAGCTGTGTTGGAGTGGAGCAAGGAATGTCATAAGTCTTGTCTGATGTCTGCTTGTCCGTCTGTGCCTGTTTTTGTGTTACAGGAGGAGGCAGGGGATTTGTCTAACGTGCCCGAGGAGTACCACGACCTGAAGGAAGTGTTCAGTAAGTCTCGGGCTGCTTCTCTTCCTCCGCATCGTCCCTATGACTGTGCTATAGATTTAGTGCCAGGTAAGTCTCCGCCTAAGGGCAAGTTATACTCGCTTTCTGTCCCAGAGAGGGAGGCCATGGAGAAATATATTTCTGATTCTCTAGCAACCAAGTTCATCCGTCCTTCCTCTTCTCCAGCGGGGGCGGGGTTCTTTTTTGTGGGGAAGAAGAATGGGTCTCTGCGACCTTGTATTGATTACTGGGGGTTGAATAACATCACGGTAAAGAATACTTATCCTTTGCCATTGATGTCTTCAGCCTTCGAGATGTTGCAGGGTGCGTCCGTCTTCACGAAATTGGACTTGCGTAACGCTTATCATTTGGTTCGCATTAGGGAGGGGGATGAATGGAAGACTGCTTTTAATACCCCCAGGGGGCACTTTGAATACTTGGTCATGCCTTTCGGGCTGTCCAACTCCCCAGCAGTCTTCCAGATACTCATCAATGACGTGTTGCGAAACATTATTGATCAGTTCATATATGTCTACCTGGATGACATATTGATATTTTCCTCGTCTCTCCAGGAACATGTGCAACAAGTTCGACGAGTGCTTCAGAGGTTGTTAGAGAATGGGCTTTTTGTCAAGGCGGAGAAATGCGATTTTCATGCACAGTCTGTTCCTTTCCTAGGATACATCATTTCGTCTGAGGGAATGCGTGTGGACCCTGAGAAGGTTAAGGCTGTGGTAGAGTGGCCAAGCCCAGATTCCCGTAAGGCCCTACAGAGGTTTCTGGGGTTCGCCAATTTCTATCGGCGTTTTATTCGCAATTTCAGCCAACTAGCCGCGCCTCTGACTGCCTTGACCTCCCCCAGAACCCCGTTCAGGTGGTCAGATACAGCCGAGGCTGTGTTTGCCAAACTCAAGAGCCGCTTTGTTTCAGCTCCCATCCTCGTTGCCCCTGATTCTTCACGTCAGTTCGTGGTGGAGGTCGATGCGTCAGAGGTGGGGGTAGGAGCAGTTCTGTCCCAGCGCTCTTCCACAGATGACAAGATGCATCCCTGCGCGTTTTTTTCTCATCGTTTGTCCCCAGCTTAAGGCAATTACGACATTTGTAATAGGGAGTTGTTGGCAGTCAAGTTAGCGTTGGAGGAATGGCGTCATTGGTTGGAGGGTTCAGGGGTACCTTTTTTCGTCTGGACCGATCATAAGAATCTTGAGTACATCAGAACCGCCAAAAGACTGAACTCCAGGCAGGCTCGGTGGGCACTTTTTTTTCGGTCGTTTTGATTTTTCTCTCTCGTACCGCCGGGTTCCAAGAACATCAAACCCGACTCTTTATCTCGCATTTTTGATCGTTCCGAACGCCCGTCTACTCCCGAGTGCATTTTACCGGAGACCCTATTTGTTTCCACACTCGTATGGGAGGTCGAATCGAAGGTCAAGACGGCCTTAGAAGGGGTAATGCCTCCGCCCGGTTGCCCACCGAATCGTTTATTTGTGCCGGAGGGATTACGGTCTGACGTGATTCAATGGGGTCATAGCTCCAACGTGGCTTGTCATCCAGGAGTTAGTCGCACTAAGTTTTTAGTTAAGCAACGATTTTGGTGGCCACTTATGGCTCGTGACATTCACAGTTTTGTTTTGGCTCGCTCGGTTTGTGCCACTGGTAAGACTTCCAATCGACCTCCAGATGGGCTCCTTCAACCGCTGCCTGTCCCTTCGAGACCCTGGTCCCATATCGCTCTAGATTTTGTCACCGCCCTCCCACCCTCCCAGGGAAACACAGTTTTTTTGACCGTGGTGGACCGGTTCTCGAAGGCGGCTCACTTTATTCCCTTACCCAAATTACCCTCAGCTAAGGAGACAGCGTTGGCAGTCGTTGACCACGTGTTTCGCTTACATGGCCTCCCGATGGACGTGGTCTCCGACAGAGGACCTCAGTTTGTGTCCAAATTTTGGAAAGAGTTTTGTAAGTTACTGGGAGCGACGGTTAGTCTATCCTCAGGGTTTCATCCCCAGAGCAATGGCCAAACCGAGAGAGCCAACCAAGATCTGGAGATCAGAGGTGTCACCGCACTTGGACTAGAGCCCGTGAGACTCTACTCAAAGTGGGGGCGCGCACCAAGGCTAAGGCCGATCACCACCGGTCAAAGCCTTCCGTATACGTCGTTGGTCAAAAAGTGTGGCTTTCTACCAGGAACATTCCTCTCCGATCCGTCTCCAATAAACTTGCTCCCAAATTCATTGGCCCGTTCACTGTCACCAAGATCATTAGTCCGGTGGCAGTCCGCCTTAGTTTACCTCCGGCGTACAGGAGGGTTCACCCCGTGTTTCATGTTTCAAAGATTAAACCCGTGTTTCATGCTCACATTAATCCGCCAGTCCCGGTCCCCCCCCCCCCCCCCCCCCCCCCCCCGCCGCGTCTCGTAGATTGGGATACCACCTATTCGGTAAATCGTATTCTGGATTCTTGGCGGAGGGGGCGTGGATTTCAGTACTTGGTGGACTGGGAAGGTTACGGTCCGGAGGAGAGAAGTTGGGTACCTGCTAGAGACATCCTGGATCACTCTCTAATCGATGATTACAATCGACAGGTAAGGGAGTCTGGGAACGCCAGGAGGCGTTCCTAGCAGAGGGGGTACTGTAACGGTATACAAATCCATTGATTCCTTCTCGTCTCGTGTTTATGTTGTTGTATGAAAGCTCGTGTGCAGTGGGTGTGACTGAGTGACGTTCCTTGATCCGCTCCAGCTGTTCATCATCTCATCACCAGCTGCAGCCGATCTCATCTCCCTATATATACTCACCACTTTCTCATCCTCTTTGTCAGATCGTTTGGTTGATGTCTCGTTTGGTGTTCCTGTCCAGTCTGCCTGCCTTTCCCGTCGTCGTGTTCCCGTGGGTTCGTTGTCTTGGTGTGGATTATCGTTTTGTGTCTTCACTTCACGGATTCTTCACCTCACGGACTTTCACGTCACGGATTCTTCACCTCACGGATTATCACTTCACGGACTTCTCACGCTGGCCATCAAAGTCCCTGTGTCACCCGTCCACGCCCGTGTTCATCTTCCATTTGTGTCATCTGACCAATAAATCTGAGTTACCTGCATTTGTTTCCTGTTTTGCTTTACTATCATGACAGATACTGCTCCATTGGGCTGTGATTATAGGGCGTGTTTCAACCGAACAAGGAAAGAAAATCCCTCTGCACTCAATTGGATTGACAAATGCATTGATTCTCTGTTCCTCTTTTAAAATGAATGTTATACATCTTCTATAACAGACGCGATGGCTGAATCTACACATCTAAATTTATCCAGGGGCAGCCATTCTTTGTTGTAAATGAATTCAACCAAACCGCTCTTTGGTGACGTGGATAAATACGCTACGGTTGATCATCTGTCCATCATTCTAAAGCCTGCCCTGACAATATGATTGGCATACTTGCTTCACAACGGATAAAGTCCAGACCGAACTTCCCATCCTCAAATGTTGTGGGCGGGGCTAAGTTCAGCTGGCATCCAGGCTACAATTTTGTATTTATTCAAGATGTAAATGTATCTTTCATGGAAAACTTCAGATTATAAAACGGATGGTTCCAGTTCAAAGTCATTGTATAAAATAAACACACAACTGTGACATATTTACATCATTATTACTGCACTGCTGTGGCAGCTATTTGTAGTAACTCTTCGTAACTCCCCTAAACTGTTTTAAAATCTCTGTAAACCACGGCTCCATGGGCCTTGTTTCTTTATTTACTCATTTAGCTTATGCTTTTTCCAAAAACTTGAATGGACTTAAATGAATTGCAAACCTGCCTACATTGTTGTAGCCAAACAACATTGTTAGTGTATTAGTGTAATACTCAATATGGCGTCATCATTAACAGCTTGGGACTTGCATCATAAAGAGTTTGTGTTCAGTTAAGCTCAGGGGTTTGTCCTCTGGGGAAACAGACAGATTGAGACTGTCTTCATTTACGGTGCTTTGCAATCCTCGAAGTGAGTTGAATGTAAACAATGATGGTGTAATGAACATAACAATGTTATCATCTATACACAGACCTCTATACTCCCTAAACCCTGTCACTCGGTTTGCATGTAGGCTTTTAAAACTTTAGAAAGGCTGAGAGATTCCAAATGAACCTGTGTGGTACGTACAGTTGAGGACTACGGGAATAAATGCCTGAAGCATTTCAATGTTTACATTTGTCTATCGGTGCCTCTTTTTACATTCCATGGGGACATTTAGTGCCTAGTTGCATTATTCATGAATAATACTGGATTTTAAAGGAGTAGCTCACTCAAAAAATAAGAATTCTGTCATTATTTAGTCTCCGTCATCTGTCTTCCAAACCTGTTTACTTTTACATTTTCCATGAAAATGAATAAATAAATGTTGAAAATTATGCAGCACTTCAATTCATAGTATTATAAAAGGTGCCCATATACAATTTGTACATTTCATTAAAATCTTCTAAAGTAATGCATTAGCTTTGTCTGATGATGAAATTTAGACTGTTGTTCATTATAGAGCATTTTTGGACAGTAAAAGATTTGAAAGTGATATCTGAAAATGATAAAAGAACTTCTTGTTGTATGGAAAAGAGCCTGACACTTTCTAAGAGCGTACCAGTTTGAAAAGACATGGGGGTGAGCAAATAATTACATAATTTTAATTTTTGGTGAACTACCCCTTTAAATTCCAAATATAAGTGCAACCACTATGGCATGTTCTCACCTAATGTGTCTTGAGCAGAAAATCGCAAGTAATCGCAAATCACAACCACAATCATCCCACCTTTGAACAATTAAAAAAACGCATTTAACTTGCAAGCTGGCAAGATTCAGGTATCTGTGGGAGGAATGTGCAAATCTGAGCAGATGCTGGTTGAGCCTCACCTTCTGTAACTGACAAACAAGCTCATCTTTAAGGTGAGATATACGGCCGGGAGACAAAGAGAACTCAGATAAGATCTCAGTTAATTGCGAGACGTGACACACTGGCTAAATACATGTCTGAATTGAATTAGTAAATGAATTTATAATGTATAGAGATATAACATAAATAGAAAAATAGTCAGTTGTTGGATAAATAGTTAACCATTATGGCACATTTGAAATACATACAGTCTGTCATTAAGCAGAGGTGACACTGACAATCCTGGCGAACCTACAATTGATTTGGAGTCTTCATTGTTTCCAACTGTGTCAGTCTTTGGTCCGGAGAGTAATCTGTCTGTGCCATTCTCACCAAAGTCTCCATCAGTCATTTGGGCTAAAATGTTTACTCAAGGAGTAATTCGTGCTCTCATTTATCTAATTCCTGGACGAGGTCCACCGGGCCCCTCATCATTACTCATGGAGGAAGAGGGTCCAGAGGGGCCAAGCAAACAAACCGATTTAAGCAACCCCTCTTGAACACAAACCTGGAGCACTTTAACACTAACATACTCAGAGATGTAGGTAAGGAGGTCAATGGGGTTAAACTAACTCAGAGAGCTCACAACGACCCATATAGCCATCCACTGCAGAGGAATTAAATTGAGGCATTGTAGTCCTGCAGGGACGTCCCCAATCAAGCCGATTACTATTGCTCATACTTAAGGTTAGACATTTAAACAAACCCCCTATCCCCAAGTAATAAACTTTGATGTGTAACTTGCACTGTTTGTTCTACTGACATGAATGATACCTCAAATAATGTTGCTTGTTGAGGATTTAAGGTATGCTGTTACACCTTTTTCACACAAATAGACCTTGCGCCAGAGAAACAAGAGCGCTACAGCCATTTACTTACTGTAGAGTTAACTAAAGTTAGCATGACCATTGTGATGTTTGAGGCGGATGTCATAACAAATGTCAGTAGACTGGAAGATTTTAAAACAAGTGGTTCATTCATAAATCCATAAGATCTTACCTCCATGCTGTGGAAACACAAATCGTAAGACAGATCACAACGAGTGCAGTGAGGAAATGGGGTGGGGCTACATAAAACGAATAAAATGGCTGAACAAATCCCACAACAGCTGGATATTTTACTATTATATGAGGCTCTACTGTTGGAGAAAGTGTAAAGGCTGAATTTATACTTCTGCGTCGGACCACTTAGACTACTCACATGGCTGTTTTCGCGTTATAGCTCAGCGTTGGTGTTTCCGTGCCGTTCTGCAAATACACACTCAAACCACTATGTGGATACTTGCAACATGACTACAACGTGAGCAGAAGAATATGCTTTTATCGCAAATGGAGTTTGTTGGAATTCTATTTCATCTATCATGTTATAACTAATATTTCTGTTATATGAATAAACAAATGCATTATGTAAGTTTTTTAATGCCAATATTCATTTATGATCATACTCACTTGTGTGTGGAATCAGACTCACCGCTTAGAAGCAATTCAGCTCTTTCCAATGAATGCTAAACTTAAATGTTTTCAGGTACCTGATATGGAATAAATCCAATGATCAATGCTGTTATCTCTGTTGTGTTTTTGTATTTAATGCCATTAATTTGCCTCGCTGATCATAAATGTTAGCCTAGAAATCTAGATGCACCCTAGCGGCAGCAAAAATTATTTTGCAGCCAGTGTAGTCTAGCAACTCTCCGTTGACTTTCAAGCTGGAAAAAAAAAACTGGTCAGGCCAATCAGATTGTGTATAGAGTCGGCGGGTGGGCTTAACACAATGACGACAGAGTTGCGACGGTTCACTGCTACTTGAAAACAAAGAATGGTTGCTGCTGCTGGCGAACAGCGAATCACTCTATTAGGGGTCGTTTACGCGACAGAATTTTCAACTAAAACCGGAAAACTTTTTGTGTTTTGGCGGCTCATTTACACAACAATGGTGTTTTTGGTGGCCTGAAAACACAAATGTTGAAAAAGTGTTTCAAAGTGCAAGTTTTTGAAAACAATACCGTGATCGTCTACAAAAACGTGAATCTGTGAAAATGGATATTACCCGTTCAATAAATAGACGCGTAGTGTTTCTTTACAAAGTCACATCGCCAACTACTGGCCTGGCATGAAAAATACAGCGGTTTTAAAGGGGTAGTAAAACGCATTTTTTCGAAGGCTTGATTGTGTTTGTGGGGTGCACTGTAACGTGTTAATGCTTCGTTTTTTAAAAATTGCATTATTTTTCATATATTTTACCTTTATTCTACACTGCTCTGCCCCTCCTTGTAAAAACGGTCTGATGGTTTCCTGGTTCTATGAAGCCAGTCCCTCAAAACTACGCAATGGGGTCAGATTGGTTAGCTGGCCCAGTGTGTTGTGATTCGCTAACCGTCTAGTGCACGTTTACCGGAAACGTCACGCCCCTTACCTTTACCGGTACTTTGTGCTTTGGTGTATTATAAACAATGGCGTCAATAAAACCAATCGGACCTGGGGAAACGTTAGTGAAGATGATGGAGCAGAACTTGTTCAAGAACGGCTGTTAAACGACGTTTCAGAAAAGTTTGTTTTTTGTTGTTCTCTCATTACTTTTTAGATACGCTATTATTTAATTGTAACGTTACTAATTATTATAGAATTACAAAAAAATAAGCTTCATAAACAAGAATTTCATATAATCGTTCTAACAAATTATACTACAGTCCTCAAAGGGATTTTTTTGAGTAAAGACTGCGGATCTATAGTGATCGTTTCTGACTGTATGCCACCGTTACTTTTGTATTTTTAGAACGATTGTAGACAAATACTGTCGACAGAACTATTAACCCAAAACGAACACTAAACATCGGCTGCCAAATCAAACACAGAACCATGTTTAGCATGCCTGTATATAAACAAGCATGTAGATAAACATAAAAGCTCTAATCAAAGAATAATTTACACTAATTCCAAGTTCGCTGTTGAGATAAAAAAAAAGTTTGTAACGTTAGGTGTTTGTCGGATAACGTTAATTATGAATTTGAGCATTTAACAAACCAGCAGAGCCAAACAGTGTTGTCATTTGTTTACTTCCTTGCTACAACGTACAATTAACAATACGAACTATTACAGGAAAACACATCGACGAAAAATAAATCATACTTTCAGGTAGTGGCTCGTAAACAACAGCTTCTGTTCTTAAAGTTGGAACTGCTCCATCTTTCAGAACAAGCATTATTTATTTATTATTTATTAATTAATTATGCAAATAAGCTTTAAGTAACTATATTTATATTAATGCAGATCATTCGCTGCTTTTATGTACTGAAATTTCACTGAATCGTGTGAATAAAAAGAAAAATGTTGCACAAGCCTGTTAAAATTACAATGTTGTAGTATCAACACATTTTTGTGGTATTCTAAATGAGTACAAATTTAATGCAGCTAAGATGTGGTAAAACCTCTAATTAATGTATGTCTTCTACCCCCAGGAGTTGAAATCCAGGCTGCCACTTTCAGTTAGATATATGGAGAGAAAATAAGAGAGACATAGCGATCCATAATTACAATCTTAGGGCACAGAATAGAGGCCAGCACCACCCGCAACCAGAGGAGGATTACAGACATCTCAACTGACAGCTGGTTGGGGATGTAGGAGCTGTGCTCAACATTTTTCTATGGTATAAATGTGTGTATTATGAATCCAATCCAGACATACTACATTTGTCATGTTGTTATTGTCATGTGACCTACCAGTGTCAGTTGCGTCGCTTTTCTTTCATTTAGAAATCCTCTCTGGTGGCCTCATGGGATAGTAAAGTGTTTAATGCGTAATTCCGAATCTTGCCAGAAGTTGTAGGTCATCTACTGTGAATTTGGACATACCCCATACTTTTTGGTCTAATCAATCATTATCTAATACTTGGAGTATAAAAGATCGGTACTTACACATGTTTGAGTTTGCAGATGATGACGCAAACATTCACCCCATCCTCCCCACCACCACAAGGATGGTCCCTGTCCATACCTCCACGGGGGGTCGCCTGCGCCCCTGCCTTCGTCTTCTGGCAGGAAATGCAGAGTCTGCTACCCTCCGAATGTGAACTACGGACGGGGTCTGGGCCAAAGTACTTTATCATTCAATATTTCGCTTTCATTTGCTGGTCTATTAATTAATAAATGTCATTGTGATATTATCTTGCCTTCCGAGTCTTTCTGGTATAACTAAAAGTCTACTGATACTCAACTAATACTTTAATGAGAGTTAGTTAACAATAGTTGATTTAGTAAGTTGACACCACTTTTTGCCTACTATTTAGTTGGAAAGAATGCATTGCCTATTTGAATATTTTTTGTTAGTTTTTTTGGTAATCAAATGTCTGGTTTTAGAATTATCTATAATAATAATGAATATATATTTGCTTTTCTTTATATATTTAAATGTATTCTTACTATTAAATAAAACTTTTCAAATTGTATTTTCATTTATTTTATTTTTTTAAATAATCTAAAAATAATAAAAATTTTGCTTAGCTTTTGGTCTAAACACATTCAAAGACTGGTGTTTTTTATACAAAATCTGCAGGCGCTCCAAAAGTCCACCTGAGACAAAGTGAGAAAGTGTGAGGTGTGCAGGTGTGGAGAAAAACAGCACAGTTTCTTTGCCGTTATACTTTACACCAACTCACTCATGTAATGTGTTGATGACAGACTCATTATGTCTAAAAATAGTTCTGTGGTTTGGAGCACAAGTGATGTATTTATCAAACTTGCAAAAACTCCTCCCTATATGTTAAGCTGGCAAAGTCTTCATTTTAAGTTTAAAGCGAATTACAACTAATCATTTCTTTCGGGCTCAAAAACACCAGTTAATTAGCCTATTTGTTTCCATTACTTGCAAAGACAAGCCTATGGTGTTGTCCGTAGAGCTTTTGAAAGTCATAAAGTGCAAGAATACGGTTGCAAGAAACATTCCCCAGATCACTCAATTTAGCTGACTGTGGAGGAATGCTTTGTCCTCTTTCAGCTCTGCCTTACTCACAAACTAAATCAGAAGGCGAAGAGGTCATCCAGAAGAAAAGAAAGTGAGGGCCTGCAAGATGGGTTATTTAGCGCCTCTGAAAAAAGCCTCTTCTCCACGCTCTCCATGAAATGCATTCCGATCCTTGCCGGCAGCAGGGTTATTATCCCTCTGTTGGTGCCAATGTGCAGGCTCTTAAGAGGAGACAAACTCCTGTTTTCTGTGCCTTATCTTCCTCCCCATCAGCAGTCAGATATCCGCGTTTCAGTTCCCTGGAGGCTGGAAGTGGAGCCGAGAGATTCCTGGGTGTTCAGAGTTTCCTCCACTCACTCCAGTGGTGGTTTAAGTGGCGGGGTCAGAGTTCAAAGGCGTCTGAAGCTGCTCGAACGTCGGTCAAAGCGACCAGCCAGCCGAACCCTAATATGAATTTGCAAGACAAAGAGTGCGAGAGGGGCTGGGCTTTGATTTGTCTGAGATTTATGGGCATGATGAAATCAGGCCTGAATATACGCGGTTTCCCCGTCTTCTATATCATTTACTAAGATCTAAATGGACTGCTTTTGTTCCAGGAGACGGACGCCTGGGATGAAAAGGCCATACATTGAAAGAGGGGCGTAAGGGGAGGGTTCCCAGCTGACCGGAGATGCTCTTTTCAGGTTTCCTTCAGCTGATGTGGGATCAAAGAGGAGGGTTCACAGGAGAAGAAAGAACACGCTGGGTCCTTCAGAGGTCCCGTTCTACTTCAACTCCATGTCAAGATGTTTGCTAAGCACATGATGAAACGTGCATGTGACTTTAAGATGTTAACATAGCTGAACGCCTTCGAACCAATAAAAGAGGAATGATCACAGTAAAAAAGGCTTTTTGTTTTAAAGGTGGATATGGGATACAATAAAATAACGTATATGGTCACATTTAAAAATTCAGCTGATTTTTTGCTGGGCAAAATCCAGTCATTTACTAGGAATCCACGCAATCTGGGAATTTTGCGTGAGAGTGAAGATTTCACGACGGGATTAAGTTGGTCACATGGATTCACGGATTCTAACTTCTGTGTGAACAGTGCTTCATACATTGCTAATGTCTATAGTATGGACTTGTTTGACCATGAAATTTTGTTGAAATGTCACTAATGTGACTGCACCTTAAGAAAATAAAATGTCAATGTTATATTGTTTTGCAAATGCAATGAAATTATTATTATTATTATTATTTTTAAAAAAGTTTGTCACACTGGAAAACAGTATTATAGTTATGGTGCATCTGGGTCATGTTAGAAAAATTACGAGTTGAACACACACGAACATCACGACAAAAGTTGTAATAACAAGAAAAACTTCTTCTAAGCTCTGAGTTTCCGATTTGGGGGGGGGGGGGGGGGGTATTTCATTTATTTACAATAAAACTATATGAGTTGCATGTACCAAATACTATAATATTGTACAATTTCAATAGCATAATGATACCGTTTACAGCAACATAGTGTCGGCCCAGATGTGGCCCAGATGTGGGCCAGATCTGGGCCGACACTATGTTTCTGTCTAGGGTATACTTCATAAATTCACTAAAAACATAAAATAGAAAACAACAATGCACATTTGTAGATGCTGAGTTAAAAAACCTTGATGAATTTTATGTAGAAAAGGTACACTGCCATCTTTCTCTGACCAAAGTAATTTGAACACGCCTGACGTCTTAATTACGACTTCCCAACTTATAAAATACAAGCATCCCTGCATGAGGACTTGAATGCACCATTATAAGTAGCTAACCAAGTATATACTGCTCAAATGTAGTAGATCATCTATTCTGTGCAGTATGCTAGTATGCTCATCCAATGTCTCCTTTATTGTTAACCTCTCAAATACACCCCACTGATTTCCAGATGAAAGTCTTTGTGTCCTGTTGTAAATACTGTTCATGCCTCATGACCCACTGGGTGATAAATAACCTCTAAGGTTAACCACGTTTGAAATGGAGCTGTGAGACCAGTATGGGCCCCAGAGTGTTCTTGACATTACCAATATGTTATCAGGATGCTCTTCCTTGGTTAAGCACTTCTGATGGTACGTGTTTTGTAAGACTGGATGGATACTCAAGTGTGTGTGAAACAAATTATGCTTTTAGAAAGTATTGAATCACATCTGAGTCTGTGAGGTGTTTCAGTCACGGAGGGCCGATGTGAATGTTACAAACACTTGTAGAAGATTATAGAAGCTGGTTTTGGGTGCACATGTTGAGTAATATAGTGTAGTTATATAAGTGATAAGTTATTTTGCTTTCTTTGTCTTTTTTAATGTGATCCTGAGTTTTAGAGAAATGTTATAGAAATAAAACTTACTACTACAAATAATATAACAATAAAAATAATTAATGGATTTGGTATACAATGCTGGTAAAAAAATGACCAGGCAATTTTGAGGCGATTAAAACCCCGCCAGTTTTTCGGCTAACATCTCATCAATGACTTAATATATTGCATTTTGCCTCTGATCAAGTTCCCAACGTAGCCTATCGTAAGGGGTTTGAGATGATTCAAATAATCCAGCAGGCTGGTTCCAAAAACATGATGTTGACTTTTGAATAATTCTAAATAAGGACTAGACATTGTTGAAATGTTTAAAGAACTTGTGTTTGTTATACTACAGGTTAAAATTACCTGCTACTAAGGGTCTCATCATTACCCTACCAGATTAGCTCAAGTTACGAAATTAAGTACATTTCTCTCTTATTTTGTGATCTTTTGAAAGCAACTGAGACACACTGACAACAATCGAACTTTCAAACAAGTGTTTGGCGCCATCTAGTGGTGATATTCAAAACAGATAAAATATGAAGACTGGTGTATGTGTGTGTCTCAATCATTGGTTATTTTAATACACAATTCATTCATTCATTCATTCGTTCGTTCGTTCATGCATTCATTAATTCATTCATTCTGTCTCTTCAAACAGATTCACAACCCTTAGTAAGTTCTATCATAAGAAAATGTCGACATCTCAAGTAATATCCTTTTTTAACAATATTAGAGTTGCACTATAATATAGTTCTGACTGCACCCACGTGGTTAGCAGCGGCTCTGGTTAAAATGCAGCCAATGTTTAATAAAATAGTTGCCATTGCAATTAAAATTGCGGCAGCACACACTGCAGACACACACTGCAGAAAGAAAAGGCCCAGTGCTTTCAATAAAAGAAGAAAATACTATCCAAGGTTATTGAAAGAACATTCAGGGCTTTAGCCAAAGAGCCTATAGTCACATAACGATCTCAAATTAAGCTTAAGCTTGAGGATTTCATGGGAACACTGTAAAAAAAAACTGTAGAAATTACAGTATTACTGGCAGCTGCTTGCCAGTAACTTACTGTAGATTTAAATTAATGTTATTTACTGGCAACAGTTTGTTCAAAGTTAAATGAACTTTAAACATTAACAAATCTTTATCTTTACAGAATAAAACTAAAATAACAGCCTCATGCAAAGCATTCTGGGAATCAAAATCTGAAGGAAAAAAAACAGAAAAAGGTTGATGAAAATTTCTGGTTCCCAGAATGCTTTGCATTAGATTGTTTTTTTTTTTATTCTGTAAAGACAAAGACTTGTTAATGTTTAATGTTCATTTAACTTTGAACAAACTGTTGCCAGTAAATATACATCAATTTAAATCTACAGTAAGTTACTGGCAAACAGCTGCATAACTACAGCAATTTTTTTACAGTGAACGTTGGGAATGTTTCACTGTTGTTCTGAGATTTACCAGTGTAATTCAGTTTTTCATTTCAGACCGAAACACACACAGACACACACACACACACACACACACACACACACACTCTCTCTCTCTCTCTCTCTCTCTCTCTCTCTCTCTCTCTCTCTCTCTCTCTCTCTCTCTCTCTTCTCTCTCTCTCTCTCTCTCTCTCTAACAAACAAAAGGCACAAAAGCTGTCACTGTATGTGGTACACTTTCAAAAGGAAGGCTACATATTAGTAATTCCCAAACGGTGCACATTAGTATCTTAAAGGTAAGGGAGACCGGTGATGGTTATAACACCTTTTGCTTCAGCACCTTTTATACAAACATTTGTTTACTACAAATGAAACCAAGTCAACCCTCTACAAGAATATCACAGACCTTGTGAGTTAATGTACAATACATGGTGTTCCTTTGTTACAACCCCACTACCGGGGTAGGTTGTATCACATGCTGGGGTAAGTTGTAACAATTAGACAAAAGAAATAAAAATTGATGCCATACCATGATATTGTTCAAAACCAGATTTACTTAAATAAAAGTACAATGTCTCTTAATAGAGATAGTTTCTAAATAAACACTAGCCTACTACAATGTACCAGACTAAAGAACATCTTTGTACATATGTAAGTCTAACAAAATATACCAATGTGCGTGTGAGTGTGTGTCTATGTGTGTCTATGTGTGTATATTGTTAATCAGAGTCACAGTGCTGATAGATGAATGATGCTGGTGAGCCTGGAGTGCAGGCTTGATTATGGGCCGAGAAACTGCAACCTTCTTTGGCTTGAGTTGTTAAATTGCTCCATGCAAACCACTTTATTTAAAACACATGAAACATTTTTCATTCTGTAAAAACATTAAACTCAAGAAAATTCTTAGTTATATTCTTAGTATGTAAGGGGATGTTTGTAACAGTTTTTAAATAAGTGTTGCAACCCTCCCCACTCCTGTCAGCCAATGTTTAGCTAGCAGTTTTAGCATAGTGGTTTGAAATTAGCAGGGGGGAAATGCATCACATATTGCCTAAGAAACTACTATTTAATCTAATATAAGTCATACAATTTTATCTGCAATAGTACAGATACTAAACAAAATATAGTCTTTGTCAAAATGTGTACTTTCTGACCACAAAATCAGTTCCCTCTTGTTGTCACTCCGAGTTACGTCGGATGACGACGAATGGGGTTTCGCTTAGAAAGCCTATCAACTTCGAGTATTACAAAACGAGCCAATGGCAAAGAAATGCCATGGGTCTGCGGAATTTGCATGACGTAACTGCGCCCCACCTCGTGGGTATAAAAGGAGGAAGTCTGCAACAGCAGTTTATGTTTTCGCTTCGGAGCCAAGTTTATTCTTCTCTCCACAAGCCATCTCTGAATTGTCAGCTTCACGAACGAGTGCCTCGAGTGTTGGTGTGACGGCGATCTACGGCGAGAGCGTGCTTCCTGCTGATCTGCTGCAGTGATCTGCCAGTCGGCGCGTTTCTCCCCGGGTGCTTCAACACTTGAGTTTTCTCACTAAAAGAGCTTACACGCGGCACGTCTTTTTAAAGATGCGGAGCAGACCCGTCTGCTTAACGCCCCATTGTCCCAGGCCGGCCTCTTCGGCGGCGCGGTTGAAGACTTTGCCCAACAGTTTTCAACCGCCCAGAAACAGACCGAGGCCATCAAACACATTCTGCCCCGCCGGCCAGCTGCTGCCTCCACCCAGCCGGCCGGGCAGAAGCCTCGTCCTGTTTCCCGCCGAGGGCGCCCTCCTGCGGCTCCCGCCCCTCCCGCCCGGCCCACGCAGCAGCCTCCACAAACCCGGGCCGGTCGCGGAGGAAGCCGCAAGAAGGCGCCACAGCCCTCTCCCGCCCCGCCCCCCGCTAAACGCCGGGCCAAGCGGCGCTCCTGAGACGGGCTGCTCAGGGAAGATGGTCGTTTTTCAGGAGGTGGTAGCAGGACCACTCCTTCCCCTGGTGGAGGGCCGGGGGAGAATCTTTTGTTCTCCGCTCCCCGCTGCTCACCCACGGGTGGGCAGCACCCTAAAGTGGTTAAAGTCAGAAATGACCCTCTCTTCCCTGAGCCCACAGAGTTCTCGGGCGACACAGAGCGCCGCCCACAAGCCGTGCTCTCCTCGCCCCCCTCTGTTCCAGAGGCGGTTGACACGGCGTGCCGTCCACGGACCGCTTCGCCCCTGTCCCCCTCTGTCGCCAGACCCCTGGCAGAGCAGGCCCCCGCGGGACGATCAGCCTGGTCCTCCCCTGGCCCCCTCTACCAGGGCGCGGTTGCTAACTGTGCCCCCACACCGGGCCGCTATGCCGTCCACGTCTGGGCCAGTTACTCCGCTTCGCTGCCCCTCCGGGGGGACGCCTGTCGTCCGCATGATCCCGCTGGTTCAGTTCCTGGGAGCCTGGTTAGAGCTTCCCCGTCTGTCCCGCTGGATCGCGTGCACCATCAGGCTCGGCTATGCGATTCAGTTCGCACGGTCTCCTCCCCGCTTCAGGGGAGTCCGCTCCACTTTGGTCGGTGGCAATGCCCCCATCATGAGAGCAGAGATTGCCACCCTGCTGGCGAAGGGTGCAATCGAGACTGTCCCTCCAGCCGAGATGAGGTCCGGCTTCTACAGCCCTTACTTCATTGTCCCCAAGAAAACCGGTGGGTTACGGCCAATCCTGGACTTGCGCGTGCTGAACCGCTCCCTTCACAGGCTGCCGTTCAAGATGCTCACCGCCAAACGCGTTTTCGAATGCGTGCGGCCCCGGGATTGGTTTGCAGCGATCGACCTGAAGGACGCCTACTTCCATGTCTCCATTCTTCCTCGCCACAGACCGTTCGTACGGTTTGCTTTCGAGGGGCAGGCATACCAGTACGCGGTCCTCCCTTTCGGGCTGGCCCTGTCTCCTCGCATCTTCACGAAGGTCGTCGAGGCTGCCCTTGTTCCCCTTCGGGAGCACAGGGTTCGCATCCTGAGTTATATCGACGACTGGCTGATCCTAGCTCACTCTCGAGATCAGGTTTGCGAACACAGGGACCTAGTGCTCCGGCACCTAGCTCGTCTGGGCCTTCGGGTCAACTGGGAGAAGAGCAAACTTTGCCCCGTGCAGAGGATCTCTTTTCTCGGTATGGACATTGACTCGGTCGCCATGTCCGCGCAGCTTACGAGCGAGTGCGCGCAGTCACTGCTGACTTGCCTGAGACATCTCAAGAGCAAGAGTGCGGTTCCACTGAAACATTTTCAGAGGCTCCTGGGGCATATGGCATCTGCAGCCGCGGTCACGCCGCTCGGATTGCTTCATATGAGACCGCTTCAGCTTTGGCTTCGCGACCGAGTCCCGAGGTGGGCATGGCAACAAGGCACGCTCCGAGTACCAGTTACTCCGACCTGCCGTCAGTTCCTCACCCCGTGGTCGAACTTCAGTTTTCTCAGGGCGGGTGTCCCCCTGGAACGAGCTTCCCGGCATGTTGTTGTCTCAACAGATGCCTCCACCGCGGGCTGGGGCGCCATGTGCAATGGACATGCTGCTGCGGGCTCCTGGACAGGACCCCAGAGGCTATGGCATGTCAATTGCCTCGAGTTGTTGGCAGTACGTCTTGCCCTGCACCGCTTCCGGGTGTTGCTCCGGGGTCAACACGTGCTAGTCCGTTCAGACAATACCGCCACTGTTGCGTACATCAATCATCAAGGTGGCCTACGCTCCCGCCGTATGTCACAACTCGCCCGCCACCTCCTCCTATGGAGTCAGAAGCATCTGAGGTCGCTTCGAGCCATTTTCATTCCCGGAGGGCTGAACTGTGCAGCCGACGAGCTCTCACGGCTTCACCCCCTCCTGGAGAATGGCGACTCCATCCCCAGTCGGTTCAGCTGATTTGGGACCAGTTCGGGGACGCACAGATAAATCTGTTTGCCTCTCACGACTCGACCCATTGCGCCCTGTATTTTTCCCTGACCGAGGGCACGCTCGGCACGGATGCACTGGCGCACAGCTGGCCGCCGGGCCGCAAATATGCGTTTCCCCCAGTGAGCCTTCTTGCGCAGACCTTGCGCAAGGTCAGGGAGGACGAGGAGCAGGTCATTCTGGTCGCGCCGTATTGGCCCAACCAGACCTGGTTCCCCGAACTCGTACTCCTCGCGACAGCACCTCCCTGGCCCATTCCTCTGAGGAAGGACCTTCTTTCTCAGGGACGGGGCACCCTGTGGCACCCTCACCCCGATCTCTGGAGCCTCCACGTGTGGCTCCTGGACGGCTCGAGGTAGGTTTGAGTACCCTTCCACCAACGGTGGCGGCTACCATCACTTCCGCTAGAGCGTCGTCCACGAGACACGTCTATGCGTTGAAGTGGAACCTCTTCGTCGACTGGTGCTCTTCTCACCGAGAAGACCCCCGGAGATGCTCGATCAGCGTTGTGCTTTCCTTCCTTCAGCAAGGGTTGGAGCGAAGGCTTTCTCCCTCCACCCTTAAGGTCTATGTTGCCGCACATCATGACCCCGTCGAAGGTAAGTCGGTAGGGAAGCACGACCTGGTCATCAGGTTCTTGAGAGGAGCGAGGAGACTATATCCTCCTCGCCCTCCTCTCGTTCCCTCTTGGGACCTCTCAGTAGTTCTAACTGCCCTGAAGAGTGCTCCCTTTGAGCCTCTGCAATCAGTTGAGCTTAAGTTCCTGTCTATGAAGACAGCGCTCCTGGTTGCACTGGCCTCCATCAAGAGGGTAGGGGACCTGCACGCATTTTCCGTCGACGAAGTGTGCCTGGAATTCGGACCGGCTTTCTCTCACGTGATCCTGAGACCCCGACCCGGATATGTGCCCAAGGTTCCTACCACTCCCTTTCGGGACCAGGTGGTGAACCTGCAAGCGCTGCCCCCGGAGGAGGCAGACCCAGCCTTGGCACTGCTCTGTCCAGTACGCGCTCTTCGCGCCTATGTAGACAGGACGCAGTGTTTCAGGACCTCAGACCAGCTCTTTGTCTGTTATGGTGGGAAGCTGAAGGGAAAGGCTCTCTCCAAGCAAAGGTTGTCTCACTGGATAGTGGACGCCATTGCCTTGGCATACCAGCAGCAAGGTCGACCGTGCCCCTTTGGTGTGACGGCCCACTCCACCCGGAGTGTGGCATCCTCTTGGGCTCTAGCGCATGGCGCCTCGCTAACAGACATCTGCAGAGCTGCAGGCTGGGCGACACCTAACACATTCGCCAGATTCTATAATCTCCGAGTGGAGCCAGTGTCCTCTCATGTACTCGCTTCAACTAGGTAGTACCGGACCCGCTCAGGTGTCTTCGCTTGCTCGCCATTCCACTCCACGGACTGGATACGTGCGATATTCTCCTCAACTGAGCTTCCCCGAAAGCCCTGAGCTCCTCCAGCACTCCTGACGTCGGCGCCAGTGTCTCTTGCCTGCGTGTCGGCTAGGTGCCTCCCGTGTGCATGGTCCCTCCCCTGAGCGACCCCCACATGTGTATTTCCACTGTAAGCCTCTCTGAGCATGTGTCTTTCCCTTGGCAAGCCACCTTGCCACCCCTGGGGTTGAAATATTCCACCTGCGGCTGGACACCCCAGTGTTCTCCATATGTTTCCTTCGGGTCATATGTGTATTCTCTAAGTCCCCCCCCCCCCCCCCCCCCCCTCTGGGTTGGCATTAATTGCATACTTCCCCTAGCTTGTGATATGCTTCCCAGTGTACCTTGGTATTCCTGTGTTAAATGGAGTCCTTCGTCCAGTCTATGACAGGGATGTCGATTTACGCAGGGCACTGGAAGACAGCTGAGAAGGTGGCGTGATTAGACTGATAACCCCATTCGTCGTCATACGACGTAACTCGGAGTGACAACGAAAGGGAACGTCTACGGTTACGTATGTAACCCTCGTTCCCTGAGTAGGGAACGGAGACGTTACGTCTGCCTGCCACTTTCCGCTGTACCGCGGGGATCGCCTGAGCTCAGTCTTGGCTCCTCAGCGAAGAAACATAAACTGCTGTTGCAGACTTCCTCCTTTTATACCCACGAGGTGGGGCGGAGTTATGTCATGCAAATTCCGCAGACCCATGGCATTTCTTTGCCATTGGCTCGTTTTGTAATACTCGAAGTTGATAGGCTTTCTAAGCGAAACCCCATTCGTCGTCATCCGACGTAACGTCTCCGTTCCCTACTCAGGGAACGAGGGTTACATACGTTACCGTAGACGTTTTCTCTCTATATATTCTGCATTTGCATGTTTCGAGCCTTGACAATAACCATGTGTGATCGGGTAGGAAGTAGGAAAATACTGAAGTGATCACATGACTCCTATCTTATCTTAAATTGCTTAAATTGATAGTGTTACAACTCTCCCCATGTTACAACCATGTCTCCCCTACATTCTATATTAGTTCCTAAAGCATACATATTTAGTCGGCCTCCTTTTTGAAAGGGCAGTGACAGCCTTTGGACCTTTTTTTTCTCAGAGTCCATTAAAAAATAATGATAGTTGTGTTAGGGTTAGTTCTGTCAATAACTACATTCATCTGATCAAAACTTTTAAACACTGAGTTTACTTACGTTTTCATTTCTGATACCCAGGACTCACATACACTGCATGAAAAGTCATCACTGTGTCACATCTGTTTTTCTCCTTCTCTGACAGAAAGCCTGACCTCAGAATCTGTGCTTCCTTTTGGGAGACGTTTGCTTGGCTTTTCAAACTTTTCTACATTGCACTATCTATCTGTCTGACGAAGAGCCTACGTGCTCGAAACAGTACCTGTGTGGGAGTCTATACCATTCAATTTTTCACATTTTTGGAGCCGTGTTTTTTTTCCCCCCAGTTTTATTAATTTCCTTGTTGAGCACCTAATTTGAGCAACATATTGCTTTGCTGTGGATCTACGTGCTTTGGATCTGATTTTACTTCTATCTGGACACCAATGGATAACTACCACTTCAAAAAGTGTCTATTACTGTATAAGTTACTTAGCACCTCACAGCTAATTGTGCCCACCTTGGGTTGCATCCGAAATCACATACTTACCTACTATATAGTAGGTGAAAAACAGTATGTGACAAAAGAAGTATTCACAGTACTCATAAAAAAGTAAGCAAAAAAGTACCATCCATGGATGAACTTCTTCTTCCGGTAAAATTCTGAAGTGTACATATGATGGACACTTTACTGTCCCATGAGGCCACAGGAGAGGATTTATAAATGACAGTGAAGTGACGCAACAGTCGCTGGTAGGTCACATGATAATGACAACGTGGCGAATGTAGTACGTCCGGATTTCATTCATACTGCACACATTCATACTATATAGAACATACATTTTAGCAGTTGGGTACCTACTAACCTACTAACTATATGATGTATGCGATTTCAGACGCAGCCTCATCTGAAGTATTGAAAATTGAGACAAGGAAAAAAAATTAGATATTTATTTTTTCTTAAAACAAAACAAAACAAAATTAATGAAGGCATCTCATAAGGTAATATATGATCTATAAAATGTTTTGGTGAGTTTTAACACAACATATGAGTCAGTATGTACTATATCTTGCTATAAAGTTCGGCAATGGTAACTAAATACATAGCATAATTTCAAAAATTTCAACAAACAAAACAACAAACTTCTGGATTTTGGATATAAGAAAAATTTCAAGTCGACATCAACAAACTCCCTTAGAGAATACACTTTATTATGACATTTGAAAACAAGATATTGGAAAAGGGTTATAACACACAATGCAAAACAAACAAACAAAAAGATTTATACTTTTCCTATATCTTTCCTCCTTGAGTAAAACTTTAAAAAGTCAGGGCCTTCATTGACACGTCATAGCATTACTATTTACAAAAAAGCCATGAAAAAGTGATATAAATAGGCTCGCCAGCCAAAGACAACCATTGTGTCTTCTCTGTATTGAATCTTCATGAACTGTCAGTTTTGGTTGATCACATTAGGTCTAAATATTCAGGCCTGGAGGAGACGGCCGTTTGGTTAGAGTCTGTCAGCTGAGTAGTGTTCTCAGTTCTAGCACAATCCCTGAGGGCTGAACTCTCATTCTTTCTTCCTCAGGACAATGTAAATGAAGCCACTGATGAGCGTGAGAGGGAAGGCCAGCCAGGCCAGGATGAAAGCGTAACCGTACGTCTCACTGTCATTTTTCCACTCTGGACTCATCACCGTGTAGATGATGGCCCCGCTCATCACGAACAGACCTACGGGAGAGAGTGAAAGAGAGAGACAATATAAACATGTAGATGGGGGTCCTTCCGCAGGGACAGGTGAAATGGGATGTAATAGACAAAGGAAGGAAATACTCACTGGCGAGGACCTGAAAGACGGCCGTGAAAAAGAAGCGACCTCCCTTTACGAGAGTGAAGAGCTGGCAGAGGAAGATGATGAAGGAGATCAGGGAGAAAATGGTGGCGAGGACCATGAGCGCCTGCACTGCTTGACGCCAATCTGAGAGATTGTAGAGAAACACAACAGACGTAAACAATAAAGAGAAAATTAGTTCTGCCCAGCACATTGGGACATTTATACACTTGCGTAGATTTTATAGTCTTTTACTTTTGTTACCTTAGCTGCTTTTTTACTAATTTACTAGTATTCTTTAGTCATTTGGTTTCTCGTAGAAGAACACATTTCATTGAGTAACAAATATGGAACTTTCCAACATTTTTTAAAGGGATAGTTCACCCAAAAATGAAAATTCGGTCATCGTTTACTCACACTCAAGTTTTTACAAACCTGTTGAAAACAAAAGATATTTTGAAGAATGTCGGACACCAGACAGTTAATGGGCCCCATTGACTTCCATAGTGTGAAAAAAAAAAAAAAAATACCATGGAAGTCAATGTTTCTGTCAGTAAATGTTTGGTTAATGACATTCTTCAAAATATCTTCTTTTGTGTTTGAAATTCATACAGGTTTAGAACAGCTTGAGTGTGAGTAAGGGATGACAGATTTTTCATTTTTGGGTGAACAATTCCTGTCAATAATGCGATGAACAGTGTACTGCCAAACACAAGTCCGTCAAAAATGTAAACAAACCATCTAGCTATTCAAAGACAATGATTTTTACCTTACATTCACTTAACTCACCTGCATCAGTAGTCCCATGGCAGATATAATCTCCATTACTTCGTGCGCAGTTATACCAGAGGTCATAACTTGCATCTCCATGTTTTCTCCAGGCCTGTTTAAAAGAAGAAAAAAAAAAACCACCCATATGATTATATCTACACATAAACCAATCGTTCACAAAATTCCACCTAAAAAATATGACCCAATAGGCCTACAATCATGCAAAAGCGAATCGGACCACAAAAATGATAGGCTACTCACATTAGCACATGTGGAAACGAAGAGAATGATAAGGTCCGTCAGATGCAAGACTAACGTTGCAAGCAGAATGGCCAGCATTTTGGGGGTTCGTCTAGAATAACAGAAAAAGAAAGTTAAAAAATACACACTTTATAATAGGCAGCGTTTTACTCGTGCAGTTCCACATCTGGTCACCAGATTGCGCTGCTGTCAAACTCATCTCGACCCAAACACCCCTTCAAGTCTGTCTATTTCTCTCTTCTTCTACATTTGAATTGAAAACATCTGTTTTGAGGATACATTACGTTAATAATTACACTAATCACACTGCATTGTTTGAGAAGCTATCTAAATGTCTATATTTATCAGAAAAAAACATCCTTACAGTCACACATACAATCCAGTCACGTCACTTTTTTTCTCTCTCGAGGTGCCGCCTTTTTTTCGTCACGTCTAAACTGTTTATCAATGTTACTCAAGATTTTTCCCCATCTGAAAGTAAAGATTATGAGAGGCTGGCAAACATTAAACAAATACAATTATTATGGACTACGAATTTAAGCAGATTTCTGAAGCAGACAATAAGCAAAGGAGGCAAAACATTCCTAAGCAGCGTTTGTTTTCATCCAGACCCGTTATTGCAAAACTTAGCCAGCAACTGCGACTTCAGTGAAAACTTAAGATGTGCTCATATTAAAATAAGCCTGTTAAGACAAGCAATGCAAATACTATGAATTCTAGTACTATAAATTAAAAACAAACCTCTAAAAAAACCCCCTAATATCGTACTAATAATCACAATAATAAACTTTGAATGAAACAGCAAACTTCCAGTGAAAAAAAGACAAGAGGCTACAAACGATGAGCAAAGAGATCTCCAAATGGAAAATAATAATACACACAAACGTGGTTGAATCTCCTGAAATGACGTAGTTAATATTCCACAAATGAACTAAAGAAAAAAAGAAAACCATAGTTCTCAAACTTACAGGTGAGGGAGAGATTAAAAATCCTTTAAAAGCGAAAGAGAGCAGGAAGAAAACACTAGGTTGCGTTTACTATGTGATCCGGCTACTATAGATTCTCAAAGCACAAGTCTCTGTATTCCAGATGTAGTAGGCTACCACAGCAGTGTTTGCTTTTTTTCCTCCTTTCTTTTTTTTCTTTCTTTCTTTTTTTTTTTTTTTTTTTTTTAGAAACGTGAGAACACCGCCCTGGTGCGTCACTACGTCACACTTTTCTCTTTCTTTTCCCTCCCAAATTTCTCACTTTAGATGTTAGATAGAAAAGAGCTGAATGTGCATTTATAAAATATTTATGAATAAAGCATTTATTCAAGAGCTTTTTCCCCGGAATGATTCAAACTTAAACTTGAAAATATGTTGGTAGACTTAGGGGAAAGTTTACTCTTTAACAATGCACAATGATGTTGTATCACGAATTTATTATGCAGTTGCATGTCATAGAGAGCTTTTAAGTTTTGCACACCCACAGCAAGATCAGCTTTGTCCGCCATTTTGAACACTGCAATTTAGTGGCACAGAGTGTCTCTCAATGTGCGAGTGTTATTAAAGTGTTTACTAGTGTGTGTGGAGCCCCATATAGGTCCCTCCCAGTGGCCCCACGGTATGCCCAGAATGTTGGCATGAGTTTGTTTACTCCTGCATCTGGACTGCATAGCAAATGAATCTCCTTGTAACTCTTCTTAAATGCTTGTGTCTCTCTCAACACTGGACTTATAAACATGTTTTGGTGCTGCCAGCATGACTATAAGGGTCCCCTTTTCTGTCACGCCCTCATCAGGAGTCCCATGGCAGCAGCTGTGTTTGTAAATACAGTGAAGGAGGCGTTCCCTGTGCCACCCCTGTTTTTTTTTTCTCTGCTTAGGTTTTGAGTGTTGGACGGTTTTGCTGTGGTTTGGCTCAGGAGTTCTGCTGTTCTGTGAGATGGATGGATTATTGGTCAGAGTAATGGGCTAGTGGCAGCAGGGCAAAACGTTTACCCTGATCTCCCTGTTTGATGCAGGTCGCAGGGAGGGTCATAAATATACAGCCTTGACATACTGGCTGTCCGTTCACTGTGCAGTCTGACATAGTGCTGGCAGTGGACCATTAAGAGTGCACTCTGTACTAAGGTTTTTATACTTGGTGCTCACCAAAAGTTTTTTTTTTTTTATTTACCACTAACACATGTGGATAATTGGACAGACATATAACAAAATGTGACCTGATCCAGCAAAATGAGTCACAGTGACCCAAATTTCAAAATTGAGATTTTGATATTAATGGAAAGAGGGGACCATAAGCTTTCAAATGATATCCTAGTCAAAGTCATACCTTGAATGGTTGTAAATATATACACATTTGAATTATGGTCGTCTGCCCTCTTTTTCCAATCGAAAACCTGAGAAAATCGCTTTTAAAGTTTTTTGCCCTTTTTTTGTTGATATCTTTCAAAATCCATTGCATTTAAAGGGATAAACTAATTATTTTACAGCTTAATTTGACCAAAGACATTAATATATAAAAATGCTATTAAACCAGGCTGATCAAGCTCAAATTCTTTTAAAGTTTTTATTTGAATAAATAATTTTAAATTACCTTTTACAAAAATTTACTAAAATCAGAAAGATTGAACAAAGGTGTTACATTTTTGCTTGAGAGAGAGGGTGTGTGTGTCTGTTTGTTTGTGTGTGTGTGTGTGTGTGTGTGTGTGTGTGTGTGTGTGTGTGTGTGTGTGTGTGTGTAAGAGAAAGTGAGAGAGACAAGGAAACAGAGAACAAATAATGCTAGTCTATGCAATCATATCTTTGAGTTGGCTAGTTGACAATAACAGTGTTACAAATTCATAACGGAGATACCAACAGTTAAATATTGGGTTAATCAAACACATTTTAATGGATTCTCCTTGCAGATAAATAGCTACACTCATTCACATTTGCACTCACTCACATCCATACACAGTGAATGCACTCACTCAGATTCAAATTTGACCTTAAATTCACATTTCAGCTCTTCTCTTCTAAGCTGGGCAGGGAGAGGGACAACTTACTTTCTCAACTGGCGGTTTTGGGCAAATCTCACGGATATTTTTGTACAGATAAAGGCCATTGCACACTGAGTCTGAAATTCATCCGAAATTTTCGCACGTTAAAAAAAAAAAATCGACCTCACGTTATGTCAATCACGCTTGCACACTGTCTACGAAACTTTCATCCGTTAAAAAAAATCGTAAGTTTTTCGCATCCGTAGCAAGCAGTTTGAATGGTGTTTTGACGATTCGGAGCCACCGAATCACGAATACGAAAAAAACGCGGACTCAATGTGCAATGGCCAGGGGGCTTGATAACGCTTTGGCAACTTTGCTCTCTTTTGACAGCGACATTTCTCAAATTAATAATATTTAATCTTTCTGAGGATATCTGCTAGCTTGTTTATTACACAGAGCGCTGGCTGCGAGTCTGACAGGAGGGTGGCTGGACCAATCGCGTGCCGGTCAGTCGAAACGGCTTCCCATCGACAAATGATCAGCATTTGTCTACATTTCTAAGCTTTTTGATTGGTTCTAAACAACGTGCAACACCATTTGGAGAGCAGAGATAGTGACGTTTCAGGGGATACCCGGGAAATGCTCAGAGGTGACGAGAGGAGTTGAGAAAAGCAATGTTCATTTCCAGCGAATTTAGTAAAACTTTGTAAACTTTAATAGTAATTTAAATACCTTTACTCAATTATCTGGACTACGAAACTTTGGGAGATTATTTTTGAATGTCTGTTCTTTGAAATTAGCAAAAAAAAAAATATATATATATATATATATATATATATATATATATATATATTATTTCATTGTTTTTCCACATAATCGGCCCATATCTTAAAATGGAACGTTGCGACTTCCGACTCATTTCGCCAGATCGGGTCACAAATTATTAAATGTCAAAGCACTTTTTTTAATACCTATATTAGTGAGGAAAGTCAGCTTTGTCTGCCATTTTGAACACTGCAATTGTGTCCACTCTCAATGAGTGTTTATAGTAGGGAAAAAAAAATGAGATGGGAGGGAAGATTATTTCAGTGCTTTTGCACTCTCCCGCAAATGTTTTGCATTCTCCCAAGAAACTTTGCGTTCGCATGCAACATTTTTGCGTTCTCCTGAGAAACGTAGCATTTGCTCACAAAATGTTTGCGTTGCCCCAAGACACGTAGCGTTTGCTCACAAAATGTTTACATACACATGGGAAACTTTGCGTTCGCTCACAAAATGATTACGTTCGCACGAGAAACGTAGCGTTTGCTCGCATAATGTTTACATTCACATGGAAAACTTTGTGTTCGTTTGCGAAATGTTTGCGTTCCCCTGAGAAACGTAGCATTTTGCTCGCAAAAAGGTTTGTGTTCCCCCGAGAAACTTAGCGTTTGCTCACAAAAAGTTCACGTTCTCAAGAGAAACCTTGCGTTTGCACACACAAATTTGCATTCCCCAGAGAAACTGTTTGCGTTCCCCAGATAAACTGTTTGCGTTCCCCCGAGAAACGTAGTGTTCGGTTGCAAAATGTTTGCGTTTCCACAAGAAACTTGTGTTCCCGAGAAACTTTGCGTTTGCTCGCAAAATGTTTCCGTTCCCCTGAGGAACATAGCGTTCGCTCGCAAAATGTTTCCGTTCCCCTGAGGAACATAGCGTTTGCTTGCAAAATGTTTGCGTTCACACAAGAAACTGTTTGCGTCCCAACAAAAAACGTAGCATTCGCACACAAAGTGTTTACTTTACGTTCCCACAAGTAACTTTGTGTTCGCTTGAAAAATTTTTGCTTTCCCACTAAAAACATTGTGTTCGCTAAAATTCCACGGTAAACGGTAAACGGTACCGTGGAAACGGTAAAATTCGGTACCGTGGAAACGGTAAAATTTACACGGTAAACGGTAAAATTCCATATATTCCATATAGAGGAATGCAAACATTTTGCATTCCTCTATATGGAATATATGGAATTTTACCTGTATTAGTGAGGAACCCTCTGGGGGTCCATGGGGGAACTGCAGAGAATTTGTGAGTTGATGAAAAGCTAATAATTAAAAAATGTAAAATACAAATGTTTATAAATAAAAAATAAATAAATTAACACTTTAAAAATAAAATGCTTTAAAAAAATTAAAAGATTTAATGTGATCTCAGACTTTTTTGATCCCACTGTAAATAGAAAGGTTTCCTCCCTGTGAATGTTAATTATGGCTCACATGTGCACAATGAATGATGCCAGAAATTTTATACCGCTGTTTATAATATAGCTTGACAGGAAGAGCCATAGGCCATATGACTCCATCTTATTAAAACAACATCTATTTACTATAAGAAAATTCAATATTCTGACTTAAACATTTCCTTATGCCGAAGCAGTCAATGTTGCCAAAGTGAGTCATGATTGAGACTGAGATGAGTGTGTATGGTTTAAATCAACTTGCTGCTTGAGTCAGAGAACTTATGGTCTGGCTTCATTTAGTTTATTGACCACTAAAACAGCAGAATGGATTGTCCCATTGTCACAACCTGTATTGTAAGGCTAAATGTGTTTAATAGTAGTTTAATGCTAAACATTAATGCACAATGTGGTGGTTTTAACAAACTACAGTTCGATTCTGATCCAATCTTTGCTTTCACATTGTTTTTTTTTTTTGGTTTTAACTTCTGCGAACGTTGTTCATTTCAGCTGTTGGAAAATTGTTTTCACACCAACAAAACTGACTCCAAACAAGTCCGCAAGCTTCAGTATGGAATCATGCCTTGTGAAAAATAAGTCAATTGTATTGTATTGAAGTATATTATCTTTTTCACAAAGTTACTCAGAAATATGCATATTGTGTATTTTTTTTGTTTACTTGGCTTGACTGTATGATTATGTCTAACTTCTGCACCACATAATCTCTGTCTCAACTATGTTTTGTAGTGATTACATTTCATCCCATGCCAAAAGCTTGACGTTGAACACTTTGATGTCTCAAAACATATGTTGTGACTGAAATCTTTTCCGTTATTAGCGGCTGGCGTTCCTCGTAACGGACAGTCCTGGTGAGTCACTCTGGCTCTCTGAGTTCTGTCTGCTTCTAGAGAAGGATGGTTGAGTGGGAGCGACACTTCATGCCACGCAAGGAAAGCGTGACAGTAATCAGGGAGGTTTCGTTATTAGTGTTGGATACAGAACGACCTTGGGAATTTCACATGTGTCCGGGGAGAGGGAGGAGCCACCATCATTCTGGAGTGAATCCGTTGAAAAATAGAGCAAATGGAATTCATTGACTCACACCGGAGAGAAAAAGCTTCATGGGTGTGGGCTGAAATTGTATTATGTCACCAAAGAACAGAGGAAGGCCATCCTGAACAGAGCAGGGTGGAGGAGAGAAGCATTAATTTGCATATGTCTCTGCGCTGAAATGGGTTAGATCAACAAATCGTGGTGTGGGTTAGTTGAGAACTTTGGCTGCCGCTTTTAAATCTGTCAGTGTCATTCCTCCAATTTCCCCTGAAACATGATAGAAATAGGAGTAACTTTGTTGGTCTACCACCAGGTTTTCCCTTAAGGCTATTTGAAGCTTGGACAAAAGTTCACAGCTGTATTGTGGCATAATAAAAGATAAGGCTTTGTCTGAATTACAGAGCTATATTTACGGTTGCTGTTTTTACTTTACTCTCTCAGACCAAATCTGTCCAAGATTTTCATGATTTCTACATAAACAGCTCTGGGATCTGTGTTGAATGTTTGTGTTTCACCCAGCGATGATCAGATATCAGGCCAGAGGGGCCATGACTCAGCTTATACTAGAAAACAATGGCACACTAACCATTGGAATGATTAAATGCCCTTGATAATGTGGCACATTTCATCCTAAGCACATTTCACTGAGCCCAAATGTTGGTAGGGGTCGATGCGATCTATCTGCCAAGTGTGAGGTAGAAGCTCTTTCAATCACTATAGGGATGGCCTTCATTCATACAAAGTTTGCTCCAGTTTTCTAAGGCTTTCAAATTGGGGTCTGTAAGGAGGTGCTAGCTAGGTGGTCCAAAACCGTTTTAACATGCGTTTGTAGGGCTGTCAACGTTAACAAGGTATGAAGGTTTAACGTGCTAATTATTTAATGCACTTGATTCTGCTTTTTTTAAGGTCAGAAATCATGAGATTAATTGTGATACATATATATCGTTGAAAAATGTATTTACATTTATTCGTGTGATGTCACAGCTGAATTTTCAGCATCATTACTCCAGTCTTCAGTGTCACATGATCTTTCAGAAATCAAATATGATGATTTGATGCTCAGGTAACATTTAGTTATTATCAATGTTGAAAAGCTGTTTAACATTTGTTTTTTTTTGTTACTTTTTCAGGATCATTCACGGACCAAAAGATAAAAACAGAGTTAATTTGATGGTAAATAATGCTATATATATATATATATATATATATATATATATATATATATATATATATATATATATATATATATATATATATATATATTATATAAAAGATCAATCTTTTTTAGCATTAATAATGCATTTACAGTCACTTTTGATAAATTTAATGCATCTTTGCTCAATAAAAATAATTAGTTTTCTCTTAAGTTTCATATCTCTTCTTAATGTAACAGTCAGTAGAAAAGAGATATGCTGCCATCAATATAGTATTTTATTTTAGTATATTCTTGTTTTTCATATAAGTTTTGAAAAACTTATTTTGGCATTAGTACAATGATAATATAATATATTGCAAATTATTTTACAAACAACATTGTCTTTATACAATCACACTTGATCATTTTCTTACTCGGTATAAATGAGAATTTGTACATGGAAACACAGCTGCTTTGATATTTTAGGAAGGGGGCCCCTTGCTAGGGGATCGTCATATTTAGGGGTCCTTGGCGTTCTAGTAAACATGAGACCTCCGGAATCCCACCATGACTGAAGGGGAGATGGCTTAACTAAACTGCCCACCCCCATCCAGCCCTGAGTTCAGCCCCTCTGCCACGGCCCCCTTCCACAGTAACAGCCGAATAAATCACAAACATGCACCATGACGAAGCCCAGGCCTCGGCGCTGCAGCCATCTGTGAATGATTAGCACAGGCTTCCTGTTTGAGACTATGTCTTCAGCACACACATCCCTATCACTGCGTCAGGCTGTCACACAGCTGCAGGAATCGCTCTGATAGCGGCCCAAGGCGGCAACGGTGCATCAATGAAAGATTTGAAAGGGATCGGATTCGCCCAAATGCATCTGGGCTCAGTGAAATGCTGGCTGAAAGGGGGCCACTGAGACCAACTTTGAGCTGAAGTCCACTCAAATTACAGCAACTGTTCCCTCCCAAACCCCAATAACACATTCCTGCTGGTCTAACAGTACTATAAACATGGCATCTCATACTGGACATCCTCTGGTCCTTATTTCAATTAATTTAAGGGAGGTGCGGTTCAACAATGATTACAAACAAATTTTGAAATTTCGTGTCCAATATTTAGCCTGGTCCCACCAGACTCTCGTACATTTCATTTATACATAGAGTCTGGCACCGCTCCATTGACAAGCGTTAACTTCCTTGTAGGCAGGTACTCTATTGAAGTCTAAAACTATTGGATCTGCCCAGAGTCACTCTGGATCTGTCATAACCAATCGCTAACGTTTGGTCATGACGTATGTCATGTCGAACCCCGTGGGGAGGAGGGCCACAACATCATGGCCACCAACAAAACTAAGCAAAGATTGTTCTTGCTCCGGCTTTAACTTCGTGATATTCAGCAGCATTGCCACAACGGATTCAGTCCGTTGTGGTAACGCTGCCGAATATCAAGACCTGGTTTGGCTTCGCTCGCATCTTTCTTCGCTGCCATTACTGAACTACAACTCAAAATAACGCACAACATCAACGTCATCGTTCTTAGCCACTCTCTCTGTTTGCTGATTGGCCCGGTAAAAAATTGACCGGAGAAAATCAAAGACTACAGCACAATCCCAGATGTAGTACTGAATGAAAAGGAAAATTGAGCGGAAGTACGTAGGAGGGTGGAGCCAGGCTGTCCAATATTGCCAACTCCACCAACTTATTAAGGGCCCGATAAACCTATGCTTTTATTTGTGTCTGACCTCAACTGAACAGAAGAAATTAAATTGAGAAGATTTTTAAGTAAAAAAAGGCAGAGCCTCAGAGCCACACCTAATTATTACATTTACACTTAGGGCCAGATTTACTAAACAGGGCAATTTTGTGCGAGAGCCGAATCCCATAAAAGCACTGATGGGAATGGAAGGTTCTGTGCGTGATCTACTGTAATGCACAAATTAAAGAACACAGATGCAGCCGGATCATTTCCATAATGACCAACGCAATCTACCAGTTAACATCTGGTTTAATGGCACAAACACCAGTAAATTGACGAGTGCAAACATTAGTAAATCACCTTGCATTAGTCATTTAAATATTCTCCTCCCATTTTGCGTTTGAAAAGGAAACTCCTACAAATGCATTTGCAATTAGTTCAGCCGCAAAAATAACACTGTCCACGCCTTTTCAGCGCTCTTTTTTTACTGTGTGACTTTATTAAATCCTGACAGTAGTTTTTAACGCCAATAGAGGGTTTGCTCTGGCGCAAGCTGTTAGTAATCTGGTCCTTAATCATTTAGCAGACACTTTTATCCAAAGTGACTTACAAATGAGGAGAACAATGGAAGCAATCCAAACAAATAGGGCAACAATATGCAAGTGCTGAAACTAGTTCCAGTTATGGCGCTTTTCCACTACACAGTACCAGCTCGACTCGACTCGCCTTTGTTTGGTTTTCCACTTTGTAAAAGTTGTACCTGTACCTGCTTTCGGGTACTTTTTTTCGTATCACCTCCGGCAAGGTTCTAAGCGGGCTGAGGCGATACTAAAATGTGACGTGAAAACACTGCAGACTGCTGATTGGTCAGAGAGGATAGTCACTATTCACTGCGTCATCATTGCACGCGCCAGACGGAGCTGTTTTTTTCAGCAGTGTTTCGTTTTGCTGCCCTCAGCCTCTCCTGAAACAACGTTTGTCTTCTTGTGTGAGAAACAGCCACATCCCGAGGATCAAAAACAGCATACACTCGATTTCCTCCATTGTCCTGTGTGTGTGTGTGTGTGTGTCGCGTAGTTCCCGTGGCGTCGCTATGACGACTAGGTACTATTGTGGAGGTACTATCTTTAATGGAAAATGGAGCGAAAAGCGAGCCGAGTCGAGGCGAGGCGAGTTGAGCTGAGCTGATACTGGTAATGGAAAAGCGCCATTAGTCTAGCACAGTACACATTGCAAGTTATTTTTTTTTTAAGATATATAGAATAGTAAGTGTTAGTATTAGTTAGTACGGGTCAAGTGTTGATGAAAAAGTTTCTTGAACATGGCTAAATACTCAGCAGCTTGGGTTGAGATAGGCAGATCATTCCACCAGCTTGGAACAGTCAAGATAAAGGTCCTTGAAAGTGATTTTGTGCCTTTTTGAGATGGCACAACAAGGCACTGTTACCTTGCAGAACGCAATCTTCTGGAGGCCACATATTGTAGGTCTGAAGTGGTGAGTTTAGGTATAGGGGTGGAGAGCCAGTGGTTGTTCTGTAGGCAAACATCGGTGCCTTGAATTTGATGCGAGCGGCAACTGGCAACCAGTGCAATTTTGTGAGGAGAGGTTTGACGTGTGCTCTTTTCGGCTTGTTAAAGACCAGTCTTGCTGCAACATTCTGGATCAGTTGCAGAGGTTTGACAGTGCAAGCTGGAAGACCAGCCAAGAGAACATTACAATAGTCCAGTCTGGATAGAACAAGCGCTTGGACAATGAGTTGTGTAGCATGCTCTGATAGTAAGGGCCTGCTCCTCCTAATGTTGTCCAAGGCAAATCTGCAGGACATCATCGTCACAAGCCAATGATAATTCGAAGGAATTGACCAGCTGGAGTGAACTTTTCTGAAAAGTTTGTTTTGGTAAGTTGTTTGGGACTCCTGAAATGAATTTAATTTTGACCTGGTTTTGTTCGAAATGAGGACACACATAGTTTGTTCTTCGATTTCGCTTAAAGTCCTTAACAGCAGTAACAGACATTAATGGAAGCTACAGCAGCTGTTAGCACTATAACATCACTCAGGGCTTCATGAGGGATGGGGTGGGTGGGCAAAGGTCATAATGGGAGACCCCTGTGGAAAGCATTTCCTCATACCTTTGGCAGAATTGCCCCTGAATGTCAAAAGCTGTGTGTCATTACCTTATCCCAGGGTGTTGGCTTCATATGGTAAAAGCATTGATGCTAATAATTTCTTCCTCAGAATGAGCGGGATGAATAAAGAGTTTAATTTTCCTTCTCTGTTTGTAAAAAAAAAAAACTTTAATTTTTTATGAATGACACACAGGGAAGGCCATTCTCATCTATTAAAAATCTCAGTAGAACACATATGTGCGGAATACCACTGTCTTCACATATTCACAGATATTTTAAAAAGGTGCATTGGTAACACACTCTAATTCAATGGTCCACATTATACATTCTAACTACAAGTAACTTTGCAAGTCATTAATCTATTAGTGGACTGTCTGCCTAATAACACTTTGTATGCTCCTCTCAACAGACATAACTACTATAGACTAAGTAATGCAATTGCATGTCAACTTATTCTACTAATCCTAACCCAAACAGTCTATACTCTAATGAGAGTTACTTGACATGTAGTTCCAAATTAATGCGAGTTAGCTGACATGTGTCATAGTGGGATGCAGGAAGGCAGAGAAAGAAGATAATTTGCAATACAATGTTTTGATGATAATCCAGGAGACAACACACTTACACATAACAGTGACCAGACAGAGAATGAATGTGAGGGACCAACTTATATAGCAAACACAAATGAGGATGATTAATAGAACACAGCTGACACATATTAACTAATGATGAAGAGCGGGAAAACTGAACAAAGGAACACATTATGAACATGAAAACAAACTAAAAGTCCATGATAATAAAACTAGGCTGAACATAATAACACAACATGTAGTTGCAAAGTTCTATAGTAAATTTGACTATCGAAATAAAGTGTAACCAGTGTCTGCACAGTAAAGCAAGCTTTATTTGGCATAAAACGGAAATTCACACTAGCTATTGATTTTATTGTGAATGATTCATTTGTGCATGTATCATTTTTATTAATTTTATTTATTTATTTTAAGCTCATAATTCTTAATCCAGATGACAAAACTCCATTTTACAGTGAAATGTCAGAGTTCTCTCTGGTGACGTTTGCAGACCGTCTAAAATCATTTAGTCCGCTTAAACTCCGCCCGTTTTTTACAATCGACTGCAAGTTGACTTTCAGAACTGCCTCCATCCAATCAACAACCAGTGGATTGAACCAATTGTCAACCCTACATTTTTTTTCTTTTCTGAAAATCTGTTTCAATTGGATGTACATCACAATACAGAAGAAAAGATCTGTAATTGCATTGTGGTCTTATAAAGTTGTGGTGGTTATTCAGTTTGGTATTTAAATGGGAAAAAAACATCCGCATAGTGCCACACTGTGAGATTATATCACTGTTTAATTATAGAGTATGCATATTGTAATAATATCATCAGTTTCATTTTTGCTTCAATGACAAAAATTACATTTTTTTAAACAAAACACTGTATGGTTAAATTATGGAATTTATGCCATAACCTAATTTGCATAAAATGTTTTAGCAAATTGGCTTGTACAAAAAATGCTTGACAGCAGCGCTATCAGTAGGCCAGTTTATTCTGTCTTGGCTGAGAAAAAAAAACTAAATTGTTTTAAAGATCCACAGAGACACACATTATCTTATTGTGCAAAATGATTCCCTACTATTTTTTATCTCCCTTTGCATCTCCAGAGAAGGAATGTGTGAGTCATTGTTTGTGGATGATCAACAGGATGATCCAGATCTTGAAAACGATCGGGAAATGTCAGTTGAGCTGTTAATCCAGCTGTTTACCACCATGCATGGAAGGACAGTTCATGTAAAAACCTGCTTCTTGAAACATACAGTAATATTTAAACAAATCTTATCAGATTGCAGCATGAGAAGGGAAAAAGACACTGTCAACCTGTTTCTGAGTATCACTAAACTAGACTATACACACACTATAGACTATAGACTATACACTCTTGGTATGCAGCCATATAATGTGCTGAAATGGGAGTGATTTACATTGCAGGTATGCAGGGGCGGACTGGGACCGAAAAGTGGCCCTGGACTTTCTGGCCCACAGCAGCCCACCACATCCCAAATCATAACACATTGGCCCATTAATGTGCAGAATATTTTTTTAACACCACTTATAGCATAAAAATATAACACAATACAAAAATAAATGCTATTTAAACATTTATTTTAAGTAACACAACATATAGCCTATTAGGTCATATTTGTAAAACCAAAGGGAAACAAACAGAAGAACATTAAGACAACATATAAAACTATCAAGACAGCATATCAGCTAGTCAGAGGAGCTAGAGCCATCAGAGCCTGTTGAACTGCTACTCTTCGCGCAAAATGTATAATCTGTTAATTTGAAGCATTTCACAGCATCTACCTCTAATGCTTTTTTTAACCGTCGGCTGAAATTGGTCCTCGTCGGCTTTTTTTTTTTTTTTGGCCGATTCGACATGTCGGTGAAAGAGGGAACTCTGATTGGCTGTTCAGCTTAGTGAACGAGTCAGTGCACTGCACAAGAATAATAGCACAGCGAGCAAAGAAGTCAAAACTGCACAGATAGAAGGCTGTTCTAATGTTACGTCATATTACCTGAGTGTTCCTTGGCGAATATTTAAATATTAACATGAGAGGAGTGGAATAAAGAAAGTGTTTAGCAGGATTGATATTCAGAACGATAAGCACGCACTGCTTTGTTTACGGTGTGTAACGTTATCTGCAGCCGGCAGCATCGGTTTATCTTTTTGAATGACGAATATAGGCGAATATATCTGGAGAAATAGACAGTTGTCTCATTTACACACAGGCGCAGAACGCGCATTGCCGCATTCTAGCTAACAGTCGGCTGTAGTTCTCTCGGTGTGTTCAAGTGCAGGTTTTTTCCAGCGACACAGGCGACGCGGCGATGCGAGGCGACAACACAGTCCGCTTTCATCTGATTCTGCGCTAGTTCATCGGCGTTGGCTTGGTGTATTTCCAGTAGTGATGTTACGTTCGTGAACGAATCGTTCTTTTTGAACGAATCTTTTAGGTGAACGAATCATTCTTGTTCACGTTATCCATTGACTCATATTTCTCGTTCACTGAAATTCATCCCTCCACCACTGCGCGCCGCTATTGCGCGTATGCGCAGCTCAATGAACCGTGTAGCTCTGTGGACCGTTTCATCTGTCAAAGACAAAGAGTGACTAAACCTCGAGCCAATAGCCTTCGAGTATGATACGAGGACGGAGCATGTGATTTGTTGAATCTAGTGAACGAATATTGACAAACACCGGAGCACCGGAGCTCATCGCGCCCACTCTAGTCAATGCCTGTGTTTACACCAGCCACGACGCGGCGGTTCAGAAGCATCCCAGAAGCGGCTCTCCGCATCGCTTCACTAAAGAGGTGTGCTAACTTACGTCTATTTTCAACGGACGCCGCGTCCAAGCCGCATGGTAAATACAAAATAACAGTAAATAAACACTGTACATTTTAAAATAAACACCCTGTTAAGACTCCCAATTGTATTGCACACCAATATATCCTTGGTAGAAACCATAGACTGTAAGGTAGAAACCCAAAAATCAAGAAAAATCACATCAGACAGGCAAATCACATGGTCTCGCGCATCCAGTCGCGTTGCTTCTGAAATGCTCCTGGTGTGAGTTGGCACCGCGTGGAGGACAGAATAAAATCTTGTCGGAGCCGTGTGCAGTGTACAAAAGGGGTAAAGTCGACAACAGTTCAGACGGTTCTCGTTTATAGTTATCTTATTCATAAGTGTTTAGAAAAACTCTGCACGAACGCTCAGTCACATAATCATCATTCAGATCACCGCTAGGGGGGCTTGAGATTATCATAGGGGGGGCTAAGCCCCCCCAAGCCCCCCCTTGACGCCGGGCCTGGGGAGGGCAATACACTCACATGCATGTACACCAAACACACTCCTTGTCGGCCGCGCCCGCGCGATCGATTCCCTCATCCATTTGTGAAGAAAAGAAATATAATATTATGATTTCCGTCATTTTTTTTATATGTGTACCGGGCCGGCCCACCGGGAAAAGTCCCGGTGCTCCAGATGGCCAGTCCGCCCTGCAGGTATGCCCCTTACCGTATTAAGCCATATTAAGATTCCCATGTGCCACTTGCAAACGTTCTGTTTTTTCAGTCCACTGGTGATTCTACTGGGAGGCTTCTGCTTAGTCTTACATACATTGGCTTATGTGGTCAGTTTTTCCAAAAAAAAAAAGAGGGAGGGAGGGAGGGAGGTGTTTTCTACATTTAATTTTTTTTTTAAAGAAATATCTAAAAGTTTACCTCAACCTAACTCCACACTTCCCCTTTTAGACTGAATGAAACAAAAAGCAAGGTGCTTCATGGGAAAAACTGAGCACTAAAAATAGTATATATTCATTAGATAGGTCTGTGGATTTCAGAAGGGGAATAAAAAGTTAGCTCTTTACTTCCTCTTTTGTTGGTTGAGGGTGGGAAACGCAGTGTAATTGGAACCATAGCCTGTGTTTGTTTGAATTTTTCCATTATAAACTTAACCTTTCAAAATTACCTTGGTCCTCATTATAGCGTGTCTGGCTGTAACGTTAGCATTATTACAAGGTCATTTTGAGCCAGGCTCCTACAAGTCTTTATGTGACTCTACTGAGCTCAATAGTAACATGCAGATTCATAATCACATCTGCAGCCCTGCCAAACTGCACACACAGAAGAAAAACACAAAAAAGTGCACATGCATTTACAGAACAAAAATAAGCGATTAAGGTGACGGGTAGGCCAGTTTCACTGCGCCATTCCCAAAATATTTGGCTAAGATGAATGAACAGATAAGCGCCTAGCAGAGAGAAATAGATGTATGAGCGGATAAGTCTCTCTTTGCCATATTTGTGGAGACAGATGATCCCAGCTGCTGCCATTATCACACACAACAACTGAAATAAGTGGAAAAATGTCATTAAAAAACAAAATTTCCTTGCAAACTTTGCTAATATTGTAAACATTGCCAGTTGCTCAGTTTTATGTTTGTTTTTGTCCTTTAAATGTAGTCAATATTTTGTCATACAATATTTATACATTTTACTCTGAAACGGCATATAATAAAAATTAAAAATAACAATAACAGGTAAAACTATAGCAGACCATTGGTTTAAACAGTTATCAACTTAAACTCGTAAACATAAACTAATGAACTACACAATGGACTACATAATTATCTACTGTATGAATAGTGTAAAAGTTTATTAACTATCTAGATTATTAACTTTACATATTTTAAAGACTTTTGCATTAACATTGTTGTGGCAAAGGTGTATTTAAAACATGAGCTACACACCACGAACAGCAGAACCAATGAGGTTCATTCTTGTGTTACGCAGCACGTATGAGTTTTAACAAGAATCAATGAGGTTCATTCTCGTGTATTGCGAAGCATGTTCGAGCTTCCACAAGAACCAATGAGGTTAATTGTCATGTTACGCATCACGTTTGAGCTTCTGCAAGAACCAATGAGGTTTATTCTCGTGTTACACAGCATGTTTGGGCTTCCATAAGAACCCCTGAGGTTTGTTCTCTTGCGTCAGGCAAGTATGGTTAAGCTTCATGTTTATGTTCAATGTTTATATGTGAATAAAAGCCTAAATTCAATCTGTTCATCATATAAAGCGATCAAGTCTCTTCAGTAAACCTGGACTAAACTGCTTGATTCATAAGGATTAGTTGTACAATCTCTTTATGAACTTTTTGAAGAGTCAAAGTGGTAGTTGAGTAGACTGACAATGGAGGGACAGAAATCTCTCAGATTTCACTTGAAATATTTTAATTTGTGTTTCGAAGATGAACGAAAGTCTTACGGGTTTGGAAAAACATGACGGAGAGTAACTAATAACAGAATTTTTATTTTTGGGTGAAGTAACCCTTTAAGCACAACACTGATAATAATAAGAAATGTTACTTGAGCATCAAATCATCATATTAGAATGATTTCTGAAGGATCATGTGACACTGAAGACTGGAGTAATGATGCTGAAAATACAGCTTTGCCATCACAGGAATAAATACAATTTTTGTAATATTTCACAATATTGTAGTTTTATTTTTGATCAAATAAATGCAGCCTAATGAGTATAAGAGACTTCTTTTAAAAACATTACTCATCCCAATTGTTTCAACTCTATTCTACTTTACTCACCCCAATCGTCTCAACTCCCCAATCGCTGAATAATCTCATATAGGATATGTTTGAATGAGATTAATTTACTTGCAAAGCGTTTGAGTTTACCAGAGTTCAGCTCTTTCAGCTCAAACGGTCAATCCCCAGCACACTATGATTGGATTATGTGAATCCAATCACTAAAAACGGAGCAATTCCAATAGGGTCTTCACACCATTGATGCTCTGGCCCTAATGAAATCAAACCCTTCAGCAACAAATATTTGCGTCAGTAATTTTGCTGAAAAGATTAACCCTGATTATAAGTGGACCTAAAGGGGGGTAATATGATCTCTTTAAAACTGAGCACATGTTTGAGGTGCACAAGCGTATGCTGCTGAGCATGACGCAATAGTAAACCTGCAGTGAAACACGTCTCTCGATGTCCTCCTGTAGTCCTTCCATACTCCCCACGGGCAAAAAAAGAGCAGTGACATCACCCTGCCTCCACCCGTCCTCTGCACGACCCTGCTCCACCCCGCTCCTCAGACACACACTCAATTCTGCTGGAAAATAATTAAATGGTAATTAAAAACACATCCACTGATGTACACTCTTAAAAATAAAGGTTCTTTATTGGCACCCGTGTTTCCATAAAAAAAACTTGAACATCCACTGAACATTTACATTTCACAATTGTTCTTTATAGTGGAAAAAATGTTCTTTATATCAGAGGTTTCCAGTCCTGGAGTACACCAAGCACATTTTAGATGTTTCCCTAATCAAACACACCTTATTAGTAAAGAATCCAAAGATTTCAGATGGGTGCGTCAGATAAAAATGTGTATTGTTGGGGGAAGCTGGGGAGGGTGGGAACCACTGCTTTAGATAAGGAGTTTTCAATCTGGGGTCCGGGGACTACCAGAGGGTCACAAGGCATTGCTAGAGAGTCTGTGTAAAAGTTTACAGAAAAGAAAATCTAAAAAGTAAATAAATAAATAAATAATAAATATTATTAAACTAATTAACTAAATAAACATGCAGTTAAATAAATATTAAATAAATAAACAAACAAAAAATCAATACATTTTGGATTCCTAGAATTTGGACATTTATATTTGGGGGTCGGTGGCATCTAAAGTATTGAAAACCATGGAAGCTTGTTTCTGCCATGGCAAAAAAAAAAAAAAAAAGGTAATAGTGACTTTTTTGGATCTCACAATTATGATTTTTTTCTTACTCACAATCTCACAATAACCTTCTAAAAATTACAATTTATTTGCAACTGTGAGAAAAAAGTCATAATTGCGAGAAATAATCATAATTGTGAATTGTAAATTTGGAATTGAAAGAAAAAGTCAGAATTGCAAGTTATAACATTTTGTGAGACAAAAAAAGTCTGAATTATGAGTCATAAACAGTTGCAAGGAAAAACTCAGAATTGCGAGAAATAAAGTCTGAATTGTGAGTTATACATTTTTTTGAATTGCAAGAAAAAAGTCTAATTGTGAGTTATAAATTTGGAATTGCGAGAAAAAGTCAGAATTGCGAGTTATAAACTTTTAATTATGAGAAAAAAGTCGGTATTATGAGTTATAAACTCACAATTGCGAGAAAAATTTAATAATTGCAAGAAATAAAGTCATAATTGTGAGTTATAAATTTGGAATTGAGAGAAAAAGTCGAGTAATAAACTTTTGCGAAAAAATTATGAGTCAAACACAATTGCGAGAAAAAAGTCGGAATTGCGAGACAAAGTCACAATTGTGAGTTATAAACTTGGAATTGTGAGAAAAAAAGTTGGAATTTCCCATAATAAACTCGCAATTGCGAGAATTACAATTCTGACTTTACAACTAGCAATTGTGAGTTTATAATCTGCAATTTAAATTTTTTATTCAGTCGCAAAAACAAGCTTCCATAGACCCCACCCCCCCTGCTTTAGATAATTAAAATGTTCTTCACACTAAGAAAAAATGGTTCTTTTAAGAACTGTCACTGAACGGTGCTTTGGGAACCAAAAAGGTTTTTTTTTTTTTTTTTTTTTTATGGTATCACTGTGAAAATGGTCTTTTGAACCTTTATTTTTAAGAGTGTAGCATACATACACACAGATCTGTGCAACGCACACCCATGAAAGCTTTAGCGTAAGTTCTGCCGGGAAGACTCAATTGTTACGTCACTTATTACCTTCTCATCTATCCAAACGTGTTCTAATACTTGTAGTATAAAAGATCGGTACTTACACATGTCTGAGTTCACAGATGCTGACGCCTACATTCCCCTCCATCCTCCCCACCACCACCAGGATGGTCCCTTCCCATACCTCCCAAGGGGTCGGCTGCGCCCCTGCCTTCGTCTTCAGGCAGGAAATGCAGATTCCGTACCCTTGGATTGCGAGCTACGGAAGGGGCCTACGCCAAAATACTTTATATCATAATACTTGCTTGCAGGGCTGTTAATAAATGCAGACTTGTTACGTTATTTTTCCTCTTGAGTCTTTCGGGTAGAAATAAAAACAGACAGAGGAATGAAAGCAGGAGACACATTCCACAAATCAGAATAAGTTTCATTCTTTCGTCTCTGCAGTCGCATTTTCCTCAAGCAGTTTACGTTTGAGGTTTCACACCCACATGCTGATCTAATTTATCTAGTCTCTGTTGTGGTTCTGCATGAAGGAGGATGAATGAAATTGGGGTGTTTTTACACCACTAGATTTTTTTTCAAGGTCAAAAGGAGGTGAGCGGTTTGGAGAGGAATTCTGGGTGTCATGTACCCTAAGAACAGCCTCCCCAAGTGAAAATAAATATACCCATTTTAACGCTCTACTTTTCATTTACCCTGAAACAGAGGAATGTTGTATGATTGAACTTGCATGCCTTCATGGAAATTTGACCAAATTAAGTTGCATGCAGATGAACAGCATGATGAATTAAATCACATGAGAGCTAGTCAGGAGTCAAGAGTTCACAAAATGTTTGTATTTCAGACAGGCAGAGAAGATCTTCATCACTAAAGCATGTGAGTATATACACATACCAGCAAATATTAACAGGGGCATATTCTACATACTTTTTAGTATTATTTTCAGCCGTTAAATCCACTAAAAATTTTACTGTTACTGGTACTGTTTTTTACAGTTCTAAAAGGACGGTTTTCGCTCATAAAAAAGTAATCTGTAGTTTTTTTATTATAATTATTTACATTTTCTGTGCAGTTGCACTCCAAGAATCGCCCCAATTATTCTAAACTAGTGTATTTTTGTTTCCATATTGCAGAAAAACAAAACACTTTGACATTTTTTCATTTGGCAGAGACGCCTTTATCCAAAGTGACTAACATTTTATCAGTTATTGCTTTCCTGGGATTCGAACCCATGGTGTTGCTAGCACCATGTACTACTGTTTGAGCTACAGGAGAGTGCAAGATATAGCAATTACATTTTTTTCCCAATAATCCCTAATCTCAGGAGTCACATGAATCATTCACTCTTAAAAGTAGAAGTCCTTTATTGGCATTGATGTTTCCGTGAAGAACCTTTAACATCCATGGAATCTTTCCATTGCACAAAAGGTTCATTCGATTTTTTAAAATGTTCTTTACACTAAGAAAAAATTGTTCTTTTAAGAATTGTTCACTGAAAGGTTATTTTGGGAACCACAAATTGTTATTTTATGTCATTGCTGCGAAAACCACCTTTTGGAACCTTTATTTTAAAGAGTGCAGTTTGTTGTCATGTTTCTATTGTGGTTGTACTGTATATGAATCTGCCTTTGATGTTTAATTGTATAATTTATGTATATGTCCTTAATGTTCACATACATGTTGCATTTATTCTACAGTGCCAAGCACACAGTGATCACTGCACTGTAATTCATACAGTAGTGCTACTAAACATTTTTGCACACTGAAAAAATTGCCTTGCTAAGTGCTTGTATGTTTAGGGGTTGCAGTCAGGTATCAAAAATGTATGCATCTCTTGATGGAAATGAATGTTGTGATGTTATTTCCATCAAGAGGTGATTCATATCTTGTATTGACAATGCAATAGTCCAGCACTCTGTAAAGTCTCCTCCAGCACATCCCAAAGACTTTCAATGAATTTAAGATCTGGACTCAGAGGTGCCAATTCATGTGTGAAAATTATTTTTCGTGCTCCCTCACGATCATTCTTTTACAATTTGAGCCTGATCAATCTTGACATTGCCATCCTGGAATGTGGCCATGATGTGTCTTCCTGCATGGTTGCTTAAGAAATGAAAAACTACACACTTCATCAATTATAGTAAGAAGAATTGTTGCCAAATATACAGGTCCTTCTCAAAAAATTAGCATATTGTGATAAAATTAATTATTTACCATAATGTAATGATAAAAATTAAACTTTCATATATTTTAGAATCATTGCACACCAACTGAAATATTTCAGGTCTTTTATTGTTTTAATACTGATGATTTTGGCATACAGCTCATGAAAACCCAAAATTCCTGTCTCAAAAAATTTGCATATCATGAAAAGGTTCTCTAAACGAGCTATTAACCTAATCATCTGAATCAACTAACTAACTCTAAACACCTACAAAAGATTCCTGAGGCTTTTAAAAACTCCCAGCCTGTTTCATTACTCAAAACCGCAATCATGGGTAAGACTGCCGACCTGACTGCTGTCCAGAAGGCCATCATTGACACCCTCAAGCAAGAGGGTAAGACACAGAAAGAAATTTCTGCACAAATAGGCTGTTCCCAGAGTGCTGTATCAAGGCACCTCAGTGGGAAGTCTGTGGGAAGGAAAAAGTGTGGCAAAAAAACGCTGCACAACGAGAAGAGGTGACCGGACCCTGAGGAAGATTGTGGAGAAGGACCGATTCCAGACCTTGGGGGACCTGCGGAAGCAGTGGACTGAGTCTGGAGTAGAAACATCCAGAGCCACCGTGCACAGGCATGTGCAGGAAATGGGCTACAGGTGCCGCATTCCCCAGGTCAAGCCACTTTTGAACCAGAAACAGCGGCAGAAGCGCCTGACCTGGGCTACAGAGAAGCAGCACTGGAGTACCCACAGTCAGTGATGGTCTGGGGTGCCATGTCAGCTGCTGGTGTTGGTCCACTGTGTTTTATCAAGGGCAGGGTCAATGCAGCTAGCTATCAGGAGATTTTGGAGCACTTCATGCTTCCATCTGCTGAAAAGCTTTATGGAGATGAAGATTTCATTTTTCAGCATGACCTGGCACCTGCTCACAGTGCCAAAACCACTGGTAAATGGTTTACTGACCATGGTATTACTGTGCTCAATTGGCCTGCCAACTCTCCTGACCTGAACCCCATAGAGAATCTGTGGGATATTGTGAAGAGAAAGTTGAGAGACGCAAGACCCAACACTCTGGATGAGCTTAAGGCCGCTATCGAAGCATCCTGGGCCTCCATAACACCTCAGCAGTGCCACAGGCTGATTGCCTCCATGCCACACCGCAATTTCTTTCTGTGTCTTACCCTCTTGCTTGAGGATGTCAATGATGGCCTTCTGGACAGCAGTCAGGTCGGCAGTCTTACCCATGATTGCGGTTTTGAGTAATGAAACAGGCTGGGAGTTTTTAAAAGCCTCAGGAATCTTTTGCAGGTGTTTAGAGTTAATTAGTTGATTCAGATGATTAGGTTAATAGCTCGTTTAGAGAACCTTTTCATGATATGCTAATTTTTTGAGATAGGAATTTTGGGTTTTCATGAGCTGTATGCCAAAATCATCAGTATTAAAACAATAAAAGACCTGAAATATTTCAGTTGGTGTGCAATGAATCTAACATATATGAAAGTTAAATTTTTATCATTACATTATGGAAAATAATGAACTTTATCACAATATGCTAATTTTTTGAGAAGGACCTGTATAACACATATTAACTATAAACGCTATAAACACATTAATCACTGCAATAATGATCCAATCATAGACTCTTAAGCCTTTGCCGATTTAAATCTAAAAAGCAACTCTTTTTTTTTGGCCAGGCAGTGTATCTGAGTATAAAGGTGGTTAAAGCCACTTCTCTATTTTGCTTTCAAACATGTGATAATACGCCCAGCATTTTTAAACACAATAACATCTAAAGATTCCCACAGCTTGATAGAATCCACTAAACTGAGGACATTTTTAATGAAGATTGTGAGACTGTTCGAATGCCATGATCATTTCTGAATAACCTGTTTTTGCTTCTTAGCTTAAGTATGTTCTTAATGTCCCATTTTGTTCAAAGTGCACTCACAAACCTGCTCACTCATTTGGCAATACTTTGTCTTTCTATCCCAGCTGTGATATACTCCTTACAGAGGCCATGATGCAGTGCTAAAGTGAATTGGCATGGAGCGCTCAGGGAAATGCCAAACGCTCCAGTATTTCTCCTCTCTCAGCCAACAGAGCAATGGGAAGATGTCAAACTATGGGACAGGACAGACAGAGAAAATGGCTTGGACTGATAGAATGAGGAACCTAAAAGAAAATCCATCTCGTTGTTTGCATTCTTTGAGAGAAGATGTGAGAAGAACAAGTAAAAAAAAGGAAGTAGTGTGCAGTAATGGAAAGCCCATGCTTTGCTCTGAGCTCGAAGCCAAGTTTGATGTTAATAAGCTTCTGTAAGATCGGAGCTTATGCACAGAGGGGACACTATGTGCCTTTAAACTTAAGGAAGAGAGAACTTGTAGCCAGGCAACAGACAAGTGACAAATCCTGAGTTGCGACATCACTAGATGAATTCTACCAGCAGGGTTCAGCAAAATTAGCCAACCGTGCTGAGAATTCTGGGCCGAGAGCGGTTTGTAATCGTGCCGTGCCGTAGGCTATATAGCGGCTTTAGATGACACAGAACAAACAACTGAAGGCTTAAATATACATGGGAATATTTCAACTGAAACAGGTGTGTAACTCAAATCAGTAATCATAGAAACAAACTAATGGCGGGAAAATGGGAACAAAGAAAACAGGTACAGGAACTAGAACTAAACCAAAACAGAACATACATGTGACAATACTGTTTACATTTAAACATAGGTAAATGTTTCACATTTAATTTTTTTTTACAAATAGCTGTAAGAAATATAGTATAGATTTTAAGTTGTGACGTGCTCTCATATATCACAACTTATATATCACACTCAATAACAACTGTGAGTGTGATATTGCTTGTATATACAACTTCAACTAACAAGAAGTTAATATTCAGTAACCTACAATTTAGACACAATATTAGTATATTTTTGTTGCACCAATGGAACAAGTTCCAAACGAAGCCAAAGCTGCATAAACCGTCTTCAAGCAACACAGAGTTGAGGTTTCATTCCTGAATGAATTTGAGTGAATCACCCTACCAATACAGTCACACAAACACAGATAAGGAGAGTGATAGAAAATGCGGAAAGTCCCAGAGCTGTTAATGTTCAACCATATTTAATGCAATTTATGCATGCTATATAACAAGAACTGTATTCACACCCTATGGGAAATAAAACAGATGGTGCTGGACTGGGATTGAAAAGGAGGTGGAAGTCTGCAGGGGTTAGAGTTTAATACATGCCAAAAGCAAGTGACCCCCTGTGATCTCCCACTTCCTGGCCAGATCTGACCCCATCATCACCTTGCATGCTTTCCCTATATTGGACTACATACCACAACTCCAGTGCTGAACAGGGCCAGCATTATGTGGCTTTTGTAAACAGGAAAGCATGCATGTATTGGGTGTTGTCTTTTTATAGGTGGAAACGTATTCAAGTTCATAGGGGAGATTCCACAAATCATAAACTACACAGCAGAAAATAATAATAAATGAATGATGGAAACGATGGAGTAAGAGAGAGAGAGAGCGAGATTGAGAAGCCACCCATGCACATACATTGTGTGTTGGTGTGTGTATTCTCACATGTCTCAATGCACTGCTGAATGCATTACAGTGAAGGTTCCTCTGGAGGGAGGGAGGTATGAATGAAGTGGAAAGCATTTAATGGGCCCTATCAGTAATATCTGTGGGAGTGGACAAATATCAGTATCCAGAATGCCAAAGACATGTGTAAAGCCTGGAAATGAAAAACATTTGATTGAAGAGTCTTTCAAGATCTTTAGTGTTCTTTTAAGTCTATTTGATGTCATATTTTAGTTTAGTTTGGTTAGGGTACGCGGTCTTTCAAACTCCACTGTGTATCAACGTGGAACTGCATGGGTTGCAGACAGTTCATGTAAAACAAGCAACAGTTCGCATTTGGTTGCAACACAGTTCAGCAGAATGAGGCGTTCAAACAAGATCAAACAACAGAATCCAGTGTGAAATCTGCTTTAGATGCAGTTCACACAGAACACGTTTTGAATACTACTGCGTTGCTTTCCCATTATTTTTCTATGTAAACATGCACTAGACAGAAGAGGTGACCATTGCGTTTCTTTTGCAGCATCTTGTGCATTTTAAAAACGCAACGCACGAGTTAAAGCAGAACTCGGCTACTTCCAGTCTTCTTCGCTGATTTTCATGTTTGTTGTCGCATGTTTACCCCACGAGCCCCCCCTACAGCTGTGGGCCGTATATTTCACAACACTATCGTTAAAAAAAACCTCACTTGCGGCACCCTTCTCCCCGTTCAACCGCTGCTCATGTGCATTTGTTTTTATCGGAGCCGGCCAACTTTACTTGCGGAGCTATGTCTACCGAGGTGGGAAATACATCATACACATTATCATAGATCATTGACATGTACATTTTGTATTCTGTTATCAACCAGTAAAGCAGTTCGTGTTTCTCGCTCGTTCTCGTTCTCGTCTCGCTTCTCACGAGACTTCCTATTTTCATTTTGCCGGGACGGTAGTCCCCATGTTGCAAGGTTGGTTTTCCACCTGGGAACGCTGGGGGGAGCTGGGAAAGTCACCAATATCACCAGAACAGGTTGTTTAACCATCCAAATGATTTCTAGACAGCTTTATTAAGTTAAAAAAGTTACCAAGTTCTGCTTTAAAAGGATTCAACTTTTAGAAAAACACGTCTCAAGACATTGGGCCCTATCTTGCACCCAGCGCAATTGACTTTGTACACCGACACATGTATCATTCCTTTTTTGCAGCCGACGCACAGCGGACTTTTCTCTCCACAGACGCACGTCGGTAAATTAGGGAATGAACTTGCGCTCCCGGGGGCGGTTCAGCGAAAAGAGGAGGCGTGTTCCGGCGCAAACGTTCCCTGGTGCTATTTTGCAGTTTCAGAAAACAATTCCGCCAAAGACAAGGAAAAACATTGTGGTGTCCATGAAGATGTGAAAAGATAGGCATACATCTAGCTTACACATTTACCCAAATTATTATACGCCTGCTTAACCGAAGCTAATTTGGGTGGGTTTTTCCCATACCCATAGAATGTCACTGCATTTTGCGTTTGATACTTGCAAAGTTAAAAGATGTTAAAAAAGTGTGTCTTTAGATCTTGGAGGGTTTTTTGCCACTAACTTAAAAGGGGCTACAGTATGTGCAGTATTCCCCTTGTTATTAGTGACACCGGTGGCCATTAAGTGAACTGCAGGGAAATCATTGTGGTGTCCATGAACAGTGTTTCTCAACCTCTCCTGCAGGGACCCCCTGACAGGACATGTTTTTGTTTTAACCCTGAAATGGCACACCTGATTCAATTAGTCAGCTACACATTAAGCCTTTGAGCCTTTAATTAATTGAATCAGGTGTGCCATTTCAGGGTTAAAACAAAAACATGTCCTGTCAGGGGGTCCCTGCAGGAGAGGTTGAGAAACACTGTCCATGAAGATGTGAAAAGATAGCCATACATCTAGCTTACACATTTACCCAAATTTTTATACGCCTGCTTAACCGAAGCTAATTTGGGTGGGTTTCTCCCATCCCCATATTATGTCACTTCTCTGTCTTTTACGGCCCTGACGAGAACGTCGGTCTCCTCGGCTGTGAACCGCTCCTGGCGTAGCCTGGCAAATCCGCCATCATAATAACAATCCGCCATGGAACAAGCGCGCCTGCTATTAAACGGAATGTGAGATGACGCTCTGATTGGTTTATTTCACGTTACGCCCAAACCACACCAATGAGTAATGTAGCTACTTCAGACCAACCCATTTTAGATTTGCGTCAGGCGCAAGAGTCATTTATCCCGCCGGTATAATAGCAACAGCCCGAGATCCGCCCACAAAGTTACTTGCGTTTTGCGTTTGATACTTGCAAAGTTAAAAAATGTTAAAAAAGTGCGTCTTTAGATCTTGGAGGGTTTTTTTGCCACTAACTTAAAAGGGGCTACAGTATGTGCAGTATTCCCCTTGTTATTAGTGACACCGGTGGCCATTAAGTGAACTGCAGTCAGCAACGTATTGCTCATACTCGCACTCATGCACAAGTAGCGTATTGTGCATCTCACTGAAAGGGTTATAAGGTAAATTAGTTAAAAGTCTATAATGTAGTAATTGTATGATGTGAATTGCTTTATTGCCATGTTGCTTATTTCGTTGGGGTCATACAGTGTTTGTGTGTTTTTCTGTAGCTCTTACGGCGTCTACATGAGTGTCAATGTATTAAAGTCCCCCTGTGGAGAAAATCAAGCTTTTAATGTTGTTTATATGTCTCTGTGGTGTTTTCAATATGCTTTAAGACAAACCATGTATAACTTCATAAGTCAACACCATTGCGGAGTATTTACTCATTAAAACTGCAGTGAAAAAAAGACAGTTTTAAAAACGCGGTTTGAAATCACTGGTGTTTCTGACGTCACAAACTACCTTGTAACCAATCAGGTCAACGTGTGATCGTCAACGAGTGGATCTCTGAGCTGGTGCGAGTGAGTGGAGGCGGGGCTAATTTGCATATTCATAGAACCACGTATACTAAATGAGGCTACATTCAAGCTATTTAAGGCATGATGATTTTTTTTTCAAGGAAAAGACGCTTAAATATGTATTTTGGTGATCAAAGATGAGTTTTAAGGAATACATTTATTGACTTTATACATTTTTGGAAACATCAGCTAGGGAATATTGACCATCATTCCTGTGGGATAGCAACACAAAATTGCAATTCTGATGCTCCAAAATCGTTTCACAAAATCTTTTTAATTTCGGTGAATGGGACTCCACATGACATGCTCTCTCAGTGTGTGAATGCTGTATATGCGCATTATGTTAAAGTCCAATTTTGATGGACGCATACGCTGATATTAGCATCTCATGTTTTTAAATGCAGAAATGTGTGAATGGCCTGAAATCCGGTCTCAGACTACAGGAGTTTTAGGCCAATTTATCCCCGATTTTTCCTCCTGACAATCTGAGAAAAAATCTGGTCCAGGTCCTTGTTCAGTTACAATGTTCGACCTAGATTATCTGGTAATGTGAGGCGTTTACAGATCAAAACCTCCAGATCTGCTCGCAGACACATCCAGGCCACCCCGATAATATCAACTGCTTGATATTTAGGATTTTAAATCGATATGATTACGAATATGATTACGTCAGTACTTTCACAATAAACAATGAGAGACAAGTCTACAAAGAGACGGAGGAATGAGAGAAGTTTTGTAACGTCGACCACGAAACAAGCTGCTGTAGAGTTGGAGGAGCTGCTTGTGGGACTTTAATGGCTCGTTTCCACTGAGCGGTACGGTACGGTACAGTTCGGTACGGTACGCAATTATTTGCGTTTCCACTGTCAAAAGTTGTGAATGGTACCAAAAAGCCGAACCGTACCGTACCACTTTTTGGGTACTAAAAGGTGGAGCTAGACTCACTGCAGAACGTTGATTGGTTGACAGAGAATCGTCACTTGCGCGTGCTAGGCTACAAGGGCATTAGAAGCGCCATTTTTTAATATACAGTTGAAATATAATACTACTGTTATTGTGTCACGAAATGTAGTTTTAAGAGTTTTTCAGGCGAGAATGTAGTTTTTTAAAGCTCGAATCTGTGGTTTATTTATAGATTTATGATAATTTGACTGAGATCCATTCCAAGCAATCACCGGGCGCTCGGCGCTCAAGTTCCCCGCCTGGAACAGCCTTTCCTCGGCTAGTCGTTCTGACGTTTGCCGCTGACTCTGACGTCTCTGCAGTGGTTAAACATGAGATATAATTCGTCTTGTATAGACCTAACAGGCGATCTTTGGTCTCGTGAATCTATAATTCGTTCCCTGACCAATAGTTTTGGCAGAAGGCTAAGTGAAGTTTCATATATTTGAGCGCTGAATTTGTATATTTGACTGAATTGTTTGCTTTATGTTATTAAAGCTTTACTGTATAGCTTTTTGTACCTTTTACTTATACTTTAATAATGGCAATTATTGATAAAACTGAAATTTAACAAAAAGACAGGGTTGAGTTTTTGTCATTTTTTATTTTATTACAAGATCATCTGTAATGTTTATTGCAACATTTGTACCAATGCACATATTGCCTGGAATATGTTTAATATTTTTAAATTGAAACGAAAAGAGGCAGGGTTGTATTTTATATTTAGTTTTGTTATAAATATATAGGCTACCGTATACATGCAGTGAATATAGCCTAATCAATAGGCTATGCGTTGCCTAATCCACATTTGTGTACTTATAATGTTTAAAATGTATTTAAATGAAATCGAAAAGAAGCAGAGTGGTGTTTTCTAACATATTTCGTTTTATTGTTGCCTAAAATGTACACACAGAGATAACCGGAGTAGCAGAGCGAGCTGAGTGGCGCTTTCAAGAACGCGCTGTTCCATCAGCAGAATTACTGGACTTGCGTCCTTGGGTGTCATTCTCCTGAGTCGGACTTTGCGTAGGCTACTTGGTATTGAGAAACGCCTAATGCCGGCGCTTGTTTCTTGTGACAAACATCCCGAGAAGCAAGAACAAGATCTGCTGTAATGTCATCCATTGTTGTTTACTATGTCGCTTTCTTCTTCGCGCGAAAATGACGTCGATCGCTTCTTTCCGGCAAACACCACGCCTATCAAGTAAGGGTACTGTTGGCGGTGGAAACGCTAGCCGGATCATGGTTTACCGACCCGAACCGTACTGTACCGTACCGTACCGCACCGCACCGCTCAGTGGAAACGAGCCATAAGCAACAGCTGCTGATGGAATGGCAACGGCGTTCTGGAATTCTTTTGCGCATGCGCGAATTTGCTACTTCGTGACGTTCTTGCCGTAGTCGTTAATACGTGACAGATTAGATAAGTAAATGTTATATTTTATGGTTGTGGCATTTTAATTGTAGTCTATCTGTATATAATTTAATGCCAAAAGCAACCTCTTTCTTGTTTTGCAGTTGCTTTCACCTCCAGTGAAAAACAGACATTTACATCCAACTGGAAAGTAGCTATAGCCTGTTTGCTAAATGTCACTAGATTACGTCATACGCTAATTATCAATGATGTAATCACGTCACATTTGTATTCTGTCTAGTGTCAACCTTTTCTAAATGTATATTTTTCCGAAGAGCTGGGGAGAAATCGCCTTCATGTCGCAAAGCAACAGTAAACATTTTAGCAGGGCTCTCAAGTGTCACGCATTGAGCGTGACAGTCACTCATTTTGGTCTTTTGTCACGCTCTCCCGCCACACATTGTATTTCTCACGCTGAAAAACTAATTGTAATACATTTAATATGTCGCAGCGCCCAAAACTCTGGCCGCGCCGCTTTCACTGTGGAACCGGCAGGAATCGAGCGCGTCTCCTCTTCTTTTACTGTCTATGGTCTCCTCTGGTGTTGTTCGTCAAGCTACACAATAGCCAGTCAGAAAATAGCACTATTGTATCTGGGTAAGATTTATCGCAACAACCAATGAAATAAATGTATCCATCGATACATAGATCGCGTGTTTGCTGATCCGCATTGCTCTCTCTGGCATGATAATTGTAATAATATCTTGTATTGCGTGATGTGTCACCATTTTCATATCTTGTAGTGTTTGAGATTTGAGAGAAGACAATCTGTGAAGATTATCCTAATGTGCATAATGCAACCAGGTTTCATAAAAACTCATGATGTCTGAGCCCGGCTTAAGTGTGCGTAAAGTAGATGGAATATGCAAGTATATGTCACTAAAAATAATGTTTTGTCTGTTTATTAAATACCTTTTCATTTCACAGTTGCAGTTTACAGTCCCGCAAAAGTGGCAAATGCTCCTCGAGCGGGTGCAGAAGTAGGATTTAGGAGTATTTGAGCCGACTCCAGTGGGCTTTGATATATACAGGAAACTGCTTATTGCAACAAACTCTCTGGAGGAAAGAGAGAAAGAATTACAATGCGAACATAAAAACTAAAAAAAAAAGAATCTAGACCGCAATCATCCGTACATACTGTAGACATAAAACACGGCTACAAGTGGGGAGATCCGAACACTTTGTCCTTCACTCTGATCCATGGTGATTTTAAACGTCCAACATTCATCTCATCCAAACTGTTCCTCATCCATGCGTGTGGTCCCATGGGCCCAGGGTCAGAGGTCACTGCCAAACTGCCGTATGTTTACATTTTCCGATCCTTCTCAGACCACAAGCTGGAGTCGTCCATCGGCATGTACTCAAGAGGGGCTGCAATCTCAGCTAAAATACTTTTGGAAAATGCTTGATGGAAAAAGCATTTCTACTGTTATATGAGTTTCAAGCACAGCTAGTGCAGTTGAGAATTTTTTTCCATTTGGGTTTTATAATAATTTTTTAATACACTTTCCGAAGGGCTGTTAAATTCAAAGCCCTTTGCTCATAGCGGTTAGATCTGCAAACAAATGAAGGACACGAACAAAATAGTGTCTACAGTGGATATCATGGCCTGGCTCCTCTGCTCAGAAATGTTGGATAAATCTTTGGACATTCAGCTCCAGTGTATTTCACCAAGAACAAGCAAATGTGCAGAAGAAGTCCAAAAAGTTCAGCTGATATGAACTTTATGGCCCATCTGCATATCATCAGCAGTGAACTGTATTTTGGAGAGGGAGTGGAACAGAGAATCTGGACTCTAGGGTTGAGCCTTATATTTTATTTTCTTGATTTATGCTATAACATATTGGAGTTGGACTAAACCCAGTGTTTCCCAACCATTTCACTTTTTTTTTTTTTTTTTTTTTTTTTTTTTTTTTGCTTTAAACCCCCTACAGACACACTTGCACTTCAGTGAGTTCTCATTTCAAATTTAATAATACTACATAATAATAATAATAATTGAAAGAAATGTATACTTTTTATTTAGAAAAGTAAAGACATTCATAGTTTTACTAAATATTTTTTGTTTCAAATAAATACTGTTCCTTTGAACTTTGTATCAAAGATCCTGAAAAAAAGTATTATGGTTTCCACAAAAATATGAAGCTGTTCTAAACATTGATAATAATAAATGTTTCTTGAGCATCAAATCATCATATTAGAATGATTTCTGAAGGATCATGTGACACTGAAGACTGGAGTAATGATGCTGAAAATAAAGCTTTGATCACAGGAATAAATTACATTTGATAGTATATTAGAATAGAAAACAGTTCTTTGAAATAGTAATAATATTTCACAATTTTACTGTCTTTTTTAAATAATAGTGATATTATTATATAGTGATAACAGTGATATGTGTGTGTGTGTGTGTGTGTGTGTGTGTGTGTGTGTGTGTGTGTGTGTGTGTGTGTGTGTGTGTGTGTGTGTGTGTGTGTGTGTGTGTGTGTGTGTGTGTGTGTGTGTGTGTGTGTCAAAATCTGCTAAAAAATTTTACTATTATTTACAACAGTATCTTATAAAATGTTTGTAATATGAGACAGTAAAAACAACTTTGTGCATTAAAACCACTCCTTTCCTGGTAAAAACAAACAAACTTTAAACTTGATTTTCAAAAGTCAATTTGCAATAGGTGAATGTAAAATTTTGAAAAGCCAAGCATGTTAGTCTCTGAGTTACATGTAATTAATTTAAGCCACGAAATAAACTTCATTTGGAAAAATAAGTATAATGGACTACACAAAAAACGGCCTGAGCGGCTTCAACATGCTGTCTGTCAGAGACAATAACCTACGTAATAAATAACGCACATCACATGATTATAAATTTGTTCTTCAGATGCTGACATTTACTGCATGCTAAATCATTTTAGTGAACATGGTTAAAAGTGTGATGTACATTATATTCTGACTGACATTTTCAATGCACAAACTACACATTCTGATTCCGACATTCCTGATTTGAATATTTTCTATAATGTTCTATTCTTGAATGATCTTCTTTCATACATTTGGCAAAAGATGGTAATGGATCTTGAGATGAGTCCTTAGTCGTCCATCTTACTCTCATATGCTGATGTAAGATTCAGCAACTTGACAGATGATTTTTATAAATGTAGTTTGATCACTATCTTCCCAGTTGTTTAATTAAGGAAATTCTTAAAGTTTGATTAAATGTTTCATTTTCCAATAAAAAATCATGATTTTTTTACATTGACACAGCAATCTTTTAACTGCGCCAGAAAAAAAAAAAAAATAATAAACCTACAATCAAAGCACTTAAAGTTGTTTCTTCATATTGAGCTGGGCTAGAAGAAAAGTATGTGACATTGAAAAATGTTACATATTACAGTTACACATATTTTTTTGTGATGGGCCAGAAAGGAAGATACAACCATCTTCCTTGTCTCAACTGTTTTATTGTTTTGCAGGGAAGCCTCAGACATGAATGCGGTCATTATTTGCTGGAGATGACAGGCTGAAAGGACAGGCTGTCTGGCTTCTGTCAGTTCTTGCATTTAAATGAAGTGTGGTGTCGCCCATCTATGATCATGACAGATGTGTGGACCACAGCTGCAGCCCACGGGCGAGTTTCCCGGCCATGTCCCACCCTTTCTAGCATTCGAGAAATTAATCCTGAGACAAACTACTTTGCAGAGACAAAGGGAAAAAGTATGGGAGGGGCCGTACTGGAATCCGAATGAAGACAATTGTGTATGTATGTGTGTGTCTGTCTGTTGAAAATGAAGTCAAGGAGGAAAAAGAAGTTGATCGTTCATTCTGTTCCACTCCCAGTTTTAACCCATCCCTCTTTCTCCCCCTCCCGTCCTCTATCTCTCTCTCGCTCGCTCAAATCGCGGCTCTAGCAGGTTGCTTAATGGTTTCCAGATTTCTTCATGCTGGTTTCCTTCTGGAAGCCTTGACTCCTGTCATGAGATTCGGCAGAGGAGGCCGCGGTTATGGCAGCTCATTTTGATAATACCTTATATTTTGACAAACAGTGACATCACCTGGTCATATAGTGGAACGGCAGGAAAATCCTCACAGGCTGGACCGGCTGATTTGATTTTCAAGCAGGAACAGCACAAGGGCTAATTAGCATATTGTGAGTGGATTAAGTTAGGAATAATTGACGACGGGCTGTTGAATTATTAAAACAATTTGTTACACCTCGGGTGTGCATTATTTTTAAATAATTCAACGGCACAGTCAATTAATCCGCTTATAGGACGGTTACCACACCTCAAAACATTGTTCAGATTATGTATTTAAAGACATTTGTCAGGTTTTTGTCCTTCAAACGCTCTAGTGTGTAGGACTAATTTCTCACACATTTAATCCCAAGCCTCCGTTGCTAATTCCACAACGTCATTTAGAGCTAACAGAGGCTTGAGCCATTGATAGCAGTAAATACAGTTATATATATATATATAGAGAGAGAGAGAGAGAGAGAGAGAGAGAGAGAGATTAATCGTAAGTGAATTACCTGAGTCAGTCTGTGTGTACTAATAACGAAATTGTAAGTTTATCTGCTTCAAGAACAGCGCCACCATTAACTCGCTAGTGAGAAATGTCATGTAGCTTTTAAGTTGTTAAATTTTTTTTTTTATTTTGCTGATAAAATCATCAGAGCAGCGCTGACCAGTGTTTGGGTAATGCATTACGAGCAATGCAAGTTACGTAATCAGATTACTTTTTTCAACTAGTAACACATTACTTTTATATTTACAACAAAATATTTCAGTTACTTTTTAAAATAAGTAATGCAATTAACTTTGTTTTAACATTTATTGACACACACCTCTCCTGTCCACATGTTTAGAGAAACTGTCGGTAAGCTTTCTCTGTGTAACCATGATAGTTATTCTAGACTAGTTTTAGACTAAATGTGACCATACATTTACTCATGTCACTTGCACAAAAACAGATTAAGTATTTCTTAAAATGAATAAAAACAGTGAAATGCAAACTCAGAGTATTACGCAAACCTGCAATACTTAATGTTAAATAAAAGAAATATACTTAAAACTCACTTTAAGCAATGTATTTGCTACTTGTCATGTGGATAGCAGATGAACCCAATTGCAGACAGCAAATAACTTAAACAGGGGTTTATTAAAGACAAAAACAGAAAACAAAACCCACGATGGGGCAAAACAAGACAGGATCGACTTGACAAAGATAAATACTCAGACGGTAAACAACAACTATGACAGGAACAAAACACTTCTTTAGACAAGACTCTCAACAAGATACTCACAGCTAGAATCACACAACGTATGATAATGAATCGCACAGGACAGCAAATACACAGGGATTAAATAGGGAACACTAATGACGAGGACAGGTGAAACTGACTAGACACTAATCACAAGACGAGGATAACAAGGGGGCGGGGTTACGAGACGAGACAACACAAGCACATGGCCCAAATAACAGACCATGCGCTCGTACATAAAACATGGGTCTGCCATGATCCTGCCACAAGACCAGAGAAAACAGACATGATGGCAGAATCATGACAGAACCCCCACCTTAAGGAGCGGCTTCCAGACGCTCCTCAAAGGGAAACTAAACACGGGACATGACAGACTGTGACAAAGACACGAACCAACAAAACATGGAAAACACTAATAAAGGCAAACATGAAAAAACAATAACAGGGTTAGGGTGAAACATCAAAAACAACAAACAGGGTAGAGGAGGTGGAGGAAACACAAAGTCTTTGGGAGACAGTCCAGGATGGATGGGCGGGACAGGGGTCTTGGGTCTTCGGGACGAGGACTGAGGACGGGGAATCCGGGGGAACTTGGAGGAAGACACACAAGGACGGGGCTTGGGCGAAACAGTCCGGGGTTTAGTGGTGACAGGGGGAACAGTCCAGGGACTAGTGGCGACAGGGGAAACAGTACGGGGACAAGTGGCGACAGGAACAAATGGTGAAACAGTCCGGGATCTGGTGGAGACAGGGACGAACGGGGAAACAGACTGGGATACTGCTTCAGTGGTAGCAGCAACAGATTCAGACATGGAGGACACAGAGGATGAGGAAACGGGACCCCTGACGGGGGACATGGCAGGCGAAGGGGCAGGACTGGGTGCAGCGCTCTCCGTGGCGGGCTTGGGTGCAACGCTCACAGGGACAGGATCGGGTGCGGCGCTCTCAGGGACAGGATCGGGTGCGGCGCTCTCGGCGGCAGGCTCGGGTGCAACGCTCACGGGGACAGGATCGGGTGCAGCGCTCACAGACACAGTGGGCTCAGGACAAGACATGACGGGCACATCGAGGATCTTGACAAGCTTGGCAAGGTAGTTTGCTAGAGTCTCGGCAGCAACAATGATAGGCATCTTGCTTACGAGCAGACACCGCTTGCAGGACTGCTTCTGCAGCTTGATCGGCCGCAGCTCTCACAGAGGCAGATTCAGTAGCCGCGCTTGCAGCAGCGGGCCCTGGAACAGCGCTTGCAGCAGCGGGCCCTGGAACAGCGCTTGCAGCAGCGGGCCCTGGAACAGCGCTTGCAGCAGCGGGCCCTGGAACAGCGCTTGCAGCAGCGGGCCCTGGAACAGCGCTTGCAGCAGCGGGCCCTGGAACAGCGCTTGCAGCAGCGGGCCCTGGAACAGCGCTTGCAGCAGCGGGCCCTGGAACAGCGCTTGCAGCAGCGGGCCCTGGAACAGCGCTTGCAGCAGCGGGCCCTGGAACAGCGCTTGCAGCAGCGGGCCCTGGAACAGCGCTTGCAGCAGCGGGCCCTGGAACAGCGCTTGCAGCAGCGGGCCCTGGAACAGCGCTTGCAGCAGCGGGCCCTGGAACAGCGCTTGCAGCAGCGGGCCCTGGAACAGCGCTTGCAGCAGCGGGCCCTGGAACAGCGCTTGCAGCAGCGGGCCCTGGAACAGCGCTTGCAGCAGCGGGCCCTGGAACAGCGCTTGCAGCAGCGGGCCCTGGAACAGCGCTTGCAGCAGCGGGCCCTGGAACAGCGCTTGCAGCAGCGGGCCCTGGAACAGCGCTTGCAGCAGCGGGCCCTGGAACAGCGCTTGCTGCAGCGGGCCCTGGAACAGCGCTTGCTGCAGCGGGCCCTGGAACAGCGCTTGCAGCAGCGGGCCCTGGAACAGCGCTTGCAGCAGCGGGCCCTGGAACAGCGCTTGCAGCAGCGGGCCCTGGAACAGCGCTTGCAGCAGCGGGCCCTGGAACAGCGCTTGCAGCAGCGGGCCCTGGAACAACACCTATCATACGACCCTCCGGGATGACAGGAAGATAGGCAGAAGGTAAAGACCTCGAGGACGCCGCCCCAGACTCCTCCCGGGAGAAGTGGTCATACAACCGGGAGAAGTTTGACAAGATCCACTCACCCTCGGGTGAGTATGGAAGGGTGACACTCTTCTTGTTGAGGGGGGATGACAACCAGACTTCTTCAAGGGGGTCCAGACGATGCTTGGCAGAGAAGGACAAACGGTCTGCTGGGTTCTTCTTTGGGCGATTCATTCTGTCATGTGGATAGCAGATGAACCCAATTGCAGACAGCAAATAACTTAAACAGGGGTTTATTAAAGACAAAAACAGAAAACAAAACCCACGATGGGGCAAAACAAGACAGGATCGACTTGACAAAGATAAATACTCAGACGGTAAATAACAACTATGACAGGAACAAAACACTTCTTTAGACAAGACTCTCAACAAGATACTCACAGCTAGAATCACACAACGTATGATAATGAATCGCACAGGACAGCAAATACACAGGGATTAAATAGGGAACACTAATGACGAGGACAGGTGAAACTGACTAGACACTAATCACAAGACGAGGATAACAAGGGGGCGGGGTTACGAGACGAGACAACACAAGCACATGGCCCAAATAACAGACCATGCGCTCGTACATAAAACATGGGTCTGCCATGATCCTGCCACAAGACCAGAGAAAACAGAGACATGATGGCAGAATCATGACACTACTGACCTTTGATGATCCAATTCAACTTTAGATAAACATCACGTTTGTGTTTCTTTTCTTCTCTTTCTCCTGAGTCCTATTCTTCTGTGATCCAGAATTGGAGCACAGCTGACATGTTTGTTTGAGTAGGCTGTGCCTAACTGTACAGGCATGAATTTGCGTTTCTTTTAGCCTGAGGCTCATTTATTTCACTTTTGGTGTGAAAGGGCCTTTGCATTTGCAATAAAAACAAACAAACAAACAAACAAACAAACAAACAGCAAAGCCCAGATGAGAAATAGTAACGCAAAAGTAACGTAACGCATTACTTTCCATAAAAAGTAACTAAGTAATGCAAATAATTACTTTTTGGGGGAGTAGCAATATTTGAATGCATTACTTTTAAAAGTAAATGTTGTAGCAAAACTTGAAAATAATTTGTTATTATTTACTATATTTATTTGCTGGGTCAGTGTCGTTGTTGGTTTTGGTTCTTTTGCTGTTGTAGTCTGAAAGGTCCTTTGAAATAACTGAAATCATTTAGCGAAGTGATATGGAACTGCCTGGAACTACTTAGCTGTGCGATTCCATGAAAATAATTGCACATCTTTAGAGCATTTGTCAACCGATCAGATTCAATCATTCGACAGCACTGTTGTATTAAATATATATTTGGAATACTGACTCATTCTTTATTATTTTTTAATGAAATAATAAAAAAATAAGCATGACAGCGTAGCAACCAAACATGTTATACAAAAGCAAACCTAATCTTATATTTGAGCTTCTTCAAAGTTGTCACAACTTCCATGCAGTCCTTTACTTTCAAACTCGTTTCCATCGTGTGTGTTTTTAGCACTTTATTTGAGAATTGAGTTACATTTTTTAATACATTAATAATAATTTATTAACTTAACTACTTTTAAGCACTATTTAAAGGCCCTGTATACATTTTTGATCATGTACTATGTTAATACTTTCCATGGCAAGCGTGCCTGTGCATATAACTGCCCACTAGGTGGCAGAATGTATCCACATTTTGCTGGTTTATGAAATAATGGATTTTTTGTCAAGACACGAACTCTTAAAATTCTCTTTCATCTAAGGTACATTAACACCTAACGAACTTTGTAGGGCAGCAGACAGATCAATCAAACCACTTAACTTTTAACACTAAAATCAATACATATTCACTCTTAAATTTGAGCTGGGAATAAGGGGCTTTTGATTTTCACTTGTAGTCTGCGCGCAGCTACAAGATGTGAGGAAGAGCTAAATATGAGAGCTGATAGGTTAAATGAGTGTGTGTCTGTGTGTGTGTGTGTGTGTGTGTGTGTGTGTGTGTGTGTGTGTGTGTGTGTGTGTGTGTGTGTGTGTGTGTGTGTGTGTGTGTGTGTGTGTGTGTGTGTGTGTGTGTGTGTGTGTGTGTGTGTGAATCCTCTTTACTCACATGAAATCCGGTTAAGAGAGCTGCCTGTGGTCGAGCGATCACTGGAGGTCTTCTCTCCATTAACAGCATGTGTCGACAAAGTTAAGCTCCCCTCATATTGGCCTATTTAATTTGATCCAATGGATCTGTGCACTGGCTGTCTATCCAAATAACGACTTCCAAAAGTAGTTCCCATACTAGTAACTTTTGCTTAAAGGAGTCACGACATGGATTTATAATTGCAGGTAGCCTACATGTGCTGTCCAAAGTTTTCCTGCTTTTTTTAAAAAAAATGGTTATATTTTTAATTATCTCAATAATGTGTTAATCATTGTCATGGATCACAAGGTGTTACAGGCCATAACAATATAATATTATAGAAAAAAAAAAAGTGCCTTATATAGCTGAAAATCATGATTTTTTGTCCGAATTTGTCAATCATTTTCAGTGTATCATTGTGTAATCAAAATATTTTTATTTTACTTTTCATTTGGTAATATTTCATTTATTGTATTTATAAAAGCCCTTAGGTCATAAAGTTTCGTAATTCTACACCATTAAATTGTTTATAATTAACTTTTATCTCATAAAAATGTGTGTCCATAAATCTTGCGTCAATTCTGTTATGGTACCAGTTTGACTTTAAATTGTAAGATTGATACAGGAAATGATGTCACTTTCCCTCACTGATAAGATCTGAAGCACTGAAAGGATGTGCTCTCACTGAGACAATATTTTAATCTAAAATTGTAAAACTGTAAAACGTCAAAAGTGTTACCACAGTATCAAAAGGAAAACTGATTTTTATCACTGATCACACAGTGGGTTGTTTAAAAGTCTTTTAATCATGATTTCATTAGTTCCAAGTTTATGAGTTTTTGGCTAATAAGTAAAAAATTGTCAATTCTGTTGCCGTCAAACTCGGCTATAACCAAGGTAGAGTAACAATATTGCCTAATTTGTCTGTAACAGAGTTGACAAACAATAGGCTATACTACAAAGAAATCTGTTTTTTATTTGTAAAAAAAAAAAAAAGAGGCAATAACTTGTGTTTGGCAAGCACTCAATTATTCTAATTGAAAATGTTTTCAATAAGATACTGGAAATAATTTCTGTTAATGAACAGTTTTTTTCCTTAATTTTTGAAATACAAAATGTATCTCCAATTATAGAATCACCCGTTTATGTGTGGAAAAAATTTTGTTTTCGACCTCCGTTCTGACCCTGTCTGAAATAATATATTTTTTTTAAGGTACGGCTCCTTTAAGGCTTGTCAGTAAACGGCCACTGTTATGATTGGCTAATATTGTCGCATAAGAAACAGTATCAACGCCCACTCACTATTGCACTTAAGTGTTTTGAAAATGTTTGCCATGTAAAACCATAATTTACAGACAATGCATTTTGAAATCCCACGGTTTGTGATGCAGCTGCTGTAAAATCAAATACACTCGGCTGCTTCATCTTTCAATAAAATATTTTTTTGCGAATGATCCATTACACTGTGCCTCTTTAAAAAAAATAAAAAATGCTCCGAACAAACATATAGGCTAATCCTCCGACATGATCCAGGGCGCCATTAAAATAAACCATCCACTTGTTCCTGACGCTGTGATCCTTCTGAAGACACAAACAAGCTGTTTAAACTGGACTGTTCAAAGCGAACATTTCTTCACTCTTCTCTGTGCTGTGCAGACTCAAGCGCGTGGAGTATGTCAGAAACTGAACGTGCATCTGTATACCGTATCTAGTGTAGACAGCGTCAGTGATTATAATGGGTTTTATTTTCTTTTGACGTGACCTCACATCCAGTTTAGTCAAGTGTCAGCCTTTAAGCGGCTGAACGGCAGTGGGCGGGGCCTATGCTGTGATGATGTGTAACTATAGGTGTGTTCGACATCGGCTGCGGCTGGATGTAACTGATCGGGCAGACGGGGAGGAGCTGCAAACGGAGGTGAGAAGTCCGACACTTTCTGGTTCCCGTAGTGACCGCTCACTTGGTGTTTGCATACTTTACCACAGCTGAAGTGAAATAAATGCAATATTTGCAAAATACACAGATGTTTCAGAGACATTTTCATTCAATACTTTATATCCTGCTTCATACAGCATCTGTTTGAACAAGAATAAAGTTCAACATAAGCCTACAGCTACTATCATTGAAGTGGAATCAACGTTTTTTTAATCAGTTTTATTTAGATAAACATGACACAATATAACATCGCGACTACATGAAAAGAGTGTTTACTGTTATAAAAAACGGATTTGTGAGCTTTAGTGGAACTCAAGGTGTGAGAATAAACACGAAACACACGTGATTGTCGTCATGCGGTGAATCCGGCCAATCGTGGAACAGCTGTGTCGTCATCAGAGCTCGTGCAGCCGCTCTTGAGAAGCTGTGGTGGGTGAGTTCTCCAGCTACTCTCCAAACGCTCTCACGGTATGATGGCATACGTCACGTTCACGTGGCGTCGGCGCTGTATTAAGTCGGACAAAATTTCTAACTTCAAGTCAGCCGCCGATCAGTCTGCGCAGAGCTGCATGAAGTCGAACAAGCCTTATGTCGATGTCTTGCTCTGGTGGCAGTCATGTGCAAATGTATTTGCCTGAGTTACATGACAGATCCCGCAACAAGCTGTTTTTGGAGCTTGATTAAATAAATGCTTTGTTTATGATTAAGGATGTTTTAAGCTATAAAACTTACAAGATGTTTTAATGGCACAGACCTTGTATGTCAAAAGATTTAAAAAGCAATTTAGATTTTTCATGACATGGCCCCTTTAATATAAATATTCCACTCATCCAACACCATAGTTGGCACACAGCAAAATAAACCACAATCAAAAGGCTTGTTTATTGTCGATCTCATGAACCAAATGGTTTCATGTTATTTTCTAAATTTAAGCCACTTGCACAATACAAAACTATAACAAAATAATAACCTTACAAAGGACAAAAAATCTGAAATGAAGAAAATAACTTTGTGGACAACTTTTTCTTTTATTTAAAAATATAGCAGTTATAGCCTTTTGAAAAGGCTGGCAAGCACGAATATATACATGATCAACATAGAAATTGTAGCAAAGCGAGGCAAACAGCACTATTATCACAAAGAAATAGGAAAATACAAAGATAAGCTTTGCTAAATTCACCTCACACACAGCCACACAGTTTCAGTTGTACGTAAACAGACTTCTCTCTTTGCTTATGTTTTTATCTCCCCAAATTTAAATGTGACCGCTAGCACAAGGCTATGCAAATAAATCTCAATTGCTAACCTCATGTTTTTTTCTCCTTGAGGTTCATCTAGAAGCAAATTGGGTAAATTCTTGCTTAGCATTTCTGTCCACAGTAATCAAACTAAGATGGATTATTTGGCCCTTATCTGAAATTGTAGATTAAGGCAAAGCAAAATTTGTTCACCATGATAAATGATACTCGAAATCCAGGCTTACTAGGCAGTACATGCTAGATTAGATTTGGCACTTTTCTGCTTAAGGCTGACATGACCCCAAGTGTGAAGTACCTGAGGATTCCCTGTAAATCTCGTTTTACTGTAGTCCCAATGTTGAAGACTTCACAGTGCCTGATTTTTTATTCAGAGACAGCAAGCTTGCAGACTACTGCAGTTAATTCACACATGAAGGTCTTCAGTAATAAAGGCATCGGTTTAGTTTATTCATGGTCAACTGCAATATGAAGACCTGTACACAATGAAAATGTCTAAACATGCAAACAGAATCAATGGATTTTAGTGTCTCTGTGTATTAACAATGTATTAAAGCGCCCCTGTGAATTTCCTACGGAGCAATACCAGTGCCATAATTTGCTAATGTGAGTTAGCACAATTAATACAACTGACACTTTCATGTTTCCTAGAAGCCATGACTCAACACAACTGACTTAGTTTTGCTTGACAGCACATATTGTTTAACCTATGGTTTATGTTTCAATGACAGCAACAACCAAACTGATAAAAAAAGAATCCAGCAATAAACAGCAGTAGTTCCCCTCACAAGCCATGAAGGGCAGGAAGGAAGTGGTAAGATATGCAAGATACTGAGCAAACAACTACTATGCAAAACATGTGCAGTCTGAAAAAAAGATCTGATGAAGGGACACCTGTTGCCATTCTTCCCAAAAGTGGACTATAATCAATCTGTGGCGGATGAAGAGGATCTCAAATATCTGCCACCTTCAAATGATCTCCATTTGAGCTCGGGCGGTTTTGTAATCAGCCTCAAAAGGATATTTCCTGAGCTTCTGAACCACAGTAGCTCTCAAAATGACGCCCTATTACCGGATGGATGACTGAATTTTACGTAATCAAGAGATAAATTATTTGTAGGGCTTTGACAACCCCAAGAATGTGTATGGTGAAACAGAACTTAGCATTTTGGATCATCTCATAAGAGCTCCCTCCACACACAATGCTACTTCTCTGCCAATGGCAGAGTGCGTATTTTAACTTAAAAATATACAGTACCTTAATGCACAGGGCCACAGAACAAATGACACTATTCACTTTAATACACCAGTGCTCCAAATCAAAATAACCATTATCTTTAGGCACCAAGTCATGGGCAGGGTTCCCGCATTTTTTGACCAATGAATTTACATGAAGCTCTAGTCGCACGTGATTACCAGATGAGCATTTTTAAACAAATTTTTATAGAGATTGCAAACAAAGAAATTCATGACCTTTCAATGCCTGAAAATAACCATTTAAAAAAATCCCTGACATTTCCAGTTTACGACTCTGGGAACCCTGCATGGGACTATGGAAGAATGGCTTAAAACGGCATTTGCTTGAGCAAGTGAAGTTTAAAGTTTTGGTCACGTATGTATTCCTGGATGCCTTTCCTTCAACAGAGCTATCAGAGGAACTTGTAGCAGGTCCCTTTTGGACTGATATTCGTCTGAATATAAACACATCCAGCTGTTTATCTTAGCATGGGTCAGTAGTGTTACAGATGGCTTTGGTGTCTGAGCTAAAGCAGTCTCCTCAACTTATCTCTACAGGGACACAGGAACCTGAGGCATCTGTCCAGCTTTTACGTGCTTATGTCTTTGCATTTCTCGTCAATACACAATGCCAAATTCTGGATATTTCTCGATCCATCCTCAGAAGGGTTTACTGATTGTAGGGTTTCATACTCGGATCTCGTCATCCTCATCTTCCATGAAGGAGGAGAAGGCTGGTTCGTTGTCTGGGTTGCAGGTGTTGTCGGTAATGCCAATATCTTCCTCGTAAGGTTCACTAGTTGTTTTCTCCTCCATGGCGGCTGAACCGGAGCTGGAATTGGAGCAGCTATCGAGGTGATGCAGATGTTTCTGGTGTGGTTCTGGGGTGCTGGTGCCTTCACTCTGGATCTCCAAGTCGACAGAGCTGGGAGCCCTCATGGGACCCTCGTCGTGAGCAACTAAGCCCTCTGGCTCCTCTTCTTTCACAGCAACCTCCCTCATTTCCTCATCCATATCCACTTCTCCCTGGTTACAGGGCAGAGGAGAAGCATGTCCCTCACTGCTCTTGCCTTCCTCAAACCCCTGATCATCGTCTTCCTTCTCCATGACCCCCAGGATTTCCCCCAGCATCGAGGGCCCAAGGTCAACATGGAATGACATTACAGATTCAGCCTTCTTCATTCCTCCCCCATTGTAGGATGGATAAGGGCGCAGGTCTGTCAACTCACCGAAATGCTTCTCATGGAGCTCCAGGTCCAATGCGTTAGCAGAGGCCCCATTGGAGGGGCTGGATGTCAAGCTATTAAGCTCCCTACTGTCAATATCGTGTTCATCTTCATTGTTCAGAAAGGGCAAGGACATGGCATTCTTCACAAAGGTAGGTGACCCACTGGTAGGAAGGAGGGTATTGTCTTGCTGGTCTACTCTGGTGACGGACTGAGAGCGTTTGCTGCTCCGGAAGGTACGAGACAGCAGTCCCGGTTTCGGAGAGCGAGGATAGGTGTGTCCCTCTTGGGATGGCTCTCCGGATCGAGTGCTGAGGAAAGAGGTGTCCCCGAAAGCTTCCCCACTGCGCCCGACATGCATGGTGTGCCGAAAGTCACCCAGCGGAGCGCTGATCATCTCTGTAGTAAGGTCCATACGAGAGCGCCGTTTGGTCTGAGACCCCGCTACTAGCTGCTTTAAGATAGGCATCTTGGTTTGTACAACTCACAAATCCAGTCCTACAATTGTGTTTGACTGGTGGTGATGTGGTTTCACAAATCAGTGGATTTCTTTTAAAGAGTCCTAAAAGGTTCCTGGTTTAACCAGATTCTGCTCAGGCCGACTCTGTCCAGTCTTGATGGCTGCCACTTCATCTGTCAGACAGGAGATAATCTGTAATTGGGAACAAACAAGATCAAAATTAAATTTCATAGTTAACTGGAGATGACATCTTGACTCGAAGCAAAACCACAGTGCAAAGCTAAGAAGTTGAGTTAATTATAACTCTGTGTTGTTTGACTTTCTGGGTGCAAGATCAATGCGGTCAGAATAAATTGGAAGTCCAGGCAGAACAAAGGCAGTTCCAGGATGTCTTATCAATGCGTCTGGCCAGAATACCAGCCGAAGCTGCAGTGTCATTCTTTTCCCTGCGCTAGTCTGCAGAAGTGCTTTTGGCATTCAGATGAGATAAGGGTCAGGATTCTTGCGGTCAAGCAGGCAGACTTTCAATCATTAATTAGATAAGCAGAGACTGCTGAAAGAACTTAGTAGAGAGTTTAACTACTTGGTGAAATACTTACGGTGTCAATAGTAATATCCCTTAATATCCATATGAATTTTATGAAACCTGCTAGAAAACATATTTTACCCCAAAATAATCAAAAAGAAAAAAAATTATTTAAAGACAATAAAACATGTTTTTAGAATCATTATGATTTTAATTTTCATGACAATTAAGCACATTTCCCCCTCTAAAATTCTCAGTATGGTTAATAAATTATTGTATAATGCACAAGTTACATCACAGATAGAGACCAGCTGCCAATGATACTAGTAGAATGCAATCTCTCATCAAACACCATTGCTCTGCAGTACAGATAAGACCGATACGACTCTAAAATCAAGTGACAGTCACTTCCTGTGTAATTAGCCATGACTGTATAGCAGAGACAGAGGAACATGGTTAGCCATGACCCTATTGATGGCTCGGAGGTAACAATACTCGACTCTAAAATGAACCTCTATGCTCTGAACTAAGTAGCTCACCAGGGACAACCACAATTAATATCAAATTAAGCACAAACACATTTACACACAGACAAGCAAGTACAAACCTACAACTCAAAACACCACAACAAGGTCTGACACTCTTAAACAAACCTTACTTTGAATTAATAAAATGCTTACCCTCACCGGAGAGTCCTGTGGCATAATTCCCACCCAGGTCTGTAAATTAACACTAACGGTGAGAGACAGGCCAAATGCTTGGCAGGCAACAAGTTTTTCCTATCATTTATCTGCTGTAATATTAATGAAGTCTTTGCTTTGAAAACGAACAGCAGCAAGAGTAAATTTCTCTGATGTGCCCAACCAACTCATGACCTCTTTCTGGCTCAGTCTTCCTCTACCAGCTTTGTCTGCACTTCCTGATAATGTCCTTACCTGCCTGTGTCTCTATAGCAACACCCCTCTGCACACAGATGTTAGTGTTTCCTGTCAGCATGCATTTTTTTCCCTTCTGGCACCAACCAAAATGTTTATTTCACTCTATGCAGATGCATTTTAATCAGTGAACTGTATAGTCAATGACTAAAAACCTAAATTATCCACAATGATTTTGTGAATTAAGCAGAAAAACATTGACTAGAATAGAATTATAACTCTCTTTGGTATTAAAGATTAATTATACAGCACAAAAAAAGAACATGTCCCAGAACCACTGAATATCAGAACTCACTGTTTAAATAACAGATAATGAGCATATGTTAGAGACTGACTGAATACATGCAGCCAGCACCTCCCTGAAGGCAAGAGAGAGTAAGGATAAGACTCAGCCAATCAGTGATGGTGTCCTGGACACACAACTGTTTCCATGATTTCATTTCATAATGATTAGCCCACCTGAAAACAAAGCAAGCCCTTGCACAGCCTCAAAAATGATGCCCAGGGAAGCACCATATATTGGTGACAATATCAGTGTTGGTCAACATTAGTATTGTTTCTGTACATGAAACAAGCTTTGATACCTTATTTCACTTAATTACATTTAGCCATTTAACAGACACTTTTATCTAAAGTGTCTTAAGCAAGAGCCATGGAATGTTGCCAAGTTTGCATAAGCTAGAGCAGAAATACAAATTAAATGAGAGTGAATAAAGTATGTAATCTAAATGTGAATCATAAAAAAAAAATCTTATGAAAACTTACTTAAAAAAAAACAGAGAAAATGTATAGATTTATCATACACTACCATTCAGAAGTTTGATGTTGAAAGAAGTCTCTTCTGCTCACCAAGGCTACATTCATTTGATCATAGATACAGTAAAAATTAGAGTTGTGGTACTCCAATTTTGAATGAACTCGAACTTGTCACGCACTCGGGTGAATTTGTACTCGGACATTTAAAACTCGGAACATTTTCCGAGTACAGCCGAGTCCGGGCACTAGAGGACACAGTATATTATTATTCAAAAACGAAACGAAACTACTTGCATCGTGTTGTTTCAGCGTTGAGCATTGTTGCCAATCACAGACATGTATATATTTAAGCGCATGAACGCAGTGGCCAATCAGAGGCGTTTTAGAGTCACCATGAGAAGAATTCGGTCAAAATGTATGATCAAATTCGGCACGAACTTTACACTTTTGCAAATCCCCTTATTAACAGCACAGTCTAGACGCGATGTAAATAAGAGATTCACTGTGCAGATGCGGACAACTTCAGTGTTTATGACGAGAGTTTTAGTGAGAGTGCAGAAAGCGGTAAGTGATTGCTTAATCTAGCTCTATTGATCTAAATAATAGTTTTGTTTTTCATGCTTAGGGTTAGGGTTAGGAATTAAATGCAAATTAATTACTTAAAAATCATACAATGTGATTTTCTGGATTTTTGTTTTAGATTCCATCACTCACAGTTGAAGAGTACCTATGATAAAAATTACAGACTTCTACATGCTTTGTGAGTGGGGAAACCTGCAAAATCAAATACTTGTTCTCCCCACTGTATATATATTCTATGTTAATATACTGTCAAATGTAATTTATTCATGCGATTCAAAGCTGAATTTTCAGCATCATTACTCCAGTCTTCAGTGTCACATGATCCTTCAGAAATCATTCTAATATGCTGATTTGATGCTCAAGAAGCATTTCTTATCATTATCAATGTTGAAAACAGTTGTGCAGCTAAAAAAATTAGTAGAAACTAGTAGAAACATTACAAAATGTTTTTTGTAACAATTACACATTTTTTACTGTATTTTTTATCAATTGAATGCATCCTTGACGAATATAAGTGTTAATAAAAAAGAAGAAAAAAAAGAAAAGAAAAAGTCTTACTAACCCTAGGGTAAGGACAATCATATCAGTTTCTGTCAGGACCACTATTGTCAAATACGATTGACAATTAGCATACATTTAGAGTTGGCGGTATGGTTCTGTTCTGGGCAAGAACTCCCTGCGCATCCATGCAGCCTAGCATGGATAAGAGCAGCAATAACCAACCTTAGGTTAAACAGAACAGAACAAACATGAATGTATTGCAGATATCATTAATTCGTTTTAATGTACAACATAATTACAGAATTTTAGTCTGACTAAAATGGAATCAGAATGCCAAATCCTGACTGGCAAGAGGAGGAGCTGGGGAAGGAGGAGGGTAATGAGCTCCTGAGAAACGCGATAGCTGCTGATAATACTGACGAGCTTATATATATATATATATATATATATATACAGTGATAGACGTCGTATTCCTATAAGTAGATGTAGATCAGCTGAGAGTCGGCTGATGCGAGTTGACTAACGTGACCTGCCAGAACTGACGCTACACTTAATTTTTGGTTATATCGATCATAACAAAAATAATTATAATAAACCTTGGCTAAACAATATTACATAATTAGCTGACATAACGTTTGTTTTCTGAATACATAAGTACAGGTAAATGTGTGCTAGGTATAGAAGGTTAAAACTTACCAGCTGCGCGTTAGTTGAGACCACTGCCCATGCAACTGGTTAACTTCTGCTTAAAGTTGCAGTTTTATGCAGTCAGACACTTTTTGTGCGACACAACCCACATTTTTTATTTTGCATTAAATATAATGATTATAATTTCCCAAAAGGGGAGGAAACTGTTTTTCCCCCACTAATTTGAAAATGACCTAAATAGAATTTTCAGAATTGTATTAATAGAAAAATAGAAGTGTAATAATGATACAAACAAATGACTTCTCATAAAAATGGCACAAACAGAAGCCCAAAGAGAACAGCGAGCAATCAATATGCAAAATTATTCAGTTAGTGACACTACAACGCAGAACAACAGATCACATCATTCTGGACAATAACAGCAGTGTTTATATGAGGTGTTTCTACTTGGTGGCATGAGCTGGAAGAAAAACAAGCAGTAGATGAAAGATGTAAAGCCCTAAATCCCCTAGACACACAGTTCCGCTGCATTTCTGTCCTGTCCCACATACAGTGCACCAAGGCCCCCAACATACTCTTCGCAAGTTTGTGAACATGCGCTTCTAGCCAAGCAAACTCCATTTTGTGCATTATTAGGTTACAACTCTATTGCTACCTTGAGCATTGAACGTTTTTATTACAACAGTTGTGTAAAAATTCACATTATGTACAGTATTGTACTTTTTCATGCACTGGCCACTTGGTCTGCATTAGTTTCTGGCACAGTCATTATATACAGACACACTGCAATCTGTTTCTAAATCCCTCTCAAAAATCCCACTATGCTCCATTAGTGCATATTGCGGGAAAGGCTAACAACCTTTAGTTAATAGTGGTCCATGTGCATCTCTGGACCAGTTTATCAAGCGCTTCTGGTTAGAAGGAGCTTTATTTATAGACGTGCAAATATGAAGACTGGGGGAGCATGGGAAGGCAGCGTGGGAAACAACAGGCCCCTGAAGAGGTGACTGACTTTCCAAATACCCTTTCACAACGTCTATGGTAGCAACACAGTATGTAGGGAGCAGTTGGACTTCCTCTGTACAGACTAAACACACCTCCCTCGCTCCCACTACCCGCTCCTCCTTTTCTACATCCCTGCGACCCTATGCATACTAACCTCTGACCCCTCTGTGAGTTTAAGAGGTTTAGAAAATCTCATAGAAAAACATACAGACACACAATGCATTTTGGGTGCCTCTTGTTTCAAAAAGCATCTCTGAGGGAGCCACAAATCCTGATTTTGAAATCATAATCCAGAGATTGTTTCAGTACTGAATCTCAAAACTTTTTCATCCATGTAACGTGAGTGAAGTGTGTATTTCTGTCCCACTAGCAGCAAAACACAAATGCAAAAAAAAAAATGTCTACAAACAATTTATAATATTAGTGACCGAATATTATATTGTATAATATTATCTGTTTGTGCAGATGAAGTAGGGTTGTACATAAAGTAACAACATTACATACACAACCCAGCCAAAAAAAAGTTAGGATTTAAATAGGCAAACGATTAAGTGTCTATGGCTGGATCATCATTGCTGTAATTATGCAGTAATTAGCATGTTATATATATATATATATATGGCCATAATGGTTGTTAAATAAATAAAAAGCTACACACAATTATTGTTAGGCCACGTCCACACGAAGCCGGTGCGTTCCCTATCCGATCTTTTTTTTTCCTCGTTCTAAAAAAAAATTCCGTAAACACGGCGTCGTCTCAAGAAATATCTGCGTACACACGAATCCACTGAAACCGACTGAAAACGGTGTAGTATACATGCCAGACCAGTACAAGGCGCTGTAATTCTGACATAGATACACTAAAAACAGAGAAGAAGACTTCGCATAAACCTTGCATGCTGTATACAATAATATACAGTAATATTAGGCACAGTAGCTTCTTTTCTTTTCTTTTTTACCAAGAACTTTATTGAACAATATGAAAAACTATAAATGGTACAAAATAGGGATGAGTCACGATAGTCGATTAGTTAGCAGACGCATAAAGCTTGCCACAAAGAACCGGCAAATAGCCTAATCATTATGAATGTGTCAAATATAGCAAGGAGACATTTTAATTGTTTATTAATAAACTAGTGTTTTCTGTGACGATGCTGACTCGCCACCTTCGCAGTATTGTGAAGGTGCCTATAGAGAGAAATGCACACTTCATACGGATTATTAGAGTTGTCTGTTTGTCTTCGTTTTGAATTGTTTTGTTTAAAAGTAGACATTTCAAGCTTAGATATATTTCGGAGTTTCTGTTCATTTATGAGACAAGCTCCAGTTCACGTGCGATGCAAGTTATATCGCGTCGGCGCCTCCATGTCCTGATTATAGGCTATTGTCTGCTATATTTGCTTCTTATTTATTAAATCCAGGCAGTTTGTTAATGAAACATTGATTAAAATTAAGATACAATTTATACAAAACGAAATTCACTTTAAAGAAAGGCTTTATACAAAACAAAACTTAATGAAGTGGTCAAAATGATGTGTCTCGATATTGCGCATCTTACTCACGCTGTTCACTTTTCATATAGGGCCTAATCAACATATATGAAATGGAAAAAATAACATTAAAACATAAATATGAAACTAACTTTTCTTTAATGGCTACAACATGTAGGCCTACAGTACAGAAAAATTTAATGTCGGAGCGAATGCCGTGTCACTGGTGAGCATGTGGGGCAGAGGTGCGTTTTTTGAATAATAATCAAATAATTCCCAGCGATCGTCGAATATTATTTTTGCTTGACAAGCCCATCTCTACAAAATACGAAAAGTCTTAATCAGACAAAATACAAGCATCATAGCATAAGCAAATAGTCGCAGTTGTTGTTACTGATTTAGCATGTCTGACTAGTCGACACGTGGGGTGATGACATCATCGTTTCACAAAATATACGGATTGGCCGTACACACACACACGAAACCGCAAGGGCGTCGTTTTCAGATTTATCCACTTTGGGATTCGGTTTCAAAAAATAGCGGTTTCACTCTCCCAAAACGCCGGATCCGTGTGGATGAAACGCCAATACGATAAAAAATTTATACGTATACAGCGAAACACGTCTTCGTGTGGACGGGCCTAGGGGTCGACCGATTATCGGCGCCGATATTCAGCATTTTTATGGTTATCGGTATCGGCCATTTTCAAAACGATTTGCCGATAAAATAATTTTATTTTGAAATGCGCTATATTTGGCTCTAACGCAGCCACCTCTTTCGGAACTCACCACTCTGTAGACTAGACTTATGTTCCGCACATCTGATTTGTTAGGAGTCACGAGTCCGGCCAATCAGCGCGAAAGCTGAGGCACTGAAAGTGTTGCTCTCTCACACCGAGAGTACTCGCACGCTGACTGGGAGCTGCTTCACTGATCGGTAACACGCATCAGTTGTCTCTCAAAGTTAAGGCAGCAGCAGACTTTGCTGAAGAAGCAATAGATTACTACACTGAAGTTGCTAAATACCTCAATATAATAGAGCCCTGTGATTTTCGCGATGCAGAAAACACAGACGGAATCGCGGAATCCAGTCATAAAAACGGAATTTACTGTATAAAGCGGAATATCACGGAATTTGTCAACTTTTTGATGAATTAATAAAAAGCAGGTCAGTACAAATCAAACCGCAAAATGACTATTTAAATATGAATCCTGGCTGAATCATCTCCAGAGCCGCTTAGTTACTTCATGAGCTTTTTGGTGCTTCAATCAACTGAGAAAAGTTATCGTCATATCATAAACACACAGAAACTCAAAGATCTCAACGGCAACCCGTCAAAATAAAAGTTCGGTTTTTCATAGGGCCCTAAAAATGTAATTTTTGTTAAACTGAATAAGTTTGATGATTTTAATTAATTAGAAATGCTTTTTGATTACTAAAATTTTATTTAAACATTAAAATAGAGTCTTTAAGTTTTACAAAATGTTTACAGAATGCTGCTGGGTGCTCCCTGCACTTTTTACAAGTTATTATTATTATTATTATTATTAATAACAGTTCTCAGATTCAAATATATGTTTAAAATCATTTAAAGAAAGTATTTGTCAAAACCCTTTGTTATTCTTAATTTTGACATTAATTTACAGTTTTACACCAGACATAGGCTATTCTATATATATATATATATATCATATATATATATATATATATATATATATATATATATATATATATATATATCGGTTCAAAATATCGGTTATCGGTCTATTTGATCTGTAATAATCGGTATCGTCATCGGCCCTGAAAATCACATATCGGTCGACCCCTAGACGGGCCCTTAGAAGAACTGTTGCCAAACAAATAACACCCTGGGCGTCAGACCGTCTTTAGTGGTGCAGAAATGACACACTTCATCTTTGAACATGAAGAATGGGTTAATTGGTCTCATTTAATGACAACGTTAAGACACTGAAACATGCTGTTCAAGGCTGAAGCACACTGGCATGTCACATGCACTTCAAGTCGTCTTGGTCCTTGCAGTGGACGAACAGTAAGCTCGCTCTTTGTGAACAAGAGTCTCTCTGTGAATCAAACAAAAGTGCTGAGTGCATCCTAGCACTCAGACAGTGAATGATCTGCTGTTGATCTGTGCTAGTTTTTCTTTGCCTGTCTGAGCAGGAGCCTCTGGAGCCGCGTTCTTTTATTATACGCCTCAACCATAAATAATGTGCGCGTTCTGCTCAATACCAGAGTCCTAAAATCATCAAAAAGAAAGACTACAGCTGAAGCAGAAAAAGACGCATTGCATTAATTCAATTATAATGTTAAAATGCTGTGAAAAGCCTGCAACTTGAAAGAGTTATTTCCATTTGCCTCACCTTGCAGTAGCAAACTGAATTAACTGAAAGCCACTGAGTTCATAAATTATTGAGTGAATAGATTTCTAGAACAAAGTAGTGATTCCTACTAGACATAAATCTGCCAGCAGCGGCGTGATGTGATGTGATGTGATGAGGTGTGTGCACCAGCTGGGTCAGATCCGTCTGACTGGGTCCATTAGGAGCCGGTGACCTGTATGGAGGTCCCAATGACCCCATGGCCACACAGACAGAGACCCATATGGTACAATCCAACTTACAAAACGACAGATCTTTAAACAGCAGGGCACAGCAAGACTGGTAAAGAAATGAATGGATACACTTAATTTCAGGTGTCCTTGTTACAGTGTGATTTTACAATTCTTATTAATTACAGAGTGAGTTAGTTAATAACACTTACTATAAGGTTAGGGTTCGGTTTAGTTAGTTGCTTGCAATAATGCAAATGTAGTGTTATTACTATAGTAGCTACATGTGTAACGTGTAAGACAGACATGTAATAAATGCCTATTTGCACCAAGAACAAAATGAAAATCAAGGTTGTGATTGGTTTTTATTAGCTGTTTCCATTCACCTTTTTAATGTGCATTTTGAGATTTAAAAAAAATGCTGGATGGAAACGCCAAGATGAGCATAAATTCTAAAAATGCGAATTAAAAAAAAAAACGCATGCACTCAATAGAGGTGGATCCATGATGCGCAAAAAAAAAAAAAAAAAAAAAGAGGCTGTGATTAGACAACTGGACTAACCAGTGGACCAATCACATCGCAGCTTCTCAACTGTTGGTTTGATCGTTCTGAAATGCTTGAGATAGAGTCTGTCATCAGAAAGATTTGGTTTAATTCCCTCCCAGAAGCGTCTCACACGATTGCGTTCACAAACAACAGCATCCAAATAAAAGATAACATCACAGCGTTTATTGCATTTTGTTTATGCGCTCTGAGGAACAAGTAATTTACGTTGGAGCCACGGTTTCTTCCCCGATTGCAGCAACTTCCATTTTTATCACAGATATTTCACGCCATTTCTTCTCAGGAAGTGACGATTTTGTTCTCTTGAACACGAGATGGAAACGCTGCTTCATTCACAAATTTTTTATGCGATATTACAATTTTGTGCGTGAAGTTAAATTCAAGTTTGGATGGAAACATAGCTTTTGTTACCTAAAACCATTACATTTTGTTTTTGTTAATTGAAAAAGCTTAAGTAAAATAAAACACAAATATAAAAATGAAACTAACTGGCAATAAATTGAAGTACTACAATTACCAAAATAAAAAAAATAAATAAAGCTAAATATAAATATAAACAAACTAATGACAGAAGCCCATAAAATTACTAAAACCTAAATTAAAATATGCACACAAAACAATTAAAAAAATAATAATAACAATAATCATGCAAAATGTATACCTTGAATACAAAGCCAAATTGGATAAAAAGCATCTATCAAAGAAAAAGGTAAAAACCCACCTGTGAAAAACAAATTACACTTGCTTTAAAGGAATATACACTACCGTTCAAAAGTTTGGGGTCTATACAATTTTTTTTATTTTTTTTAAGAAATTAATACTTTTCTTCAGAAAGGACGCATTAAATTGATCAAAAGTGACAGTAAAGACATTTATAATAATGCAAAATATTTATTTTTTAATTGAATGCTTTTCTCTTGAACTTTCAAAGAATCCTGAAAAAAATGAATCACGGTTTGCACAAAAATATGAAGCAGCACCACTGTTTTAAACTGTGATGATAATCATAAATTTTTCTTGAGCATCAAATCATCATATTACAATGATTTCTGAAGGATCATGTGACACCGTAGACTGGAGTAATGATGCTGAAATTTCAGCTTTAATCACAGGAATAAATTACACTTTACTATACATTCACATAGAAAACAGCTGTTTTACATTGAAATAATATTTCACAATATTACTGGGTTTGTTTTTTGTAGCAGCACGACTACGAATGCTAATGTAGGCTAAGCGTCAACCGCTCGTGAAACACATCTGCTTTAACAGAAATAGGCTAAATATTTGACTTGGAGAGCAGACACTGACCAAAGCTGATTCAATTACCCATAATGCACCTCTCTGTGGCAGAGTGACTAAGCATCTTCCCAGCCCAATTGTCCTCACAGATGCTGATAACCCTAAAAAACAAAATCAGGGCAGCTCTGAAAAGCCAGCTAATCTAGTACTGCTGCTCAAACGGACCTCAGATAATGCTAAGCCTGCTATTCTTTGTGGAAGTTGCATGCAGAAAGGATGAGGGGATGGGTGAGTAAATATTATTCACTTGAGCTAAGATAATCTTCACACCATGGTTCATCGTTAACCTCTCTTCCTCCTGTCACACCTCCCAGGTGTCGTTTGCATTTGCTCACAAAGGCTATTGGGCTGAACGTGGCACACCTCTTTTTCAGAGCTGAGGAAGCATGACAATAGACAGGAGGATGGGTCTTTTAAACCGATCAGTCAAAAGATTCGAGCAGCTGTTATTCTGGGGTGTCAATATCTTGATTGCTTTGTGGTGATTTAGATGGAGCAAACATCTTGGTTCCAACTAAAAATGGTGTATCACCCAGTCTGAATAAAAGATGTCAGCTGTAGTTATATATCATGATTGTAACTGGGGGAGAACAGCAAGAGTGAGGAGACTTCAGCACAGAACTCGACTGAATGTCTTTCTGCCTGAGGAAATGGGTGCAATGATTTCACCATACAAGATTTTGTCTAGGCTTTGAGAACGAGGGCAGCTGTCACTCTATTTTATGAAGTTATACTGGTGGTAAATACTGTACGACTCAAACATATTTAACATTTAATTATGAAAAATATGTAAGGAACCACTCAAAATGATAAATCAAATGAATTAGCAAAATATGTAATTACTTTATGTTTCATATTTAATTTAGAAATTATATTTCCTCTATTTTTTTTTTTTACATTATTACTTACATTATTATTTACATTATCTCTTTACATTTTTTATATTAACTTAAATTTCATCGTACAATTTTTTTCTGGACGTTGTTGTTGAGCAAAGAACAATAAAGCCATGTACAGGAATATTCACACAGTAGAAATGTCGACACTTACACACACAAATCCATTGTTATTGGCGGGAATAATCACGTCAGCACGTCTATATTCATTCTGCTCCAAAGCAAAATATTTTCAAAGCTGCATATTATTTACAGACGACAATCCACTGCTCCCAAAACACCGGTGATGTCGACGCCAGACAGATGACAGTGAGACAAACACATGGCTAACACAACAACTGACTGTAAGAACTGTATCCTCATGAACTATCCGTCTGCCATGAACTACTCACTTACACAGGAAGTGACCATCTGAGCGGCTTGTAAAGAGACAGCCACAGTTTGTTTTGTATTTATGTGCAGTTTGTGGGTGGGTTTATATAAAAATAAACGATACCACATCAACAGACCAGTGTGGGAAAAAAAGAATTCAAATAATGGGCGTCAGTCTCCAATGTTGAAAACATTTCTCTACCACTGATTATTTCACAAACAAACAAAAAAGCAGAATATATAGTTATAGCTTATAGATCACAGATGTCTGTACATGCCAAGTGTCTTTCAAAAATTTCAAAAACCATTGACAGCAAATCAGAATCCACCCTGCTTTAAAGAGCTCGAGCATTTAAAGAATTGAACTGCAGCTCAAGCTTATAATAAACAGAACTTCATTGTCCATTGATGTAGATAGTTATCGTTATAGTTATTGTTTTTGGTGTGAACAGGCCTCATGTCATCTTAAATTGACACTTACTACACTAAAAGCACTTTGTTAAACTTTAGGACTCGAGAGTAAAACAATGCATGAATACTGACTTAACCAATAAACAGCCTTTAAAAGCAGTACATTAAGTCTGGACTGTCATGTGAAATACGGTTTATTCCTGGTGCAACAACACAGACAGAATGATGTGAATTAGATCGAGTTTGTAATGGGGTTTTTGTACAGGAAGGGCAGAGTGTCCACTCCCTCCCATGTCCCATCCCAACAAAATCAACTCCCTGCCCTTCCGCAGGAGCATAAACACAACACAAACTCAACCCCCATCACACTAAACAAGCAAACAGCACAGCAGGCCTCCATAAACGTGACTGTTATTGCTGCTCAAGTGATGTTTACGATGACCTTCATGTATTTAGACTATTTCCGTACAGATTTCATTTTAAGGAGAGAGCCTTTATTTCTAAGAGTGTAGCGCCCCTCGCTGTAATAAGAGTCTATTCCACCTAAAGGCAGGTGTGAACATCACAACCACCCATCCTCACCAGGTGTGATGTTACTGCAGGGTGTAAGAAACAGCAACAAGTATCTTTAAAAACACACGGTCTGCAGTCATAAAACAGTGATGGGATCCATGAAAGGCGAAATAGCTGAGATGCCGTGTTGAAACAGTTTTTTTGATACTGGGGACATTTAATTTTATATTTAACAATACTATTACAAAATTATTTTCCTGTTATTTCTGTCTAAAAGGAAAGAGAATGAGTGACAAAGCCAGACATGAACATAACTTCCAGGGAAAGTTTCATTGTGTAACAACAAAGAAATGGTTCTATAACTACCTAGTAACAGACAATGCACCTTTCTCTACCATCAAATATTCTTCTATTGAATAAAATTGACATGAAAGATGAAAACAGTGTTACAAAAGGTTTTCTAAGTGATTTCTTATTGGTCCATGTCTCTAATAAAGTCATTCTTTACCAGGAGGACAGGGCCGACTAGGGGGCCTCAAGATAGCTTTACATTAGGGGTGTATTTTTCATACTGAAAACATTACGCTGTGGGTCTTTCGGTTTGGTACACACATTTACCAAATTAATATAGTGTTGTTTTAACCACTGCACGTGCTGAACATCATTTCAAACTCCGAAAAAACGCAATTAAACTTTTAATCTCACTTTATTAACCAATGTCTTTGCTGCTGACCTTCAATGATCCAATTCAATCATATTCAACCAATCACAAATGACTGTAAAAAAACGTGTAAATTATTTGGTTAAAAACAGCAGAAAGAAACTTTAGCTCTTTAAACTTATGGAATCCTTAACATACTGGAGTTTCCCCAAGTTGTATGATTTGAGGTATCATATGTCTATAGCATATACACTCACCTAAAGGATTATTAGGAACACCATACTCATACTGTGTTTGACCCCCTTTCGGCTTCAGAACTGCCTTAATTCTACGTGGCATTGATTCAACAAGGTGCTGAAAGCATTCTTTAGAAATGTTGGCCCATATTGATAGGATAGCATCTTGCAGTTGATGGAGATTTGTGGGATGCACATCCAGGGCACGAAGCTCCCGTTCCACCACATCCCACAGATGCTCTACTGGGTTGAGATCTGGTGACTGTGGGCGACATTTTAGTACAGTGAACTCATTGTCATGTTCAAGAAACCAATTTGAAATGATTCGAGCTTTGTGACATGGTGCATTATCCTGCTGGAAGTAGCCATCAGAGGATGGGTACATGGTGGCCATAAAGGGATGGACATGGTCAGAAACAATGCTCAGGTAGGCTGTTGCATTTAAACGATGCCCAATTGGCACTAAGGGGCCTAAAGTGTGCCAAGAAAACATCCCCCACACCATTACACCACCACCAGCAGCCTGCACAGTGGTAACAAGGCATGATGGATCCATGTTCTCATTCTGTTTACGCCAAATTCTGACTCTACCATCTGAATGTCTCAACAGAAATCGAGACTCATCAGACCAGGCAACATTTTTCCAGTCTTCAACTGTCCAATTTTGGTGAGCTCTTGCAAATTGTAGCCTCTTTTTCCTATCTGTAGTGGAGATGAGTGGTACCTGGTGGGGTCTTCTGCTGTTGTAGCCCATCCGCCTCAAGGTTGTGCGTGTTGTGGTTTCACAAATGATTTTCTGTATACCTCGGTTGTAACAAGTGGTTATTTCAGTCAAAGTTGCTCTTCTATCAGCTTGAATCAGTCGGCCCATTCTCCTCTGACCTCTAGCATCAACAAGGCATTTTCGCCCACAGGACTGCCGCATACTGGATGTTTTTCCCTTTTCACACCATTCTTTGTAAACCCTAGAAATGGTTGTGCGTAAAAATCCCAGTAACTGAGCAGATTGTAAAATACTCAGACCGGCCCGTCTGGCACCAACAACCATGCCACGCTCAAAATTGCTTAAAATCACCTTTCTTTCCCATTCTGACATTCAGTTTGGAGTTCAGGAGATTGTCTTGACCAGGACCACACTCCTAAATGCATTGAAGCAACTGCCATGTGATTGGTTGATTAGATAATTGCATTAATGAGAAATTGAACAGGTGTTCCTAATAATCCTTTAGGTGAGTGTATATATAAAATAGTGAAGGATAAGTGAAAAGTAAAGATTAATATTTAGGGTCAATTAGTAGAAGTAATACTGATGCTTGCCCTAAAAATGCCACTAATTAAACAGTAAGTGCTAGATTGTGATGTTTCAGGGTTTGTACGGAGAGGTTACATAAAGTTTAAAGTGGTCAGTGAATTGGTAGTGGATCAGAGAGCAATGGTGGGTTGGACTAGGCTGAATTCACATACCCTGCCCACTGTATCATGACAAATAAATCTCATGTGATATCTCCATCTGCAATTGGTTCCATCAAGCATGCTATTTACCTAATTTTATTCCTGTTAGCATCTGTATTTGTATGATTTCATGCAACATACTGCCGGCTCCTTTAGGCATCAGCCTCCGGCGCTTGACATTGTTTTCACTGCCCTGTTCTGGGGGAAAATACAGTTTATGTGGACCTTCCTGAAACGTGAAAAGGCTGGACACACATTGAGCCACACAGACATACAGAACTGTGGAAGTCAAGGACATGCTCACACACAGCACTCTCTCAGAGAGAAATAACAATGTCAAAAACATACTGGGATCTTCTTTATAATATCACCCTTTTAACACCTGTTCTTATTTTACCATTAGGAAATACACAGAAACAGAATTATGCTCAAAAACACTCTCCAGTACATTAGTCCACAAAAAACAGGGGGTTGTGAACTAGAAAACCATAAATTGAATCAACATTAGGGTCATTCCATGTCACTGTCAACTCAACCAGAGTTCCCTGGCTCAAATTTTTTATTTTGTTACTATCTTTTCTAAAGAAAGACAAATATAAATGGTAATGAAAGCCAAAACATTAAATGCAGAAACTCTTCATACATTCCTCTTTAAAGTGCCCGTATTATGGATTTTTGAAAATGACCTTTCATGTAGTTAGTATAGCTCTAAGTGAATGAAAACATCCTGCGAAGTTTTAAATCTGAAAGTGCACCATATATAAAGTTGTTGTCTTTCAAAAGTAAGAGTCGACTCTGAGTCAATGAAATGAATCGTTTTTCAAACGAGTCATAAGCCGTTTCGTTGTGACGTCAAGACGAAACATTAGCATATTGCCCGCCCACTTATTGCGCGCGCAGACACCAGGGAAAACTTGAAACCCCTCAAACCAGCAGCTGATTCCTGTGGATACTGGATAGCATCATGTCGAGAAGACAGTGTGCTCTACACTGTGAAGGTAAGGCCAGTTTTTTTTTTTTTTTTTACTGCCCAAGGATGAGCATGTAAAGAATCAGTGCTTAAAATTCATCTTTACCACGATACCACAGCAGTATAATCCTAAACTTGTGCTGTGTTCCCTTTATTTTACTGAAGACGGCTTCTCAAATCTCGGAGTTCAATGCAGGATTCGCAAACCGCTTACTCTTGAAAGATGGTGTTCAAAATACTTAGTTTTGTGTAGGTCTCCTGCTAACTGGTTAACTCACATTATTAATGTCTTACTGAAATACTTCTGCTAATCAGTTGTGGGCCACTAATACCAAAAACTGTCTATTAATGCAGATTAGCTGTCGTTCTCACTACTTTGAGGAAAGATTAAGCATGGAGCAAGATTTGTTTTACCAACGTTTATGTTACATCAGTCATTCACGCTAGAGCTCGGCTAATCTATGCACTGTTATTGATACAGTTTCCACATGTTCACTGCAATAAATTAGAAAAATACTTGGTAAATAAATAGAAGTAAAATAATCGGTTTGTTGATGGACATGCACTTGTTAATGCTTATGGTGAGGAATTACAGTTGCAACTTCCCATAATGTACCTCAAACTGAGTTGTGTATCATTGAGAAACATCCTGCTCGAGTCGACCTTGCGATGGAGGTTCGGGTTGAATGAAAAGTTCTTCCAGTGTTTCATTATCGGACTCGTGCTCGGACTTATATGGTAAAATCGACATCATTGTTCGTTACTGCGTTTAGTTTATGGTGTAGGAAGCCTCAGGACTAGCAGAGCTGACTTATGGCAATGTTTTCGACGTGCACACTGTACGCGGTAGACCAATCACAACAGACTGAGCTATCTGGCCAATCAGAGCAGAGTAGCTCGCGGAAAGGAGGGATTTAGAGAGATTCATCTGACGAGTCGTTTGAGAATCATTGAAAATGTGGTGATGTGTAAAAGCTTTTTTTGAGAAAATAAAAACAGTTTTTAGACCTTTGATGCATATAAACCTATTGTAGGAGACTCCAAAACAACATTAAGAAATTTAAAATAGCATAATGGGGCACTTTAAATACAATAAGTACCAGCTGTTTAAAAAGTCACCCGCATTTGTTTTTTTTTTTTAACGATTGAAAATGGGTAAAAGGTCAACAATTTGCACATGGAGCCGCATTTAGATCCCAATATCTCTTGGAATAAACTATAAAAATGAACATACCAAAAGAAAAGTTAGTTAAGAACCAGAACCTAAAATGATATTGAGATACATTTAATACTTCTTGAGTTACAGGCACACAAACTTTTGAAAAAGAGTATTTTTGGAACTCAGACTGGTGGGTCATTCCATGTCAAATCAAATTTCAGAAACTTCCTTGGCTCAAATTTTTGATTTTGTTCTTTTTTTTTTCTGAAGACAGACAAACACAAATAGTGATGAGGAAATTATTACATATTACAAATAGTGAAATTATTATGTGTCATACATTTTTATTTACTGAGTAATCCACTATTTTGTCGAGGGGGTCAAAAATGACAATTTTCCTTTGAGATTCGGAGCCAAATTACAGGGGGGTAAACATGACTTTAGAAAGATGGCAGCATTATTATTTTATTTTTACACAGAGTTTGGTAAGTCTATTAGTTGAATCTGACTATTTATATGCCATTATGCCAACCGTGACAGTTAAAGAAATGGGGGAAAAACACTTTGTGTTTTTTGCTCCAAGTTTGCATGTCTGTAACTCAAGAAGTATTAAATATATCTTAATATCCTTTTAGATTTTGGTTTTTAATAAACATTTCTTTTGGTATCTTCATTTTAAAGGCTCAAAATGGTTCAATCACAGAGATGTGGAGATCTTAATGCAGCTCCATGAGTAAATTGGTCAATTGTACACATTTTCAGTGGTCAAAAACCAAATGTGGGTCACTTTGCATAGCTGATACTTTTCTATTTTTAAAGAACATGCCTCTATGTTATGCAAATGTTTTGAAAGGAAACAAGATACATTTCTAGCTTCAACATTATTAGTTCTTCATGCATTATCGTAAGTAAAATGGCCCACATTTGGTTTTTGACCACTGACAATTTATAGAATTTAACAATTTACTCATGGAGCCGCATTGAGATCTCCATATCGGTGCGAGTGATCTATGTAGAGTGAAATATCCCAAAAGAAAGGTTTGTTAAGAACCAAAATCTAAAATGAATTAAGGTTATCTTTTATACTTCTTGAGTTAAAGGCATGCAAATTGCTTTTTCCAATTTTGGACCTGTCACCGTTGGCATATAACGCAACAGGGATTGCTTAAGTCAGTAGATTTTACTACTAGGCCTAATAATCTCTGAGTAAAAATAAAATGATGCTGCCATCTTTCTAGAGTCATTTTCTCTCACCTGTATTTTGGCTCCAAATCTCAGATGAAAATTGTCCTACCGTAGCCGGGGAAGTTTCCAAAACTTGGTTGATCTGACACAGAATGATCCATTAAGTTTTTAAAAATAAAATCACTAAAAAGGGATGCGGAACAATGAGCTGAAGATCAAAAGTCACAATATTCAAGTGCAAATGAAAAAGTGACTTCCAGAGGCAAATACTGCTAATTCTGACAAGAATGCAGGTGAAAATGATATATCTTTCTCCTTAACGTTTTTTTTTTTTTAAATGAGGAAGAGATCTTCTCAACATCGTAATGTTGAGAAGTATCAAATATCAAACAAATATCAAGATAAGCGGAACACATTTCAAGTAGACTAACAGAAAGAAAGCAGCGAGTATATAAACTTGTAACTCTGCTTTCTGGCGGTCTGTTTACTGTGGGGGAGTGATGAACGAGAAAATGGGAAACACATTTACCGGAGTACCAGGATGACCAGCAGGTGTTGAACTTCTGTAACTAAACAAACACGAGGACCGTTTATCAACTGGTGGACACACGTGTGTAAACAGACCTTCAGATGCACTTGAGTGTTGCTCCATATACGCCATCGCCAAAGTCAAACATGAATTCATATGGTGATTAGGCTCCTTTAAACAATTTACCATACTAACAGTTATCATCAACAAACTACAGCTATTGTGGTTGTTGTTACTAATGTGAAAGATGAATATGGGATCTCCTTCAGTAGTACAGAAAGATTTCTGAATTTTTTCTTTCATTTATACATTTATGAATTTTATTACATAAAAAAACTGAATATCAAATTATCAAAATGGCATCTTTAAACAAATGATGCTAGTGCTTTTCTCAGTACTGACTTTTAACCAACTTTTAACAAATTTATTTTAAGTGGACATATGAAGTACTCGGTATAAGAAAAACGTACACATATTGAGTGTACTTCACGACATTAACTATTAACATGATTCATAAGGGGTTGTTTACATCACACCGATTTCAAATAAAAACAGAACATTTATTTGTTTTGGCTGTTCATTTACACCACAACGTTTTGGGGGACTGAAAGCGCAAACTTTTGAAACAGGGTTTCAAAGTTCAAGTTTTTAAAAACGATACCGTTATAGTCTCAGTGTAAACTACAAAAAAGAGAATATGTGAAAACGGCGACGTCATGCGCAAGCGTTCAGTCTATAGGCACGACGTGTTTCTTTACGAAGTGACATCGCCAACTACTGGCCTGGTATGAATAATACAGCACTTTTAGTCGTTTTCGTGGATCCATGTGAATGGGTATCTTTTTTCACAATGTTGTTGTCTATATGCGGTTTTAGTACATCATTGTCGTGTAAATGTATCCTAATGTTTAAAAAACAGAAAGCATCCGAATAATGCATATATATATATATATATATATATATATATATATATATATATATATATATATATATATATATATATATATACACTGCCCGTCAAAAAAGAAAAGTTGCAGTTTGGATTTAAACAGGCAAAGTATGTTGCTGGGCACCGATTACTCGCGATTAATCGCAGCATCCAAAAAAAAAGTTTGTGTCTTCATAATATGTGTGTGTATGAAATGTGTATAACAATTTTGTATATATAAATACACACACATAATTTAAGAAAAAAAAGTCTAAATCTAAATATTTAGATATAATATAAATTATGTATAAATATATATACACACATGCAAATATATATATATAATATTATAAGTATGTATAGGCTATGTATATATTTTTTTTTTTACATCCTTTCGCGCATAGTGTTTTAAACCATAGCTTAATCTTTTAATTTAAGACATCTGTATTATAATGTAGGTCAGGACATTCAAGTTCTTCCATTGCCATGGGCACCATAGCCAATCTCATTGCACTGGATCTTCCCTTTGTGACAGACCTCACACTAGCAGTGTCTCAGTTCCGTTTCTAAACCTGCATTCAATTCACAACAAAGAAATGTTATGTGTTGCACATGCTGTCCGCCAATTAGCCAAGATAGCCTATTACACCGGCAATATTTCATACCAGTCATGCACATGGACATCATCATCACAATGACCGACAAGCGACCGTGTCGCAACACACATGACGTATTGTTGATTGAGCAAATTTGAGCTCAAATTTGAGGATGCAAAATCAATAAGAGCGTTTGACTCGTGAGTGTTGCGTGAAAAGCACGAGCACATAAAGAACAATGATGCAGCTGACCATGTGCAGCAGTGATGATGACGATGATGATGGATCCTCAGAGAAATAAACAATGAACACACAGAAAGCGCTTCTGTCAGCGGAAAGGATATATTTTTATGCAAATGCATGGAGAGGTGTAACAGCTTAATTATATATTTTGAACAGAACCATGCATTCCAAAAATGATAAACAGCTTTTGAGAGACCCTCCCTTATTCGACCATAGCTTTGAAGACTGATGGATGTCTCATGTTAGTATAGTGCAGACTAAAGAATATCTTTCCTCAGCAAACTAAACACAAACTTTGACCTAACCCAGTACCACCTAATAAATAGGCAAAATTGGATTGTTAATAGTAGCTAAATTTACGCTCACGAGAGTGTTAAAATAAACGCTATTCATGAATGTTTTAATTGTGTGAAATATCCCACTCTTCTTAAAATAGGGTTACAACTTACTGTTCATTGTGCTCCATACACTGTGCAGCTTATGATTTCATCCAGAGGGTGCTTTGCTGTTTGAGCTAAATATTTCCTCGTGCTCCTTTCTGTTGTTTATTTATAGGTAATACATGTATCTCTCAGTTGTAATACACACAAGCTCTGAGTCCACAGACAGTCGCCCGCATCCTTCCTGTGTCAAGCTCTGCTGTAAACGCACCTCTCTGTGCAATAATTCATTCGACTCCGCCCTTTCTTTTCACAGACACGCCTATTCGAATTAGAAACGCCCCTACACGCTGCGCTTAAAGACACAGCACAATGAATGCGTGACTTGCTGTTTTGTCACTTTGAAGTCGGTGAACTTCAGAAAACTCAAGAACACGTCCGAGTTTATTTCAACCTAAAATCAAAGAAAGAAATGCGAAATTAAAATTATTTACATGTATTGCATTTTGCTCTCCTCTTTGATCTGAGTAGAAAATAAAATAAAATAATTTATTACAGATCAGGGAATCTAATGAAACCCAAAATCAAGATATATATTTTTAATGTAGGTGAAATGTGACCACAACCTGGACATTACATGAGTATCACCCTATTATTAAACTGGAACTTTGCTTTCATTATTGTTTTTGTTTTTTTAACTTTTTTTTTTTGTACAGACTGCTCTTTAGTAAAGCTATCAAAGATGAACATCCTGTTCAGTTTTTTTTATCTTTTTTTTTTTTCTGCAGTGCTGGATTGATTTTTAACAACTAATCCCAAAATTGTATTGCGTGTAAAAAGGGTGTTACTGTGCCTGCCCTCCCTGTGGCCCTCCCTTTGTCTTTGGATGTCTCTCTGAAAAGCAGTTAACTTGATAGGGATCTTGTGGGGAACAATTGTTAGTCACTGTGCCATTGAAGGACCTAGTCAGTACCTGCAGGGTTTAACTGCTGTTTGTATATTCATATAAATCAATTTGCAACAGGCCATTATGTGTTATTTGCACCTCTGACATGCGCCTAAAGAGGAGTATCCTCTTGCAGTTCAAGGCCTTTGTCACTGTGTGTACAGAAGAAAGGCATGTTTGAACAGTGAGATCACTATCTGCACCCAACAGTCAAACAGTATGGTCATATATCAGAGTTTTTTTTATGTAAAGATGGCCCCACAACCAGAACCATAAGTGACATGGAATTTGTAGTAACTCAGTAGCAATGTTGGGGAAAGTTACTATTAAAAGTAATGTGTTACAATATTGCATTACTTATTTGAAAAAGTAACTCAGATATTTTGTGGTAAATTTGAAAGTAATGTATTAATTTACTAGTTACTTGAAAAAGTAATCTGATTACATAACTCAAGTTAATGCATTACCCTAAACACTGCTCATAGAGTATATAATAAAAGATGCAGCCTGAGCCATCCAAATGTTAAATGACGTGAATGGAGCACATTATCACACAATCACAATGGTCATAATTAGATTAACAATGTGACAGACAGTAAATTGAGGAAGTCTTTTAGTCACAATTAAAGTCATTTCCCCAGTTGGCTTTATTCCCAGGATTCATTGATCCATCAACTGTGTGAGATGCAGCTTGTATCATGCAATGACTGTCCTTAACATTGTGTATGTGCATTGATTTATTTTTATATACTGTATAGAGAAAGCATATTTTTAATGATTGTAGGTATGATTATAGATGGGTTTTGTCTGTGTGTAGGTCACACTGTAAGCTTGGCCTCTCCTCCCTACTGGGTTATTATTTCTCATCTTTCTCGTGACATCTCCTCTCTTACCCCCCGATGTTCAGATCGATGCTTTCCGGCCTGGAATAAAGAGATTATCTCCAGGCGAACTCTCCCACGTCTAAGCTCAGTTTCTTGGGATGCTGAATGATTCAGCGCTCACTTACCCATTCTCATCTGGCCCAAATCTCCACCGTAGATGCAGGGAAATGAGGCAAGAGCTGCTGGAACGTCTCTCTTTCTTATGGAACAAGCAGAGTCACAGATGTAAAAGACTAAAATACACCCTGGTTAATGACTACCACTATAATGCCAAACATGTTTGTACTGTAAAACTGGCTGCTGAGGGTTTCAGAAATTCGCTGTTAAATATTTCATGGTACAATTTACACAACTATGCCAAGCTACTTGAATTAAATGATATGATATTATATGATATGACATGATATGATGTACCCTGCATTTCCATGAATCATCATGGCTAATAAACATATTTAGACAGGACTCAGTGTTAGTCAAACACAAAACACCATCAGGACAGCATATGTTACACTAAAATAATGTGGTAAACATCAGCTAAATAATATAAAATGCAAGTCAAAACACCATAATGTACAAGAGAGAAACATTTTACTATTTAAATAAAATGATCTAATATTATAAACAGTTCTTCTGGAAACAATATTTTACTGTTTTTTTTTCACAGTAATTTATAAAGTAATTCATAGTTTTCACTCCCGCAAAACAATTTTACAGTAAAATGTATTGCCTTTAATATATATATTACATCAAAATATATTTGTTTTACATCCTTTCACTCATCTTTAATCTTTTTTTTTTTTTTTACTGTACACCCTTCAAAAGTTCGGGGTCGTCAGATTTTTACATTGTTAAAAAATATTTATTTTTCAAATAAAAAATGCTTGTTGAACTTTCTATTCACCAAAGAATCCTGAAAAAAAGTGTCACGGTTTCCACAAATAAGACATAAAGCAGCACAACTGTTGTCAACATTGATTATAACAATAATAATACATGTTTCTTGAGCATCAAATAATCATGTTAAGATGATTTCTGAAGGATCATGTGACACTGAAGACTGGAGTAATGATGCTGAAAATTCAACTTTGCCATTACAGGAACAAATTACATTTTAAAATATATTACAAAAGAGAAGTTATTTTAAAATGTCATATATTACTGTTTTACTGTATTTCTGATCAAATAAACAAAGCCTTGGAAAGCATGAGAGTCTTTAAAAGCATTTAAAAATCTTACCAACCCCAAACTTTTGAAGTATATGGTAAGGTAACATATAGCATTTTTACATTATCTTTCCGTTAAATTGAACATTTTACAGTGTTTGGTCAACAATGTACTTTCGAAAAGCCAAAGCAAGATATTCAACAAAAACACTGAAAAATAGAGTAATTTATTTTAGATATGAACCATGCCTTGGTCCAATATAATTCATCAAGTTTTGTACAGTGATAGTCACCTCACAGAGAACAAGACAGGAGATATTGTGAAGCATGATCATCGTAATTTTCAAGTCCTTTAAAATAGTTTCCACATAAGACTGCTGTTGTTCTTCTTAAGTTAGAGTATAAAACCAATCGATTATAAATAAAGCATATCTGCTGACCTACACGTAAGCATACTGTATGTGTACACAATGTCAAACTGTGAACCGTAAAAACACATTCTACAATATATTTAGAGAAATACATACAATTGTATTGTCATTTGAAAGAGCAGACAGCCTCAGAGCAACAGACCCCGAACGTGAGACTGACTCGAAGATGTTTGTGACTCAACTGACAGTGTGACGTCAGTCCATGAAGCTCATTTGCTAAAGATGAGTGTTTAATAGAAGATGTTGACCCACACAGTATCTTACAGATTTGCATGTGCACAGACATTTTGAAGCGATTGCTTTTGACCACACGAGTATTAATGTTAAGATTCTTTTCTTTTCCCAAAAATCATTATTATACCCTCAAAGACATCCAGGTGTGACATCCTTTACTAAAATAAATGCAGCTGGTCTTGTATTGAATCCTTTGGAAATTCCATTTCACTATACATTTCTTTTCTGCTCTTTAGTGTTAAAGTTCAGTTGGTCTTAGGGTACGTTTACATGACAACAATGTACTAAAAACAGAAACGTTTTTTCCTTTGAGCTTTTCACGTACAGACAACATTATCTAAACGTTCCTCACTCACACGGATCCGTGAAAACGATTAAAAACGCTGTATTATTCTTCCAGGCCAGTAGTTGGCGATGTCACTTTGTAAAGAAACACCACGTGCCTATAGACTGAACAGGTGATACACATAAGCGTGAACTAATTCGTGTTTTTGTAGTTTACACGGAGAAGATAAAGGTATTGTTTTAAAAAACGAGCACTTTGAAACCCGTTTTCAAGTTTGCGTTTTCAGGATCCCAAAATGAGGTTGTCGTGGCCAAAACACAAGTTTTTCATTTTCAGTTGAAAACAGTCGTGTAAACAGCCCATAAGAAGCAGAAAAAACTCCCTCACAATGTTATATTTTGTGTAATGCAAATGCATGATTAATGCATGAATATATTTTGAATTATTTGATTATGTCTTGGGAATATGGTCTTTTTTAAGTTATGAAAACTTTTTTTCTGAACGCACTCTGAATGTTCAAAACGTTTTGGATGTTATCAGAATATTCTGAAACAAGTAGTAACATTTTAAAAAATGTTAAACGAACGTCTGACTAAAGTGTTCAGAAAAAAAAAATCAATGTATAAATAATGTTTTTGTACTAACATTTTGGAGAACATTATTAAAGACCAGATAACTATGGACAAACATTCTACCAACATTACTGGAAGAACGTTTGTTCATAACTTTGAGAAAACCTGAACATTAGCTAAAGAAACTGAGAAAAAGTTCCCTGTTAGCTAGGGTAGTACCAAATTATAGATGTGATCCTCAACAAACTATACAAAAAGTTTGACCCAATCCTATCCATAAATACTGCAGAATAAATTGGATCATTCACTGAGCCACATTCTCATCCCAAATGTATCACAATTCGATAAAAATAATGGAACAATGGTAGCGCCTCTTCCTTTGTAACATCTCCTTGGTTGGACATAAGCAATATAAGCAAAAAATAAATAAAAACTGTACTGTATGAATCATACAGAAATTCCATACTTTTCCCTTCTCAAAGTTTGTTGTCTAAGAAGCAGAATGTTCTCTTTTTCTTCCATTTCAATAGGCCGACATTGCTTCAAACTCACAGTTGCAATGTTTTCCCTTCAGAAATATTCTGTCATTGATTTCTGTGTGACTGACATCGAAGCGATATCACAAAAACAGAATTATAAAGATAAGCGCTTTGGAAATCGGCAGCATTATGTGAAATGCAGTTTGTTCTCATCACTTTAAAACATTTACACTGGGGTCCAACAGTCTGAGACCACTACTGTTGCTTTTTCTTCGCCCTTAAATCTTTCAAAAATACTAAAACTTAAATGAACCTTGAAAAAATTACAAAAAGGTCTCAGAATTTAGGACTCCGCTATATACTGTACAGTGCCTAGCATAAGTCAACATACCCATGCTAAAGTTCACTAAAAAGAGGAATAAAAATTAATCTTTTGGAAATTGATCTTCATGCCTTAATTTAAAAAATGAGGAAAAATCCAGCCTTTAAGGACACCAATTTTCTTTATGAATGAATAATGTATCGTAAATAAATAAATGTTCTTCCTCAAAATACAGGTTGCATAAGTCAGGACACCCCTATGTTAAATTCCAATAGAGACAGGCAGATTTTTATTTTTAAAGGCCAGTTATTTCATGGATCCAGGATACTATGCATCCTGATAAAGTTCCCTTGGCCTTTGGAATTAAAATATCCCACATCATCACATTCCCTTCACCATACCTAGAGATTGGCATGGTTTCATTTCAGTTAGCCTAATAGCTGGTATGATTTGCATTGAGAGATGATCTTATGGAAAGTGCCCCATGCCAATCTCTAGGTATGGTGAAGGGTGTGTGATGATGTGGGGCTTTTTTAATTCCAAAGGCCAAGGGAACTTTATCAGGATGCATAGTATCCTGGATCCATGAAATAACTGGCCTTTAAAAATAAAAATCTGCCTGTCTCTATGGGAATTTAACATAGGGGTGTCCTGACTTACGCACCCTGTATTTTAAGAAAGAACATTTATTTATTTACAATACATTATTCACTCACAAAGAAAATTGGTGTCCTTGAATGCTTGATTTTTCCTCATTTTCTTAATTAAGGCATTAAGATCAATTTCCAAAAGATGATTTTTTTATTCCTCTTTTTAGTCAACTTTCGCATGGGTGTATTAACTTATGCTAAGCACTGTATGCAGTCAGTTTTTTAAATATTTTTGTCATTTTTCTGTATATCCACATTTATTTTTTTAAGTGAAGGATGAAGTGAATATATTTTAAAATGTACAATCAACAAACCGATTCCCTTTAGAATGATTGTCTGTTTCAATGCTCTTGCACGCACATATAAACCCACAATACACCTGCACACCTGGCCAAAAAAAGCAGCTGTTGATGTCCGACACGGTGCAGCAAGAAAAAAGAAAAAAAGAACAGACCAATAACACTGCAGGAGTCCCTCCCAGGAGTGTTGTCATTGGAATGAGAGTCTTGTATCAAACAAATGAAGAGAATCCTGTGGCCGGGACCTGGGCGGAGGTGCCCAGGCTGCTAGGGGGCCTGTACAGGGTGTGCTGGCTGTGGGTGTCAGAGGACAGCAGTGACGGGGTGGGAGTCCGGCTCCCCTTAGGCCTGAACAGGGTGCCCTGGCCCTGAGGCTGCGGGGAGGGATTGCTGTGGGGTAGCAGTGGTGGTAACGGTGGCAGCGGAGGCGGGTGGGGTCGGGACTCCTGTTCCGCCACCGAGTCGGGCTGCGCGTAGCCGTAGGCCGGAGGCCGAGAGACGCCCTTCTGTTGTCGGCGCCAGGAATTATAGTAGGTGGGGTCACTGATGTAGTGGTTGACGAAGGAGTGGGTCTTCTGCCGGTTTGGATCCAACTCGTACTCGCTGTCGCTGCCCTGTAATTGAATGAGAAAGAAATAGTCTGTTATACATTACCTTCACTTTTTGTAATAGCTTGTACTTTAACTGTGCACTTTTTAATTTGGATAAAAGCCTCTCCTAAAAGATCATTAAGGATGCATTAAATTGATCAAGAGTGAAGGTAAAGACATTTACAGTGCATTGTTACAAAAGATTTATATATTTATATATATTTTTTAAAATAGCTGTTTTCAACATTGATGATGATAAGAAATGTTTCTTGAGCATCAAATCATCATATTAGAATGATTTCTGAATTGTATTGAATTCTATCTATCTATCTGAAACTGAAGACTGGAGTAATGATGCTGAAAATTCAGCTTCACAATCACAGGAATAAATTACATTTTAAAAATTTGTTAAATAGAAAACTGTTATTTGGAATGATAATAATATTTCACAATATTACTGTTTTTACTGTATTGATCAAAATAATAAATGTAGCCTTGGTGTGCAAAAACTATGATCTCAAACTTTTTAATGTTAGCGTACATGTAGAAAAAGTATTTTTTTTTTATGAAATAAGCTGTTTAAAAACAAATAAAACGACATAATTTTCCATAACTCCTTTTGAATGAATGAATAATTTACACAAAACTGAGAATTGTCATTTTTACTGTTACTTTGACACTTTTATATGAAACATAAAAGGATATATAGGGCGCAATTAGGGTGAAATTAAATATGAGCTATTATGAGAGGGATATGAGCAACTACTCTACAGATTTCTATCATCAGCACTGCTCTACTAGACTACTAAACACAAACTACAGCCTCACCCAAAACTCAGAGGAGCAGTGATCTTATATGAAAACATAAGCGCCTCCTGAAAGGGCAAAAAAACATTATTTACAGAACCTCACAGATGACAAATCAAAATCAGAATGAGTAACGATGACAGGCGGTTCTCAGAAATGCTCTACTCAAACTGTAGCTGTCAGAGAGGGACTGAATTTAAACCCATACCGCTTGTTTACAATGACATTATGCTAAAGTGTGGCATGGTGGGAGGTTTTTCTTTGAAGGAGGAATGTTATTATAGTTTGGGTACCTGACAAACAGGCAAAAAGCTCCCAGTGGGATTGTGGGAGGAAAGACAAATGCTCAAAACAAGAGGAGTGCCCCCTACTTTCTCACAGCTTGGGACAAATTATTCACTAATCCCCATGACACTTTAAGCACTAGTTTCATAGTTACTGTATCAAATACTGCAAACATGAAGAGAAGAGATGGGAAAATTTCAAAAATGAGAAACATTTTTCCCTTCCTTTCCAGGCAATGCATAGAAATGAGAGCAGCTGGTCTGGAATGAGATGAGTAGTTTGTAAAAGAAAGATCATTCTTATCATCATTCATGTTAATAATGATTCAGCCTAAATAAATGGCATTTTGAAGGCCCATAGGAATGTGTATTTAGGAGTGAAATGGGGTGTTCAGTGAGAAAGATGCTAGACAGGACCTGATTTAGCAATTAATTGAAATGGAAACAGTGGGCATTTTATACCAGACTGAAGTCAGGCGGTTAGGGGGAGGGGTTGACAAATAAGAGGGATTTGTGATGTCAGCCGAAACAGAAAGTCATTTCAAAGGCAGAGCAAGTTATTTGACTTTTTTTTTCTAGGAATAACATTCACTGATGAATCAAGGGTGATAAGATCAGCAACATATTTTAAGACTTGCCAATTTTGATTCAAGAAAACAGATTATTTAAAAAAATAAACAAATTATTTGCCTTTTTGGGGTGAATCACCTGTGAATCAGACACTTCTGAGGGCTTCTCGGTCAGGCTGCTGCTCTCAGCTGGGACCAAGTCATTGTACTTGATGCTGACATCTTCATCAGAGTAGTGCAGGCTGCCGGGACTGGGTCGCGGTGGAGATCTGGAGGACCAACACACAGAGAAATCATTTACTAATTCACACATAAAAATGAAATCTCTGATGTTAAAAGGAGAGTTCAACCAAACATTTAAATTCTGTCATCATTTACTCACCCTAAAGTTGTTCCAAACCTGTATGAATTTCTTTCTTCAGCTGAACACAAAAGAAAACATTTTGAAGAATATGGAAAACCAAAAAGTTGACAAACAACTGTCTGGTCACCAACATTCTTCAAAATATCTTCTTTTGTGTTCAGCAGAGTAATGAAATTCATACAGCTTTGAAATCACTTGACGGTGAGTAAATTACAAAATTTTCATTTTTCGGTGAACTCTCCCTTTAACATCAGAGATTTCATTTCAATTCAATATCCCTTTAAGTTAAAATAGGTATTTCACAATATGTGACCCTGGACCACAAAACCAATCACATGGGTAATTTCTTGAGATTGAGATTTATATAGAAACTGAAAGTGGAATAAATAAGCTTTCCATTGATGTATGGTTTGTTAGGATAGGACAATATCTGGCCGAGATACAACTATTTGAAAATCTGGAATCTGAGGGTGCAAAAAAATTGAAAATATTGAAAAAATTGCCTTTAAAGTTGTCCTTTTATGTTCGCGACTGTGCTGCATTCACTCACAAAAATAAATGTTTTATATATATACGGTTGGAAATTTACAAAAAAATCTCCATGGAACATTTACTTAATTTCCTAATGATTTTTGGCATAAAAGAAAAATCGATAATTTTGACCCATATAATGTATTGTTGGCTATTGCCACAAATATACCAGAGCTTCTTGTGACTGGTTTTGTGATTCAGGGTCACATATTACATTTTCACAACAGGATTATCGTGACCAAAACAATTATGACTATAACATCAAATTCATCTTTATAATGTGTTTTCACAAAAAAATATAAAAATTCAAGTGTATGAAGGCGGAAATAGTTTGTAACCATAACAGTTCAAAAGTGTGCAAAAAGAACTGTTGAATTACACTTCCTCCAGATTGGGGTTTTTAACACCTCGTCTTTTTACGAAATCCAAAAAACTTGCACATTGGTGAGCAAACTTTTTTGTAGAGTAAATTTTGTGGCGCAGTAGTAGCTACACATTTCATCGTCACCCTCTTTTTCATCTTTTTTTCTGTATTATGATGGGTGGCAACCAGCGTTAAGGTGCAATTCCATGTTAGAGAGTCAACAAGATACTGGTTGCTGGGTTATTAACAATATAATCCTATGTGTATAAACACGATATCAATATTTCATTTTTAAAATATAACGGTTTTACCTGTATATTGCAACAGCCCTAAATCAAACATTTCATCCTGTTCTTCACACCAAATGACTGCATAGTTTCAAAAGACTTGGAATTTAGTGCACAAATCATATGGGTCACTGTTCTGATACTGTTTATGGTGCTTTTTCTTTGAAGCAGACTGTAAATTATCACTTTAATGTGGACTAGACTGTGTAGGAGTTTTAAAGACATCACGAGGAACTCATAAAGACCCAATGATGCAGCATCATCATGGATCAAAGCTGATTTTGATTGGATGAATACACTTATAGAGCAGTCTATACAGTCCAGGAGAAACAACAGATGATGAGACTTCTGAAGGGAAAGGGACAGGGAATCATCCACTCATTGGGCGCTACTGTGGACGAACTGTTAAAAGGGGTTGTGCTCGTTAAAAAGGAAGGTAGAAGGATCGCCGCATGGCAGGATGGGTTTACTTGATTTGCCACAATGAGGTCTGATATGCTCAAAGCCAAGGTCACTGGAGACATTAGCTTTTGAACTGAGGCTGCTAAGCTTCCCTTTACTTCAGTTGGCTTACAAATCAAGCTGAAATAACACACACAGGGAAAAACTTTAAAGAACCACGCGGGGAACTAATGAGTAAAAGGAATATCTGATAAGAAAGAGGGTTTGTGAAAAACATGGCATCCACTAGCTGAAAGCATCAATGGCAAAACATATGAAGCTTTGTTCAACCTGAAAATGAACAAGAGGACCATGCGCGAGCTGTATACTAATGGAAAGCCTTGGTGGTGGAAGGGTTGTCCCGACAAAAATCGGGCCTCTGGGAATAAAGCAAGAGACCTAGGGGGAGGGAGGGTTATGACATTTTATCTGTTTAAAATTCAGAGGAGGCTGAGGTTTGAGAAAGGTTGAAGCAGAGAGGCGGAGCAACTTCAAACAGCCCCCAACACCCCTCAGAAGCCAGAAAAGGCCTTCAGTTATTCACGAACGCTGATGTCGTCCATTCTTCTTATCCATCCTAATCTCTCGCTTCTATCTCTTCCTTCCCGTACCAAACCCTTTCCTTTTCTATCTATCAAAGATATCTCTCGTGGCTCAATCTTGATGCGAGCTCATTAGCAGGACTGCATCCAAAGTGGAAGTTCTTCACTGCTCAGGCTCTTTGATCCCAAATCTGGGCCTATGCATCTGGGCAGAGGACCAGCACAAACCCCCCAGCACATTCCTGTATAATGGGCACAGAGCGGCTTCTCCAATTACCACCAGAGGAAGCTTGAAGCAGACCAATTCCTTCATCCAATCACGTCAAGTAGCCTTCAAACTCCTTCATAAAGAAACTACATTAGAATACTGTAGACCAGGGGTGTCAAACTCAGTTCGTGGAAGGCCTCAGCCCTGCAGAGTTTAGCTTCAACTCTAATTAAACACACCTGATCCTAATCAAGTCACCTGATCAAGTCCTTCAGGCTTATTTAAAAACTACAGGTATGTGTGTTGGAGCTGGTTGGAACTAAACTCTGCAGGGCTGTGGCCCCCCAGGAATTGAGTTTGACACCCCTGCTGTAGAACATTATTGTACACTGTTCATGCAAATATGTCCAAATCCAAAGTGTCTGCAAAAGTCCTGAAGCAGGAAGTGAACTACAGAAGGGTTTAAGGGAGGTCTGACCTGCCAATTAAGGCTTGAACTTAATAATTCTTGTAATTCTACATATTACATTGAAAGTTTTCAAACAATGTTTGACAAGGTTAGTGAAAATATGCAACCTGGTCACATTCGCCCAATTAACTAATTATAGCAACAGCAGTTGCTATAGAGAGATTTAATTTCTCTTTCTGCAAGCGTCACACTGTGTAGCGCCACCCACCATGAAATCTCATTGGTCCAAAATCGTGGTTCACCTAATTGCAAACTAAACACCAAATATGCTCTGATTGGCTTGCAGTGTGTAAACATGTTGGATTGCAACTGGTTAGAAAACCGTGTTATGATCTGTATCAAACAATAAAGACGAAACCTACATGCTGTCATCAATAATCAATTTATTGTAGATAATAAGGTCTTCAAAGTTGTGGCTAACATTTGGCTAAATGTGCAGGAAATGACAAAAGATATTTTAGCCAAAAAAAAAAAAAAAAAAACTGTGCCCAGATATATAAAATGTCCTTAAGAAAACGTGAAACCCCCTAAATGTCATTGAATAACATACTGTCTTTTAGATCTTTCTCTTAGTCCTTAAGCAACCGGGGACACGGTATGGCCATCATGAATATGGTCTAATCTCTGCGCAAGAGCATGTGAAGAAAGATGCTTTGTTGAAGCAACTTACATAAATAGTCAATTTCTACAGAATGCACTTTGAATGTCAATAAGGTGGGAGGTCCAAGTGGTCAAACTTCCACAGTCTGGTGTGTTCTTTCAGCTGACAGATTGCAGTTGGAAATTTGAAAAGAGCGACTGTCATTAAAATCCATGCCAACTCAATCCATTTAATGGATGCCTGAAGTAGAATTTAAATCAACGGCTCGGCCAAAGCTCTGTGTGTGGACAAAATACATTCCTCTCTGGCTCTTTGTTTGTAGCCATTTGGGAATTAAAGCCATTGTGCAAATAATGTCCTGAACAGCATACTGAGAAGAACATTTCCAGAAAAAACATCACATTAGCACTATTTCAATATATATTCAGTTAGAAGAGTTGCAGGCTCTCTGTGAAGTGATATCACTGTATATGTATACAGAAGGGTGTAATTTTGGTTTGAGAAGTGGGGGAGACACAAAATGGGGGAAAATGTTTTTGATTTGAATCCCATTTCCTGCATTTACATACATTTAGGGACTATGGTGATACAAAATCCAGGAAATAATTAAGTTGTTTATAATGATAAATTCTGCCAAAAATAATAGTAGGCTACTAAACTACGTATATGAAAAAGATGTCTTACTTTATTTATTGTTTAATAGGTGCCGATCGCAAAGACTTGAGATAATCATTATGTAAAGTCAAAAATGTTCACTAAAAATGTTCACATGTTTTGTGTGTGAATAAAATGTAAATAATGTGAGACTCAGTTTCCACTGTTAAACAAACTTTTATTTCAAACTAACCATTAAATCTGACGTTTGTCAGAGACACATCCACCAAACCGCAGGTACACAATATTATTTGGTACACAGGAAGCAAAATTGAAACACAATCTCACAAACATAAAAACAAACATTTAACTTAAATATAAAGAACATTTTTCATTGTCCTCCATCTATTCATGCAATCCCATCTCTCCATATATCCTAACTACCTACCCTTCTATACTGTCATGTCTCCTCTACTCATATGAAAGAACCAAACACATGCTTCCTGTACTCATTCGCCATGATAAACTCCAGGCAAATGTTTTCCTTGTTGACTTTATCCAGTATTCCTTTGTGAAAGTGACTGCTACATTGTTAATGCGAATCTGCAATATTGTGCTTTTCAGCCAGGTCTTCAACCTCCTCAGCCCTAAAACTGTGGTACCTTTTCCAAACCTCTCCAGCAGCCCTCTTGCTGTCACACCAGTGTTTGAGGCATCTGTTTGGGCCATGTCCTCTAAAGCCTAGTTCACACTACATGATTTTAAAACGTCGGGCTGAACTGTGCGGTTCACACTACATGACTTGCTCTCTAAGAAATCAGGAGTGTTCAAGTTGTTGAGCTGTTCACACCACACGACACAACGTGATTGATCCGCAACCGGAGGTAACGCACTACACGAGTTAACAACTCTGTCACCCAACGATTCTATCTTGTCTACAAATCTATCTGTCTAATGTCTATCTTGATGCGAAACAGCACGCGCGCCAATACACAACACGCGAATATTGACGTCAGACAGAAACTAGTGCAGCAAACTGTTTGCGAGATGATTTGCTCTGATAAAAAAAAAAATAAAAAAAAAAATAAGAGTATGGGCGAAAGAGTGGATGTGCATACGCGAACAGCAGGTCTGTGCTACAGAGAGAGTTGGAGGTGAGTACAGCATGTTTATATCGGAGATGTAGCTGCATGTTTATGTTTGGCTGACGGCAAAAATCGCTATTTACCTGCATATTTACCCTACGTATTTACCGCATATTTATTTACTTGCTCTGATTGGCTGTTGCTCATGACATCAGTGAGATTGAGTCGTGCTCTGGATATCTAGTATGCTAGATATTTTTCTAGGCTCGGCGATGCGTCTGCGAGGCATCTGCGAGCGTCTTTGATGCGTTGTTGGCTCTTTCATACTAACAGATTGGCGAGCGTTCATCTCCCGCTAATCCCCCGCGATTTGCACGCGATAACACCCTGACCTGTCGGCGAGCTCAACGATTTGCAAATCGGGCTTAAATCGGGCTTAAAATCATGTAGTGTGAACTAGGCTTAAGCTGAGTAGCACAGACTCATACAGACGTAGCACAGACCAGATAGCTGGAGTCCTGGTCGTCCATCTTGTTTGACAGAAGGGTTGCAGGTTGCTAACAGTCTCTGATGATGCAGTTGCAATATTCACAAATTTTGTTTTGTATTTGCCTGACATTTTGTACACACAGCCAAGCTTGTGGACCCAATCCAGGGCATCATATGTCAGTGATGACGCTGGACAAGCAGCTTGGGTGACCAGATTTGCACAGTGGGCGCCACAGAGTACATACAAAGCCAGTGGCTGCATCTCCGTTATCCTGGCCTGCGCTCCCTTTCAGTTGCCTGACATGTTCACTGCTCCATCATATGTTTGTCCATGCAGACCAGACAGCGGAAGATTCAAGCGCAACAACACATCTGTGGCAACTTTTGCTAGGTTTTCCCCAGTTGTGCACGAGACTCGTAATACCCCAAGAAGACCTTGTGAGGTACCAAATCATGGTCTACATACCTGACACACATGGCTTCCTGTTCAGTTCCTTCAATGTCCTGTGTTCCATCAATAATAATGGAATATTGGAGGAGAGGCAGCATGTAAATTGAGCTAATAATTTCCCTTATTATACTGTTTGTAAATGGATTTAAAATTTCATTCTGGATTTTGGGGGACTTGTAATCATGTTTTCTTGATGACAACCATTTCTCTAAGCCAGGGTCATCTTCACATCTTACTTTCAGTAACTGGTTTAAGTTACCCTCTTCAGCTGCATGGCCCCTAAGAGCAGCTTCCTGTCGTGCCAAGAGCTGTACAGAGCCCGCAATTTGCATGAGACGCCGTCTTGATTCCTGTTGCTGTGCAGCTTTGGCTGAAGATAACTGGACATCTACTGGTTTTGTTTTTTGGCAGTGGGTAGTGACAGCAACTTTGTGTGCATTGCTTCAGACATGTTCTGCAAATTTTTGAGTTGCCTTTTTCCAGTTTTGACCAATGTTGGATCTGCATTCTTGGCCAAATTTGATTTTTCATGCCCAAAACCTTAAGCACAGAAAAAAACACAGGATTCCATTGAATCCTGGACTGTAGTGGAGCCAAGGAAATTCACGGTACCACTTTTCTTAGAACCTTAGCGTTTTGTTGATGAGCTGCTGCACTGCTGCAATGAGCTCTGGTGTAGCGTGGTTGGGTTCAGCTTCCTGCTTGCCCACCTGCACTTCTTCGCTTGCTCCTGTTCCCTCACTCTCCTATGAAATATAAAAATGTGCTAGTGTTTCTGACATGACATAATTAAAATAAATTACCTGACCCTTTACACAGCACATACCTGCAACTCTAATCTGCGTCTCCCTGTCTCACAATCCCTGTATTTAAGCAGCTTCACCTCATCTGTTCTGATATGAAAGCATGGCACAAATAAAAATAAATAAAAGTTCATCACAACTGAAACTATATTATAACGGTCAACAACAAAAAATATCAGGGCCCAGCTCTTTGTTTCTCTCCCAACACACAAGTGAGCAGGTAAATAATGTTAAACCACACCCATGTGATGATGTGACCATGTTAACAAAATATTCTAAACAAATAAAAACACACACTTTGGCTCCTACAAGAAGAACATTTAATTTGATAATATTAAAACTGTATTCACTACTTATCATGTACACTTCTTCCCTTTTATCACCAACAAATCAAAATCATAATGGCCTTTCATACAGCACATAACCTACCTGTGACGTTGTGCTGCTACTGCTTCTCCCTGTCTCACCCTCTCTGTTCTGAAGCAGCTCCACCTCATCTGTGCTCTGATATGAAAACGACTGAGTTATATTGAGTCCACTACCGTAGCCAGAAAAGAGTCTCTGGATGTGCATCTGAAAAACTGGGTGTGCCACATTTATTTTCAGATTAATGTGCAAAAAAACCCTGACTCTGCGTATCACTAACTTCACAGAATAGACTGGGCTGATGTGTAAAACTATACTCAGGCTTGCCACATAACCATAATACTATATAAAATATAGGCCAACTCAGGGCTCGACATTAAGCCTTTTCATGTCCTTGTCCTTCAAACAAGTAAATCGGTCATTCACTTGTCCAAATAAAATAATTGCTTGTCCAGAAAAAAAAAATTTTTTTTTGTTGTAAATATAATTTATTCTCTCATCAGTGTTCAGTCAGCTTTGACGTATTTAAATCTGCATATTTATGATATGTTAACCTTTATAAAGGGCATTTTCCCCTAATCGTTTTAAATATATGCTTAATCTTTCATTTTAAATTCTTAAATTTGATCAATAAATTAAATTAGAATAATAAGACACTATATGGCTGTTACCAATCAAATTAAATAATGTACACTGAAAAATTACAACTGCATTAAATAATGTTATGAGATTGTTTTAAAGTCCTTGTGATGTTCTCATAATGTTGAGTGAAAACGTTCTTATAACAACGTTCACAGAACGTTCTTGTGATGTTCTCATAATGTTGAGTGAAAACATTCTTAACAACGTTCACTAAACGTTCTTGTGATATTCTCATAATGTTGAGTGAAAACGTTCTTAGAACAAAGTTTTTAGAACGTGCTTGTGATGTTATTTGTTCTTGACTGATGTTCTCATACTGTTGAGTGAAAACGTTCTTATAACAACGTTCACTGAACGTTCTTGTGATGTTCTCATAATGTTGAGTGAAAACGTTCTTATAACAACGTTCATGGAACGTTCTTGTGATGTTCTCATAATGTGGAGTGAAAACGTTCTTATAACAGCGTTCACTGAACGTTCTTGTGATGTTCTCATAATGTTGAGTGAAAACGTTCTTAGAACAACGTTCATGGAACGTCCTTGTGATGTTCTCATAATGTTGAGTGAAAACGTTCTTATAACAACGTTCATGGAACGTTCTTGTGATGTTCTCATAATGTGGAGTGAAAACGTTCTTATAACAACGTTCACTGAACGTTCTTGTGATGTTCTCATAATGTTGAGTTTAAACGTTCTTAGAACAACGTTCATGGAACGTTCTTGTGATGTTCTCATAATGTGGAGTGAAAACGTTCTTATAACAACGTTCACTGAACGTTCTTGTGATGTTCTCATAATGTTGAGTGAAAACGTTCTTAGAACAACGTTCATGAAACGTCCTTGTGATGTTATTTGTTCTTTACTGATGTTCTCATAATGTTGAGTGAAAACGTTCTTATAACAACGTTCACTGAACGTTCTTGTGATGTTCTCATAATGTTGAGTGAAAACGTTCTTAGAACAACGTTCATGGAACGTCCTTGTGATGTTCTCATAATGTTGAGTGAAAACGTTCTTATAACAACGTTCATGGAACGTTCTTGTGATGTTCTCATAATGTGGAGTGAAAACGTTCTTATAACAACGTTCACTGAACGTTCTTGTGATGTTCTCATAATGTTGAGTGAAAACGTTCTTAGAACAACGTTCATGGAACGTTCTTGTGATGTTCTCATAATGTGGAGTGAAAACGTTCTTATAACAACGTTCACTGAACGTTCTTGTGATGTTCTCATAATGTTGAGTGAAAACGTTCTTAGAACAACGTTCATGGAACGTTCTTGTGATGTTCTCATAATGTGGAGTGAAAACGTTCTTATAACAACATTCACTGAACGTTCTTGTGATGTTCTCATAATGTGGAGTGAAAACGTTCTTATAACAACATTCACTGAACGTTCTTGTGATGTTCTCATAATGTTGAGTGAAAACGTTCTTATATGCCCGTTCATGAAACGTCCTTGTGATGTTATTTGTTCTTTACTGATGTTCTCATAATGTTGAGTGAAAACGTTCTTAGAACAACGTTCATGGACCGTCCTTGTGATGTTCTCATAATTTTGAGTGAAAACGTTCTTAGAACAACGTTCATGAAACGTGCTTGTGATGTTCTCATAATGTGGAGTGAAAACGTTCTTATAACAACGTTCATAAAACGTGCTTGTGATGTTATTTGTTCTTGACTGATGTTCTCATAATGTTGAGTGAAAACTGGACGTTTTCAATGTTTAAAAAACATTCCGAAATAATGTTTTCCTAACCTAATGTTAGCAAAACTTTCTGACAACTTATTTTTGTTAGCTGGATTAATGGTTAATGGTTTCCTGGAGACGCTGGATGTTCGGTGTTAAGATGGCATCGAATGGAGCGCATGTGAGTTGTGAGTGATAGAAAGACAATGAGAGAATTTAGTTCAGAATCAGATGAAATGTTGTTACAGAATGGAAATTCAAAGTCCTGATTGATTAGTGTAATGCATTAGGTTCAATCCCAGCTAACAAAGAACCCAACAAACACAGAACTTTCCCCTTAATGTTCCCATATGGTACCCATTTGGTTATTGTTTTTGGAACCAAATAAGAATGTTCTAGGAAAGTTCTCTGTAGGTTCTTTATTTATAACCTAAAGAGAACTTTCAAGATCTTTCCCTTTATTTTTAGGTTTTATTTTATAACCCAAAGAAAACCTTCCCAGAACGTTCCCTGCAGGTTATTTTTAGGTTTTATTTTACAGTATATTATAAAAAGAGCTTTCCAGAACGTTCCATGCAAGTTTTTTATAACCTTAAGAGACTGTTCCCTAACATTCTTTAAAAGTTATGTATAAATGTTTAGATAAAACGTTCTTAAAACATTTTTAAAAAACTGGATGTTTTGAATGTTTAGAAAACATTAAAAGATTTACGCTTTCATAACATTTCCAAAATTATAGAATGGAATGTTCTTCTAACGTTCACATAAACAAAGAAAAAAAGTTCTTTAATACTTTAAAAAAACGGATGCTTGGAACGTTCAGAAAACATTCAGAGATAACGTTTTCATAACTTCATGGGATTGTTAGAGAAACATTCTAAGAACATACTTTTGTATCTGAGAATCTTGTTCTAAGAATGTTCTCAACAGTATCAATAGTTATAACAACTCTCAATAGTATGAGAACATCAGTCAAGTACAAATAACATCACAAGCACGTTCTAAAAACAACGTTCCATGAACATTGTTATAAGAACGTTTTCACTCAACATTATGAGAACATCACAAGGACGTTCCATGAACGTTGTTCTAAGAACATTTTCACTCAACATTATGAGAACATCAGTAAAGAACGACTCGGTTACTAACGTAACCTCGGTTCCCTGAGAGGAGGGAACGAGTATTGCGTAAGTAGCTTACGCTATGGGAAAACTCCTTTTCTCGAGAATATTGAAGTCTTTATGTAAAACGCATTGCAGCTGCACAGCTGACAGCAATGAACGAAGGAACTCGGTCATTGGCTGTGCTGCGGCAACTTGCTTGAACCAATGACGGGGCGACTCTGAATGCGCGACCAATGAGCGCGCTTCACGCCCGCGCGCGTCAGAGCCCGCCAAGATGGGCGTGGCCAAGCTATATATTGGGCGCCCCGTCATGAGAGTTCTTTAGGTTAAAACGACTGAAGCGAACTAACCAAGCACAAGCACGGCAGCTTACGCAATACTCGTTCCCTCCTCTCAGGGAACCGAGGTTACGTTAGTAACCGAGTCGTTCCCTTTCGAGAGGTCTCTCCTATTGCGTAAGTAGCTTACGCTATGGGAACACCATGCAAAACGCTGTGCGTGCTGAACTTCGCCTTATGATAGCCAGAGGCAGGTGCCTGACCTAAAAAGCAAAGTTATCATCCAACTAGCCGGCAGAGGCGAGCTTTATATGTGGGAAAAAATACAGAGCGGCTAGAAGGCGCTCAGTGTGACACAAGCACATACATAATCTAGATACGAACTCGCAGTTCAACTAGCATTATGCTGATAGCACATTGGAATGCAATGTCGGGACCTGTAGGTTGTAGAATCTGATAAATGTGGACGGTGAGGCCCAGCCTGCCGCCGCACAAATATCCTCGATCGGTATCCCGCTCGACCATGCCCAGGAAGAAGCCACACTCCTGGTGGAGTGTGCTTTGACTCCCCAGGGGCATTGAAGTCCCTTAGCTTCATAAGCCAGAGCTATAGCTTCGACTATCCAGTGAGAGATTCTCTGCTTTGAAACGGCGGAACCTTTCGTACGGCCGCCAAAGCATACAAACAGTTGTTCTGTCTGTCTGAATAGGGCAGAACGCTCCAAATACACTCTGAGAGCCCTAACGGGGCAGAGTAGATTAGCGTCGTGTTCGTCTGCTGGAGACGAAAGCGCAGTTAGGGAGATAACCTGTGCTCTGAAGGGAGTGGTGAGCACTTTAGGAATATACCCATGTTTCGGTCTAAGGACGACCCTGCAGTCGTTAGGTCCGAATTCTAGGCAGGCAGCGCTTGTTGAAAGCGCGTGCAGGTCGCCCACTCTCTTGACCGAGGCGAGTGCCAGCAAGAGCGCCGTCTTGAGCGAGAGCTGTTTAAGGTGCACGGTTCGGAGTGGTTCGAACGGGGGCCCTTTAAGAGCGTCTAGGACCGTAGCTAGGTCCCAGATCGGCACTGAGGGGGGGCGTGAAGGGTTCATCCTCCTGGCGCCCCTCAGGAAACGAATAATTAGGTCGTTTCTTCCCAATGGACGTTCCATTACAAGGTCGTGTGACGCTGTGACAGCAGCCACATATACTTTGAGCGTGGAGGGGGTGCGGCCCGCCTCCAGAAGCCCTTGTAGGAAAACGAGTACACTCGTAATCTCGCATGTTACAGGGTTCAGGCCCTTGGTATTACACCAGTCACCGAACACTTTCCATTTCTGGGCATATAAGCGTCTCGTGGAGGGCGCCCGCGCCTCAGCGATGGTTTTTAGTGCTCCGCTCGCGAGGTTCCTGGGAACCCGTTGAGGGGCCATGCATGAAGGGCCCACAGATCGGGGCGGGGATGAAATATCATCCCGCTGGCCTGACTGAGGAGGTCTGGCCTCAGTGGAATCGGCCGTGGTGCAGATTGCATTTGCATCAGATCTGGAAACCATGTTTGGTTCTTCCAGAGTGGGGCTATCAGCAGTACTGCGTTTCCCTCCTCTCTGACCCGACTGATGACCTGTGGCAGCATCGCGATCGGGGGAAAGGCATATAAGGGGCGGCTCGGCCAGCTCTGGGCGAGCGCGTCCGTGCTTTTCGTGAAGAAAAGAGAGCAGTGCGCGTTCTCCTTGGAGGCGAAGAGGTCGATCTCCGCTTTGCCAAAGGTTTTCCATAACCACTGAATCGTCAGAGGGTTGAGAGCCCATTCTCCTGGGAGAATCTTGTCTCTGGATAACATGTCTGCCCCCTGGTTCAGGGCGCCTGGCACATGCGCTGCTCTCAGCGAGCGCAAGTTGTGCTGGGACCATAAAATGAGTCTCCTGGCCATTGAATGCATGGAGCTCGACCTGAGTCCACCCTGGCGATTTATGTACGACACTACCGTCATGTTGTCCGTTCGGACCAGGACGTGTTCGTTTTTTAGATGTGGGAGCAGGGCTCTGAGAGCCAAAGCGACCGCTTTCATTTCCAGACAGTTTATGTGTAGGCGCTTCTCCGGGTTTGACCAAAAGCCGGAGACAGGCCTGCCCTCGTAAAGGGCCCCCCAACCTATTTTGGAGGCATCTGTCGTTATCATCTTTCTCCTTGTGTTCACACCCAGACTCACGCCTGACTGGTACCAGTCGGCGGCTTTCCAGTGCGTCAGGGCTTTTATACAGCCGTGGTTCGCTCTGATTAAAAAGTGGCCCGAACGCCACGCGTGAGTAGGGACGCGGCTCTTGAGCCAGCGTTGGAGAGGGCGCATATGCAACAATCCTAGCTGGAGTACGGCCGATGCTGAGGCCATGAGACCGAGCATCCTCTGAAACCGTTTGACGGGAGCGCGCGCGCCCGCTCTGAATGATGTTGCAAGACGCCAGATGGTGAGCGCACGCTCCAATGAGAGACGCGCTGTCATTTGCATCGAGTCTAGAACTATTCCCAGGAAAGAAATTCTCTGGCTGGGAGATAGTATGCTTTTTGCAAAATTGATTCTTAGACCCAGGCATTCTAAATGGCTGATAATCCAAGATCTGTGTGTTATTAGCTGACTCTCTGATTGTGCTAGAACCAGCCAATCGTCGAGATAATTCAGTATTCGCACTCCCCTTCGTCTTAGGGGGGAAAGTGCTGCATCCATACATTTCGTGAATGTACGGGGAGCCAGGGACAGGCCGAACCGGAGTACTGTGTACTGGTATGACTGTCCCTCGAAAGCGAATCTCAGAAACGGCCTGTGATGAGGTGCTATTGGAATGTGAAAGTAAGCATCTTTCAGATCCACTGAGAGAAACCAATCTCCTGGGCGCACTTGCGCGAGGATATGCTTGGTTGTTAACATTCTGAACGAGCGAATCATTAGTGATTTGTTCAGGTGTCTGAGATCTAGGATGGGGCGGAGACCGCCATCCTTTTTCGGGACGAGAAAATAGCGGCTGTAAAAACCTGTCCCGCTCAGAGAGGGGGAAACAGTTTCCACAGCGCCCTTTTCTATTAGTTTGCGCACCTCGGTGCGTAGAACATGTGAACACTCTTTTCTCACTTTCGTCTCGACCACAGTCGTAAAATGTGGTGGCCTGCGAGCGAACTGGAGCGAGTATCCGTGCTTTACTATATTCAATACCCATTTCGGCATATCTGGAATGTTTTCCCATGCCGCTGCGTGTACAGATATGGGCTGAATACAGGCTAGGGGCGGGCCGCTGTGACGTAGGGACCCGGCTAGCGAATCGCCTGAGCTCATAGCTCTCAGAGGCGCGGGCGCGCGCTGAGCAGCTGAGTGAATGGGCGCGTGTGTGATTACAACAGTGCGCGCTGTGTTTGTAAAACTCGCAGCCTGAGCTGAGGTTTTGTTTGACACTGTAAGGGCAGTGTTTATAAGTGGGGGTGCATAAACAGTGGTAGGCACACGCGTCACTTTTATAATGTTTCCCGCTTTTACTGGGGATGAATTTATAACTGTGTGAACAGTGCTTGTGTGTAGTGGTGCGTACATGACCGTAGGCACGTGATCTACATTCATGGGAAGCGCAGCCTGAGCTGGGAATGAATTTGGCACTGTTTTGACAGTATCTGGGAATGCACACTTTGTGGACATGTGAACCCTTAGTGATGCAGGCAGAAAAAGACTCTTTTTGTGTTTTCTGTGCGTCGCCGTAAAAACGGCGTTTGTTTGCAGGTGAGCGAGCTCTGTGACTGGCCCATTGACTGCTGTATGGACATATCCAGCCGCCTGTAAGGGGACTGGGTAATGTTTGAGCTTTTGCAGAGAGAGTGGTCCGGCTTTTGCGAGACACGCACTCTCTCTTCTCATTTCTGTGGCTAGGACGGCTTTCGAGGCTCAGGGTTCAGCACAATCTTGGGCCGAGGACCCCGTCGCTCAGGAGGCGGCTTGCGGTTGTGAGAGCGCGAGCGGCGTCGAGCGTCAGCCTGAGGCGCGGGCTGAGAGGCGGTGGGGGCTGTTCTAGCCCGCTGCGGCTGTGGCGGTCTCTGTCTGCTCTGCGATGAGCTGGAGCGCTTTGGCAGGAAATGACGCATAGCTTGTGAAGCGTTCTGGGCCTCAGTGAAGCGTTCGGCGAAACCTTTAACCGCCGGTCCAAACAGCCCGCTGGTGGAGATAGGCGCATCGAGAAATGGCGCCTTATCCGCGTCCTTCATTTCAGTCAGAGTCAGCCACAGATGGCGCTCGAGAACAGTCAAATTAGCCATAGCACGGCCGATGGACTGGGCGGTGGCCTTCGTGGCTCGCAGAGCTATATCAGTCGCGCTGCGTAAGTCCCTGAAGGCTTCGGGTTCGGGGTCAGACTCGTCCATAGAGCGGAGAAGCTTGGCTTGGAACACTTGAAGTACCGCCATTGAGTGAAGCGCTGATGCAGCTTGGCCGGCGGCAGCGTAGGCGCGACCGGCGAGAGCAGAGGTAGTGCGGCAGGGTTTCGAGGGGTGGGAAGCTTTGGCTTTCCATCCGGTGGTGGAGGGCGGGCAGAGATGATTGGCCACGGCCTCCTCGAGGGGCGGCGTTCCCTCGTAGCCTCTTTCCTTCGCGCCGTCCACTGAGGAGAGCGAAGAAGAAAAAGAAGGCTTTAGGCGCGCAGAGTGGGGGGCTTTCCACGACTTGGTGAGTTCGTCGTGAACTTCCGGGAAGAAGGGAGAAGGCCTTTGCCGAGGGGCCTGCTGGCGCCCCTGCAGAAACCACTCATCCAGTCGGCTCCGGGTTGGTTCTTCGGGAGAAGACCAATCGAGCCCGAGGTCTTCCACGGCCTTAGAGAGGACACGGATAATCTCAGTATCCATAGTGGAGCCCCCGCTCGTGCTAGCTAGCGTCGACGGGGCGGGGTCGAGAGTGGAGCCCGGCCAGTCGTCCGATGCAGCGTCGATGGACAAGCTGTCGTCCATTCCCCCGTCGTCCTCGGACGCGCCGAAAGTCACAAGGCCCACCGCTCTGCCAGAGGGGTGTGGGTCCGGCTGGGTGAACTGAACCGGCGGTGGGGAAGGCAAGAGCGGCGGTGAAGCACGCGGAGACTGGCTCGGCGTGACGTCACTGAGCTCAGGTTCAGGAAGCCTCTGTGAGCGGCGCTTTTTCTTAGTGCGCGGCTCAAACAGAGGGGTGGCGATGGGCTCGCTCACGGCGAAAGCGGCGAGGCGAGCCCGTAGTGCGGAGAGACCCAGGTCATCACATTCCGGGCATCCGCCCTTGGTCAATGCAGCTTCTGCGTGGTCACGGCCCAGGCAGCGAGCGCAGATGATGTGACGATCCCCGTCCGGGAGAAGGTCTCTGCACGACGCGCAGGAAGGCATTTGAAACAACGCCTTATTGGAAATTTGCTCTTTCACAAATGTCGCGGGGCGGACAGATGTAAAATACTTGCGTATATGGCGCGCCGGATGGCTCAGTAGGAGGTGCTTGAAGGCGGCTGAAGGTGCCGACGTCCTCGTAGCAATCCCGCTGGTATGCTTTTCCACGGCGGCGAAGGCTTCCAATAATCTGGAGGATCCAGCGAAGAAGGTGTTCGCTGAAGGAGATTAAATCTAAAGAACTCTCATGACGGGGCGCCCAATATATAGCTTGGCCACGCCCATCTTGGCGGGCTCTGACGCGCGCGGGCGCGAAGCGTGCTCATTGGTCGCGCATTCAGAGTCGCCCCGTCATTGGTTCAAGCAAGTTGCCGCAGCACAGCCAATGACCGAGTTCCTTCGTTCATTGCTGTCAGCTGTGCAGCTGCCATGCGTTTTACATAAAGACTTCAATATTCTCGAGAAAAGGAGTTTTCCCATAGCGTAAGCTACTTACGCAATAGGAGAGACCTCTCGAAAGGGAACAAATAACATCACAAGCACGTTTCATGAACGTTGTTATAAGAACGTTTTTTTTATTGAGAACGTTCCCTGCAGGTTATTTTTAGGTTTTATTTTACAGTATATTTTAAAGAGAGCTTTTCAGAAGGGAACGTTGCAAGAAATGCAAGTTACAGTTTTATTTATAACCAAAAGAGAGCGTGTTCTTTAAAAGTTATTTTTAAATGTTTAGACAAAACGTTCTTAAAACATTTTTTAAAAACTGGATGTAAAAAAATTGTTCATTACATTTCCAAAATGAGAAAACTTTAATACTTAAAAAACAAACAAAACAAAAAAACAGTTGTTTGGAACGTTCAGAAATAACGTTTTCATAACTTAATGGGAATGTTAGAAAAACATTCTAAGAACATATTTTTGTATCTGAGAATGTTGTTCTATGAACGTTTTCTTTCAACATTATGAGAACATCAGTCAAGAACAAATAACATCACAAGCACGTTCCATGAACGTTGTTAAAAGAACGTTTTCACTCAACATTATGAGAACATCACAAGAACGTTCAGTGAATGTTGTTATAAGAACGTTTTCACTCAACATTATGAGAACATCACAAGAAAGTTCAGTGAACATTGTTATAAGAACGTTTTCACTCAACATTATGACAACATCAGTCAAGAACAAATAACATTACAAGCACGTTTTTAAAAATTTGTTCTAAAAACTTTTTCACTCAACATTATGAGAACATCACAAGAACGTTCATTGAACGTTGTTATAAGAACGTTTTCATTCAACATTATGAGAACATCACAAGGATATTCCATGAATATTGTTATAAGAACGTTTTCACTCAACATTATGAGAACATCAGTCAAGAACAAATAACATTACAAGCACGTTCTTAAAACTTTGTTCTAAGAATGTTTTTCTCTCAACGTTACAAGAATGTATTTTAACTCTATATACATTATAAGAACGTTCCAAAAACATTATTTCAGGAAGGTTTTTTACTAACATTTACATAACTTTTACATAACGTTAGCGAAAGTTATGGGAACGTTCCCTGTTAGCTGGGCAGAGACTCGTACAAAATGTTGTGTACTACACAGTAAAATGTGAATCTTGAAGTAAAATCTTTTCTGTTATTTTTGTAATTCAAATATTTAATTCACTTAGAAACGTTATACTCTGGAAAAATTTAAACAATCTGGACAAATGTGTCACCAGGTTTAGTAAGTACTTAAAAATCCTGTCGCTTTGAAATCCAGACCTGTAGCTGTAAGAAATGAATTGCTTACATTTTATGAATTCATAGAAATAAAAATAGAAATAGGGCAGCACAGCAGCTCAGTGGGTAGCACTATCACCTCGCAGCAAGAAGGTCCCGGGTTCGAGTCCCGGCTGAAACCAGGAGTTAGTAGGTTCTCTGTCTTTTCCTTCAGGTAAGCTACAACAGTTCAAACACATGCAGAATAGGTGAATTAGTGATACTCGAGTGTCTGTGTGTAAGCCTGGTGATGGATGGGCCAACCACATCAGGGTGATGTGAACATCCAAAAAACATTCCGAAATAACGTTTTAATAACATTTTTTAAAAATGAGGGAATGGAACATTCCCTTAACGTTCACATTAACCAAGAAAAAAACGTTCTTAATACATTAAAAAAACTGGACGTTTTCAAGGTTTAAAAAACGTTCAGAAATAACGTTTTAATAACATTTTCAGAATGAGTGAATGGAATGTTCCTTTAAAGGTGCCTTATGTCAAAAAATCAATTCATACTCCACATATTCCATACCAGATGGGGGCAGTATACCTCCAGAAAGTTGGCCTACTCTAGTCTGTTTTTTAGTTTCAGGTTGTTAATCTTCTAAAACCGTCAAATAGTCCGCTTTGTCCCGCCAAAGCCTATTTTGATCGGTGAGGGATGTAGAATAGAATGACTGCTGCCGCTGCGCTTGACAGGGCGCGTTACGAGCAGAGAGAGAGAGAGAGCTCGGCCGTGCGCGCGCACTCTCACGTCTACAAACAACACGAGCGCGGTCCTGCTCTCTCTCCCTCGCGCATATTAATCAAATCAATTGACACTATAGTAAGACCGCAGTTTCACGTGGAGCATTTGGAGATTTTTAGAGATTAAAGAGATACAAGCCGTGCGAGTTATTCGTGTGTTGCAGTTTGGCTGGTGGTTATGTATGTTGCCCGCATACCGCCTCCCATGGCCGAAACTGGTATTAGACACCGGCCGGGCCGGGGCTAGTAATTTAGCATGCTAATTCAGGTTTATATCTCGGCAGCACTATAACTTGTCATTTTTTTAATGACATCATTGCACTTATTTCTTCTCATTCTTTTGATACGTGTAGCTCATTTTTTGGATATTTTTACCAAAATTTTTACATATGGCACCTTTAACGTTCACACTAAGCAAGAATAAACGTTCTTAATACATTAAAAAAACTGGACGCTTCCAACGTTTAAAAAACATTCGGAAAAACATTTTAATAACATTTTCAAAATGAGTGAATGGAATGTTCCTTTAACGTTCACACTAACCAAGAATAAACGTTCTTAATACATAAAAAAAAACTGGACGTTTCCAACGTTTAAAACGCATTCGGAAATAACGTTTTAATAACATTTTCAAAATGAGTGAATGGAATGTTCCTTTAACGTTCACACTAACCAAGAATAAACGTTCTTAATACATTAAAAAAACTGGACGTTTTCAATGTTTAAAAAACATTCCGAAATAACGTTTTAATAACATTTTCAGAATGAGTGAATGGAATGTTTCTTTAACGTTCACACTAACCAAGCATAAACGTTCTTAATACATTAAAAAAACTGGACGTTTTCAATGTTTAAAAAACATTCCGAAATAACGTTTTCCTAACCTAATGGGAATGTTAGCAAAACGTTCTGACAACTTATTTTTGTTAGCTGGGTCACTCTTAATGAGTGAGTCATTGAGTCATTTATTCAAACGATTCGTTCAAACTGCTGATTCATTCAGGAATTAGGCATTTATTTATTAATGGGTCATTGAATCTTTGACTCAACTGATTCATTCAAAACGCTGAATCATTCAGTAATGAAAACAGAGAGGTGTTATGGTTCTGCTGTGATCTTTGTTTGGAATTATTTTCGCTGCTGAAATATTAGAAAAACAGTCAATACAGCGTCTAAATGTAACTTAATATTAATTTCTTGTTTATTGAACTGTCATATGAAATCGGTGTCACATTTTCAATAGTGATGGTATTCAGCACTCTTGGTCGTGTGATGTTGCTGAACTGTATCATATGTTATAAATATAAAAACTCCACATGAAATTTTACCGCTGTATGTTCACTGAGTTTCTGTGTGTAAGCTGCGCTCATTTGTTTTCATTTCTTCTCATGATGCGCGAGCCTCAACAGCACCTTGTCACCATCAGACCTTCAGCGGCTGTTTGCGGATTGGTTTAAATTAATAAATATTGTGAGTGAACAACAATAGCCCAAGTTTAGAAAACATTTATTATTAAGAGTTTAAAAAATATTACTGCATATATTTTTAGGTGTCGCCTATGATTGAGGATAACATTAAACTAGCAGCCAGAGTCTGTTTGTCATATACTGCTGACAGAAAATGCTGTGGTTTAAAGTGGACTCGTTTTCATGGTTCACAGAATGTTCTAGGCAACATTAAATGTTTAGCTAACAGTCTGAAGTTACCTAGCAACAGTGTGTTAACGTTAGTCAGTCAACGTTAGGCTAGCATCAACAGGTGTAGACAGAAATTATGATTATCCTGACCTGAGCTAATTTACTGAATCAACCAACTCACATCTGCTTTATTTTTTTTTCATCCATGAAGACATTAAAGTCATCTGTTGCTGGCGTTTCATTACTGACTGCGATACTGGCTGCTCAGTAGAACTTTCAGTGCGTTTACACTATTTTAAGAGTGTGCACGCGACGTTCCTGGACGCAGACGCGCGCATCAACACAGGAAGGCTGTCTGCTCGGTCCTGCTCCTCCGTGGCGATGACGGCGTGCGGTTAAAAAATCATAACAAAAGAATTTGAAAGTGGGGGGGACATGTCCCCCCTGTCCCCAGTGGAAATTACACCCGTGTGTATACAATGGATGGAAATCATGTTTCATGCATATATACTAACCGGGTGTAGATTCCGTTCTTACGGCAGAAGGAATTTTTGACAGAGAGTCTACGGTTGTTGAGCTCCAGGGCAGGGAAGCGTCCTTCATCCAGCCGCACCAACTCTCCATGGGATAGGGGCAGAGATGTGCAGTTCGAGTGTGCACCTACAGACAGAAGATAAGAAGACAATCTATGAGGATCATGACCACTGTGGCGGCAATCACATCACATCTGTCCATCCTAAATTCAACTGAACATATAACTACACATGGATAAAAAATATAAAAACTTCACCGTTTTTTTATGTAAATACATATCTCACTGGATCCAACAACCTTTTGGGCCTACCAGCCCAGATCTCGAATGGCTACTCTCTAGTGGTATGGCTCTGGGTTTGGCCTTGTTGTGTACTTGACCAAAGCTAGGCAAGTCAAATATCACTTAGTCATCCAGCACACATCTTCTAAAGTCAGAAGACCTCTGATCTCAAAGGCTCAGAGTCTAACTGAAGTGTGATTTCATGGAGGTGAGAGAGCAGTGACCTCTCCGCCTAGATGGACAGTGTGATCTCCCACCTTGCAGAACTTCTGGCCTCACTGGATTTCAGTTAAACAAACCAGCACCAATAGATCAGGACTGAACGGGGCCAGGCGGGTGGGGAGTATCTTGAGAGAAGCCCTTTGTGTCCTACACAAACACTTCCCTTGTGCTACTCACACATCCACAACCCTGTTGACTGACCCTGGCACACCACTAAACACTGACCGAGCTCAGAGACCGCCATGTGAGAATCCCTCCCACTCTCAAAGATCACGCAACTCGACCTCCCCAGAACTCAGAACAGAAAGATGCAAGATGCATGTAGCCCAAAGTCAGTAACCATCTCAAGCAAATTGCACACAAAACTAGAAAGGACTTTCTTGACTTTTCTTGAACTTCTAGGAATAAATGCACTTGTTTTCTTTAATCAATCCAACTGGAAATAAAGAGTTAGGTCAGTCATAAAGACTTGCTCTTTTTTAACACACCAAGCCGACAACAATATTCGGCCGTCAACAACATCGGACAGATATTGAACGTCTGACAGCTCAGATTTGCAGTGTGTTCTACACCGTCACCCCTAGTTGCCACCGCTTTAAGGGTTTGTGGTCCAGTCTGCAACTGGCAAAACCACTGAGTTTTGTTTGGAACTAACTCAAGAATAGTGAGAAAAGATTTGACGGTCACTTTCTTTCCCAAGCTGAGAGAAGGCATGAGATGATGAGTGATGTAATTTAGCTTGAGGCAGCAGACCGCCTCCCTCCGAGGCAGCAAAATGAGTCAGCAATCATTTTGATAGTAACGACCACAACCAAATGAAGCAAACACACACTGCTATTGATTCTTTGTGCATCTCTCAAGTGGAAAATCACTTTTTCCCAGAGCACTATGGCGATACCCACCAGTTTTGGGAAAATAAAGCTTATATTGAGTCCATCTCACTTTAGTTACGTGAGTCAGCAAAAAGAGACAGGGCAATCAGGGTAACTGAGAGAGATTATGTATCTGTTTTGAGTGTTTTTAGCTTATCAACCCACCTGAGTCTGTTTTCTTGGTGTATTTTTTGCTCTGGCCTCGTATGATGAGGATGAAGATAAGCAGAAGGATGAAAATGAGGCCCACGAGAGCAATAACCACCAGAAACCACCATTCCTCATAAAAGGGGGAGACCTTTTGGGCTGGTAAAAAAGAGAAAAGAAGCAGAAAAATGGGTTTCAACAATGAAACACAAAACCGTTTAGGCTTTCTGGCATGCTTGTTCAAGTTTACTCACCTGATATTGAAGGAGAAGGGGCGCTTGGAGAACCGTAGCCATAGTCATTCACCGCGATGACACGGAAGTCATAGGTGACCCCTTCTCTGAGAGTATCCAGGTTAAGAGTGTACGATGTCACCTCTTTTGGAATGTCTTTGATTAGAATATCCCACAGTCCTTCATCTGTTGGTTGTGAGATGCCATTATTCCCTCTGTAATGACCTTAAATGCTGTGTTTCTATACTATTTCTGTTTCTTCAACTCACCAGATGGTCTTGCCTCTATAACATAGCGTGAGATGGGAGCACGGCCGGGGTCACCGCTGGACCAGTGGAGAGTGAGGGCCGAGCCGTAACGAGAGATAAACGGCTCTCCCGGAGGCCCCGGAGCACCTGTATAACAAAATAAGTCAATAAGATGCAATGAAATTATGCGCTTTAGATTTATTGGTGTAACAAAATAGCAAATTGGGCTAAATTTGAGGCAACAAGACCTTCTCCAGGGCCAGTGGTGATGTTGGCCTCGACTTCTGGTCCATAGGTAAGGGTTTTAGCACGGATGCGGAAGTTGTAGGTCGCTCCGTCTGCCAGATCCTTGATTTTCATCCACAAGGGGGCGCTGCCCTTCACATCCACTGTGACAATCTTACTGACACCTGAAGTGTGAGGAGAGGAGTCTGTAGAGGAAACACTCAAACTCTAGATACCATGCTAGTGTGAAACACTAACAATGACACATACAAAAACTCATTATTACATAGCTTGCACTGTGGCACTGTATTGACAATTCAAATGTTTTTTTTTTTTTTGTTTTTTTTTTTTACTTCTTTCAAAAACATTCAAAAAATTGTACTGGCCCCAAACCTTTAAATGGGAGTGTGCAGTAATAGAATTACATAAAATAATGTCTGGTCATATATTTTTTTCCTAATGTTGGTTAAGAAAATTAATACTTTTTACACCTCTAAAATTAAGGTTTCAAAATGTTCCATTGGCTTATATTGATAGAATGTTCAGCATTAATCTATCTGCCAGTCATGATGACTCATCTTAATATTAGCATACTGAAAAAATATTGGTTTTCTTTCCTATATACATTTGCATACTGACTTGTGACTGGTCTTGTCTTTTGTTTATCCGTTCTGTCAGTTCTGTTCTGTTCTGTTTTACCATTTATAGCCACCTTCATGTTGCACAGTGACTACAGCTACAGTACGTTATGAATACTATGCAAATTTATGCAGGAGTATCCAGATTTTCTGTATGCATAACATACCCGGTTGATCTTCCACATTTGCTAAAGCAGGCAGCTACAGTGTTTACTGTATTCAGTATGTTCACAGTATTCCCGAACATGGCATGTGTTGATAATCGAGTGTGTAGCCGACAGAAAACAAGATATGCTCTCAGTGTCACTAAAAGGCAAAGTGTACCTGATTCAGCATTCAATTTACGCAGAAGTAAAGGCTAAAACCTGTGCTTAAATAACACTCTGTTGCTTTGCAAGCACTGATTTTGCTTTCAGAGTTTTACATTTAAATTCACATATACGTGTGAACACTGCGAGAGGTCATGCTCTAGGGGTTAAACTAACAGAGAAAGTTGGGCTTTTTTCTTTGAAGAGTATTCTTCAGATACGGGCCCTTGGTAAACAGCAGCCCAACATCTGGTCCACCCCCCCGAAGGCTTGACCACTCTGGAGCCATTATGGAACCACAGTAATTCCCTATCTGATCCCAATTATGGTGGAATTTGGCCAATGCACCACACTTCACAATTTTTTAACCATGCCTTGTTCAATAACAGGGCAAATGGAGGGAAACTTCACAGAGGAATGCCATTCATTACACGCCAACAAGAAACCTCATTTGGAGAGCAAATTTCAGACATTTGTAAGTTTAAAAAAGCATGACAGGCTTTAAATGGTGTAAATCAGCTGCTGACGGAAAGCTACCTCAATAATTTGCTCAGCCAAAAGCTTTTAGTGTGGTGTAGTTTCTCACCATCCACAGGCGTGCAGGGCTCGTAGACCACCCGGTATCCCTCCACGATGCCATTGGGCTGCTTGGGCTCACCCCAGGACATGTTGACTGAGGTAGTGGTGAGTTCACTAAAGTGGATAAAACTGGGAGCGCTTGGAGCTGTGGAGTAAAAGAGCTCTCATTAAACATCTAACACAGTTTCATGCATTATAATTGTTTGATATCCATAGATCTAGTCAGGGCCCCAAATTAATGCTTGCCAGAATAAAATAAATTAAGTTACCAACCAAACGCGAGTAAAAATGGAAATAAAACAGTAATTAACTGGAACATAATACGTGGTTTAATTTAAATTGTCTACTTAAGTCAAAATCTGTCTTTTAGAAAAAAGCGTATAACAGCTGTTAACTCAGGCAACAAAGGTATCAAGATTTTTTCAAGGACGTTTGTTTTCTTAAAAAATACATTTGTGGAATTTTCTTGACCTTAAGCTACCGAAACGAAAGCAATGGAAACAAAAAAGTCTACACATTATTGTTAACAGGTGCAATTTTACACAAAAACTGATATTAGCCTGTATTTGATGTATAATGTAAAAAAGTATTTCAATTATCATACACTATACTATAGCATTCAAAAGTTTGGGATTGGGATTTTTCAATGATTTCTATTTTAATATATTTTAAAATGTAATTTATTCCTGAGATGTCTGCATTTTCAGCATCATTACTCCAGGCTTCAGTGTCACATGATCCTTCAGAGCTGCTCAAGAAACATTTCTGATAATTATCAATGTTGAAAACAGTTTAAAAACAGTAGTATTTTTTTGTGGACACCGTGATACAGTATATACTTTTTTTTCAGGATTCTGATAAATAGAAAGTTCAAAAGAACAGTATTTATTTGAAATATAAATCTATTTCAATCTATTACAAATGTCTTTATACTGTAGTCATTTTTGATTAATTTAATTAATGCATCCTTTTTTTTTTTAACTGACATCATTATATACACTATATAATGAAAGTTGTCAATAATGCTGAGAAGAAAAATATTTCTTTCTTTATTGTTATTTTATACTGTATTATTTATTATATTTCCTCAATTCACCCACTATTTGGCAGGGGTATCAAAATATATTCTTGATCTTGGACACAGCTAGATTTTTTTAAAAACCTAAAAAAGTACTTTTCAGCACATGTATATTTAAGCACTCTTCTGCTGTTAGAGGTCAGGGTAATGTTGCAGTAATTCAAGGAGTTAGTTTGCCCTCCGGAAGATTGGCACAGAGACTTGAGTTGGCTCATCTCCCAGTGTCTTAGTGTAAGCTGAGCCAAGATTCAGTCTCGCCTGTACTGTTCTCATTGTTACTTCCTCACTACACTGTCACAGTCTTTAAGGGAGCGGAAAAGGCTGAATTAACTTTTCTCAATCGCTTGGAACACAGTTCTTCTTAAGCTGACCTGCCAACAAACACTTCCTCAATATGTGGCCCATTTTCTCAAACCCAGTTCCCAGCTCCCGGTCCTAAATGAACTGTCACGAGCTTCCGTTCCAACAGATTACCCCCCAAGATTTAGAGACAGCTCATCTCCTTCAAAATCTAACACCATAGTCCTCATGCAATCCATATGATGTGATCCGTCCAATTGAAAATTAATAACCTTTCCAGCAGGGAACTTTGGGAAAACAGTGGGATCAAAGATCTAGAACATTCTCCCAAAGCGGGTTAAGCATGAAGGTCACTTCACTGGTTGTTGATTGATGTATTTTGCATTGAGTCCCATGGTCACCTGCTTGCTGAGTGCGCCCTCTGGTGGGCAGCGAGCGCGGGCCGTCCCCTGCCGCGTTGAAGGCAGCCATGCTGATCATGTAGGTGGTGTAGCCAGTCAAGTTCTTCAGCTTCACGCTCAGCTCCGGCAGGAAGAGAGTGCGGAGTCGTTCAGTCTCATTCTGCAGCTGAAACTCCCAATAATAAATCTAGCAAGACAAATCGCACGAATTAATAACTTCAGAATTTGTCATTCTGATGGGCTATTAAGCTTAATATTTTAGAGCAGCAGTCCTCAAACTTTTCAGACCAAGTCTGATTAAATCAGTCTATCAGGCTAAGGATCAATTAGTCACCTAGTTATTATTCTATACTAATAGAATAGAATAAAAGCCTATTTGTGCAAGAATGCGGGCTTGTCTTGGGGCCTATTCTGACCAAGAACGATAACTATAAAGGTAATGGTAATTATATTAGCGTCCAAACCAATGCACAATGACGTTGTTTATTAGAACCTCAAGCTTGTTTAAGTCAGGTGCATTCTGATTGGCTGTCAGAGTTTTTATTGTTAATCAGCTGGAAAAAAATGTTTTTGCTGAAAGTGACTTTCCTATTCTCATTGAATTAGAACGATTATTAAAACTTTATAGTTATAATTATCGTTAAAGTTATTTTCCTTGGTGTGAATGGGCATTTAGAGCATCTAATTAGGCCTATGCACTGTCTAGTACTTATTCAAATTGTAACAAGAAACATAAAGAATTTATAATTTTATGTGGATCTGAACCTATTTTTTTTACTTCAAGGAACCCAATTGTCCAAAACAATATTTGAAGGCCATTCCTCACTCAAATTTCAATCCAACAAAATATTTTAGATCTTGGCATAACTAGAAAGATGTATATTCAGTATATATATATATATATATATATATATATAATATTAGAATAAAAAATATAGTTGTTTCAGCTTATTTTCATGCTTGTTTTGTCTTATTTTAAATAATTTTAAGTCATCTTGAGGCCCCCTTGGAAGTTTGTTGAAAATCACTGAAACCACAGAAGTGTTTCAAAACATTTCTAAAAAAATGCAATGCAGTTTTAAAACAATTCTCTACCAATAGCATTCTCTGTGTGTGTGTGAGTGTGTGTGTGTGTGTGTGTGTGTGTGTGTGTGTGTGTGTGTGTATGTATATATATATATATATATATATATATATATATATATATATATATATATATATATATATAGTCACTTGAGCAGTAGTCACACTATCAGTAATGTTAATGTAATAGAACAGCAGAGTCCTCACCACCACAGAAGAACATTATAATTGGATTCATTTTCTCAAGCATTTTTTTTCTCCAGCTAATGAACGCTAAAAACATTGACAGCCAATCAGATTTAGACCTCGAGCATTTAAAGTGGCAGACAACAAACTGCAGCGCACGCAGAGCCATATTGTGCGCTGGTGTGGACGCTTATATACAGTAGTTATCATTATAGGTATAATTTATGGAATGAACGGGCCTCAACAGTATATCGGCTTTGTCAGGTCACACTCGTCTTTCATCCCTCACTAAACACACATTATTGGTTTAGTCAATGTAGTGTTGTATGTCATATCAAATAAGCAATAATTTGTTTGCTTTTTTGAACTGAGGGACGATCCAGAATTATTTTATCTGGTAACTGACAGCATTTCCACAGTTGTGTTGCACACCATCAGGGGACGCTCAAAGAACCACTGTTTTAGTTTTGAATTGATCTTTGAATTGCTAAAGGACACTGAAGTGTCATACCTTATAGCCTTGAATATCCCCATTTTGGGCCTCCGCTGGAGGAGGGTCCCATGTGACATCAAGCTGAGTGGCTGTTGAGGACTGGATAGCGACATTCTGAGGTGGAGCGGTGGGCACTGATGAGGATGGACAAGAGAGAGAGAGAGAGAGAGAGAGAGAGAGAGAGAGAGAGAGAGAGAGAGAGAGAGAGAGAGAGAGAGAGAGAGAGAGAGAGAGAGAGAGAGAGAGAGAGAGAGAGAGAGAGAGAGAGAGAGATGATCAAACCAGAATGACTGATTTATTAGACTGTATACTGACTGACAGCACTACTGCATGTTTTATTAGACTGTAAAATCAATATTGACTGAGAGCATCAAGGAGGAATACTTGTGTCCTTACCCGCCTCTCCCACAAACACTTCCTGTGGGGAGCTGGTGGGCCCCTCCCCTACCGCATTATACACGCTCAGTCGGATCTCGTAGCGCTTGTGTTTATTCAGATCTGAACAATGGAAATAAAGTGCACACCCTATTCAATATTGCATGATAAAACCTTAAGTGGTGCTAAAACATAATGATCCCGTTCCAATGAAGTGAGAAGTTGTGAGTAAAAGCCAATGACAGTGTGGAGAGAAATGGGCACAGTCAAACGTGAGAAGAAAGACAAATGAGACTGGGCTCTTGTGTGAGCAAATAAACGAGGTGTGAGAAAGAGTCGCTACTGGAGTTCAGAGATTAAGTTTGGCAGGATGAGGGAGTGGATAACTGGAAAGCAGTGTTGGGGAGTAACTAACCAAAATTAACTATGCTGCTAACTTGCTAACTACTGTATGTTCTTTAGTATAATCAGAGTAACTTTTCCAGTAATAAGCTACTGACTGCTGATTAATCTTAGTGAATTGGTTCATTCAGATTTTTTATTTAAAAGAACTGGTGCAAAAAAGAAAATGATTGACAGATTTGAGTCCCTGTGTGAATATCTAATTTGTATGAATATGCATAAAAATATCCTTAATAATATTAATCATCTACAATATAAATTAAATTTTAAAATGATACATTCATATTTCAATATAAACAATAATATACAATTTAATGTAATAAGCATGTATGAAGTAATATTAACAAATAATTATATTTAAAATGAATATTAATAAGAACTTAATTAAGAACATAATATAATATTTTAAAAGCTCCAAAATGCTTTTGATCAATTTAATGCATCCTGGCTGAATTAAAGTATTAATTTATATAAAAAAAATAAAAACATCCCAAACCTTTGAACGGTTATATAGCTTCATTGCAGTTTTATTGGTAGTTTAACTAACTGTTATTAGGGTGGTTTGACTGCAGTTGAACTACTTCAGATATGAACAGCTTGAAGTAGCTTCCCCAACACTGGTATACATGATGAGGATAGAAACACTGATGAAAGAGCGAGAGCAAATCTCAGGACTTACTGTCCAGCTCGTATTGGGTAAGTGAGGATTCGGTCAGGTTCCTCACACTGTACGGGGCTGAGGACGGTTGAGTGGAGGGGAGAGGATGGCAGTGAGCAAGATCAAAGGTAAAGAGAAAGTAAGAGAAAGAGAGAAAAAAAGAGCTGGATTAGCTCATGCTAGCAGAAAGACTGGCAGCTCTACAGACTTTGCGAGAGAAACAAACTGCTCAGAAAACAATTAACACAGCTCTCATACATTGTAAAGCTTAAATTACATGCATGCTAATGACATGAGCCACCATAGAATGTGCAGTTACAGCGAAACACAAAACAGACGAGTTAGCATTTTGCTGAATTAGCTTATTATGTTCTTATATACATGTGATTGTGACACAAGTACTTTTTGATCAGCACAAACTCCCATTCAAATCCCATGGTTTAATGCCAATATGGCTTAGTTACAAGTTGTTTTTATTAAAAGTTGTATGGACATTAACAAACCTCCATAGTAGTATCATGTTTTTTGGACAAGTACTATGATGGTACTGTAGTAGTTTCCTGTGCTTTCTGTAGCTCAAACAATAGAGCATTGCATTAACAACCCCAAGATCATGGGTTTGATTCTCAGGGAAAGTAAGAACTGATCAAATGTAAATGCAAGATATTCGAAGTATCATGTACTATGTATTTTTATTCTTTGATGTACCTTGAAATATATGCTAATAATAAATACCATGGTACATGAATATAATAATCAAGTCATCATATTATACCATGACTGTACCATGGTACAAACCATCTTTTATAAGGCTAGTGTTACCACTGTAAGTTTTTGTAGTTAACAGGGCTAGATAGACAAATACTAATTTAGACTTGAGTGAGTTTATTTGAGACTTACCTGTGAGCTCAGCCCAGTTGCCTGGTGGGCTGTTCACTGTGCGCACTGTAAAGCTGCGTAGGCGATCGTAACGCAGTTCTCTGTAGCGTACTCGAAAACCAAGCAAAATGCCATTGATCTCCTCCTCGGGGGGTGGCTGGATGGGTTTGAACAGATTATGTCATTATCTCCTGTTTGTAAACACAACGTTCAACAACAGATAAAGACCCGTGTTCCCTCTCAGAACAGCGTTATGAATCGGACCTCACCTTCCAGCGGACCAGCACAGATGTGGTGGTGTGCGGCGTCACAGAGAGGATTGTGGGAGCTTTGTCGGGAGCTAATGGAACACAAACAGACAGTTTGTTCAGCTAATGATTGCGGAGCTGCAAAGACCCCGATAAGAGTCGAACAACCAAGAGTGAAATCCAGCTAATAGTGGTGGAACTGTTAGCAGCGTTCTGGTTACACGCCAAAGGTCAAACATGAGGTAACCCAGCAGTTTTTTCCCTTCACTGGCTGTATCCAATTTTGGCCACATTATGATTCATCTCAGGCCTCGACAGCATTAAAGTGTTTCGCAGTTTCCCCTACCATCCTGTAGAGTGGTGATTGCATCGCTCTCCTCGCTGTACTCGCTGTCCCCAATATCATTAGTGGCTTTCACTCTGAACTGGTAGGAAGTGAAAGGCTTGAGTCTGCAAACAGGAAAAAAGCTCAGTAGGACTACTGCGGTGCTACGAGTTTTGTCCTCTATGACCCTCAAAGTTTGACATCAATTCAGGCTTACCTGTCTATGATGTAAGAGGTGGCCTCGTGGTTGACTGATGCCGAGTGGACAGTCCAGTTGCTGTCGGGCAGCTCTCTGTACTGGACTGTGTAGTATCGGATTGGTGACAGACCATCGCTGCCTGGTTCCCATGACAGCAGCACACTGCGGGCCAGGACCTCTTCCTGAGGCACAACGGGACGACTTGTGGGCTGTGGGCGTGCTGAGGGGAGATTAGATGAGTCGTTTTAATCAATGACATAGTAAATAGCACTTGACCTTGTAAAGAGAGGTGAAGCAGTACCTCTCTTTTCTGTAGTGACCACCAGTGCTTCGGCCGCTTCTCCCCAGCCCTTTCGAGTCTGGGCTGTGAGGCGGAACACATAAACACTCTCTGGTTTCAGTCCAGCTGCTGTATACTGTCGCGCACTTGGGTTGAGCACGTCAACGATGGCGGAGGTAATAATGGAGGAGTTTCTCCGGTAAGCAATCTGATAGGCTAGATGAGAGAAACAGTTAGTAGATTCTGAATTTGATTATCATGTAACTGGTCCTACAAGCACCTCTTCAAATGGGATTCAAACCAACGCCTACCAGAATGGGATGCGGACGCACTTACAAGGACACTAAAGACTACAGCCTCTAGCGTCTTGTAAGGTTGCCTTCACAGGTATATCTGTCAGCTAGCTTTTATTACACTCACTCCCTAAACCTCACTCCCATCCGGATCACGGCCCCCAAAAAAAATAGTCCTACCTACACTGCTCCGGGCGGGATTTGAGCTAGGATCAACCAGAATGGGAGGTGGATGCACTAACTTTATACTAGTTTGCTCTTATTGCAGAGTAAGTCTTGTTTCTAATCTTTAATCAGCTAGTGTGACATGTTCACTAGTGTTGTCAAAAGTACCGACACGGGAGCGTTGAAAGCAGGCGTCTATCAGCGGATCCGTCTATCAGTGGATATATTAATAGGGATCCGTTAATAGACGCCTGCTTTCAAAAGCTCCCATGTGTATCTGTGTAAGCGATCGGTGAAGACAACATGTTTTTGAAGCGTTGATCATTGTAGCCAATCACAGACATACATGTTTAGCGCGTCAACAAAATGGCCAATCAGAAACATATATGTTGAGCGCGTCAACACAATGGCCAATCAGAGGTGTTTAAGAATCTGTTCAACAGCGCTCAAAATTCTGGGAAATGCTAGTATTTCGGACATAAGTCGGACATAGATTTTACCCATGGTCACACTGTGATCATGGTTCAGTCTGACAAGTAACAATAGTAAAGGACTGCAAAAATCATATAGAGTGCACACAATTTACCAAGGATGATGCCATTTGGCTGGGCAGGGGGCTGCCAGATCAGTCTCACTGAAGAAGTCCTAACTTCAGGGAAAAGGATCCCGACTGGAGGCCCGGGTACTGTTAAAAAATTTTAATATAACTAGCACAACATAAGCAAGATTAATAACTTATGGTGGTTGTTAATTGTGGTTTAGACTCTCACCATCATCAAGTGTGCGCTCAAAGATGGGCGGAGAACTTGGCATGCCATCTCCTATACGGGTGAAGGAGAGAACCTGGATCTCATAAAGCACATACTTCCCAAGATCAGTGAGCTGAACACTGTAAGTGGTATTTCCCTCCACCGTCCAGAAACGCAGAGCTAACTCGGCATCCTTCTCCTTGTATACCACCTGAAATGAGGAGGAATAGATGCAACTTTTCACTACTGCAATGAACTCAAGGTTAATAAATCTAGTTGGAAGCCAGTTAACAATGTACCTTATAGCCCAAAATTAATCCATTGCGGTCAGTCTCTGGCACGTCACCCCAGCGGACCAGGATGCTGCTGGAGGTGGTAGCAAAAGCTGAAACATTTGCAGGGCCACTGGAGGGAACTAACAAATGGAGAAAACATACAATTAACAACTGTAAGAGTGATCAGAATTTCAAACGTGAACAGCGTGCATTTTGTCATTCATTGTACCTGCCACGTTTACAAGATAAAGCATATGCCAATGCAGTCTGGTTACAATTCGGTACATAATTGTAAAAACATGTTTCGGACTGCGCTGCCAGCTGTTAATCAAACTGTGAATGACTGACAGTTTGACTGATGAGAAAATAACTTTTTTATTTTTCAATACTTGCATGAAACAAATAATTTTTTAATGATCTAAGCAACGGAGTGTCATATCTCTTCTAAAGTTTTAGATGAGATCTCAACAATCTCAAAAACTTGGATTTGCTAAGACGTTAAAGTCTGAAATCAAAACTCAAATATGTCTCATCAATTATCTGAGTTATACTATCCACAGTTATTTTATAGGTATCTCTTCTCTTACTGTATGCCAGCAATTGCCTCATCTATTTTTATTTCTCATAAGAATTTTAGGAGATACAAAGTTAGTTGAATCATAACTGCAAACTCCATTAAGACTCCTGGGCAATAAAGGGACAACCTTTGAGCAATAATGTGTTCCTGTAGGCAGAGATCATAATTAATTCAAAGGTCAGCATTGTTGTAAAAGCATTTGAGAAGGTGCAAAAGAGCAAAAGTACAAGAGAGGGAGGAAAGAAAGCACAGCAGATTTCTCACCTGACTCTCTGGTTCTCCCGTGAACTGGCTGGCTCCACGGTCCTGGCCCGATGCCATTGAACGACTGCACCTTGACCTCGTATTCTGTCCACTCCTCCAGGTCTTCAATGGTAAACTCTCTCTCTTGCCTGTCAGGAATGATGTGGGACAGGACCCCAACCTTTGAGCCCAGGCGTGAGTACTGCACTCGGTAGCCCACCAGCTCTGGATTGCCATTGTATTCCCATTCTGGCAGCGGCTAGAATACAGACACACTTCAATTTAGAAATTTTAATATCTTAGAATATTTATCACCACTCGACCAGGTCTTATCACCGTTAGGAAAATAAAATCACAAATCAAATCTCTTCAATACCCAAACTGTTTCTCCCAAAACAATGAGATGCAAATGGAGACTTCTGCTTAAGTTTCCAATTTTTATGATTTATCTCTCGAGTAGAAGACCCCAAGAATCTCACATATGTCTCTTCAGAAGAGACAATGGGTCTCATTCACTAATAATTGTAAGTATTTTCCAAAAAGATAATTAGTTTTTAACCTCTTTCTAATGTTAAAGCTGCCGTCGGCAATTTTTTTTTTGATCATATTCAGTGAAATCGACACTATAATCCGACAGAACAACATAAAAAACAAGCTTCTAAATCCACCTGGAGCGTGTTATTTGTTTTGCAAAAATCCACCGCTCCCAGATCATTGGGTCCAATCAGCGCAGGGGGGTGTGAGATCTGACTGTCAATCACAGGTCGTGCACACGCCACCCCTCGCGCACGTTACAATCACATGCACACGCCTGAAGTTCGCGCAGTAAGGAAGAGTGATGGCGGAAAAGATTCCAATTCCTCGGTTAACCTCAAGAGCTAGGAGGTCAAAAACAACACAGGAAAAGAGAACACCTGCTGAAAAGAAAGAAAGCGACCGTGCCCGTAAATAAACCAGGATCAACATTGGATCGGCATTTGAAAGGTGGAGAGATTTACGTGATTTAATTGGGTTCAAGCTGGATGCAGAGCTTGCAACATTTCTTTCTCGACAGGTAATTGTGCTTCATCAACCAGTTACTTTATTTCTTAGTGTTATGTTAGTAATCTAAGTATGTTTGCCCAAATGTGTTGGTATGGATAGCTAACGTTAGCACTTGTTGGGCAGGTTCGTTAGCTTTGTTTGCACTGAAATCCGTGTGAACGTAAAGTTAGGTGGATAAACATGTCCAGATGAAGGGATAAAGTTCGGCTTTTTGGAAGAATCAATGCTACTCTATCTTTCTTACGAGAGTAAGAACAGTAGTAAAGCTACTGTTGAAAAATATTAAAATTTTTGCTACTGTATGTGCTATCTGACAAGCTCCAAATACTCCATGGTGTTGATGGATGCTGATGAGACGGGCGCGTTCACAGAAAATCTGTTGCACACGCACTGATGAGCACGAACTCGTGGGAGGGTATTCGTTGATAGTGGGGGAGGGACATGAGAGTTGTAAACATTCAAAATTTTGCCTAAGTCCACTCAATCTGCCGGACTTGCCGATTGCAGTTTTAATGAATTTTGAGTATTCTAAATGAGTGAACGCATGCCCAAGGTCAGGTCAAGTCAAGTAACCTAGCACTTTTTACAATACAGATTGTTTCAAAGCAGCTTTACAATGATAACAGGAAAATAATTCAACAAAGTTTGTTTTGGCTGAACAGCAGCTCTAGAAGAAAATAGTGTCGATTAATTTCTGTTGTAAAAAAAGTTATTAATTTAGCTCATTTATCAATATGGCAGCCCCGGAGAAAACAGATTTGAGAGACAAGTTTACAGTTTATGTCAAGTTTAGGCTTACAACCAGGGTTAGGTGCTTCTACATCACTGTTATTCACCATCATTTCCCTCCGATTTTAGGGATAAGTTAAGTATAGGGCTAGGTTTACGGGTAGGGATAGGGTTAGGACTAAGGTGAATGAGACCCAATGTCTGAAAACGTTCTCACATTTGCGGAGATACAAAAGTAAAGTTGAGATACCAACAGTTCTCATTCATTTCTTTCAAGATCTAATTATCAGAACTTTCCAAATTAATAACATAGTCTCATATGTGTGTGTCTACTTTAATTTTTCCAAAGTAATAGGGAATAGGAAGCAATAAGAAACATTGATATAAGTTGCTACTTAAACAAAAGACTGGTACCTATATTAATTCTCCAAAGCTATATGAACAAGCAAACACTGATCAATAAAATTTTCCTATGGGTGGAAATGCAATCTCTGGACTACTCAAAATAAAACCAACACACATCTTTTCCTATTAAGCATATTGATCACATTCCAGAACGCATACGTACCATCCATCTGAGCCACAGGCTGGTCTCACTGGCTGTGCGGAGAGTGATGTTGGCTGGGGCGATGTCAGGAGGAGCCTGTAGGGTCTGGATCTTCCTGGATGGCTGGCTGGGTGGGCTTGTGCCTACTATATTCACCTGCCTCATTCGAAACCTAAAATCAAACGGCAAGTTATAACGCAGCCTACAGACAACCTATTATAGGCCATTCTACAGAATTGGTGCAAACTGTGGTCCCACAACCAAAAAACACATTTAAAAATAGTACAAAGTACATTTAGAAAACACAAGTATTCAAATATTAGATGTTTACTTAGATTCTTCTATTATTTATTGAATCCCACAATAATATTTAAAATATCAGGAAGCTTAATAAATATAACATCATAATTTATGGGTACTTTCAATTGGGAGGTGGCTGTCTCGAACCTTAACCCCTACATTTTAACTTATGAATATGATATTGAAATAATTTTAGCAATTTTTTCCATTGATTTTTTTTAAAGTAAAAAAAAATATATATTTTTTTTCTTTATAAATAATGAAATTTTATGTAAAAAATGTGTCCAATGTTGTCACGTCACTACCGAAACAGTGTATGTTTAAGTCCATTGGCTGAGACTGATTTTGACTACACCCCTACATTTTTGATCAGAAAATATTTCTGTCCCTCTCTCTCATAGCTGCATAGTGAGTAGATACAGTAGGTCCCATATTTTTGAGGTAAATGTGTTCAAAAGTCTGAAAATCTGTGTGTAACTTAAAGGAACGTCACTACCAATCACATTTTTTTCTGCAATTAAGCTAACTTTTTTGGGTGTTATTCCATAAAATTAAATTTTTATGTGTGAATAACTGTTAAGAACTGTGCTAGCTAACCATGTGCTTATTAGCATCTTTGAGCTAGGCTCAAAAGTATAGAAAATTTTCACTACCGAAACAGTCACGACCGAAACATGGTGAAGTTTCGGTTGTGACATCATTGTTTTTTGGGGTGTTTTTCGATTAAATTTAGCTCCCTTTCGAGAGGTCTCTCTTATTGCGTAAGTAGCTTACGCTATGGGAAAACTCCTTTTCTCGAGAATATTGAAGTCTTTATGTAAAACGCATTGCAGCTGCACAGCTGACAGCAATGAACGAAGGAGCTCGGTCATTGGCTGTGCTGCGGCAACTTGCTCGAACCAATGACGGGGCGACTCTGAATGCGCGACCAATGAACGCGCTTCGCGCCCGCGCGCGTCAGAGCCCGCCAAGATGGGCGTGGCCAAGCTATATATTGGGCGCCCCGTCATGAGAGTTCTTTAGATTTAATCTCCTTCAGCGAACACCTTCTTCGCTGGATCCTCCGGATTATTGAAAGCCTTCGCCGCCGTGGAAAAGCATACCAGCGGGATTGCTACGAGGACGACGGCACCTTCAGCCGCCTTCGAACACCATCCTACTGAGCCATCCGGCGCGCCACACACGCAAGTATTTTACATCTGTTCGGCCTGGGCCGGAACCACGCAGAAGCTGCTCTGACCAAGGGCGGATGCCCGGAATGTGACGACCTGGGTCTCTCCACACTGCGGGCTTGCTTCGCCGCTTTCGCCGCGAGCGAGCCCATCACCGCCACCCCTCTGTTTGAGCCGCGTTTAAAAAAAAAAAAAAAAAAAAAAAAAAAAAAAAAAAAAAAAACCCCACAGAGGCTTCCTGAACCTGAGCTCAGTGACGTCACGCCGAGCCAGTCTCCGCGTGCTTCACTGCCGCTCTTGCCTTCCCCACCGCCGGTTCAGTTCACTCAGCCGGACCCACACCCCTCTAGCAGAGCGGTGGGCCTTGTGACTTTCGGCGCGTCCGAGGACGACGGGGGAGTGGATGACAGCCTGTCCATCGACGCTGCATCTGACGACTGGCCGGGCTCCACTTTCGACCCCGCCCCGTCGACGCTAGCTAGCACGAGTGCGGGCTCCACCATGGATACGGAGATTATCCGCATCCTCTCGAAGGCCGTGGAGGACCTCGGGCTCGATTGGTGTTCTCCGCCAAGTCATGGAAAGCCCCCCACTCTGCGAGCCTAAAGCCTTCTTTTTCTTCTTCGCTCTCCTCAGTGGACGGCGCGAAGGAAAGAGGCTACGAGGGAACGCCGCCCCTCGAGCAGGTCGTGGCCAATCATCTCTGCCCGCCCTCCACCACCGGATGGAAAGCCAAAGCTTCCCACCCCTCGAAACCCTGCCGCACTACCTCTGCTCTCGCCGGTCGCGCCTACGCCGCCGCCGGCCAAGCTGCATCAGCGCTTCACTCAATGGCGGTACTTCAAGTGTTCCAAGCCAAGCTTCTCCGCTCTATGGACGAGTCTGGCCCCGAACCCGAAGCCTTCAGGGACCTACGCAGCGCAACTGATAGCTCTGCGAGCCACGAAGGCCACCGCCCAGTCTATTGACCGTGCTATGGCTAATTTGACTGTTCTCGAGCACCATCTGTGGCTGACTGTGACTGAGATGAAGGACGCGGATAAGGCGCCATTTCTCGACGCGCCTATCTCCACCAGCGGGCTGTTTGGACCGGCGGTTAAAGGTTTCGCCGAACGCTTCACTGAGGCCCAGAACGCTTCACAAGCTATGCGTAATTTCCTGCCAAAGCGCTCCAGCTCATCGCAGAGCAGACAGAGACCGCCACAGCCGCAGCGGGCTAGAACAGCTCCCACCGCCTCTCAGCCCGCGCCTCAGGCTGACGCTCGACGCCGCTCGCGCTCTCAAAAGCCGTCCTAGCCACAGAAATGAGAAGAGAGAGTGCGTGTCTCGCAAAAGCCGGACCACTCTCTCTGCAAAAGCTCAAACATTACCCAGTCCCCTTACAGGCGGCTGGATATGTCCATACAGCAGTCAATGGGCCAGTCACAGAGCTCGCTCATCTGCAAACAAACACCGTTTTTACGGCGACGCACAGAAAAAAAAAAAAAAAAAAATTGTCTTTTTCTGCCTGCGTCACTAAGGGTTAACATGTCCACAAAGTGTGCATTCCCAGATACTGTCAAAACAGTGCCAAATTCATTCCCAGCTCAGGCCGCGCTTCCCATGAATGTAGATCACGTGCCTACGGTCATGTACGCACCACTACACACAAGCACTGTTCACACAGTTATAAATTCATCCCCAGTAAAAGCGGGAAACATTATAAAGGTGACGCGTGTGCCTAACACTGTTTATGCACCCCCACTTATAAACACTGTCCTTACAGTGTCAAACACAACCTCCGCTCAGGCTGCGAATTTTACAAACACAGCGCGCGCTGTTGTAATCACACACGCGCCCATTCACTCAGCTGCTCAGCGCATGCCCGCGCCTCTGAGAGCTACGAGCTCAGGCGATTCGCTGGCCAGGTCCCTACGTCACAGCGGCCCGCCCCTAGCCTGTATTCAGCCCATATCTGTACACGCAGCGGCATGGGAAAACATTCCGGATATGCCGAAATGGGTATTGAATATAGTAAAGCACGGATACTCGCTCCAGTTCGCTCGCAGACCACCACGTTTTACGACTGTGGTCGAGACAAAAGTGAGAAAGGAGTGTTCACATGTTCTACGCACCGAGGTGCGCAAACTAATAGAAAAGGGCGCTGTGGAAACTGTTTTCCCCCTCTCTGAGCGGGACAGGTTTTTACAGCCGCTATTTTCTCATCCCGAAAAAGGATGGGGGTCTCCGCCCCATCCTAGATCTCAGACACCTGAACAGAGCACTAATGATTCGCTCGTTCAGAATGTTAACAACCAAGCATATCCTCGCGCAAGTACGCCCAGGAGATTGGTTTCTCTCAGTGGATCTGAAAGATGCTTACTTTCACATTCCAATAACGCCTCATCACAGGCCGTTTCTGAGATTCGCTTTCGAGGGACAGTCATACCAGTACACAGTACTTCCGTTCGGCCTGTCCCTGGCTCCCCGTACATTCACGAAATGTATGGATGCAGCACTTTCCCCCCTAAGACGAAGGGGAGTGCGAATACTGAATCATCTCGACGATTGGCTGGTTCTAGCACAATCAGAAAGTCAGTTAATAACACACAGATCTTGGATTATCAGCCATTTAGAATGCCTGGGTCTAAGAATCAATTTTGCAAAAAGCATACTATCTCCCAGCCAGAGGATTTCTTTCCTGGGAATAGTTCTAGACTCGATGCAAATGACAGCGCGTCTCTCATCAGAGCGCGCGCTTACCATCCGGCGCCTTGCAACATCATTCAGGGCGGGCGCGCGTGCCCCCGTCAAACGGTTTCAGAGGATGCTCGGTCTCATGGCCTCAGCATCGGCCGTACTCCAGCTAGGATTGTTGCATATGCGCCCTCTCCAACGCTGGCTCAAAGAGCCGCGTCCCTACTCACGCGTGGCGTTCGGGCCACTTTTTAATCAGAGCGAACCACGGCTGTTTAAAAGCCCTGACGCACTGGAAAGCCGCCGACTGGTACCAGTCAGGCGTGAGTCTGGGTGTGAACACAAGGAGAAAGATGATAATGACAGATGCCTCCAAAATAGGTTGGCGGGCCCTTTACGAGGGCAGGCCTGTCTCCGGCTTTTGGTCAAACCCGGAGAAACGCCTACACATAAACTGTCTGGAAATGAAAGCGGTCGCTTTGGCCCTCAGAGCCCTGCTCCCACATCTAAAAACGAACACGTCCTGGTCCGAACGGACAACATGACGGCAGTGTCGTACATAAATCGCCAGGGTGGACTCAGGTCGAGCTCCATGCATTCAATGGCCAGGAGACTCATTTTATGGTCCCAGCACAACTCGCGCTCGCTGAGAGCAGCGCATGTGCCAGGCGCCCTGAACCAGGGGGCAGACATGCTATCCAGAGACAAGATTCTCCCAGGAGAATGGGCTCTCAACCCACTGACGATTCAGTGGTTATGGAAAACCTTTGGCAAAGCGGAGATCGACCTCTTCGCCTCCAAGGAGAACGCGCACTGCTCTTTTTTTTTTCTTCACGAAAAGCACGGACGCGCTCGCCCAGAGCTGGCCGAGCCGCCCCTTATATGCCTTTCCCCCGATCGCGATGCTGCCACAGGTCATCAGTCGGGTCAGAGAGGAGAAAAACGCAGTGCTGCTGATAGCCCCACTCTGGAAGAACCAAACATGGTTTCCAGATCTGATGCAAATGCTATCTGCACCACGGCCGATTCCACTGAGGCCAGACCTCCTCAGTCAGGCCAGCGGGATGATATTTCATCCCGGCCCCGATCTGTGGGCCCTTCATGCATGGCCCCTCAACGGGTTCCCAGGAACCTCGCGAGCGGAGCACTAAAAACCATCGCTGAGGCGCGGGCGCCCTCCACGAGACGCTTATATGCCCAGAAATGAAAGTGTTCAGTGACTGGTGTAATGCCAAGGGCCTGAACCCTGAGACATGCGAGATTACGAATGTACTCGTTTTTCTACAAGGGCTTCTGGAGGCGGGCCGCACCCCCTCCACGCTCAAAGTATATGTGGCGACCATCACAGCGTCACACGACCCTGTAATGGAACGTCCATTGGGAAGAAACGACCTAATTATTCGTTTCCTAAAGGGCGCTAGGAGGATGAACCCTTCACGCCCCCCCTCAGTGCCGATCTGGGACCTAGCTACTGTCCTAGACGCTCTTAAAGGGCCCCCGTTCGAACCACTCCGAACCGTGCACCTTAAACAGCTCTCGCTCAAGACTGCGCTCTTGCTGGCACTCGCCTCGGTCAAGAGAGTGGGCGACCTGCACGCGCTTTCGACAAGCGCTGCCTGCCTAGAATTCAGTCCTAACGACTGCAGGGTCGTCCTTAGGCCGAAACAGGGGTATATTCCTAAAGTGCTCACCACTCCCTTCAGAGCACAGGTTATCTCCCTAACTGCGCTTTCGTCTCCAGCAGACGAACACGACGCTAATCTACTCTGCCCCGTTAGGGCTCTCAGAGTGTATTTGGAGCGTTCTGCCCTATTCAGACAGACAGAACAACTGTTTGTATGCTTTGGCGACCGTACGAAAGGTTCCGCCGTTTCAAAGCAGAGAATCTCTCACTGGATAGTTGAAGCTATAGCGCTGGCTTACGAAGCTAAGGGACTTCAATGCCCCTGGGGAGTCAAAGCACACTCCACCAGGAGTGTGGCTTCTTCCTGGGCACGGTCGAGCGGGATACCGATCGAGGATATTTGTGCGGCGGCAGGCTGGGCCTCACCGTCCACATTTATCAGGTTCTACAACCTACAGGTCCCGACATTGCATTCCAATGTGCTATCAGCATGATGCTAGTTGAACTGCGAGTTCGCATCAAGATTATGTATGTGCTTGTGTCACACTGAGCGCCTTCTAGCCGCTCTGTATTTTTTCCCATATATAAAGCTCGCCTCTGCCGGCTAGTTGGATGATAACTTTGCTTTTTAGCTCAGGCACCTGCCTCTGGCTATCATAAGGCGAAGTTCAGCACGCACGGCGTTTTGCATGGTGTTCCCATAGCGTAAGCTACTTACGCAATAGGAGAGACCTCTCGAAAGGGAACGACTCGGTTACTAACGTAACCTCGGTTCCCTGAGAGGAGGGAACGAGTATTGCGTAAGCTGCCGTGCTTGTGCTTGGTTAGTTCGCTTCAGTCGTTTTAACCTAAAGAACTCTCATGACGGGGCGCCCAATATATAGCTTGGCCACGCCCATCTTGGCGGGCTCTGACGCGCGCGGGCGCGAAGCGCGTTCATTGGTCGCGCATTCAGAGTCGCCCCGTCATTGGTTCGAGCAAGTTGCCGCAGCACAGCCAATGACCGAGCTCCTTCGTTCATTGCTGTCAGCTGTGCAGCTGCAATGCGTTTTACATAAAGACTTCAATATTCTCGAGAAAAGGAGTTTTCCCATAGCGTAAGCTACTTACGCAATACTCGTTCCCTCCTCTCAGGGAACCGAGGTTACGTTAGTAACCGAGTCGTTTTCATGTGTGTGTACAACTGTTCAAAACTGTTCTAGCTAACCATGTGCTGATTAGCATCTTTGAACTAGACTTAAAAGTATCACTAGTATTGTCACTACCGAAACAGTCATGTTGTGACAGGACAAGATGTTACGATAGTGTTCGGTTCAATGTATATTCAAATGAAATAATCCTTAACTTTGAAATCAGTATGATTAACTGTAAGCCTTTTACAAAGAAAAATTGGATTCAAAGTACACAAATCTCATATATTACAATTGAAATATTGTTAAAATTTTAATTGTTATTGATTTACTTGTGAAAACTTTTTAATAAAATAGCAAGAAATATATTTACAAGGCAGATGTAAACAAAATCATAATAGGTCAATATAACCCTTGTTAATAAATTATATATTATTGTGTTTTGGTAGTGAACAATTTGGGGAGAGGAAAAATATTCCTCTCCCCTTTCTGAAAATACAAATGTTCAGAAATATTTTCAAAAAATACAAATTTTCTGAAATATTCCTCTCCCCTTTCTGAAAATACAATATGAGAATTAACTGCAAAGTTACTAGAAATGTGTACCTTGGATATTATACAATTTGCATACATATAATATTTGTCATATAATAAAGTTTTTTCAAGACATTTCCAACTCTGACTTTGAACCAAATCTGTAGAATGGCCCAGTATATCTCAGATTTCAACATGTCGCATGGGATGAACCTGTAGTATGTGTAGGGGTTCAGGCCCAGGACCTCAAGGGATCGTGCATCAGGCTCATTGGCTAACTGATGGGCCATGACCCACTCCTCATTTTCTCCGATAACACCGATCTGAACGTGCAACAAAGGAAAGAGAGAGATCAGTGATGGCTAATAAAAAAGGTGACAGCTTGAGGTAAATTCTCAACGTAAATTTGTTCTGAACTACCTGAGCCTCTACCAGCCAGCGTGAGATAGATGTTTTGCCATCATAGCCCGGTTTGAACTGCAGGGTAACTGAACGTGGGCTGATGTTGGAGATGGCGATGTTGGTAGGAGGTCCAGGCATCTCTATGGGAACGGGAGGAATGAAAAATGCAAGATGAATGGTAGAAATGGCTCAGTGGGAAAAAATAAAAAGGCCTTGGAACAATATTATTGCCATTCACTCGCAATACCTCCTTCTGAATTAAAAAATGAAACAAGTCAGACCATACAGAACAATATGCAAAAGACTTTCACGTTCCATCCTCAGCCTTGCGTTCGGCGGGGAAAAATGCATTCAGAATCAAAGTGAGACACACATTGTCCTTATTTGCATGACACATATCTGTCTGCCATCATTTAATTTTTGCATGCAGAAGCAGAAGCTTTCAAATTAGCATCATGGGGAACAAAAAGTGAGACAAGATAGGCTTGATTTAAAAACAGTGTGATCCATCCAGCATACCGATGCTTCATTATAAGAATCTAAAGAGGACAACTTCAAAGCATTTTTTTCACGGTGTCTCGTCTCACTGTGTTTAGTCACTTGCTTGTGTCTAAGAGGTGGCTGAAGATTATGAATATTAATGCACAATGCCATCATATTCAGTGTGCCTTCATTAACTCCGATATCAAGAGGAAGGTTAATAAGGACACACAGTTAAAGTTAACATCCTAAGGAAGGTACAACCCGGTTGTCTTTTAAGGACAGTAAACAGTAATGTTTTTTTTTTTTTGCTTGCACTGTAAAAAAAAAAATATATATTGTTGGTTTAACTTAAAAAAGTAAGTTACCTGGATGCCTTAAACATTTTAACTAATTAAAATTAAAAATTGGAGTTAAAGGACCCCTGACAATTTTTAGCTTTTAGTATGAATATGATAGCCTTAAGGTTATGGATAAGCTGCATGGTGTTTTCCAAAATAATGACAAAATTCGCATTTAGGAGATATAAGCATTCCAAACTTAATCTCCCACTTCTTTTAAAATGGATCACAGCTTTTTATGACATCACCGCAGACTTCAGCTTCTACTGTCTACTGTCTTCTGTCCAATCAAATGCTCTCTAGAATCTAAAGCGTCCCGCCCCTATGCTATAAATACCACCTGGCGACCTTATTGAATATTATTCTGTTTTCCAACTGTACGTTGGTTAAGAATGAAATGGCAAGAATTTATTCACACTCTACTATTGAATCCAACGTATCATCATAAGCGTAAGCGCTCGGATTGGCTTCCATGGTGCTGTCAAGTACGAATTGCCATCTGTGGGGTAAACTAAATGCTATTGGCTGTTTGAAAAGGGGGAGGAGCTATTCAATATGTCCCGCCTTATCTTCCTGTTTCAGTGGAAATTACATCAATGCATCATACAAAGCTGTGCGTTCCAAGGCACTTCAGTGGGCGTTTAATACAATGAAGAAGATTGGTTTAATATACAGAGACTCAAAATATTATGTTATCTAAACTACATTAATTATCTAAGCTGATTTGACAAAAGAACAAAAGTTGTGATAAATCATGAAAATATTAGTTGTTCAGATTTCTACTGGCCCCAACACACACAAAATATTAATTAAATCTTATGAAGACAAATTTAAATTAATTTGAAATAACAGCTGGAGATAGATTATAATAATACAGGAGCTACAAATTCTACACTTTTGCTGGAAAATGATGGCATGACCGTATCGATCTTGGAGTGAAAGAAAACAGAACTTTGAATGAGTAGAAACTGACCTGGTGGCACTCCAGAGGAAATGGTGGAGGACGACAGCTGACCTTGACCTTTGGAGGTCATCCCGGCCACCTGAATGGTGTAGGTAGTGAGTGCAGTCAAACCGGTGACCCGGTACTCCTGCGTTATGTTCGGCAGGTAATGCGTGACGCGCGTGTTCGTCCTGTTGAATTCCTCCCAGGAAATGCGATACCCTGCGAGCACAAGACAGAAAGCGGTTGAGAATACACTCACTTCCGAAGATCAGAAGAAATCGTCATTTTTCTGGTAAGGGTACCTGTGAGGATGCCGTTCTTCTCAGGCGGATCTTTCCAGCTCACTTTGAGAGAAGTGTCCAGGATTTCTGTGAAGCTCAGGTGACCTACAGGTCCTGGGGCTGAGAATACAGACACCCTCCATTGAGTCTTTTCAAACTGACACATGCAAGCCTGAAGTGAGCATCGTTATGTGTAGAGACGGATACGTAAAAAGGACACTCACAGTCTTCATGGGTGCGTATGCGCTGCGGAGTGCTGCGAGGACCATCTCCTGGCGTAGTGAAGCACAGCACGCAAGTCAAGTACTCGGTGAACTTCTTCAGTCCGGTGATGTAACCCACATGAACACTGTCTTGAAAATTGGGTCTCACAGTAACCAAGGTAACATCTTCCTCATGGCCTGGTTCCCATGCCAACAGCTGAAGTAAAAAAAAAAAAAAAAGATGGACAGATGTGACCACTATCGCTTAGCACAAGCCAATGTGAATCCTGCTGCTGCTGTCTCAGCATGACATATATTGGAAGTAATGAAACCATTACAATAAAAAGAGCACTGCAGTCCTGTGCTTGACCAATAGAGGGCAGTGGATGGACGCTCACCTTGTATCCCTGGTTGATGCCATTGATAAACTGTGGACTTGGGGCGCTCCACGTGAAACGGACTGTGGTGGAGTTGACAGCCTCTGCCTGGACGTTCCCAGGTGGGACCGTGGGCACTTGAAAAGAGAAGATTTGAGGAGATGAGATGGTGAGGGAAATCAAAGAGCAGAGGGTGACTGAAAAGGAGACAGAGACCATAATTCCATCCTTTTCTTTTTGTGAGAACTATTAGACATTGTGTATACACTGTTATCTTATCTAATAATGGATCTAGCATGAACAGCAGCCATTTTAAATAGGTGATTTTGATCTGTCACACCTCTTGGGTCTGTATCCAACCATAAAAATGTCATTCTTTTTTACATAATCTGTTTAAATTTGGTATGAATATGATTATATGAATATGATTTCAAAACCAAAAACATATATATTTGGCTGTGTACCCTCATGTTGTGTGTGAACCTGTAAATGCATGATTTTTTTACCCATTACAAACTATTTCATATTTCTTAAAATTGTGACAAACAAGAAGTGACATAATTTTCATAGCATGATGAGAAGACAAATAAATCATTCCGTTAATTTTCTCCATTAATATTCAACCCTGTTACCAAAGTTACTGAAAGAAAAAAGTGATCAGAAATATTCAATTATACAAATATATCTAATATTAAATTAAATGTTACATCTGTTCAAATTTATTACTTTTTATTTATTTTTTTTTTTTTTTATGACCAAAACAGAAATTTAGTTGCGACCCACATTTTACCCCATTACAAAAATGTAATATTCCTTTATATATATATATATATATATATATATATATATTACAAAGAAATGTAAAAAAGTAGGCAGCGAGTTAGAGAATTTTTGCTTGTGAATAAAACATTTTCCAAACTAAACAAATAAAAAAATAATGTAATTAATTTGAGTGTTTGTTGAACCTCAAGAATCGATGGCATTTGTTAAGCTTAACTGTTCAACCCTGCTACTGTAAGAAAAAATGACCAATAAATAATTGTCTTTAATTTATGAAAAACATTAAATCTAAAAATATCTAATAGCAAATTAGGCATTAAGGGACAAATTTACTAACCATTTGCGTCAATGCAAACCCTCTTTTGGCATTAAAAATTACTGTCAGGGTTTACCAAAGACACTAAAAAGGCGTGGACATAATTATTTTTGCGGTTTACCTTATTGCATATGCATTTGTATGAGTTTCCTTTTCAGACGCAAAATTTATGGGAGGAGAGAATTTAAATTAACCGTGCAAGGCGATTTACAAAGGTTTGCGCTCGTCAATTTACTGGTGTTTGCGCCATTATTTACCGCCCCAAAAAAACACGTCTTAAACCAGACGCTAATTTGCATTGCTCTTTGTAGATTGCGTTGGTCATTATGGAAATGATCCGGCTGCGTCTGTGTTTGGGATTGCGCTCTCACGGCAATTTGCCCTGTTTAGTAAATCTTGCGCCAGATCCGGGCCACATCTGGTACATGTGGATTCAACGCGTACCAGATGTGGGCTGGATCTGGGCCGATACTATGTTGCTGTCTGGGAAATCTGTTGATTATAAAATTCTCTCAAGCTCCTCACCGCCTTGTAGGGTCCATTCCGTGACTTTGGGGCTGTAGACGCCCTGGCCTGCCCCGTTATAAGCGGCCACCTCAATCTCGTAGTTGGTCCAAATGATGAGGTCCTCCAGCAGAAGATTTGTTTGGTCTGGGTTAGTGATGTTCTTCATCTGACAGTCCACCGGTAATCCAGACAGACAGTACCTGAGCGGCATGGTGGGAATAGTATGAGACATTGAAAAAGCATCTGCCCCATGACTTCTGAGCTAGGAGCTCTCACTGAGTGGAGTTCCAATGGGACTTGAACCAGGCTAGACCCGGTCTACTCTAGAAGATGAAGTTCTGCTGAGAGCAGCTTGATTGTGTAAAGGAGAGTCCCAGAGATCTCTCACCTGATGATGTAGCCTTGAAGAGGCCCATTTTGGTGGCTCTCAGGGGGCGGCTGCCACTGGATCATGATGGACTGGTTGGTTCGGCCACTGGCTATCACTGTCTGAGGAGGGGCGCTTGGGGGCTCCTCTGGTAATGGTACTCTAAAAACAGGGAATTGGGAGAAAGAGCCAAAAAAGAGATTAAAAGAGAATGTGACACAGGGTTGAGTCGGTTACCTCGCTAATGTGATGAATTTCTTAATTAATCATAACTAACATTTATTTTTCTTGCAGGAGCGAGAGAGCGAGAGCGAGAGAGAGAGAGAGAGAAAGAGAGAGAGAGAGAGAGAAAGAGAGAGAGAGAGGAATCCCTGGAAGATTAATATTACATGCAGCAAGGTCAAGCTGTCTCAGACCTTATTGAAAATGTGAGTTTTGTTTTTTTGTGTTATTATTATTTTAACCTGAAAATAAGCAAGGTTGTATGATTTTGAGAAAAACCAAGGAACTTTATGGTGCAAAAATCAGATCTACAATATTCCTAGCTCAGATGTAAACACATTTATGACAATGTGCCCTATTATACACCAGGTGCAATGTGGAGCCAGGCACAAGTGTTCTTTGCTAGTCTCAGCCCAACGCAGTTATCTTTTTCACGTCCTGCGCCACGTCATTTAAATACCAAATGCATTTGTGCCTATTTGTGTGCCTATGGGCGTTCTGGTCTGAAAAAGGGGTGTGTTCAGACACATTGTTGGCGCTTTGCTATTTTGAGGCAACTGAAACCTGGTCTGAAGTCAATGGCGCAACCCTTTTAGACCATTTTTTTCCCCATCGTTAAACTAGTAAAAGTGGATTCGAACACGCCCTAAGTGCGCTTGCGCCGTGCGCTTTAGACCATGTGCTTAGATCGTTAAAATAGGGCCCATTGACCACATATACAGTATGCTGACTGTATCTGTGTGTCATTGTAATGCACCAGTTGCCGGTGAATACCAATTAAGGACTTTGATTCTCCATCTCAGAAGCCGTCTGAGCGCTGGCTGCATTTCGAGCAGTGGCCCTCGAGATGCATGCTTTCACTCGACGTGAGATGATCAAAGACGCCACGGACAAAATTGGCTAATGACACAGAGTACAAAAAATCCAGCAAGACTCCTCTTAAATCTATTTAACTTGACATCTTGATATCTCCTGTGTGAGAGCTGCAGTTCTGTGGCTGATCTAAAGCACAGTGTTTTAGGATCAAAGAAATAGGCACGGATCCTTGAGCGGCGCAGTGCTGTTATGACACCCCCACCTCTGCGGGTTCCCCCGTCTGAACGCGCTGACAGAAGAATGTCTTCTGATCTGCAAGTTGCAAAATGAGTGGAAGTTGTTAGTTGAGAGAATAGATCTGGTGTGAGATGAGCTCAGAGTCTGTGGGAATGAACGGATGGTCATTTTTTTTTTTTTTTTTGCATCAGTGCGTAAGTTTGTGGTGTGTTGTTAAAGTTGCAGTAGGGAGTTTTGAGAAAATGTTGACTTAGCCTGAAAATTTGAACAAGCACAACTTCCAGGTCCAACCCCCTTGCTCTCTGCTGCGCTACAGCCCTCCCTCCACAGCTCCTCCCCCACAGCGGAGCCTGCCGTGAACGCGCAGACTAGTAAACAGGACCACCGATGACGGCAGATTATAAACAGTTATGGAACATTCACTAATAGGGACGAAACATCAACGATATGCTTTACATTGACTATGGCCTGCCCATACTTTGACTACAAACTTGGTCCTCAAATCATTATGTATTTTGCAATACATGTAACTTTATAACGTTGCACTCTTTCTATAAGTTATAAATAGCTAGTAAGATAACGTTAAAGGATTAGTTCACTTTAAAAAAAAACTTTTGCTGATAATTTACTCACCCCCATGTCATCCAAGATGTACATGTCTTTCTTTCTTCAGTCGAAAAGAAATTAAGGTTTTTGATGAAAACATTCCAGGCTTTTTCTCCATATAATGGACTTCAATAGGACACAAACGTTTCAAGGACCAAATGACAGTTTAGGTGCAGCTTCAAAGGGCTTTAAACGATACCAGACGATGAATAAGGGTCTTATCTAGCGAAACGATCGATCATTTCAAAAATAAATAAAAAACTTTAAGTTTTATAAGCACAAATGCTCGCCTTGCTCTGTTCTGTGATGCACGTTCGTGACTCTCCTGTTTGAACTCGTTCATCAAAATGAACAAATCTTTTTCGAATCATTTCGTTCGTTGAATGAACGAAATGACTCCGAAAAAGACTCGTTCGAAATGAACGAATCTTTTTGCGAGTCATTTCGTTCGTTGAATGAACGAAATGACTCGGAAAAAAGATTCATTCATTTGGATGAACGCGTTCGAACAGGAGAGTCACGAACGACGGTACGCGCTCGCGCTGTGCAAGAGAGGGGTGATCAGCGCGTACACGAGCGTGATTGACACTGCTAAGACATTCCTCCTGGCTCTGATTGGTTGTTTCTGACCGGGAGCGGTGTATTTCTGCAAATGGCAATAGGACCACAGGGAGGAGCCAGAGGAGCTCGATTTTTTCCACAGATTATCTGTCTCATATTCTACTGTGAGGACATAATGACAGTTTTAACAAATATTTGTTTACAAAAGCTACCTACTGGAGCTTTAAGTGTCAGAATCAGGAAGGTTTATAATACCTGTTAGCATTCCCATTCATCTCACTTGTAGCTGCTTGCTCAGATAATACATGATTCTTAAATCTGCCGTCTGCTCAAGTGAGTTCAGTTCAAATCAATTCAATAACTCACCAATAACATGCTTATTTATCACAAACTACTGGAGTAAATATGTAATTTGAACGAATCAGTGAATGAATCTGAACAAATATCTGAACTAGGAGGATGAATCAAAGTTATGTAAATGTGCAAACATGTACAGTACCATTGAAATGTTTGAGGTCAGTAAGTTATTTTTAAATTGATACTTTTATTCAGCAAGGATACATTAAATTGTTTAAAAGGGACTCTATTTTAAATAAATGCTGTTTTTTTTACTTTTTATTCATCAAAGAATCCTGGAAAAAAAATGCATCACAGTTTCCAAAAAAATATTATGCAGCACAATTTGTCACGGTGTGGGTTTTGTCCTGTCTGTCATGTGATTCCCTGTTTGTCATGTGATCCTGCCATGTGTCTTGTCATTTTGTTATTTGTTTGCTTATTGTCCCCAGGTGTTCCTTGTCTTGTTGATTAGTCTCCCCAGGTGTCTCGGATTAACCACGCCCCCTTGTTATCTTGTTTAGCTTGTCTGCTTGTGTATTTATACCTCTGTGTGTCAGTTATGGTTTGTCGGTCGTTGAAGTTGTTTTGATATTGTTATGTTGCCTGTAGCTGTCTCCTTGTTCCTGTTCTGAGTTTCTGTCGATTACCCTGGATTACCTGTTTGTTTAATTAAATTTGTGCTTGCATTTGGATTCGCTCTCTGATTTGGCCCTGTTACTGTGCGGCTCAACCTTTACAGTGGGTTTGGCGGACAAGGAGCCCTGCAACCCCACAGTACCCACCAAGGCTGAGCTTCACGTCAGCCACGCCCAGCCAGAGCTTCACGTCAGCCACGCCCAGCCAGAGCTTCACGTCAGCCACGCCCAGCCAGAGCTTCACGTCAGCCACGCCCAGCCAGAGCTTCACGTCAGCCACGCCCAGCCAGAGCTTCACGTCAGCCACGCCCAGCCAGAGCTTCACGTCAGCCACGTCCAGCCAGAGATTCACGCCAGCCACGTCCAGCCAGAGCTTCACGTCAGCCACGTCCAGCCAGAGCTTCACGTCAGCCACGTCCAGCCAGAGCTTCACGTCCAGCCAGGTCCAGCCAGAGCTTCACGTCCAGCCAGGTCCAGCCAGAGCTTCACGTCCAGCCAGGTCCAGCCAGAGCTTCACGTCCAGCCAGGTCCAGCCAGAGCTTCACGTCCAGCCAGGTCCAGCCAGAGCTTCACGTCCAGCCAGGTCCAGCCTGAGCTTCACGTCCAGCCAGGTCCAGCCAGAGCTTCACGTCCAGCCAGAGCTTCACGTCAGCCACGTCCAGCCAGAGCTTCACGTCAGCCACGTCCAGCCAGAGCTTCACGTCAGCCACGTCCAGCCAGAGCTTCACGTCAGCCACGTCCAGCCAGAGCTTCACGTCAGCCACGTCCAGCCAGAGCTTCACGTCAGCCACGACATGCCTGAGCTTCACCACTACATGCCTGAGCTTCACCACGACATGCCTGAGCTTCACGTCAGTCCAACCGAACCTGAGACTGTTCAAGTCACGTCTGCCGATCCAGAGACTGTTCAAGTCACGTCTGCCGATCCAGAGACTGTTCAAGTCACGTCTGCCGATCCAGAGACTGTTCAAGTCACGTCTGCCGATCCAGAGACTGTCCACGTCACTTTTGCCCAGTCAGAGACTGTTCACGTCACTTCTGCCGATCCAGAGACTGTTCACGTCACTTCTGCTGATCCAGAGACGGTTCACGTCACTTCTGCTGATCCAGAGACGGGTCACGTCTACCCAGTCAGAGCCTGTTCACGTCACGTCTGCCATGTCAGAGACTGTTCACGTCACTTCCTCCGAGCCAGTGTCTACGGACAAGATGGCAAACAGAGACTGTTCACATCACTTCTGCTGATCCAGAGACTGTTCACGTCACTTCCTCCGAGCCTGTGTCTACGGACAAGATGGCCGAACCAGAGACCGTTCACATCACTTCTGCTGATCCAGAGACTGTTCACGTCACTTCCTCCGAGCCAGTGTCTACGGACAAGATGGCCGCCTCCGAGCCAGTGTCTACGGACAAGATGGCCGCCTCCGAGCCAGTGTCTACGGACAAGATGGCCGCCCCCGAGCCAGAGTCTGTTCGCCTGCTGTTCCCGAGCCAGAGTCTGTTCGCCTGATGTTCCCGAGCCAGAGTCTGTTCGCCTGCTGTTCCCGAGCCAGAGTCTGTTCGCCTGCTGTTCCCGAGTGGTCTTCACCGCCCTGGCCGCCCGATGGACTGTCTTCTCCGCCCTGGCCGCCGGCGCGGCGCTGCGCTATGTCACGGTGTGGGTTTTGTCCTGTCTGTCATGTGATTCCTTGTTTGTCATGTGATTCCTGCTCCCACGGTACACAATTGAAACATTGATATTGATAATTTTCAACATTAATAATGATAAGAAATGTTTCTTGAGCATCAAATCAGCATATTAGAATGATTTCTGAAGGATCATGTGACACTGAAGACTGGAGTAACGATGCTGAAAATTCAACTTCACCATCACAAGAATAAGTTACATTTTAAAACATATTCAAATAGAAAACAGTTATTTTTAATTTGTAATAATATTTCACAATATTACTGTTTTTACTGTATTTTTTTTAATCAATGAATGCAGCCTTGGTGAGCTTTTGAATGGTAGTAGGGAAACAACACCATGATGATGCTGATTGGCTAATGGCACACAGTCCCATCAAAGTTAGCACACAGAGAAAAATATTTAATCCAGATAAAATGCTAATTTTAAATGGCTGACAATGGGGGTGGGGGGAGCATTTGTTTTTCATATGCTAAATTATAAATTAGGTGTCAAATGATGAAACCTCCACGATGTTCACCACTTTGACCACTGTGCTCGAGAACTACACAGCTACACATTTTCTTTCCTAATATTTTCCCAGTTTGTTTTTTGTAAATCAGTTGAGGACTTTGGTATCCTGGGTAGCAGATTATTGATTTCCCACAGCTGCGCGGCGCTATGTCACGGTGTGGGTTTTGTCCTGTCTGTCATGTGATTCCCTGTTTGTCATGTGATCCTGCCATGTGTCTTGTCATTTTGTTATTTGTTTGCTTATTGTCCCCAGGTGTTCCCTGTCTTGTTGATTAGTCTCACCAGGGGTCTCGGATTAACCACGCCCCCTTGTTATCTTGTTTAGCTTGTCTGCTTGTGTATTTATACCTGTGTGTCAGTTGTGGTTTGTCGGTCGTTGAAGTTGTTTTGATGTTGTTATGTTGCCTGTAGCTGTCTCCTTGTTCCTGTTCTGAGTTTCTGTCGATTACCCTGGATTACATGTTTGTTTAATTAAATTTGTGCTTGCATTTGGATTCGCTCTCCGCTTCATTCCTGCTCCCACGGTACACAATTGAAACATTGATATTGATCATTTTCAACATTAATAATGATAAGAAATGTTTCTTGAGCATCAAATCAGCATATTAGAATGATTTCTGAAGGATCATGTGACACTGAAGACTGGAGTAATGATGCTGAAAATTCAACTTCACCATCACAAGAATAAGTTACATTTTAAAACATATTCAAATAGAAAACAGTTATTTTTAATTTGTAATAATATTTCACAATATTACTGTTTTTACTGTATTTTTTTAATCAATAAATGCAGCCTTGGTGAGCTTTTGAATGGTAGCAGGGAAACAACACCATGATGATGCTGATTGGCTAATGGCACACAGTCCCATCAAAGTTAGCACACAGAGAAAAATATTTAATCCAGATAAAATGCTAATTTTAAATGGCTGACAAAGGGGGTGGGGGGGACCATTTGTTTTTCATATGCTAAATTATAAATTAGGTGTCAAATGATGGAACCTCCACGATGTTCACCACTTCGACCACTGTGTTCGAGAACTACACAGCTACACATTTTCTTTCCTAATATTTTCCCAGTTTGTTTTTTGTAAGTCAGTTGAGGACTTTGGTATCCTGGGTAGCAGATTATTGATTTCCCACAGCTGTGCGTGCGCAGTTAGTTGCAGACGGGCAAAGAATGTTTACTTCCCACATGCCTTCAGATCTCATCCTCAAACATTGATTTGAGCTTGACTTTTTCCATTTTCCATTTTCAATCAGTCTCCCTCCAGCTGTAATGCAGCATACACACTTCACTCTCCAGCTGATCCAAAGAAACTCCAAATGTAACTGTTCTATCAGATTACGAGAATCGAATATCTGTGAACGACTTCTCCTTTCATAGCAGAATCCCTCAAGACACAACCAGATACGAATATTAATGCTAAAACATTTCATTCATGCAGAAATGTTGTTTGGCATTTTCTCGGTTTTTGGGGCATCTTTGAGTCAGGATGTTACGTGCGCGTGTGTGTGCCTCAGACGTCACAGGAGCTCCTATGGGATCGGAACACGTTTGAAGGCGCTTGGCGCTCTTTGTAATGCTGTAGTAGACAGAGTTGAGAGCGGTTGTACAAAAGCTGTTAAAGTCTCTCAGTGCACAGTTCCATTTCTCACAGCACTGCAGACTGTGATTCAGCTGAATAATGCACTCCCTCCTCACAAAGGTCTGCGAGAAGCAAGTTTTCCAGCTTTTGCAAGGTTTTTATGGCTATTCTTCTATGCTTAAGTCCGATTCTCGTGGACATGTCTGGGCTAGTCCTTAGGACACCCCAGGAAACCCTGATAACTGACCGTCTGATGGAAAGCATTGTACTGTAAAATCACTACCTTCAATCTGATTGGTTGATATTTACTTCTGGATGTAAGGGAACAACGCAACGGTTTTCTTAGCAACCTTTCTGAGCAATGAGGATCACCAGTGGCATCAAATCGTCTTTAACTACTATGTACTAGCTTTTAAAATAATCAGTTGATTCAATGCACGTATTGTTTACCTACCTGTTTTTACACTGTATTTATATTTAAAAATACCTTAATGTAATTACAGCTGTAATTACACTGTTGACCCTTCCCTTACACCTAACGTATCCATACCACCAAACCTGTCCCAAATTGTTATGCAATACAACATGAACAATGTTTTTAGATGTAAGTACATACGCTGTAGTTAAAGACACCTAATATAAAGTGTAACCTATTTGTTAAAAAATTCCCATACATTTGTTCACAAAGACTGTGACATTATTTGAATCCGCATAAAGCTAAAATCACACCTTGCTTAAGCCCAAAGTATGCTTTTTATGCATACTGTTATGCTTTTATGCGTACACTAGGCTATGTGTACACTGCACGGAACTTAAATTTCACCATCAGTCCGCACATGCATCTTGACATTTTTTTGTGCATTGTTATTATTTTTCATCACTAGTTTGTCCACAAGGTGGCGGCACTTTTGTCAGAACAACAATAGCATAGATAGACAACAGATGGCTTCGTTGACGAGCGTTGCGAGATACACGCAACTTTAGCTTAAAAGAGTACAAAGGCATTTTATTGCGTATAGCTTTTGGAGAGAAATAGCACAGACATTGGACAAAGACAAAACTTCCTAGAGTGCATGTGCTGACCACCTAGGTTCACGCACTCTATAAAATGGAGTGTACTTTAAAAAGGCTATGCGTTCGGCTGTAAGCATACGCTTACATCATGTCTACACTAGACGCGACAAAGCGACCGTTGCAAATTCATTTGTTCTTCGTTCCAAAAGTAGTGTGATTGCTTTAAATATGTCAGAAATAGAACAAAGCATCAGTTTACAGTCAGGAATTTGTCATGTCAAGTCACGGCGCACCACATCCAGTGTAGACAGCATCACAGATTATAATGGATTCTATTTGATTTTGTTGCGTTGCGTAGGCAAGGTGTTAGAGCTTCACGCGCCATTATTTAAATACATTTTTTCCTTGTCTGCATATTACTGTGCATTTCATTATAAAATAACTTGGACCTAAACAGCATGCAATATACAAATGAACTGTGACTGTTCACTTTCCATGTCAGTCTCTTTCTATGGAAGTGCGCAGTCCTTGACCTAAATAAGCTGTAATAAAGACCAAACGTCATGCCATAGTCCAGTGGTTCCCAACACTTTTTGGAGTGGTGTACCCCCTGAAGGGTTTACCATCCTTCTGCGTACCCCCTCTCTTCCACTTAGACTGCAGTCAAATTTTTTCCATTAAAGGGATAGTTCACCCAAAAATGAAAATTCTGTCAGTATTTACTTACCCTCATGTTGTTCCAACCCAGTGGCGGCTCCTGCAAAATCTCTCAGGGGGAGCAAATGTTTCAATCAACTTTATCGCATGCAGAATTTTTAATAGATTTAACTTCAGGGTTTGAGATGTGCAGGAATCAACTTAAAACAGGTTTTCTTTCGTTTCCTGAAAAGTAACAGTTTTGGACAAGGCTTCCATCCGACAGCGATGATTTGTGTGTGTGTTACGTTAATTAACATTTTACCAAAATTCAAGCTCAAATGGAGTTTGACAAGGGTTTTGGACCAGTAAATGCATTTTCAATCCACTCAGATAGTTTATTTTATTAATTTTCCACTAAGATTCCACTAACTTTAGGTGGCGACAAATAATATTGTTGACTGAATCGTTGACGTGTAGGATAAAGATTGTGTTGGTGTTCGAATGGAATGTACACATTTCAAAGTACAATGCTAGGAGTAAAAAAGACTGCTACCATCCTTTCCTAAACTGATTGTAAAAACAAAGTGAGATTTTCCAACACTCGAGTATTTAAATGGTCAGCAATAAATACCTCCTCTCCTTGTCTTTCTTCTCCCAAGGCCCTCCTAGATCTTGTTGTTCCTGTTGCTAACTTGTTACTTGCTCCTGCTCCTGAAATGTGCTCTGGTCCTGATTACTACGACGGTTGAATGGTATTTCTTTTAATGACACGATAGAATTAACTGCGTTCGCCTTGATGTTGTTCAAGTTCAACTGGCCTCAACTCGCGAGATGTCCCAACAGTCTCTCTCGCTCTCGTTCTCTTTTTTATTTTTATTTTTTAAATCACATTTGATAAAGATATTAAAGTAGTGTTTAATTTTTTCTTGTTGTTCAAATTCAAAATTGTTTTCAAATATTATTTGTCACTTAATCTTAAAGATTTTTAATAGTGTATGTTTGTTCCCACCAATCGCTGCACAAGTTAAGGATACGTATGATGACGTAAGCACGTTAGTGCGAGCCCTCCCGGAACCCATAGAGAATGCATTGCAGTGCCTGCAGTTCGAAAAAAAACATCTTTGAATGTAAGTCTATGGGAACACTCTTGGCGATTCTCAGCCAGAGTGAAATCGCCCAAAAAGAGGCGGTACTCTACAGAACGTGACATGACGCTGATTGGACTATATCCAGAGGCACAGTGACGGCTAGCGTAACTCTGTGGTGAATGAGATTGTGAATGTGATTGAAAAAGTCCCTTTCACACTTTGGTGGTGCGTCGCCCAATCGCCCTAATGAAGAAACCGCCCCTGTTCCAACCCCGTAAGACCTTCGTTCATATTCGGAACACGAATTAAGATATTTTTGATGAAATCTGAGAGCTGGATCCCTCCTCCATTCTAGTCCATAGGCTTCTTCAGGGATTGAAACTTGCCAGCCCCGAAAAGTTATTAAAGACATCGTTAAAATAGTCCAAGTGACTACAGTGGCTCAATCTTAAGTTTATCAAACGACGAGAATACTTTTTGTGTGCAAAAAAAACAAAAATAACGACTTTATTTCAACTATTAATTTCCTTCTCTGTGGGCCTCGAGTCAGTTCACTAGTTTAACAGCGTACGCTTCTGTTGTTATACGTCACACGCATCACACGCATCACCCACATGACCAGCGTCGGCCAATAGTGAGTCTACGTGTGACGTAGCTCTACGCAATCACACTACGTTAACCGACTAGAGGCCCACAGAGAAGGAAATGAATAGTTGAAATAAAGTCGTTATTTTTGTTTGTTTTTGCGCACAAAAAGTATTCTCGTCGCTTGATAAACTTAAGATTGAGCCACTGTAGTCACTTGGACTATTTTAACGATGCCTTTAATAACTTTCCGGGGCTGGCAAGTTTCAGTCCCTGAAGAAGCCTATGGACTAGTATGGAGGAGTGATCCAGCTCTCATATTTCATCAAAAATATCTTAATTCATGTTCCGAATATGTACGAAGGTCTTACGGGGTTGGAACAACATGAGGGTGAGTAAATACTGACAGAATTTTCATTTTTGGGTGAACTATCCCTTTCAGGGACAATATTTGCCCCCTAAATAGATTTTCAAATGCATTTTTTTACCTTTATGAAAAACTTTATAAAATAAATAATGTTTTATATAAAAAAATGTTCAATAGAGAAATATGCAATGATGGTTAAATTGAAGTGATACTTTTAAATATTAAACTAAAACGGCCAGTAGGTGGCGGTAAGTCACTATCTTAATGATTCAGAGGTGAATCATTGAATGATTGATTCACGATTCGTTCAAAGCTGCAGAAAAGTGTTTACGAAACACCGATGTGTGCTGTAGTTCTGCTGTGTCTGCTGTGTAAATACAGACAGTACTGTTTTTAAAACGCACCTTTTGTTTGTTGAACTGTTATATAATAATCAATAATGCAATCATGTGGATTTTTGGGAACAATTGCATTCTTGCTCGTCGTTATTAACATTAAATACAAGAACTCACACAGGTTATGTTTTTGTATCAAAGAAAGTTTGAGTCTTAAATCAATCTCAATCCACTCTTTGTCTGTATTTGTTCTTCATGTGAGTACATACTAAATCACCACTTTTACAAATGTGCATTGTCGAGAACGACAGTAATGTAGCGCGATCTGGTAAGGCAGCAATACTCTGCACGCAATCTGTCACATGCACACTGATTGTATGGATGCACTCAGTTTTCCCTGCAAAAGATGAGGTAATTTGATTGGATGTCATGTATTTAAGCCATTTTGCCAGTTAGAAATACATGCTTGTTATTTTAATGTGGGGGAGAATTAAATAAACGGCTAGACTCAGCATTTTGTATACGTACCCCCTTCTGTCACCTCACGTACCCCAGTTTGGGAACCACTGAAAAATCTGTCTGGGTTAACACTTTGTTCCTTGAATATGTTTAAAAACCGATCATTCTGTTAACATTAAATCTCACAGCATGATGTCCTAAGCTTCAGGCTTAACTGTGATAACAGAAAAGGCGAGCTAAAGTTTCTGTCACACTCACCGTGCCGTCTCCCTGCTGAACTGGCCCTTCCCCACATCGTTGACGGCACACAGGCGGAACTGGTAAGAACGTGCCGGGATGAGCCCTCCCACGATCACGCTGGCGGCTTCTGGATCGATGTTGGCCAGGAGGACGGTCCATGGTGCGTCTGTCACCAACAGAGACATTGAGAGTGGACTCTGGAGCTGAATGATGAGTGAAGAGTGATGACAAAAATATAGCAGGTCAGAAAACTCACTGTTCTCTGACACCTCCAGGGTGTAACGGATGAGCGGGCTGTTCCCGTCGAAGGCCTGGGCCCAGGTCAGGTTGATGGTTCTTCTCTCAGAGCTGCTGAGGGTGGCGATGAGGTTCTCTGGAGCGTGAGGCAACTGCCTGCAGAGAGAGAGAGAGACAGAGCGAGGCTAAAGTAACAAAAAGTGATCATTAATCATTCACAGATTTTCCTCTGCATTTCCTTTGTTCAAAATATACACTACCATTCAAAATTGTCGGTAAGATGTTTTAGAAAGAAGTCTATTATGCTCACCAAGGCTGCCTTTATTTAATACAGTAAACTGTAATATTGTGAAATATTATTACAATTTAAAATAACCTTTTCTATTTGAATATGTTTTAAAATGTGATGTATTCATGTGATCAAAGCTGAATTTTCAGCATCATTACTCCAGTCTTCAGTGTCACATTCTAATATGATGATTTGTTGCTCAAGAAACATTTCAGCATTGAAAACTTTTAAGATGTTAATTATTTTCA